>OY986439.1:107602269-108802269 GCA_963920525.1 Dichetophora obliterata | reverse complement strand
TAATGCAGCTGAGCAATTCTCAAATTCCAGAAACAAACGTTTGTATGTTTCTAGGTCATTTGAGTCAAAACTACAAACATATTTCTTCCATGCCCTATTCCTATTGTTGCGAAGAGTCTTTAAATCCTTTGTGTACCATGGGTACGCAGAATTTTTCGCAAATTTGAGACTATATGGTACAGACTGAGAAAACATGGCAAAGAGCTCCGTATAGAAATAATTTATTGAACTGTTAAGATTATTATTATTTATGTATTCTGTAATTATATTTAATTTACTATAAAGTAAATGATTCAACCCTTGTCAGCTTTTTTGAAATTGAATTCATAAACAGTGTCAACAGAGCTTGAATTTACCATATTCTCCCTATCGGATTTATACCAAATACTCAAAGGTGGATGGTAATTATCAGTAGTAGTCAAAGCATGAAGTGCCTTCTGAACAATGACATTGTTACTGTCTGTAGTTAAGACTAGGTCAAGCAGCCTTTCCAAACTATTATAAATACAACTAACTTGTTGTAAGTCAGAACATATATTGTCAACAAATATATGTTCTTGGCGTGTCTTCGAATTAGATGCACAAAAATGTGTTTCATCGTCAGAAGAATGCCATTTTAAGTCAGGCAAATTAAAATCGCCCAACAATGTCGTCATTAACGTCAAGTAAATTTAATATAAATTCTATGCAATCCGCAAGGCTTGCATAGACCTCTACACTGCTCTTTGGAGGAACGTATGCATTAATAACATATACATTAGAATTGCAATGTACAACCTTAACACATATAAGTTCGATATTAGCAGAGCAGGGAATATCAATAAAGGAACTAACACAGGAACTCCTTACAGCTAATAGGACACCACCACCAACTGCAGAATTATTGTCAGCGTGTCTGTCCTTCCTATATACTTGAAAACTATTGTCAAACAGTTCTAAGTCAGTAATTCCTCCGTTCAACCAAGTTTCAGTTAACGCGATAATATCTTCAGAAAAATTCTGAGTTGACAAAAAAATGTCGCGTGTCTTTGAACGCAATCCCCTTACATTTTGATAGTAAAGGGAAAGCCTATTTAGTTTTTTTGGGTCTGACTGGTGATATTATTCGTCCTTCTAGACCTGTGTTTAGGCTTAAACTCAGAAACAAAGATATTATCAGCCCACAGATTAGAGCTCAGAACAGTTGCAAACTCTTCAGCAGCTACTGTGAGAATAAATGATGCGTGGGACGGTTTATTGCCAATTTTCTTGCATGAGCAGAAAGCAGCCTGACTTACTAATTGGTTGTGTTTAACAAACGTCAATACATTTTCACTTGTTGTGTCAGGCTGAAGACGTGAAATGAAAATTTTTTTTTTCTCGACAAAGCTCTTAAATTTAATGAACTATTGCGCTCATTAGTTATGTCATTTCTAGCCGGGGGAGAAACAGATGGAGAAGATGGAGTAATAACTATATTATCTATTCTCACTGGCGTAAACACTGGTTTAGCCGAGATCTGCTTCGTTTGTAAAGTGGCTGGAAGCGTCATGCGCCGCTTATTACTTTTATTTTTGGAATTATTTCTCTTTTTCTTCGAAATATTTAGGTCTTTTTTAGATAAAACTATTTGAGTCTCAGAAGAAGAGGCTGGAAGAGTCTGAGACAATGCGGTCGAAATATTTACCGATGAAGACTTTTCATCATAAATGCTAGTACTGGGTGAGGTGCTTACTTCATTAAAAAATGTAACAATATCTTTAAAATTGTTATTTAAAGACTATCACCGAAAAGCTTAATTTTTGAGAAAAACTCATCTGGTGAAAGAACCCTACACGAAGCACAATACCAGCGAAGACCTGATCGTGGTGAGATTAAATTATCAAGACACGACTTAGAGATCCCAGCACATGATGTATGGAACAAACGCCCACATGGGCCAGAACAACTGAACATACGGTTCAGAATGTTTTGACTTTTGCAAAGCTCGTCTAAAGAACAAGCAGCAAAATTTTCTACGGAAAAATATTCCATAGCGAATAAACAAAGTTCAATAATTTTATGTGAGCAAAAATAATGTCCACTAAGTGCTAATGGGTTAATATAATATGTTGCAGTTTAAAAGCAACTGCAACAGTTTTCTGTGCTTAGTTTTTGCAAATAAACAAACAACGCACAAAGAGGAACGCAAAAAAAAGAAAGAAAAAGTATATAAGCAGCAGCTCAGCTATCAAACTATAAACGACAATTAAAACAACACATGTATGTACTATAATAAAACATTAAAAAATTCAACTACACAGCATGAAAACACTATAGGTCACCTTAAAAACAATTTTCAATCACAAATAAATAAAAATACAGCACATACCGAAATTAAACAATCACTGGTATAACACAAATTACAATAGAAAAAACAACACAAGACAAACGACTGTCACCGGCCAAAAGACGAGATCAACTGAAAAAGAGCAAACAAAAAGACTCTATTTATATTTTCACTTTCTTGCTCAAATTGCACTCTCTTCTAAGCGAGACAACTGGTGGCTTATTCATTGGGAAAGTAAAACTGATGTCAAATATTTATGAAAAACATATGTTAACATACATTAGTTTTGTATCGAATCAACAGAGAATGCATGAGAAAAGGTCGAATTTCGACCACTGGTAAACTCTAGCAAATGTTAATATATATATGGAAATATTAGTTTTAAGAAGCTTAAAAAAACGGGTGCTGGATATTGAACGTAACATCGTTAAACATTTAGTTGTATGTTATCAAAAAATTAGCGATTAACTAAGTTCTCCTGAATAAGCTATTCTGGATAAGAAGCTTATCTGGAATTTTACATTAAGGAAAATTAAGGAACGTGTTAAGCTGGGAAACATAGCTCTATTTGCCTGTAAAAAATCGATACCTAAAAAATGGTTTTTTCCCAAAATAGTACGCTGGATTTAGACGGCAGTTGTGCATCCCCATTACTTATGTATGGTTCACTTGTATGGTGAGGGGCCCTTGATAAGACAACTTCATTTCAGAAATTTACAAAGGTTCAAAGTAGTGCAAGTCTATGTATTGTCCTCAACACCAACCATCATTGTCCTCAACAATGCATTGTCCTCATTACCAACCAGCGCTCTAAATGTCATGCTTCACCTTCCTTCTCTTGATATCTTTGCCAGGGAATGTGCTAACCCAGAACTCCTCTGCCCCCAACAAAAAAGACTACTGTGGGCCTTGCTTAAATCTTGAAAAGAACTACGTACTTCTCATTCCCTTCACGGCTATAAATACAACAAAATTGGCAAACAAAATCCCCCTTATAATCACTGGCATAAAAATTTTCACAGATGGATCCAAGCTTCGAGAATAAGTAAGGAGAGGTATTTACTCCCAGCATCTTGAAATCGAAGCGTCCTTTAGACTTCCAAATAATTGTTTACCAAGTGGAAATGATGGCTATTTACGAAACCGCTAAGATGCTAGGTCAAAAAGACCATGAGGGAAAGAGTATTTCCATCTTTTCAGACAGCCAAGCTGCACTGAACGCGCTGAACTCACATATTGACAACTCTAAAACTCTCACTAAGTGCCGCATATCTCTTAACGAGATGGCAAGGCTATTCAGGATCCACGTCAAATGGGTACCCGGACATAGGGATATCGAGGGCAATAATTTGGCTGACGAATTGGCAAGGAAGGGTACGACCTAAAACACCCTCTTAAATAAGGACTTTATTGGTGTATCCATTTCCTCCTATAAACTACAGTGCAAGAACAGATCTTTAAGTCTTGCATAAGAACGCTGGGAACACCTTGATACATGTAGGACAGCTAAGCTAACATGTCCTACCTACGACTTAAAACGCACCAACTCACTGCTTGAGTTAAGCAAGGTAAAACTGTAAAAAATAATAGGAATCCTCACGGGTCACTGCCTAATCGGAACGCATGCTCTTCGGTTAGGACTTGCATCAAATGATTTTTGCAGAAGCTGCAAATGTGAAGAGGAGGTAGAAAATGTTCAGCACTTCCTCTGAGAATGGCAAATCTGGGTCATCCCTTTCTAAATGGACTTGCCGAAGTCTCATGCCTGGAAATCAAGCATATCCTAAAATTAATTATCTGCTCGAACTGGTTTGAGAAGAGAAATATCTCATAGGTTTAAAGCAGTGTAAAGCGGGCAGCTTTGCACACCTATACTTTCTCATCTTGAGTATGTATTTATGAGTGCTTTAAAGCTCACACTGAAAACAAAGTAGTGTTAAAGCGCTTTTTGCAGAAATCTAACTGGGCATTATGGGATATTTTTTTTTTGTATTGCGAAATTAAATTAATCGACCGACAGACGGATAATGTGAAAAACAGAAAAGCAGACGGAAATGTAAAAAGGCCCGTAAAAAACAAATATGTTTTTTATTGTGCTTATGTTGCTTATTGTGTATTGCCAAGGCTAAGCTGACAACGTAAGATGCTTTCATTATACGTACTTGGAACTGATCACTATATGATATGATATGTGCATATGCCGCTTTTAAATAATTTATTAATTTCTCCATGGCATGTCCCAGAATTACCTTATATTGGCCGTGCAATTTATCGTAGCGCTTCGTAATTCATAATTTTCTTAATTTTCCCTCTTTGATGCCGCGCCATGCCGTTATTTTCTAAAAAAAAATTTTTCATACATACTTCCAAAAATTTTGCATACATAAAATTTTATACAGTGTAATCTTACGTTATATCTGTGTTGATGAGCAATAACAGCTTAAGTCTTATATCAAAGTTTCCAGAAATGTTGCTTCAAAGTTTTCAATCGTCATATAAGTTATATGAAAGGGTATTTTGTTTTTTCATCATATCTTTGGCTAAGGTCATGCTAGAAGTTCTAGATTTTGTGTGCTTATAATGATATATACGTGGAACACAACTATATCAATAACTCAGTTCTGTCTTAAATCGACTTAATCTATTATTGCTTATCGACACAGATATAATATAATATATTCAAGGAACACGCAAGCGCAGATCTTATCTGCTTGACAATCGCTTGAACACTGATGCTTTGATCGTTCTGTAGGTGAGATGAATACATATTTTACTGCACAAACACAATCTCAAGTGTGCCAACCCTCCAGGAAAAATCGGAAGGCTTCCATTTTAAAGTGATAAAGAAACATTCCCCACCGTATCTTTTGAAAGCTTAAGGGTAGTTTTGTATTTATATTGTTTCCCCACCGCATCTTTTGGAAGCTTAAGGGTAGTTTTGTATTTATATTGTTTCCAAACCGCTTCTTTAAGAATGCATGTGGAAACTTTTATTTATTGTCAAGCAATGACAATAAAATATATTAATATCATTGTTTTCTAGCCACTTATTGAAGAATTCGATAGTCTAGTGGTAGCGCGCTCGACTCTCGCTCAGGGGTCCAGGGTTCGAATCCTGGCCGAATCCATTTTCATAACAAGGGAGAGGAATGTTTCCACAATAATTATTAAAACAGGGGAGAGGACTGCTTCCAATTCACTTTTGAGGACAGCGGAGAGAAATGTTTCCACATGACTTTTTAACACAGCGGGGAGGAATGTTTCCCTCTAATGACATGCTATGTTAAAAAAGCAATGGAGTGTGCAACAAAGGGGAATGCTTCCTATATTCCACGGAATGTTTCCTGGTAACATCCGGGAATGCTCACATTTCCTGGTGGGAAGCTGCCCGACACTGGTTTAAAGAGATTATTTGGTATCACAACTGGCCTACATTGGCCTAAGTGTACGAGTCGTCTACCGGTTCAGCCATCTTAACCTAACCTAGCCTAACCTTACCTAAGTTATCCTCCTTTCCGCGTCCACAACAGATCCGGTGGACTAAAATTTGTTGATTAAATTGACCCCAGTGTTGCGAGATGGTGCGTTATGATGACTGAGGGAGCGTTTATAGTGCCGACTTACGACCGAACCGAGCCGAGCTGAAACTCAAACATGCATTGGAACAAACGAGATGCATGACTGGAGTTCTCTATTGCTCCCATGCGTTTTTGAGTTTCAACTCGGCTCGGCAAAGCAACAAGTCGCCACTATAAAAGCGCCCTAAGAAGTGTGCGGGTTTTGCGAACCATCTCCTACCAATTTGTAACTGTTGCTCTACCGCGACTTTCTCTGCTCGCTGATGACAGCTGCCAAAGATTGAGTTTTATATGCCTGTCACATAAAAAGTAGTGCCCGAATAAAAATTTCAGTGACTTTTGGGAAGCATTTTATTTAACAATAATTAGGATACACAGTACCGTGCATAACCGAGGAAGTGTTTAGGAATATAACTTAAAAGCTCTGTAAAGATATTAATACGCAACCAAATTAAATTAATGGTATTCACTACATTTGTTAAGCCCTGCTAACTTGCTAAACTTAACAAATTTGTTAACTCCTGTCAAAATTTTGTTTGGGAAAAGACTTAGCAGCTTGTTAGCATGTTAACAAGCTCAGCACCGTGTTTATGTTTAGCAGATACCATTTGTTAAGTCTGAAACGTCAAAGTTATTGAGTGTAGTGATGAATCGTTTTGTGAATGAGTTTTAACAAGTACCAAATTATTTATGATTTGCAGCTTCAAAGTCTAAAAACTTCCGTTTTTTAATAAAAAAGTGAAAACTTTGTAAAGATGTTGGTAGAGATTTAAGACATTTCAAAGTTTCTGAACAGCAAATGTATCAAAAGTGTTAACGCATTGTAATATAAAAATAAAAATACATTTTTGGTTGCTGAGTACTGGTTACACGGGTTATTAAAACCACAGATCTATTGCTAGATTGAAAGTTGTCAAATTAACATTTGCAAACAATTTTTGCAAAATATTTGCAATTTATTTATTTATAAATGGTTGAAGTAAGAAAGTTATATTTCTAATTAATTAAGCTTTATTATTTATTTATTAGCCAAGTGCAAATAAACGCCGTCGTTTGATTTTGTAATAACTCAGTTTTTTCAATTTTAAGCTGTAGAAGTCTTCCAGCTGATTTTGACTTATCAGTTTAGCACTTGATTGTAAAATGTCTTAGCAGGTACGTTCACATCAACAGCTGCTAACTTTAACAATTTAGCAGTTTAGCAGGACTTAACAAATTTTAATGAATACCATTATTAATTTTTTAGCTTTTCATTCGTTACTTAATTGTAACAAAATTATTTTACAAAATAACTTAAAGACAAATATGAAAAAGAGAATAAGAAATAAATTTAGGATAAACGCCATTTGCTCAGTTTTACACGTTTCGCACACATACGCACTACTGAGTTTATTAACTATTTGGTTCACAGTCCTTAATTTTTAATAACGCTTTTGATACATTTGGGCTTGCGTTCAACAAGATTCTGAATAAGATTGTGAGTAATTTGATCAGTGTTGCCACCTTCGAAAAAAAAAATAAAAAGCTGGATGAAATGTAAAAAGTGTCTAGATACTATTCTTCAATTTTCTCAGGAGTTGCAACCGTTTTGAATGTTTTTTTTTAATGTCATTTTCAGCGCCCTCTATAAAACCGCCAGAAAATTGTTAAAAATAAATAAAAAATTTTTATAAATTTTTTTATGTACAATAACATGTATAAATATAAAAAAAAATGACTTCTTGTGTCTAAAAAAAAAATGTTAGAAAAAAGCTGCTATTTTTTCTTGTTACATGTATATTATACCTTAAAAAAATTGGCTTCAGGCAAGCAGTTGCGTTGCAAAAGAAGTTACGCAACATTAAATAAATGTTATTAAACAAAAAATTTGGTGTGTACTAAGATAAGAAGTCTATTTTAAAAGCTTAAATGAATATTTAATGGAATTTAATTTTATTTAAATAAAAATTTTTTTGAAGTTAAAAGATGTAAGAACCATTGCATTACAAGCAAGACTATGTGTGCAGTTTCATTTCGATACAGTCCTTAGTTCAAAATTTATATACTACGATAAGTAATTAAAAAAAGGTTTATGAATGCCCATACACTTACCTTGCTCAATCTCCAGGCACAGAAAAAGCGCAGTGAAGCATAGTACAACATTTCCAAACCAGTCATGAAGCTGCAGCCTATAATGAGTCCAGCGACTCCACCGAGTGAAACTTATAGAAATGAAAAAGCAATTTAGATGAGTTCAAGGCATATAATTCTCATAGACTTTACCTAATAACTCGAGAGCACCGAAGATGATGCTGGTCTTATAGCGAAACAGTGGCCAGTCTAGAAGCTCAAAGCTGATCGGTGCGAATGTGTTTTCATCATATGGTATTGCCGTTTCAGGTTCGGATTGGTTTTGAATCGAGACTGTTTGCTCTAATCCATCCAACAATAGCTCTTCGCTGGCATTGATAAAAAACGATTAAGGAGAAAGGAGTAAGAAAGTAGTAAATAAAATGTGTACATAATCTATAGTAATAATATAAGATAATAATATAATAATAAAACTCATTTTCTGTTTGTTTGTTTGTTTGTTTGACCTTTATACAAATCTAAACGGCTCAACGGATTTTGCTCAAACTAGGTTTACATATTAAGTGCATCCCAACTTAAAATGTAACATACTTAATTTTTGCCACGCCCCCTCTGAAATTTTTCAACTAACGGTAATTTTGTTATTATAAAACTTTTTACCATCGGAAATTTTTTTGTTTTTAATTTTAAAGAATTTCTGTTATTTTGACATCAAAAACATTCACATATCTTCAAAATTGGACAAATTTTCAGTATAACGACTTTTTCATAAAACATCGTTTCCTAAGAATGAGAAAAAAACGACATGAAAATCAAAGTTTGGTCTTTCGATGCAAATATCTCCGCTGTCCATTAATATATTTCATTTAAATATTTTTTGTTCAAAAGTTCAATAAAATCACTTCACGAAAATAGGTTGAACTGTACCGTTAAGTCAGCGTATATATGTTTTATGATTATGTCAAAAAGGTCCAAAATATTGACTTTTTACTCAAAAAATGACTCAAAAATTGTTATTGTTGTAAAAATGAAATCAATTAAAAATTGCACATCTGGCTACCTTTCATATGACATAGCATTTATTTGCAAAAATTCTTCCAGCTAAGCGCAAAAATTATTTTACTGTTTTTGTCATCAAAACAACAATTTGATTTTTTTCGCGAAATTTATTTTTTCCAAAATGTTGTTTTTATATTTTTTACAAAAAATGCAAGTCTCAAAAAGAATTTATTTGAACAAATTACCCCAATATCTCTTTCCAATCAAAAGTTATGGCTTAAAATTTATTTTTTCATACCAGACTTTTAATAAAACTGAGTTTTGTTTTCAAATCCTCTATATAATGAGCGTCCTCATTTATCTCTAAGAATGATGTTGTGTGTCTAGAGTAATTATAAAATATCTTCCTTATAGTAATCTACTTACTATTTGCCTCCCCACCCCTCGCCCCCTCCTGTTAAATTTGTTTTGTTGTGATTTGTCATTTTTCTCACTATTGTTTGACCGTTGTCACTCAGTTCTTTATCAATGGTACTTTAAATGTTCTATATATATCACTATATCATCACAAAGATGACTGTGAAAAAGAATGCTGTAAAAGTTAATTTTTTCATGTTTAATGTGTTATTTGAACAATCAAATTTCCACGCCAATTAAATGTACCGACATATAAAAGACAACGAAATTTTGACATTTTAATTCTCCAATCATGGTTGTAAGCTTGGCTGCATTGAACAAATTTTTCGGTTCAATTGCGTACTAACCGAAAGTATGCTGGTAAATATTATAAATAAGAAATAAGTACTGCATTACCGACACGATTCCAATATTTTAGAAAAGTCGGTAACTGTTATTCAATTTAGTTCTTTTCGCACACAGCGTAAACTTGCAACAAATAACATAATGCTACCAAAGAGGATAAATTTTTGAGCTCGGTAAATTTTTTAACTAATATTTTTATAGTGGTCTCAAACTTAAATTCAACACGTTTTTACAAAATTCCAAAATTTACAAAAACATTTAATCGAAAAGTGTATATTAAAATGTTTACATAAATGACTCTCGAGTAACACCGGGTATACCAGCTAGTTGTAACTATTTTTTAAACATTTTTTTCAAAACATACCTTTCCTGAGCTTCATGCTGCAAAGCGTACTGAAAAAAGTTACAATTTTTCGGACAGCTGCTGCATGCATCCATTTTTACACTATTGCGATGGGTTGCAAGACATAACATTTTGGTTAGATTGCATGCTGGATGTTGTAAATCTGTTTATTAAAACATACATTTTTATTGACTATATTAATTTAAAGATTTTGAAACCGACTTGAAAATAGCTGCTTATAATTGCTACCAGTACATTGGCAATGCTTATAGAAAAGTTGAGCATGGCAAAAATTCCAGCAAACATTTTGATTGTAGTCACCCTTGATGGCAATTGGAATACCATAGGATTCATCAGGAAACAGGCAACCACGTTGTCTTTAAGAGTTGTAGAATGTAATAGAAAGAATGTAAGAGAAATGATAAAATAACTCAAAGTAGAAACCTGACACTCAGCACACGCACAGACTTTGTGCAATAATTGTTGGTGATCTTCAATTTTATTTCGGTAGAATTCTTTACTTGATCCCACTTAATTATGGCGCGATCATCAAATGTCAACATATCGTATGTGGTCATCAAATATATCTTCAAGATAAATCAAACAATTACTTATCATTCAATAATAATACTCAATTCGAAAAGACTGAGATTTATTTTATGCCCTGACAAATTGTTTTAGAGTTAAAGTGTAAAAAATATACCAATGTTAATCCTTTTAGACGACGCACGTTGAAGGCAAGTTTCCAATTTGTATCGTATTCAAATAAGGGTGCTCCATTAACTAAATCCGTTTCGCTTTTGTCTATGGTGCTTAGTATCAGAGAAATATAAGGAAAAATAAAAAGAATATGTATTGAGGATGATCATGAGCAGTGTCATTACCTTTCATATGCCATATTAACATGAAAATTATTGAACACAAAACAATAGCCACGTTCAGTGTGAAAGCTTCTAATATAACGGCTACACGATATGGGAACGCCTTTCCATGAGCAATTTCCAAAGATGGAATCTGTGCTGAAAAAGGTCTGTAAATAAAGTAAATATTTTGTCAAAATATTCCATGCTTGTATTCTTGCCAAATTGAGTACTTTTTCCATGTGTTACCACCTTTTGCAAAAATAGGCAATAATTGACCTACGGACATCAAACCAAAAATGGGCGTGGTCAAACTATAACTACGCCTACTTTTGAGAAATCATAATTCCTGAGTTGTGCATGCTTTTATAATGAGACTCGGTGTATATGTGCTATGAGACCAAGTGGTGGTCACTATTTATATAAATCGTGCCACGCCTACTTTTACCGCCCTTCTAGAATATATATATTAGGGCGGGTCAATTTGTATGGACAAATTTTTTGGAGGTCTGGCTCAGCGAAATTCGTAAAATACATGTAATTTTAAGACTTTTTCTCCACTACAGCATATACAAATTCTGAAAAAAAGCTGTGCGGACTTTCGTAAATAGATTTTGTTCTCAATTATAAAATATGAATGTATGAATGTATGTGTATGAATCTATTTACGAAAGTCCGCACAGCTTTTTTTCAGAATTTGTATATGCTGTAGTGGAGAAAAAGTCTTGAAATTACATGTATTTTACGAATTTCGCTGAGCCAGACCTCCAAAAAATTCGTCCATACAAATTGACCCGGCCTAATATATATATATATAGTTACTCACAAAACTGATCACGCTTTTGGTTTATGCATGTTTTTAAGTCTGTAATTTTTGTGTGCATTAAAATAACAATATAAGAGCATTGTATTAATATTTCAACGGTACTTATTTAACAGTTGAATAAATTTTAATGAGTTTGTCTCTTTTTTTTTGTGCTTTTGGAAATAATGCATCTAGCTAGCATGACCAGTTTTGTGAGTTGAGTGCACAAGAGAACATCATATAAAAATAAAAAGAGTTTTACATTTGAAAAGAAAATAACATTATATTAAAATGTTGTATTTAAAACTTTATAAAAATGTATTCTAGTACAAGAGTTAAAAAAAATTCATTGTATTATTTTGCTAGTGGTATAAAATGGGTGCTAATAACAAACCAATTGATGGAGAGAATATTAAAAAAATTGCAGAATTTTTAAGAAACGGTGAGTCTGATCGGCGGATTTCATCTTT
Source organism: Dichetophora obliterata (assembly GCA_963920525.1). Lineage (NCBI taxonomy): Eukaryota > Metazoa > Arthropoda > Insecta > Diptera > Sciomyzidae > Dichetophora > Dichetophora obliterata. The sequence continues at coordinate 108,790,074 of OY986439.1, read as the reverse complement.
GACAGGCGTATCAACAGGTTTTCTTAGTAAAATACGCCAAAAATTAAAAAACCTTCCTGCCAAAAAACAAGGCGGTCGGCCAAAAATTTTTTCTGTGTCTGATGAAAGGAAAATTGTACGGGATTTGCGAAGTCCAAAGTATAAAAATGCGGTGGAAATTAAACGCTCTATCAATTCCGAACAAAATATTAACATATCAGCTGAAACAATTCGCAGAGTCTTGCTCAGCGCTGGTTTAAGAGGAAGGGCAAAAGTAAAGAAGCCCCTGCTGTCTGCCAGGCACTTAAAACTACGCCTAAATTTTGCAAAAAAATACTCGCAGTGGACTGTTGAAGATTGGGCTAAGGTTATTTGGTCTGACGAGTCCAAAATTAATCGTTTAGGCTCTGACGGTCGTGAGTGGGTATGGAAAACACCTGGTGAGAAGCTGCAGCCATGCCATGTTAAACCAACTCTTAAGTTTGGAGGAGGGTCAATAATGATATGGGGTTGCATGATGGCCTGTGGTGCTGGTATATTTATAAAATATTAGACAAAATGATTTCATCATCATATGTCGATATTTTGCGTTCAGAACACACAGCATCGGTGGAAAAATTTGGTTTGAATGCCTCGGATGTTGTCTTCCAGCAAGACAATGATCCGAAGCATACTGTTAAACTGACAAAAGAGTGGTTAAAAATAATAATATCTTAACTCTTATGTGGTCGCCACAGTCTCCAGACCTCAACCCCATATAACATCTATGGGGGGTGCTGCAGAGGTCAGTTACTGGGGTGACCGGAAGTTTGGAAAAGTTCTGGTCAAAAATGAGAGCTGCATGGGAAGACATTCCACCAGAAGTTTGCAGAAATCTAGTAGAAAGTATGCGGAGAAAAATTAAAGCTATCATCGATGCAAAGGGTGGATACACGAAATATTACTTAAGAAGAGGAAGTGTTTATGCTGAAGTCACAAAAGTGATCACGGGAGTTAATAATGTATTTTTCATTATTATCTTTTAATGCGTAATTAATATGTAATGAATTACCCTTTAATTTTTTTTATTGTTACATGAATTCAAATAAATATCGAATAATAAATATTGATCGAAAAATTTTTCAAATAAAATTATTTATGCTTAAAGCGTGATTGGTTTTGTGAGTAACTGTATATAATCGTTCATGAGGTGTCTCTGAAGATCTCAGGAACGGTAACACCTAAGGCCATCAAATCGGTTAATAAAAAAAGCCACACCCCCTTTTTCGCCCGCAAATCAATAAAAATGCTGTATATCAGACGGATCGAATTTACCCATTAATGACAACGTATGATATATCATACGCGATTAAAGCATTTTTCAAAAACTCCTCAAATATCCTCAGCCACTGTAAAACTTTTGCTTCCAAAAGTGTGAGAAAGCCAAAAGTATGCTTATTCCAAAAAAAATTTGATATTTTAATCCTTTGTGTTTACTTGTTAGCGCCTGTAAGTGCAGTATTAAAAAAAAAGTGAAAAATGTTACTCAGATGAGTTAATCTTTTATAAACGTCAAGAAAAAAGAAAATGTAATTAAAAAAGTGTATTACGTTAAAGTTGAACGCCTACGCTACGAAATGAAAATTTTCCAATTTATCATTTATTTGATGTTTTTTTTTTATTTCTCTACTTAACCCTTCGTGGGACCCAAGTAAATTATACGTCAAAGGTCCCTAAGGTCCGCTGGGACATAATATGAAAATTGCCTATAAAATGCACTAAAAATGATTGAACACGGGCAAATTTTGGTTTTAAATTAAATATTAATTATTTTTATTGAGATATAGTCTTAATCTAATATTATTTTATTGTTCTGCTCGCTGAATCCTGGACGTTTTGCACGGCATGCAACGGTGCATCTGCTCTGAATGCTCCATACAAACAAACTTCCTGCAATCGCAGCATGCAAATCTTGTTTTACGTTGCCTGTTGTTGTGTTGTTGACATAAATAACAAGATTTCCGTTGATCCCTGTGTTGGATTGGTGGTGCTTCGCTTGTAATGCTCTCTTCTAGTGGTATGACGTTGTAGTCCATCATAGCTATCTTGATATGGGGGTAGCGGGTTATACGATTATTGAGCGCCCTTTCTTCGATTTCGGGAGTGCCAACTGCTAAACTAATTTGTATAAGAACGACCGCCTCCTGTCGCTTTTCTGGCTCGGATTGAGGTCATTATAGGCGATAAATGACGCCAATGCAGCAACGTCCACAATATTATAAAACATGGTCAGTGGCCAGCGTTTAGTACCTCTTTTACACGTGTATGTACCTAGCATTTGGTCCATCGTGTTCACTCCAGCTTTATTTTTGTTGTAATCCACAATGGCCATTGGTTTTTTATGTGCTCCTTTGATGGCGTTTGTATAATGTGCTGTTGAAATGAGTACCAATGCTTTATTTTTCTTCGGCACATAAAAGCATAGCGCAACGTTGTTGTCATGGTAGCCGAACAATGTACTATCAATTGGACGATTGCGATTCTTCCTAAACTCACTGGGAATACAAGCTTTATTTGTGCGTAAGGTACCAACGTATGCTGTTCTTTGGGTAATCAAGTTTTCAGCCAATTCAAGAGACGAAAAGAAGTTGTCTGCATACACAATGCGGCCAGTAAATAAGTATTTCTGCGCGAGCTTCATTGTCACTTTGTAGCCCAGCTGGGTTTCACGCTCCTGTCCTGGTGCTTTTCCAGAGTATATGATACCTTTGAGCGGATATTTGATTTTTGCATCACATATCCACCACACCTTTATTCCATATTTTGCAGGCTTTGATGGAATGTACTGTGTAAATGATGTCCGTCCTCTATATGGAAACAGTTGTTCATCTACTGTTAGAGCATCATGTGGTTCGTACCGACTTTCTAAATTAGCTTGCAGCATGAGCCAAATATCATCAATTGCTGCCGTTTTGCTGCTCTGTGACCTATCCATGCGTGTGTTCACGTTGTTAAATCGTATGTACCTCAATAGCAGTTTGAATCTTTTGAATGACATTGCAGCTCTGAAGATTGGTGGATGATTTGTATCAAACAGGCAGTAAGCTGGTTCATTGTTTGACTTATATAGGCCAGAAGCTATAAGCATTGCCAGGAACGCATCAAACTCCTTGGGTGTCAGTGGTTGCCATTATTTGGGTCGTGTTGGATTAGCTTCATTCCACGCTTCAATAGTTTGTTTGGCTTTTCGGTTAGTTTCTCTTACGATTATGTGTGACATTTCCTCGGTAAAAATTGTTTTGAATATGCTCAATGGATCATCCGAAGTCATTATTGGTCCTATTCCTCTACTTCTCATGGTGAAGATATTGTGCGATCTTACACGTGAAGTTGGTGCCGGCGCTTTCTTCCATTTCATACCATTTTTGCCAACATAATAGTCATCTGAAGTTGTTTCTTGATTTGGCGGCGTTTCATCATCATCGTCACTTGTATCTTCGTCCCAGTATTCAGTAGTGGCTCCACTTTCGCAATCAGAGGAACTTCATTTATTTGGAACGATGGATCACTTATTTCATCATCGAAATCACAACTTTGTTCATTTAGTATTTCATTTATATTGATATTTGCTTCGCACATTTTTCTTTAGCTCAATTCAATTCAAAAGTTAGTACACAACTGTTGAATATTCTTGAAGCAACTGGTTTATATACCTTTTTTTCCCCAACATTCAGGTAGGCACGCAGGATAAGGCAAATGCATCAGGGATGAAAAAAGCAATAAAATAAGCAAACTTATACCTCCCCCTGCTCATTTCTTGGAAAACCCAATTAGCAAAAATATTTATTTTACCTTGAAACTAAACGCAGCTGCAATTTTGAGCCATAAAACAATGAATTCCACGAAGTAATACCATTTATTTGCTTAATTTTCATACTATGTCCCAGGGGACTTTAGGGACCTTTCTCGTAGGCAGTAAAAGTAAATCCTTAGATCTCGGTAACCACTGGTCCGATTTCAATGATCGAACCCGTAAAAGACGCAGAACTAAATGTTCCAGGAATACATGGTAACTTTGGGAGGGGGTCGTAGTGGCCAAAATAGGAGTAATTTGCGATTCAAAATCGAAAAAGTCCCTATGGACCTTAGGGTCCCACGAAGGGTTAAAGATCCTTTATGCGTTTATAATCATACGCTTCGCCACACCCAACTTCTTTGAATTTTTTTTTTAAAATCAGAGTTTTCCGTCTTATAACGATACAAATGTATGCTGAAAATTGTAAAAGCTAAACTCATTATGGTTTGTAGTGATTCTGGTAGTGAGCATTAATGGGTTAAGGATATGGTACTGTCTCAAAGCCGAAAAAAGCATGTTTTCATGATTTTTTTTTTAGAGACATGAATAATGTTGGTGTATTTATTTTGAGATACATGTTATAGTTTGACTTCTTAAGTATATTTGGAAAAAAAAGACACAGTTTCGATAGTATCGTAAGTATAGACGTAGAATTCCTTTTTATACAGTAATAGAGAAAAATTCTGGTTTTTTTCATGTATATTCTTCAATACTTTTTTAAATCATCTTCTAAATAAAAATAATTCAAAAACAAATTTTTTGTTGTTGTCCTTCTTTAAACTTACCTGATCTAAAAAGCTCACAATTAAACTCATGTAAAAATTTGTTTTGTTTTATAAAAAGTTTTCGTTTGATATTTATGATGATGAATTTGTTGTTCTTGTTCATTTGTTTTGTTGGTTAAAACTAAATGTAATTTAAAGTTATGTTATGCATATGCATATTTGTATATTTTAAAATTAATTTAAAATTAAAATTTTTGTCAACAAAATAAATTTTTAATATGGAAAAAATATAATGCATAAAATAAATAACTCAATATTTTGAATTCCTGATAAATTCTTTTGTATGCAATTAATTAAAATTTCAATTCGTAATTTTCCCGATGTCTTATTGATTGTCTTTTAACTTCTTCAGGGTATCTTTTATTAAAAACGAAAACAACAAATAAACTGAAAATTAATTTTAAAAAAATTTTATAAAAAATAACTTCAAAACAACAAAGTATTTAAACAATTTTTATGTTCTAATACGATTAAACGTTCAGCGTAAGTGCTTATGTCATTTGCTTACAGATTTTATTTACAGTGGCTCACAGCTTATATTATGCATTGCATACTTTCAATTTTAGGGCTTTATAACAACAAAACTAACAGGAATAGAAAAAAATAATATGGTATCATATAAAAGAACAAGATGTTTAGTTTACTAAATTTACTTAATTTATAGTAAAAATATATATTAAGTAGGCTTAAAATTAAGAAACCAGAAAATACTGCTTCATGTCCTATCACAGCTTATTTTATGCAGTCACTTGGTATTTATAAATTTTTCGTATTAATTAATGATTTCTGATATTTTTATTATTTGGTATGATAGCCCATGTTGTCCACAATAGATCTAAGGTGGTTTGGCATTGATGCGACCAGTTCTTGAGTGATAGGTTGCGAAATATTCGCCCACTTCATTTTCAATATCTCTTTCAGTTAGTTTTTGTTTGAAATTTGATGTTTCCGGATGTTATTTTCCAATAAAGACCACACATTTTCAATTACATTAAGGTCTGGCGACTGTGCTGGCGGCGTCATCAATTGTGGGCAGTTGTATATTAGCCTGGTTTGCACAATACCCGCTTTGTGCTTTTGATCGTCATTCTGGTAAAATCGGAAAGTCAATTTTATACCCAGAACCTTTGCACTCTGCAACAAATTGTTCTTCAGGCTCTGTAGGTACTTAAATTTGTTCATTGTTGTTTCAATAAACGGCAACTTCCCAGTACCAGCAGCTGACATTCGGGCCCAAACCATGACGCTGCCACCGCCATGTTTCACGGTTTGTTTTAAGTTTTTTTTGTTGACCTCGGTATTCGGTTTTCGCCACATATAGCACATACCATCAACCGAATAAATTGATCTTCGATTTATCTGCACAAATAACTGAAGTCCAGTACTCTGGAGCCTTGGACATATGCGCTGTTCAGAGCACAAGTGGCGTAAGTCCATTTTTTAGGGAAATTAAGTTAAGTACGTAGAAGTGAAGAGAAAAATGTACCCTATTTATGAGTACGGGCTAGAAACTCCTAGCTTACGTAATCTCTGAATAGAATGCAACACATTGCTATTGCTCTGACAAATACCATTTTTTTTTCAGAGCACAAGTGGCGTAAGTCCATTTTTGGTAGTTTTGAGAAAATCGAACATTTAGAAAAATTCTTAAGGTAAATTCCAAGTATGAAGAACTCAGTTTTGCTCATAAGCTTGGTCAAGAGCATAATTGGAGCTATCCATATCGTAAAATATAAACTAAATAATACACCAAAATAATGCAGAATATTGCATATTAGTAAAAACATTTGGATTTGCGCCACTGAAAATTATTTTAAATTTCTTGTTTCCGCTGTAGGAATCTAAAAAGAGATTTTTCAAGAATTTTTTGATGAGGAATGGCAGCATTTTTGCCTAGAAGTTGAACAAAACTACCCTTAGCGATTATCTTCATTATTAAGGGAGATGTAAAATGAATGGACTTACGCCACTTGTTCTCTGAAAATTTTTTAAAATTCCTCCTTTCCGCTGTAAAAATGTAATGGACAATATTTTTAAGAATTTTTTGATGAGGAATGACATAATTTTTACAGAGAAATTGGACAAAACTACCCATTAGCGATTATCTTCATTATCTTCTTCCTTTCTGCTGTAAAAATGTAATGGAAAATATTTTTAAGAATTTTTTGACAAGGAATAACAGTATTTTTACATAGAAGTGGGACAAAACCATCCCTTAGCGATTGTTTTCATTATAAAGGGAGTTTTCATATTTACCTTTTCGAAAATTTACCAATGCTCCAAATAACGACACCGATAAAAAAAGATAACGATAACGATGATAACTTATATTTGCAAAGATTTTTTATTACATTTTTTGAATATATTTATAAATATTACATATTATTACATCCCTACTAAATAGAAACAACTGTGTTTAATTTCAACTGTGAAACTTTAATAAGAATAAATGCATTCTGGCCTCCTCAATTATTCAAAAAATCGCAAACGGATGCTAAAATCGCACTTCTGAAACTAAATTTAGTCAATTCTTTAAAAAAATTCTTAAAAATATTGTCTATTATATTTTTACAGCGAAAAAAAGAAATTTTACAGAATTTTCAGAGGACAACTGGCGTAAGTCCATTCATTTTATATCTCCCTTAATAATAAAGATAATCGCTAATGGGTAGTTTTGTCCAACGTCTATGTAAAAATGCTGTTATTCCTCATCAAAAAATTCTTAAAAATATTGTCCATTACATTTTTGCAGCGGAAAAGAGGAATTTTAAAAAAATTTCAGAAGACAAGTGGCGTAAGTCCATTCATTTTATATCTCCCTTAATAATGAAGATAATCGCTAATGGGTAGTTTTGTCCAACTTCTATGTAAAAATGCTGTTATTCCTCATCAAAAAATTCTTAAAAATATTGTCCATTACATTTTTGCAGCGGAAAAGAGGAATTTTAAAAAAATTTCAGAAGACAAGTGGCGTAAGTCCATTCATTTTATATCTCCCTTAATAATGAAGATAATCGCTAATGGGTAGTTTTGTCCAACTTCTATGTAAACATGCTGTTATTCCTCATCAAAAAATTCTTAAAAATATTGTCCATTACATTTTTGCAGCGGAAAAGAGGAATTTTAAAAAAATTTCAGAAGACAAGTGGCGTAAGTCCATTCATTTTATATCTCCCTTAATAATGAAGATAATCGCTAATGGGTAGTTTTGTCCAACTTCTATGTAAAAATGCTGTTATTCCTCATCAAAAAATTCTTAAAAATATTGTCCATTACATTTTTGCAGCGGAAAAGAGGAATTTTAAAAAAATTTCAGAAGACAAGTGGCGTAAGTCCATTCATTTTATATCTCCCTTAATAATGAAGATAATCGCTAATGGGTAGTTTTGTCCAACTTCTATGTAAACATGCTGTTATTCATCATCAAAAAATTCTTAAAAATATTGTCCATTACATTTTTGCAGCGGAAAAGAGGAATTTTAAAAAAATTTCAGAAGACAAGTGGCGTAAGTCCATTCATTTTATATCTCCCTTAATAATGAAGATAATCGCTAATGGGTAGTTTTGTCCAACTTCTATGTAAAAATGCTGTTATTCCTCATCAAAAAATTCTTAAAAATATTGTCCATTACATTTTTGCAGCGGAAAAGAGGAATTTTAAAAAAATTTCAGAAGACAAGTGGCGTAAGTCCATTCATTTTATATCTCCCTTAATAATGAAGATAATCGCTAATGGGTAGTTTTGTCCAACTTCTATGTAAAAAAGCTGTTATTCCTCATCAAAAAATTCTTAAAAATATTGTCCATTACATTTTTACAGCAGAAAGGAGGAATTTTAAGAAATTTTCAGAGGACAAGTGGCGTAAGTCCATTCATTTTATATCTCCCTTAATAATAAAGATAATCGCTAATGGGTAGTTTTGTCCAATTTCTATGTAAAAATTATGTCATTCCTCATCAAAAAACTCTTAAAAATATTTTCCAATACATTTTTACAGCGGAATGGAGGAATTTTAAGAAATTTTCAGAGGACAAGTGGCGTAAGTCCATTAATTTTATATCTCCCTTAATAATAAAGATAATCGCTAATGGGTAGTTTTGTCCAATTTCTATGTAAAAATTATGTCATTCCTCATCAAAAAATTCTTAATAATATTGTCCATTACATTTTTACAGCGGAAAGGAGAAATTTTAAAAAAATTTCAGAAGACAAGTGGCATAAGTCCATTCATTTTATATCTCCCTTAATAATGAAGATAATCGCTAATGGGTAGTTTTGTCCAACTTCTATGTAAAAATGCTGTTATTCCTCATCAAAAAATTCTTAAAAATATTGTCCATTACATTTTTGCAGCGGAAAAGAGGAATTTTAAAAAAATTTCAGAAGACAAGTGGCGTAAGTCCATTCATTTTATATCTCCCTTAATAATGAAGATAATCGCTAATGGGTAGTTTTGTCCAACTTCTATGTAAAAATGCTGTTATTCCTCATCAAAAAATTCTTAAAAATATTGTCCATTACATTTTTGCAGCGGAAAAGAGGAATTTTAAAAAAAATTCAGAAGACAAGTGGCGTAAGTCCATTCATTTTATATCTCCCTTAATAATGAAGATAATCGCTAATGGGTAGTTTTGTCCAACTTCTATGTAAAAATGCTGTTATTCCTCATCAAAAAATTCTTAAAAATATTGTCCATTACATTTTTGCAGCGGAAAAGAGGAATTTTAAAAAAATTTCAGAAAACAAGTGGCGTAAGTCCATTCATTTTATATCTCCCTTAATAATGAAGATAATCGCTAATGGGTAGTTTTGTCCAACTTCTATGTAAAAATGCTGTTATTCCTCATCAAAAAATTCTTAAAAATATTGTCCATTACATTTTTGCAGCGGAAAAGAGGAATTTTAAAAAAATTTCAGAAGACAAGTGGCGTAAGTCCATTCATTTTATATCTCCCTTAATAATGAAGATAATAGCTAATGGGTAGTTTTGTCCAACTTCTATGTAAAAAAGCTGTTATTCCTCATCAAAAAATTCTTAAAAATATTGTCCATTACATTTTTACAGCAGAAAGGAGGAATTTTAAGAAATTTTCAGAGGACAAGTGGCGTAAGTCCATTCATTTTATAACTCCCTTAATAATAAAGATAATCGCTAATGGGTAGTTTTGTCCAATTTCTATGTAAAAATTATGTCATTCCTCATCAAAAAACTCTTAAAAATATTTTCCATTACATTTTTACAGCGGAAAGGAGGAATTTTAAGAAATTTTCAGAGGATAAGTGGCGTAAGTCCATTCATTTTATATCGCCCTTAATAATGGAGATAATCGCTAAGGAGTGCTTTTGTCCGACTTGTAGGTAAAAATGCTGCCACTTCACATCAAAAAATTCTTAAAAATATTGTCCATTACATTTTTACAGCAGAAAGGAGTAATTTTAAGAAATTTTCAGAGGACAAGTGGCGTAAGTCCATTAATTTTATATCTCCCTTAATAATAAAGATAATCGCTAATGGGTAGTTTTGTCCAATTTCTATGTAAAAATTATGTCATTCCTCATCAAAAAATTCTTAAAAATATTTTCCATTACATTTTTACAGCGGAAACGAGAAATTTAAAAAATTTTCAGTGGCGCAAGTCCACATGTTTCTACTAATATGCAATATTCTGCATCATTTTTGTGTACTATTTAGTTTATTTTGTACGATATGGATAGCTACATTTATGCTCTTGACCTAGCTTATAAGCCAAACTGAGTTCTTTATACTTGGAATTTATTATAAGAATTTTTCTAAATGTTCAATTTTCTCAAAACTACCAAAAATGGACTTACGCCACTTGTGCTCTCCCAACAGCTCATATGTGCTTTGTCGTAGTTGAGTCTGAATAATCTGTTTTTGGGGCTAATAAAAGGCTTGTTTCGTGTTACTCGGCCATGAAAGTTCTTTTTGCGCAAGACACGTCGAATAGTTTCAGCACTACACTGTTTGCTCACGTCAGTTTGAACTTCAAAAGCCATTTTCGGAGCTGAGAGTCTCGGGTTAGCCTTTATCTTCCGTACAATATGTCGCTCGTCGGTTGCATTAAAAATATTGTTTAGTGCTTCTTTGCTCTTATTGTGCAATCGATTCTTATGGACGAAGCGCTCGATGATCTTTTGCACTGTAGAGGAATTGATATTAACCATTTCAGCCATTTTTCGCTGCGAGCTGCTGTTTTTAAAATAGTATATAACCAATTCTCGTTGTTGTAGCGTTGTGCGCGCTCCTATTTTAAATAATCATAAAAGCAGACACTTGAAGCAAAAAAATCAGACTAAAAAGCTAACACAAAGCAATTATAGAAATAGAACGAAGGAAAAGGTAACGAAAGTACCGTTAGACAGCGCAGCATTAGAGTACCGTAACAGAGAGAAGTGACTGCATAAAATAAGCTGCGAGATGAAATTAACCAGTATTTTCTGTTCTCTTATTTTTTAAGCAACTAAATGTATGTATTCACAATTATTGAAAAACTTTTATTTAACTAGACATTTTGCTCTTTTAAATGACACCATATTATCTTTTGTATTCCTGTTAGTTTTGTTTTGATAAAGACCTAAAGTTTAAAGTATGCACTGCATAAAATAAGCTGTGAGCCACTGTATATATTTATTTCATTATCAGTCAAATAATATTCACTTAAACTATTTTTTAGTTTAAAATTTAAAATTTTTTGTTGTTTTCGTTTTTAACAAAAGATCCCCTGAAGAAGTTGAAAAAGAATCAACGAAACGTCAGAAAAATTATGAGTTGAAATTTTAATTTCATTGCATACAAAAGAATTGATCAGGAAGCCTATTCAAAATATTGAAAATATTATAACTTTTCAACTGATCTACAGAAATATACAATAAATAATTCGAATTTAATATGGTTTGTATTTTAAAAATAAATGGAGTTTTTATAGCACAACGCATGCTTAGTAACGCATGCGCAAATTTGCGTAGTAGTATACATACATACTGCCTCTGTAGCTACACGCATCTGTACTCTCTATTGTATTTATCTTGCTGAAAATAAACATTCGTTTTATTCGTACTCCAACTCATGGCATAATAACCAGTTAGGGCCGATTCGGAGAGGAATGAAGTAGAAAGCAGAGAAAAACGAGCTAGTTGTCAAGTACAGCTGTTCATGTCGAGTAAAAATTAAGAACATCTAAAAAAATTTCAGCTAACTGAACCAACAACAATTACCAAGTAAATCTAAATCCATCTAAATCTAAAGCGGTTGGCAGCGTTAGGCTGCCCGCATAGTAAGCGCCGAGGCAAGCAGGCAGGCAGGCAGGCAGGCAGGCCCTGCGAAGAAACGAGATAGAAATAACTTTTTTCTCTCTTGTTCACATAGTTTTTCTGTGCCTGTCTGCCTGCCTGTCTGCTTCGGAGCTTACTCTCCGGGCAACCTTAGAGGGGATAAACCGAATCGTCCACAGAAAATAAACATAACTTTGCTTACCATGTCCAGCTTTTCACTCGTTACACACGAAAATTCTCGAGCTTGCGGCGAAAGCAATTATTGCTCTGGTAGCAAGATCTCTTTGTCCCACTTTTCACTTGGCAATAATTTCCTTTGCCGCAAGCAGTTGGTGGATTATTTGCCCGCATGAGGGGGTTTACGAAAGTCCCCTTTAAACCCGAGTAGTCAACAAACTACTTGCGGCGAAAGCAATTATTGCTCATAGAATTGCCGAGTGAAAAACGGCCCTTTGCAGCACATACAGCAGAGAACAGCTTGAGTGCATTCAAATGGTATTTCGGTTGTCTCGTCAATAAACGAGCACCGAATGTGCTTCCAGCATTTAAATTAATGCGCAAGTGCATGTACCAATCGCTGTTGATACGAATGCTTAGAGTGTGAGCGCTAGCGATTACGAACGTCTGCGACACAAGAATGTCAAACAAGGCAAGACATGAGAAACAATCGCCAAAAGCAAGAGGGCTGTTCACATTTCAAACCGCTCATCAAATCATTTGTCAAATCGTTTGACCACAAAAGTGTTCAGACTCATCAAATTTTTCATCAAATTTCATTTTATCTTGAACACCGAAGTAAGCACATCGCGATGACGGAAAATTATTAATACCACTTGTTATTAAAATCGTATTGGAAGAAGAATAAATTATTTTATAAATTATTATAAATTATTTGCAACAGTTATTTATTATTATTTTGCTATTATTTTCTTCCGCTCCCTCTTTTACCGCGATGTGCTCAGGTTGAAAACTTTTTAGAACTGATAAAATCGTACTACACAATTTGACGAGTGTTCACACTCGTCAAATCATTCGTCAAATCAGCAGAAAAATCAAAAAATTTTGATTTTCATCAAACGATTTGACCAACGATTTGATGAGTGTTCACACTCGTCAAATCGCCATCAAATCCATACAAATTCTGTTGGTCAAATCATTTGTCAAATCAGTTGATGATCGATTTGATGAGCGGTTTGAAATGTGAACAGCCCTAAGGAAAATCCATGCTTTTATGCTCATTCGCACAAAGGAAAAATATTAGTTGCAGTGTTGCATTTTTTTATTCTGCGAATGTTGTTACCAAACACAAAAAAATTGCAATATTATAAAATAAGATTTTAATAAGAGTTATTATTGCACAAGTTGGCGAAAAAATATGTCAACAATCAACTTCTGTGCTAATTCGACTGCGAGGTGGATAGCAAGAAGTGAATACGATTAATATGAAAATTACTTTTGTTAATATAGCCAATGGTATAAAAAAATTTGTTTGAAGCCATAACATTTGATTGGAAAGAGATATTTTGGTTATTTTTTCATGTAAATTATTTTTGAGACATTAAATATAAAAACAACATTTTGGTATAAATAAATTTTGCCCAAAAAAATCATAGGGCAAAAAAAAAGACAAAACCAGTTTTACAATGTTTGCCAAAACTGGACGATTTTTTGCAAAAAAATGATATGTCATATAAAAGGTAGCCAGGAATTTTATATAATAGTACAGATGATTCCCCAAATATTTCGGCTGTAGCGATAGCCATCCGTGAGCTGGAATGGTTTAAAATCACCTCTAAAAATCAAGTTTTTTGTAATAATATTGGCTGGTATGGTAGTTTAAAAAAAAAACGGTCAGAAATAATAGTTATGAAAAAGTTCTTCCAATCAGCATCAACAAACATTCTATGTTTGCATTCAGATTAATGAAAATGTTGTTTTCCGTGCATTTATTAATTATTTAATTACTTATTAATTATTTTTAATTACACACAAAAAATATAATTATTTCAAATGCTATTTTCACTTTCAAGATATCGTTGGGAAGGTTTTGAGTGGCTGCAATTGATTGATTGATTCCTGGTCAGAATTTCGTGTATTGATATATATTAAAACTAAAATATTAATTATAAAATAAAGACATACTGAAAAATATTGTAAGAAATTAAAAAACAAAATACAACTTATGAAGAAATATTAATTTTAAAAGTTTTGTATAAATCTCATAAATTAAATTGCGAGCTTTAGATCAAGTAAGTTTGTATTAATATTTTGAAATAAAATATATCAAAAATATGTATAAAAAAAAAGCATTATCTTTTATCCGGTTGCATATATTTCAATTGTTGATGCAGATAGAAAGAGGTTTTTTCGCCATAAATTTCTGGCCGTTTATTTCTTAAAACTATTACACCAACCAATATTTTGACAAAAAACGTTATTTTTAGAGGCTATTTCAAACCATTCCATCACACGATGGGCTATCACTAGAATTGAAATATTTGAGGAATCTTCATAAATGCTATTGCAACCAAGGATTATTTTGAGAAACTGACACAAACAACTTAACCTTCAGCCTTTAATATTCATCGCACAAAGATAAAATTTATAATAATATATAATGAGTTATGTGGCGAATGAAACGAATATTTTATTAAACATTCTTATAAAATATTTAATATGTATAATTTTTTTTACAAGATATTTATATTGTATGTTAGATGTTATTTTATTAGTTCTTACTATGTATTAAAAAATTTTTTTTATTATAGAAACAATAAAACAGTTGCAGATCATAGAAAAAATATAATAAATATATTAATAACCAGGGCTCGTAGTTTGATGACCTAAAAACTGACATAAATGACATAAAAAACGCAAACAAGTACATAAAAAAATAAAGAAAAAAAGCCTTAAAAATAAAACATTACTAAACACGTATTGCTGTAAAAAACTTAAGTAAGTTTGCAGAATAAAGTTAATATTAGTTTTAGGATGGTGATGTGAAAAAAGTGAGTAAACTAACGTATACGTGTGATTTCACTAGTAGGGTGGATTACACCTAGTAGCACTACATTCAAAATTATTCTAAGCATAGAATTAGTGAATGAAATTAATTTAAAACTATTTATAACTAATAAAAAAGGTTTAACTAATTTCGAATTTAAAAATTTTCAAGATTTGTAAACTTGAGTCCTTATAATTGTGAGTTTCATTTACGGGTGTTTTTATAGGTTAGTAATCAAGTGTTAAGCAGTCTTTTATATATTAAACTAATTTTTATTTTCAGTTTTACTGTATTTACTTTCAAACATAACCGATTTTAATTTATATGTAACATAATTTTAAATTGTCCATATTCGCCGCTTTTGATAAATATCACAGACACCTATAATTTTGATCAAATCATATTCTACGCCTTTCTTGAACTTTTCTAAACATATTCTGGCACCAAGTTCTTATAGAAATTTCGCAGTTCTTACACCCGAAATTAGAGGTATTTAATTAAATGAATCAAAATTAAAGACTGAAGTGTTTTTATCAGTTCGGCTACACAACATAACCTAAAATTTTAGAAATTCTTTGACAAGTTAACAGTTGTACAAAATTTGTTTTATTAATAAATACCTGCTCGTTTTGAAAAACTCCATACATTTGGGTTAAATACTCATTTTTCTGGGCTTTTTCTATAAAATAGTTTAATAAAACTTTGCAGCTTAAGTCGCTTCTTTACAGCAGTTGTCAGAAGGATCTCTTTCTAACTTACACAACTTAGCTCAGCTCGTGACATTTGCTAAACCTGCACTTTCTCACATTTATAAAAAAAAAACAAATTAATGACAAGTTCGTGTTGGTTTTCATCAAACATTTTTAATTGTGTTGGAGCTTTGGTAACGCTTGTCTTGAAGGGTTGAAGAATTTTCATTGAAAACAAAACATTGTTGTTATTTTACCGACAAACTTTCAATAATAGTTTGTTTACTAATTTAGGTCGCTTTCAAGATTAACTTTCATGCAAATTTTAGCTCAGCTTACTTTAAAAATTTACTGTCATAAAACTTGCTACTGGCAATACTGCTTGCTCCACAGTAGAGAAAAGAAAACAATAAACTAAATGGAACAAACAGCACAAAGAAGAACGCGCTGCTAGAGAAGGTCAGAGAAGTATAGAAACAACAAAAATTCATGCAGCAGCTGACACTCGAGCTTTAAGCGAAGCATCCGAATGATCTCGTGGTCTAAAGGCTGCCTTTGCATCAATTCGCAATCGTGACAAAGTGTGCTTTGCAGCAATCGTTGTTTACGAACTCGAGCGGTATATATGCATTTTTTTGCTTGTGTGCGCGATTACGACTGACGACGATTGTTACTCGAGTGGCAAAAACTGACGAATGGTCTCATGCAAATCTCTGACATGCAGAACCAAAGCAACAATATCAGCAGCTAGTAGCAACGTTACCAATTATGTTGGAAAAATCCCATTAGTGGTAATTTTAAATTGCCCTTGGGAATTTTTGTTTCTGGAAATTCCTATTAAATTTTTTAATTCAGCGTGTTATTTTTTAATTGGCGTGGAAACTCAGCGGGGTATTATATAAATTTCCTTATGAGTTTGGTAATATTCTTCTTACATTTTTTTTCTTTTTAGTAAGCAAAGTTTCTTTGTGGTATATCTAAATGTTTTTTAAATTGTTTGTGCATATGGGTCTTATTGTGGTATTTTTTAATGCGAATGAGATTTTTGTGGCCATTTTAAATGCATATGGAATTTGTGGTGGTATTTTTAAAACGCATTGATAGTTTGTATTGGGGTAGAAACTTTTTTGTTTAACTTTACAATGGAAATTTTTGTTGTATTTAATATATGATATTGTGAAAAAAGTAACTTTTTGTCGGAATTGTTTTAAATTTTAACTGGCAACCTTGGCTAGAAGTAGTACATTTTTTGTAGCCACACACTGGCTCTCTAGCTACTTGCATCTGTATTAAAGGGCTGCACAATTACATTTGAATCGCTGTACAAAACATTTGTGGGGATCGCAATTACTTTCGTTCTCTCATTTGCGGATAACGTTGTAGGTGTAGGTAGTTTGCGTAAGTGAAAAACCGGTTTAAAGCAAAACAAATAATAAATTGCCTATCGCGTATTAGTTATGCACATAAAAATAACTTGCAAGAGGAGTACAAGTTGGCAAGTACTTGAAATACTTGATACATAATTTCAGTAATTTATAAGATGAATTTGCAGTTGCATGGTTTAATTTAAATGCATATTTTATTAAAAAACCATTCAGATAGAGATAACAAAAACCAAACAAATTTCAAAATATTAAACTTTATATGTGGTAATATATATTTTTTAATTATTAATGTTTGAATGTTAAAACATTTAGTTTAAAAAAAAAGTTTAAAACCGCCGCTCACAATTTTTACTTTTATAGCGGCGTTATTAAAACTGTTATTAATATGGTCATTTAAAGAAAAAGAATCACTGTTGGCTGTAAACATTTAAGCATAAAAATATTAAAATAAAACGATAATTCAATATTTACTTACGTCATCAATTTCCAATTTTTTTAATATAAATTTTACTTTATTTATTTTACTTATGCAACTTTATCATTAGCAACTGATAATGACTTCTGCTTTCAGCATACGCAAGTATTTGCAGTCGAAGGTAGAACTATACAGTTTTTTTTTCATTTGCCGTGATAGCGACCGATAATGCATTTGATACGAGAGAGAGAGAGAGAATTAAAACATTACTTTTTCTTTGAGCAACAAGCAACGGTTTTACGCCAGGGCTGGGCATTCTAACACAGTCACATTTTATTTTGTCTTGTTAGTGTTGGTGCGCTCTGGAATAGCGCACACTGAGAGAAATAGTTGTCACAATTATCTAGATTTACAAGTTTGTATGTTTATCCCCCACACATACTGCATATATGCTTAGATTTTAATTTTAGTCATTGGTATTGTTTACTATTTCTTCTAGATCATTATTGCTCCAGCATTTTCTTCTAAGTAAATAAATTATATTAGTTTGCTTGCAGTGGAAAAGAACACATTTTGCTTCTCATGAAAGGCTCTCTGCAGATCAGAAGTTACATTCCGATCCAGAGTCAAACATTATTTTTTGGGTGTTTTGTTTTGAAATTATTAAATCAATTATTAAATATAAACGAATTATTAAAATTAAAATCAAAACCTTATAAAATTAAGTATCAAAATATTAATGAATACAAATAATATGAAAAAAATAAAATAATAAAAAATATATGAAAAATAATTATGAATCTACAAACCAAAAAGTTGGTTTTTAAGAGTGTACATAATATTTCCGACATAGGTCTTCACAGCATCACCGTCAGCGAACGACTGAATTATATTCCCTTCTGTTGTGAGTTTTGTGTACATGTGAAAAGTTACGCTCAAAGAGCGCTCAATGAGCTATGGGGCGCCCAGCGCTGTTTTACGCTATTTCTTTGCTTAATTCTGCTACAACTGATGTACGTAGTTAATAGTACTTGATCAAAGAAGCAAATACATTTGTACAGCCCTTTAATCTGTATTCTCTATTGCATTACAACCCAACAAGCCATGAATGTTACTGTGCCAGCTAAACGGTACTTAAAACGGCAGCGTCTGATTTTCTGGTATGAAAACGACATGTTTTTGTACCTTAAAACCGTTCTCTATATAATTGTAAAGTCCTTTTTTTTATGTTTATCAAGAATCGAATTGAAATTAATGTCATATTCAGTGTGACCAGAGTGGAATATTATATTCCACTTTGGCATATTTTACCTTCGGGAAGCATATTTTTTTTAAAAAAAAATATGCAGCATAAAAAGTGGAATATTTTTCGTATGATTACCTTTTTCAAAATTCACAAAAATTGCAATAAAAAAATGTCTATTTGGTTACTAAATGGGTTTTTTTTGGCTATCGACATTTTTTTTGTTTATCTCTGAACCACCTTGTAAAACGCAATATAGGGAATTCATTTTGTGGTTAACTTCTTCGTTGTCAATTTTATTGCAATTCATGTAATAACTTCACGCAGCTTAAAAAGTGAAATAAATTTGCTTATATGTTTGTTTGGTTAGATTTTTTTATAGATTATGTTACAGCAGTAAGTAATTTACTTAAGAAAACATTAGGGGTATTCACGATGTGTTGTATTTTCTCTTGTATTGTGTATTTTTGATAAATTTGATGTATGTAGTAAATTTTTTAATATAACAAAAACAAAATTCAGTTTTCAAAATACAACCCTGTGGAAAATATACAAGTTGTGTATTAGATCAGCTGATTGTACAAGCATTTCTACTCAGCATGGAGCAAGCTAAAGGCTAAGCTGTGAGTTTATTTAACCCTCCATTACTATCGCAGGGTCGATTACACCCATAAGTTTAAAACATAGAAGAAAATTAATTGATAGGTTAAAGGTACGAACATTATATCAAATGTAATCTCTTTCTATATATTTTTCTACATTTTATAACAAAATTCAGTACATTTTTTTTAAATAAATTATAAAAATAACTCATTTTAAAAAGTGACTGGGTGGCTTACACCCACGATAGTAATGGCGTTATAAAAATTATGGGTGTTTTACACCCACGATAGTAATGGCGTTATAAGAACTTTGGGTGTTTGATCCCACGATAGTAATCATGATATTTTATTTACTGCAAACGTGTTATTTATTCCTCAAGTAAAATAAAAAGGGTTTAATAATAATCCTTTTCTGAGCAGCATATCGCTCATTTACTTCAAGACTGTCCTAACTCAAAAAAAGTGATTTTGCAGAAAAATAGTTCAAAGTTTTCAATTTACTCCAGCCTTGCAGGAAAAAAATAATTTTTTTTGTATTCTCACGCGGACAGTGTCTTACATACTAATATGCAATTTTTTACACAATAATAATTCTGCATCTTTAACAGTCTTGAAGTAAATGAGCGATATAATATTTAAAATGAAAGCCGTTGCTCGACTCAACAGCTTCGACAATTTCACCGTGTTATGTAAAACAACAGAAAACAATTTTAAAACGCGGACGTGTTTATGCGTGCAAGATCTCATTGCACAGAATCGCAACAAATTTGAACGTGTTCACAGGGCTTTGGTCATAATATGCAATTATTGCATTATTCAATTACTTTTGTCAGTCTTCCGCGATCGCTTGATAAGTTTACATAAGAGCAGAGTGTTGTTGCGCTAAAAAATATTTTAAAGTATGTCTAGCTACGAAAGTCAGCAAGCCAGATTAGAATTACTATTGGAAAATATTAGTGATGATGACAGTGATGTTATTGGTGGTGAATTAAGTGGTGATGAGGACGATTTACTAGAAGTAAGCGGTCATGAATCGGACACTGAGCAGGAAGGTGAATCAGACGCAGAAAATAATTTAGAAGATATTGATAATATTTATGGTAAGGATGGCTCAATTTGGAAGAAAAGTTCGTTTCCTCGGAAAAGAACTCGAGCAGAAAATATATTCGTTGGTGATACGAAGCTGCCAGATTCCTCAAAAAATATTAAAACGCCACTTGAAAGCTGGGAGCTGTTTTTTACTTTTGTCGATGATATTGTTGATAATACAAATATATATATAAGGATACAACAAAATAAGTACCAACATTTAAAAAATGCTCGGATTACAGATCTAATAGAAATTAAAAGTTTGTTTGGTATTCTTTATCTAACGGGATTGCACAAGTCTTCTCATGTGCATGTGAGAGAGCTATGGGCAACAGATGGCACAGGATTAGAAATTTTTCCCGCTACTATGAGTTATGCACGGTTTCAATTTTTAATGCAATGCATACGTTTTGATGATATCGGAACTCGTCAAGAAAGACGTAAATTTGATAAGCTGACCTATACGCGAAATTTTTAAAATTTTTAACGAAAATTGTGAACAAAATTATATTGTTGGCCCCTATGTGACAGTCGATGAAAAGTTAGAAAGCTTTCGTGGACGATGCAGTTTTAGACAGTATATACCCAACAAACCAGCAAAATATGGTATAAAAATATTTTCTGCTGTTGACTCTACGTCATTTTACACGTCATAACTTGAAGTTTACTGTGGGAAACAGCAACCTGGCCCATATAATTTATGTAATAAGCCAGAAGAAATAGTAAAACGATTAACAAGCCATCTTCAAGGCGTTGGCCGAAATATAACTGTGGATAATTGGTTTACGACGTATTCATTAGCTATGTATCTTCTGGATCATAAAACAACATTGGTTGGGACTCTAAGGAAAAATAAACGAGTAATACCACCAATGTTTACTGTAACTAAACATAGAGCGTTTAAATCAACCATTTTTTGTTACCAGAAAAAATGTACATTACTATCGTACGTGCCAAAAAAGAATAAGTGTGTTTTACTTCTTTCAACATTCCATAATGACGGAAAAATAGTTGATGGTCCGAACAGCCTACCAGAAGTTATTGCATTTTATAACAAAACGAAAGGAGGTGTTGATACTACTGATCAATTCTGTGCTACATACAATGTCGCCAGAAATGCGCGCCGGTGGCCATTGGTAATATTTTTTTCTTTGCTAAATCTGGCTGCCATTAATGCTCGTATAATTTTGTTAACGACTGAAAATCCTCCTTTAAAGCATAAAAAGCGTTCTCTGTTCATAAAAGAGCTGGCATTAAGTCTTGTTTAAGCTCAGATTGATAGACGAAGCAAGTTGAGTAGTATACACACCAATTTAAAACTTTGCATCCAAAAATTTACGAGCAAAGAATTTGACATCGATCTGCCTCCACAGAAAAGAGGTAAAGTAGAGAAGCCGAGTCGCTGCCAAATATGCAGCTACGCAAAAGATCGCAAATCCAAAACAACATGCTACAATTGTGACAAGTTTATATGTAAAAGTCACACGATTCACCTGTGTGTCAATTGCCACGGAAAAAAAGCGTCAACCCCTGCAGACAACAGCTCCATATACGACGATATGTATTCGAATAACGAATAATTAGAGGTAAATATTTCAAAAAAATTACATTAAAAGCAAAAAAAAAAATGTTAAATAATTTGTTCGTTATACATCTTATAGCTTTTCAATTTTGTCCTCTTAAAGATCATGACAACTAATTTGACCTCAAACTATGAAATAATCCAAAACTCTTTAATTTTTTATTTATTTTTAGTTCTCAAATTACTGTGACTTTGATGAATTTTTATTAAAATGAAATGTTAATTAAACTGAACGAATTTTATGTTAAATAGAATAAGAATGTACATAAATTAAATAAAAATAGAACCGTTTTACTTATTTTGTGTTTTTTTTTACAAATTCATGACTTTAAATTTATGGGTCGATTACACCCACGATAGTAATCACGTTTCTCCGAATAGCGATAGTAATGGAGGGTTAATAAAAATTAATATAATTGATTTTAAAAATACAATATGTACTTTACTGAAGGTTCGATCACAATAAGTTGTAAGTATTGTAAATTTTGCAAAAATTTATCTCAAATGCACCACATCGTGAATACCACTATTATTGCTAATAATAGCTATTTCTTTTAACTATTTTAAAATGTGGATTCAAAACAATAAAGCAGAAAAAAAAGTTATTGATCAAAGTTCGGAATTTGGAGATTTATCAAAATTTGTGCTTTTCTCGCTTAGCTTACCATTTAGCAATGCTGAGGTTGAGAATACTTTTATTTATATGAATCTTTCTTATTTAAACGAAAATTCGAAATAGAATGCAAGAAAAACTCTTAAATAATTTGTTGAATGTAAAAACATGGCTGCATGCTCAAAAAAAAATGTTGTAATGCCTATCAAATACCAGATAGCTTAATAAAAAAATTTAGAAATGCGAATTTCTACGATAATAATACAAGCAACAATTTAAGAATTGACCTAGAAGATGTGCCTGAATTTTAGTTTTGTATATTGTATATCGTTACTTAAAATTCAAAAAACCATAACAATGTTTATAATTTTTTATAGGAGAAGAAAATAAATTTAAGTGCGATATTAACCAAATAAATAAATGTTTTTAAAATTGATTCTGTGTTTTTTTTTCATATGCATATTTAGACTTATTTAGATATATATCTTTGAAATTGAAAGTGGAATATTTTTGTGGAATATAAAAATTGAAAGTGGAATATTTAGCATATTTTTTTTTAACAGAAAGCATATTTTTTCAAAAATCTTCTGGTCACACTGGTCATATTCGCTTGATGCGTCGTTTGCTCTTGTCTCTTTTTCCCTCTCTTTTTCACCCGTTCGGCAAAAAACGCTGAAATATGCATTGAATCTTGTACTGAAATCAAGGTAGTGCAGTTGAGTTGCCGTTTATTGTTTAGTTTATTGTTGCAACTTAATAAAAACCATTTCAAGAAAAGGTTACAATTGTTTAACAACAAGTAAAATTAATATACAACTTTAAGTTTTCTATGTGACCTTGTTATTTATTGTGTTGATTTTCTATGATTTAAAAACAAATTCTAATTGGTTGATATTTAAATCATTCTTGATTTAAAATACAAATTCTAGTTTTTTGATAGATTAAAATCGTTTATTGAGCTTTAGGTCAGGTTAGAACAATTAATTGCTCTAACTAGTTAATCAATCAGCTAACTAATTAATCAGCTAGTGATGTTTTTTCTTTCTTTTCATATTGAAAATGTTGTTGCTGTTGTTTCTTTGAAAAAAATTCGTTAGAGGAATTAATTGTTCTAACCTGACCTAAAGCTCAACAAACGAACTTAAACTATCAAACAACTAGAATTTGTATATAAAATCAAAAACGATTTAAACTATCAAACATTTAGAATTTGCATTTAAATCATAGAAAATCAACATTAATATACAACTTAACAAATGGTACGCTTATATGAAACACGCAATGTATAACTTGCTGACAACGAAACGGTCAGCTTCAGGGCTTTTAAAAGTGCACACCGTTTTCAACCGAGCCGATTGGCTATCTGGCTAAATGTATGTTTTACAAACATATTAATAAAAAACAACAACAACGACAACAAAAGCAGCACAACAAAAAACGACGTGATTACGAATCAAACAAGAAAACACAACCTTAAAAACAGCATAAGCAGCTACTGCAGCTAAGCAGATAAGCAGCTTGTGCATTTCTCACAAGTTTTATACTTGAAAGTTTAAGCTCAAGTACTAGATAAGATATGCAGTAGTATGTACACCTGCAACAAAAAACTATATGTTTTTGCCAAAATCCAGATTTCCAATCGGGAATTAAAGTTATTGTTAGGGGGAGAAAAAAATAATAGAGCTCATACATTTTGAGAGAATTCAAGAATCCAAGTATGCAGTTATTGTTAGGGAAGAAAAAAATAGTAGAATCAGCTCCTACATTTCACCTTTTTTCTGAGTCAATTTATGAAAAGATATGAACAATTTTTGACATGTTTCTTTTATGTGTTTTTGTAGTGAAAGAAATGTTGGGGTAAAAAATATTACCTGGTTATTCATTTGACCCCCTCTATGAGTCACTCCGAGGACTATAAATTGGTTACGTACAATTTTGGCTCCACAACCAGTGTTGCCGTTTTGGCTATTTAAAGCCAAAAGTGGATATTTTTTCTCGCGTTCAGTTTTTGGCTAGTTGGCGATTTTGTTTTTCATTTGGCTATTTTTTAATTCAATTAAATTAATTAATTAAATTAATTGTTTAATTAAATAGAAAATTTGTTAAAAAAAAAACAAATTAAGAAAATCAGCATGCAAAAGTAAGAATCTATTTGCAACTAGTTTGTCAATCTACTATTTGCAACTACCCGAGTAAAAATTAAAACTTTGGCTTAAGCCAAACAGCGGCCAAACAAGACCGTATTTTGAATATTTTTCTCCATCATACAGGGGTCGTTTGCAGGATTTTTCAGGTCAAAAAGCGGCCGTATAAGGGTTGCACTACGACCGTACAGATACCGTATGATTTGCTTTTTTGTTTGCGCATACGTTTGCTGTTGATTAAGAGCTTGGAAAAGTTTGGTGGCATACAACGGGCATTTAGCGGCTGTATAGCAGCCATACAGCGACTGTATAACTTAATTTAGGCCTTGTACGGCCGATGTTCGACCAAACTTTCGGCCGCTGTGCTTTTTGGATTATTTTTAGGCCATTTTCGGGCCTTGTACGGCCTTTGATTTACTGCTGTTCACCCGCTTACATTTTTACTCGGGTACACTCAGAAAAAAGTTTATCGGAATATGAGAAAAAAGGCATCATATTTAGAGAAAAATGGTATTGACTTTGCTCCAGAGAATGCTTTTCTCTAAATGTGATCCCAAAAATTCCGTAAAAATGGTAAAAAGCTTCCATGTAAAAGATAAATATTTTCTCATCAATAAAGATAGCTTCTCTCTAACAGAAAAATATTTCTTTATAACAGGTTCATCCGTTTTCTTTATTGTGTAAATTTTTCCTAAAAACTGATAAATATTTATTGAATTTTAATAAATCTTTTCTTGAAATTGCGTTCATAGTTTCTCACAAAACAAAAACACTTTCTTCAAATTAGAGATATTTTTTCTTAATATTGGTGCAACATGTTTCTTTATTGCGTACATGTTTTCTCTAAAACAGAGAAGTATATCTTTAATTACGATTAAAAACTTCCTTTATTTGTGCAATTTTTCCTACAAATAAAAAAGTAAGTTTTCTAAAACCAAGAAATATTTCCACAATAACAATAAAAATCTTTCCTATATTGTGCAAATATCTTCTCACAAATAGAGAAAACATTTGAAAGAAGCATTTTTAATCTTTTATTTTTTTTTTTTATTTTGAAACCAAAAATTATGACAAAGGTATATATAAAAGTTATAGTTTTATATAATATATTAATTATAAGCACATAAAAATAATTCATATTCTTTAATGAACTTAAAAAAACATCTTAAAAAAATGTTCAACTCGTCTGCATTGTGTGCATAAATACAAATTACAGTAATAAAAAACCTGTTTTGGTAGATGAGAGCCTGCATAGCGAAAATCATAATTGCGCTCATTGCGCTCAGAGCCGCCCAAAATCAATGTTGCATCTTCAGTGATAAAAAAACCGGGCGTTATGCAACTTTAACCTAATAATAATTAATACTTTCCATTTAATCCAGAAACCGTATCGAGTGTGCATTTCGTAATAAAAAGCATAAAATATTAGTAAGTATCTAATGACTTTAAAATTTTGAGCAGTACGACAATTTTTTCACTGTTCAAGGTTTGAAATTAAAACAATAATTATTTTTCACAATCTCTGAATTTATCGGATTGCACTTTTTTTCTTTTTGTGAAATATTTGCTTTAATTCAGTTCTACGCAAAGTAAAAGTACTAATACGGTATTCAGCTCTATTGTGAATAAAACCTCCCCCGAATTAAAAAAGGGAATATGCATATTTTTAACAATGTTCGCAGAATTTCTTAAAAATTTTAAAACAAATGTTTGCTTTCATAGCAAATTTTTAAGATTAAAAGAAAAATATCTTTAAAAGCATTATCCCCTGTCTAAAAAATGAATTTTCCCTTTTTCAATTCCGGGGAAAATTTTATTCATAATAGGGCTGATTGTGATTCGGTTGTTAAAATATTTGTTAAAAATATGTTAATAGGTAGAGGTAGAATTATTGTTGTGCCATTGCTTTTGGGACCCCTTATATATATTCCAGGAATTTCTTCCGAAAAACGGTTTAAATAATGCGTTCAAAGAACCAGTGGTAATAAACAACATTTTTCTGTGAAGCTATGTTAAATCAAAAAAATCCCTTTGAAGGAACATTCGCCATAATATGCAGAATATGCAACACTTCCTTTTTACTAGCATCATTCGCTCGCTCTCACGCTTTCTACTTCTTTTTTCGTACCTAATTCAATATAAGAAAAATTTATCGTTTTTAGAGAAGAAGACTTTTTTATTTTTGAGAAAGGATTTGTTTTTATTGAAGAAATTATTTCGCACAGTGAATTGTTTATCAATAATAGAGAAAATTTTTCGTTCTCAATAAATTTTTTCTCTAAAAATGATAATTTTTTAGTGCGAGAAAAATACTTATCATTATTAGAGACATGAAATATTTTCATTTCGCATAAGTGAAGAAATATTTCTTCGAATATGTGAAAATTTATTCTAAATGAAGAAAATTTTATTTAAAATAGAGAAAATTGCTATTACCGAAAATAGAGAAATTTTTTATCACATAAAGATAGGTGTTTTTTTCTGAGTGTAGTTAGAACAAATTGGTCTATAAGTTTGTTTTGTTTTTTATAATACGGTGCTTAAATATTTTGGTTAATTTTTTTACATTTTGGCTATTTTTATTTTGCGTTCTGCTTACAAAAAAAAAACAAATTTGCTCCGTCAACACTGTCCACAACCCCCCTAGAGACTTTTTTGAGCTAGTGCTAGCAAAAGTTCTCATAATATGAGTGAAATCAGAGAGCATTGCGCAAATCAGTTCATTCGAGAAGCTTAATCTGTGACTGAAAACTAATTCAGAAAGATTATAAATTTTTTATCTCTCTTAACATTACACGAATGAGAGCGAATTTTTGATTTAGAGTGAGAAGTAAGCAAAGTGAATAGTTCTTCAATGCAATAATATCGATTAATAGGAATTTATTTTGCTCACAACTTCTAAGTTTTTGCAGTGCCTGAAAAGGGTTAAAATTAAAGTGGATTTGTGTTTTTTATTTTATGTTAGGTAAAACTAAATAATGAAATACCTACGTTAAAAAATTGGGACTCCAAGCCGGGTAGTTGTAGAATATTTTCATGATGACGACAACGCTCTAGCACTTCGGTCTCTGGATAATCCATTGACGACAAGCTTTCAAAACACTTCAGCAATTCATCTTCCGTAACATTTAATTTATTATCGGAAATGCTGTAAACAGTTTTTTTATTATTATTTTGAAATATTTATTATTATATTTTTGAAATATTTTTACGTTTTCTGCACGAACGAACTGAAAAGCTCCTGATCAAGCACCTCTTCGGGACAAATAAAAACTGAGGGAAACGGCACAGAAAAACCATGCATATTCATATCGAGTACTAGATTTAAGATAGTATTTGTAAAAAATTTAGAAAAAAAAATCTTGATTTCCGCACCAGTAAATCTTGGTTTTTGTCTGTAGGTTTCCCATAAACTGACAATTATCATCACGGATATAACCAAAGCGGAATACAACAGCAAACGCCATGTACAGCTGACCAATGTGTGCTCCGCACCTTTTATTAAAAATTGCTGTGACGATATGGTTGAGTTATCTAAATATTCCTTTGACTGAATGCTAGCATTGGCGCGAAATAGTTTTAAATTCTTCATTTTTTGAACTTTCACTTTTTTTCACTTATTCTTTTGCTTCTTCTTATTTTCTTCTTTATGATATACCAGTGATTTCCAAAAAGTATTAACTGCCTTTGAAGCGCCTGCTGCGCTTTTTATATGACCAACATATCGCACCCTAACACTAAAAGGGGCACAACTCAAAAGTTTTAATTTTTCAGGAGGAGCAAAAAGCAGTTTTTTTTTCTCAAGGGACTCCATTCAAAACAAAGAGACAAAACTATTTATTCTTAATTAAGGGATAAGAATATATCCCTGCGAATAGTTTTGCATAAAAATGTTAAAATTGGGACATTTCGAGTATTGTCTCTCTTTTGTTGTTGGAGTGCAATATGTCTATTTTACAGATTTCGATATTGTGATAAAGCACTTAAAAGCATATTTAAATCGATTTCATTTAATATTATGTAAATGTGAAAATAAATTGCTTGTCTGTGTTGAGTGCAGGCTAATGTTTTTCCTTGACTTTTGACTGCAGTAGGAAAGTATTTCCCCTTAAAATGGTGAAACTGCGTAAAGTACTTTAATAATATTTAAAACTTTAATACTTATACGTATCGATTTAAGTCAAAGTGCACACAGCTGAAATTAAAAAAAACTGAAGTGCATGTTGCTTTAGGTATCTCTGAGGTTTATTGTAATTAAATATGAGGTAATTGAAAATATATACTACTAGCAAATACCCGATGCTTTGCCTGAGATAAGAACCATGTCAAGATTTGAATTATTAAATATGAAGTATTTTATTGTATCTTCAAATGCAAAATATAAAAATAATTGTGTTTGTTATATATTGAAAAAATGGTATAAGTATTAAAAAATTGCTTTATTTAATTTGAATTACCTTCTTTAAACAGTAATTGTTATGGTGACATAAAGTTGCTTGGCTTTTTCTGTACTTTGATTTTTTAATAAGTCCTGCATTACAGGATTATAAAAAATTTGGGTAAACATTTTTGAAATTTGTAATTAAAAAATTAAATTTTTTTAACTTAGATTCTTTTTAAGTTTTGAAAAATTTCCGTTATTATGACATTTTGATATATTATGAAAACTATAGATTTTCTCAGGACAACGCATTTTTTTATGAAAAGTCGTTGATAAATCAAAATAACGGTAAATGAAAGATTTCATATAAACTGAATTACCAAATTGTAGTCTAATAAGACCAAAACTGTAGGCAAAATATAGCATTTTTGATGATTTGTTTGCGGTAATGGGGGTATGGGAACATATATTCTCTAAAACCCTCTCGTACTCGAAACAAATCGACTGCCAAAATTTCATTTCAACTAAGCTTAAGCCCAGCGAGCTTTGCTTCACTACACGCTTATATCCTGAAAAGTAGCGGTTACTAAAGTGGGACACTAACATTTTTAGTACAGTTACCAAGAGTAATCATATTAACAAAATTAAAAATTTTTAGTTTAATACGACATAAACCGTCTTTACTCCACGCTTATCCTCCAAAAAAATGGGCACTACTAAATTGGTGCACGCCCATTTTTAGTATATTTGCCAAAAGTAACAGTGCGAACTAAAATACCAAATTTTAGTCTTATACTACGTTAACATTGGGCCAAATGACTCATTTTAGCCCATGATGAGAAACGAAGTCATCTCAGTTCCCATACAAAAGTTTCAAGTCAACTCATTTAAAACCAATGAATGAGATTGGATACGTTCTAAAAACTTATTATAAACTAGAGTTGGGTCTGTCCGGACCTGCATAGTTCATGGAAGTATGTTCACTAGCGTGGGCGTTATTTTTTTTTTATTTCTTATATTCTCTCCCCCCAAATCGGTTCAGTTTTACAAAAGTTTCAAAGTATACAAAAGTATACAAAAAGTTTCAAAGCGATAAGTTGTGTTTTAGGGGTGTCGCCCGCACCTCAAAGTTGGCCTTCAAGCCAATTTATTCAAATGTAATTTGTTTGTATATTAGTATCTTTTTAAAAAAACATTTTACAAGAATATGATGTACCGTAATATTTTAGCTCTTTTAGTCAATAACATTAGCCTCAAAGAAAGTTTTTTGCTTAAATTAATATTTTAGAAAATAATGAAGAAAATAACCAACAAAATACCAAAAATTATATATATCAAAATTATGTTTATATGGAAACTATTTGTTCTAAGCATGTGCGGTAAAAGCTTAAGTCTATTAAATTATTTCATACATATACTACGTATAGTCAAAAGAACACTAAACAAAAACAAAATTATTGAGTTATATTAAAAAATTTATAACTCTTGACTTACAGTAGATTTCTTAGAGTTCGAAAACCGGCGACGATAGTCGCTGACAACCTGCAGTACAAATTGTTTTTGCTCTTCATTTCTTGTTAAGAGCTTATTATACTCCTCCATCAACTTCACTCCTCTTTCGGAGCTATCATTGAGGACTCTTAATCAATCAAAGAGAACGCAAAGAATTGCTTTATTTTACCGCTATTTGGCAGCGCAGTTTGTGAGACTTTACAGAGTTTGTTTTCATACAGAGCAATATACCTCAGTTAACCCTTTCGGACCCAGCATACACAATTGTGCGATGTGGATTGAAAAAATTCTAGGAAGCAAATTTTTTATTTTTTGAATAAACTTCCAAAAGCAGTAGCTGTGTTAGATTCTTTTTCAACTACAAAAAAAGAGAACAAGTGCAAACTTATTGCAAAAAAAAAAAATAAATAAAAACCAGTTTCCTCAGAGCACTCGAAGTGAGAAGAAGTATGCCGCGTGGTAAGTAAAAAAACAAGACAGAGCAAAAGTGTTTTGTTACTGATGAGAGCGATTTTGAGAAGCCAATAGTTTATAAAATAGTGTTCGAAAGTGATTGAATTAAAATATAAAGTTTTATCAATAGTTAAATGGAGCTAAAACTCAGATAACACAATCGTGTTTCACGGTCACAAATTGACATTTCTTTGCAAACTCACAATTGTGTTATCTAAATTTTATAGGTAAGAAATTTAACTTATCCACGGATGCAGACCTGCAAAGAGTCCTGGATATTATCGAAAATTCAGAAGATGATTTTTCCTCAGATGATGAGTACCGCGATGCTGTTTGGAAACCTAGTTATTCTCATCTTAACAGTGCACATAGCGATGATAGCTCATCCGAGGACGAAGTTGAAGATGGTAACCGCTTATTTCTTGTAACATTTCGTATCTGATATTATTTATTATTGCTCTTAGGAAATCTTGCTAATATTGCTGATGATGTACCAGTGTTAAGCATTCCATCTGCGTCAAAAACATTCATAGGCGGATCTGAAGGAGGTAAACGCTTCTTATGCAACTGTGCTTACATGTATTAACATATCAATTTACATTTTTTTAGAACCAGTTGCTGTTTCAAATATAAATACCACTTTAAATAAGGCACGAGCAGACATATGGAAACAAAAGGAGTTTCCAGTTCATAATATTCCAACGGTATATAGCTGTCAAAATTTTGTTCAACTACGATCGCCTTACGAGTATTTTTCCAAGATATTTTGTGGAAAGCCACTATGAAGAAACTGTAAAATATACAAAAATATATGCTCTAGCAACTACCGGGGAAGAGATGAACGTCACAAAAGCCGATATGAAGAATTTTTACGGCTGCGCTATAATCATGGGTTGCCTAAATTATCCACAGGTATATATGTACTGGTCAAAGAACTTTAGAAATGAGCTTATATCTAGCGCAGTGTCGAGAAACAAATTCTTTAAGCTGAGAAATATGATTCACTTTGTTGATAATCAAATGCCCAATGCAATGAACAAGCTTTGGAGAGTTCAACCAGTAATTGATTTAGTAAGGAATCGTTGCAAACAATTAGCTACCGATGTTACATCTTATTCAATTGATGAGCAAATGGTCCCATTTACTGGCAGATGTCCAGCAAGACAAGTCATTAGATCAAAGCCACGACCGGTGGGTTTGAAAAATCTTGTTTGTGCTACTTCCGAAGGATTAATCGTTGACTTCGAAATGTTTCAAGGGGCTGGTACATTTCCTGATAGTGGACTGGGCCATGGACCATCAATTGTGTTGAGATTAACCAAGTTCCTACCCAAAGGCAGTTTTCTTTATTTTGATCGATTTTTCACAACAATACCTCTAATGGTAAAACTTGAAGAGAATGGTTTTAAAGCAACTGGTACTAATATGGGAAATCGGCTAGGAAAAAGAGTTTACTTTCCCTCAGACAAGCAAATGGAACGTGGTAGTATGACTCAATTCGTTAAAGACGACGAAGTTGCTGTTGTAAAGTGGTGTGACACAAAATGTGTAACGATTGCTTCAACTGCATGTGGAAAGGACCCGGTTGGCGAAGTAGAACGTTGGATAAAAGCTAAAAAACGTCGTTTGCCAGTCCCAATACTTGCGGTAATTCAATTGTACAATTCAAAAATGGGTGGCGTGGATACAGCAGATCAAATTATGGAATACTACCGCATCAGCATGAAGACTAAGAAATGGCCAGTCAAAGTTTTTTTCATTATCTTGACATGGCGATCTACAACAGCTGGATGGAATACAGAAATGATGCAAGAATAGTTGGTGTTGCAAAGAAAAACATAAAAACATTCCTCACTTTCAAATTGGAAATAGGAGAAGTGCTAGCTAAGTACAAAGAAGCTCCTCCAGAAATAGTTGACGCTTTTGAGTTACCTCATGACTTTCACGGAACAAAATTCCGTCCTCACAATGCTCCCGATGACATCAGATACGATCGTTATGACCATTGGCCCCAATTTGTAGATGGGACCGCAAAAAGATGTCGGAACACTATCTGTGAAAGCAGAACAAGGGCAATATGTCAAAAATGCAAAGTAAGTTTGTGTATTGCAAAAGAGAAGGACTGTTTTAAGGAATACCATACCAAACGTTAATTCCAGTTTTGAATGAATCACAAAGTTCCTATATCTTAGTCTTAAGTTTATAAAACATATCTCGTTAAATAATTATATATTTCAAGTTTGATTTTTGTTTTGTTTCGTTATTAAACTGAATTATTTTTGATTTTTAAGCTGAATAAAATTGAAATAAAATGAATCCTTTTTATTAAAATATAAAATTTATTTTACCACTAAACGACCAAAGTACACAACTGTGCTTGGTTCCTTTCGAAAAATAATAATTATTTTACATGTAAATGGCCAAAATATACAAATGTGTCAGGTCTTTTTTCAAAAATTCATTACTGTGAAAAAATTTTAAAAATTAAACTTTAAACGTCTGTAAAAAGAAAAATTTAAAATCTTTACTTTTGTGAAAATGAGAGCATATTTTTGCGATGGGTCTGAAAGGGTTAATGCTAAAAAATTAAACGTGCTACAGTGTAATTCAAAATATTAAAGAAATGTCCGACCGAATTTTACGTAAAAAATTTATATTATTGGTTATTGTTCAAATGCACTTATGGGTAGCAAATTACCTTCTAGTTTAGAAGTGCTTAAAGTTTTATTTTTTTATTTACGCAAAGTGAATCTGAACTTACGCGAGAGTTCAACATTAGTCGTTGAAGAACTTTTAATTTTTTGGAGAAAAGCTCGTATACCAACAAGAGCGAAGCATCACTGCATTGAAAAGTTGGAAAAATTGTACTGGGAATGGATAACATTCTTAAAAAGCTCTGGAAAGACGTTAAATTTCCATAAAAACAAAGTAACGATTTGGACTGATCAATTAGAACAGCTTTTTGATATAGCACATGCAGCAGCCTTGAACATGATTTCAATTGAAGAGGATAAAGCATTTTTAATTAGCCAGAGACAAAAAGGTAGACCGGGATTAATGTTTGTCAATTCCAAACCTTTGCCTTGAATCGCGAACAAGCTGATTCAAGGCAAAGGGATCGATGTAATCGGGAGATAAATATATTAAGTAATATTAATAAATTAAAATGCTTGTTTATTTAAATAGATGAAACAGTACAATTTACATCATCTGAAAGTGATTCCAGTTTTGAAGTTCCTGATACTGACACCGACGGGTTCCAATTACCTGGAACAGTTTCTGATCCTGATGCAAATATCGAAGATTTTGAACCTCCTGCCAAAAAATGTAGAGGTACAAAAACAATCATGACACAAAAATTTGTTTAAGCATTAGATTACTGCAAAACAAGTGATAGAAACGCTGTTCACATTATTTCAGCAGTATTGGAGTCCGTTAATATAGATATTGCGGACTTTATTATCAACAGAACTTCCATCCAAGAACTTGTTGTCTTGCAACAACAATTGCGAAAGGAAAGAGCGACATTTTTAAGAACAAATTTTCGGTTGGATGCTTTAGATACTATTTGTTTACATTGGGATGGGAAACTATTGTCAGCCTTAACGGGGAATGTTAAAGTCGATAGACTTCGGATTTTAGTTTCGAGTGGAGAATGTGAGCAGCTTTTGGAAGTACCAGCACTGGATTCAGGTTCAGGACGGCACCAGGCCGATGCTATTTATCGTGCAATTTGTGAATGGGGTTTGCAAGAAGAAATAAAATGTTTGGTGTTTGATACAATAGCGGTCAATTCCGGCCGACATAAGGGCACTTGTACGTTGATTGAACACGACTTACAAAGAAAGCTAATGTGGTTACCTTGCCGACACCACATTTATGAAGTTGTACTGAGAAGTGTGTTTGAGGAAAAATTTCAAAATCATTCAAGCCCTAACGTAACAATATTTGAAAAATTTAAAAATGCATGGCCAAAATTAAACGTTAACAACTGGCAGCAAGGAATGCAAGATAAAGTGGTAAATAATTATTTGAAAAACAAAAAATCTCGGGTTGTAAGTTTTGTTAACATAATCTTACAAGAAGTACAACCTAGAGAGGATTATAAGGAGTTACTAGAACTTACCTTGCTATTCCTGGGTGAGAACCTAAACAAACCGCCAAACAGTGTAATAATTCGTTCACCGGGTGCTTATCATCATGAGCGTTGGATGGGAAAAGCTATTTACAGCTTGAAAATATATTTGTTCCGTGAAGAGTTTAACTTGACAGAATCTGAAAGCATTTGGACTACGTCAAATTTGCATTTTTATTGTCGCAATATATGTTGAAGCCTAGTTTTCTGCTCCCTTAGCAATACAAGCACCACACACCGACTTAAATTTTTTGTCAAAATTAAAAGATTTTGAAGATATTGACTTAGGAATCTCGCAGGTTGCCGTCAAAAAATTCAAAAACCATTTATGGTATTTAAATGGGGAGGCGGTATGGTATTTAAACGAAATTGCATTATCGTTTTTTGACAACAATATCGTAGATGCAACAAAAGAAAATATAGTCGCTGCTTTCAATATCGAAAAAGAAAAACAAATTAACTTTAACCGCGCCACAATGGGAAAACAAATAGTTTCAAAATTCATTAGTGGTGGGCTTGAGCAGTTTGTTTCTTCTCAAACAAGAAATTTTTTTGAGAGATTTCAAATTGATACGTCTTTCATGACATTAACTCCGTCCAAATGGCTTGCGAAGGATTGCTATATGACAGCGGTAAAAACATTAAAAAAATTAAGAGTCGTCAATGATACCGCCGAAAGAGGAGTAAAGTTGATGGAGGAGTATAATAAGCTCTTTACAAGAAATGAAGAGCAAAAACAATAGATACTGCAGGTTGTTAGCGACTATCGTCGCCGGTTTTCGAACTCTAAGAAATCTACTGTAAGTCAAGCGTTATAAATTTTTGAATATAACTCAATAATTTTGTTTTTGTTTAGTGTTCTTTTGACTATACGTAGTATATGTATGAAATAATTTAATAGACTTAAGCTTTTACCGCACATGCTTAGAACAAATAGTTTCCATATAAACATAATTTTGATACATATAATTTTTGGTATTTTGTTGGTTATTTTCTTCATTATTTTCTAAAATATTAATTTTAGCAAAAAACTTTCTTTGAGGCTAATGTTATTGACTAAAAGAGCTAAAATATTGCTGTACATCATATTCTTGTAAAATTTTTTTTTTTAAAAGATACTAATATACAAACAAATTACATTTGAATAAATGGGCTTGAAGGCCAACTTTGAGGGGCGGGCGACACCCCTAAAACACAACTTATTGCTTTGAAACTTTTTTGCATTTTTTTTTAAATAAAACTGAACCGATTTGGGGGGAGAGAATATAAGAAATAAAAAAAAATATTCTCCATACAACTAACGGCCACGCTAATGGTCACTCTCGGACATAGTTCCAATCATTCCATCTGTACGATTTAAGCATGTCCAAACAGTTCCGATTGCAGTAACATTTTTTTAATTGAGCAACATAAGTTGACATCTCTTTCGCACTTACATAACTTAATCGAATTGTTTGAGCGACGACAAGTAAGCCAATTATGCATGTGAAAGAGAGTGAAAGAAATAATAGATAAAATTAAAAATGATATATCGTCATTCCAGTTGTGTGCATTGTTCAGCATTGCTGTTTATTTTTGCTTTTAAAATGAGTTTCGAGCTTATGAAGAACTGATTAGAAATTATTTTTGCTCGCTTTTTAGCAGCTTTATAAATTTACTTCTTGAACTTTGTTTACTAAATGAAATTATTTACTAAATGCTAGAAGTTACTTTTTTTATATAAACTAAAGAAATGTTTTCCTTTAATTTAAAAATATTGAAATAAAAAAAATAAAAAAGCAAATAATTCTGTTCAATTGATTTAAGACTAGTCAGAGCGATGTGTTGAAAATCTACATGGACCTTTACACATTTTCTCAACACAACTAGCACACAATTCAAATAAATGCTTCAAATAGTTCTGCCTTTCAAATAAATAAAGGAACTAGATAGTTCCGCGGACATGCTTCAAATTCCCTCTGTAGTTCAACAAGCAGACAGTCCGAATGGTCTATACAGTTCAAATAAGCAAAGGAACTACCCAGTAAAAAAACATGCGATCGCTCCTATGAGGAGCAACAACAGAGCGCTCTTTTGCTGTTTTATTCTATCAAAAAGTGAGCACTTGTGCTCTTGTGCTCCTTTACTGTTTTAAAAAATCAATAGTCGAGCAATCAATGAAAAAAAAGCACATAAAGTGAGGCATGTGCTTTGTAAGAAACTCGATCATTATTTGCTGTGAAAAATCGGCCATTGTAGTCTAGTGGAGCGTGCGCTAGGTTCGACTCCGGGTTCGGGCATGGTTCTTTTCACTTTCTTTGTTCTTTCCTACATTTAAGAATTATGGAAAATTAAAAATCGATCACTGAATTGTGGGAAAATGTGGAATTAAAGGACTGGAACAACTAAGGGTTGATAATGCTTGCCGAGGTTAAGGCATAACACACACTAGCCTCGGTTAAAAGCGATTGAAAGCATTGTCTTTTACGTCTTTTTCGTCTAATCAATAATTCACGTATGGTTCCCATCAATTCCTCTAGCTAATCTATCCCTTTCCTTTCACGTCAAAGATCAAACCTTGATTGTAGAAGGCGCATGTGTTGGTTCTTTGATCTTTTAAAACAAAAACAAAAAAAAAATATTTTAAATGTTCCTTTGCTGATCTATTTGGATCATTTATTGATCGCTCCTTTTGAGCTCCTCTGGGATGATAAAGGGAGCCCTACCCTTCCTAGGACATGCAATGTTAAAAGAGAACACAAAATACACCCAGCTTGGATCAATAAGGAGCACTCCACTGCTCCTCAGGGAGTACTCCCAGATAGCTAATAGGATGATCCACTTTTCTGCTGGGTAGATAGTTCCACGGACATGTTTCCGTGAACTAGTTCCTTTCTTGAACTAGTTCACAAGCCTATTACAAACTATTTTGAACTAACAAATTAAAAACAAAGGAAAACGTCAAACAACAAATGATTTTATGCTTGTGTATCATCATCAATATCAACCAGTAAAAGCAAAACAAAGAACCAGTTGTCAAACTATATGAGATACCTTCGCAAAAAAAACCTATGCAAGCACTTTTAAATGACTGATTCCAAATGAGTCATTTGGCCCAATTTAAACGTAGTATTATACGACTAAAACCGTTTGAAATATAGCATTTTCATTGATTTTTGGAAGATTAAAGGGGGCGTTAAAGCCCATTTTAAGTACAGTTGTCGAAAGTAACCATACAAATAAAATTACCAAATTTTAGTCTTGTACGAGTAGATGTGAAAAGTAGGAGTGGCCAATATCACAATTTAGTTGAAATAACAAATCGATTGGTACCTATATCATCTAAATCGGTTCAGTGGTTCTCGCGTGATTGTCAAACATCCTTGCAGTGCCACAACTCTTTTAACAGTACAGATAGCTAGATAGTATAGATATATAGACTTACACTCAAGTCGGGAAAAGCTACCTGGTAACGCAGCAAAATATAACTTATGCCTCTAACTGAATTCTGGCAACTACCCTCAAAATATTTGGAAATTAAATTAATCAACAATGTAGATCTGTTTCCGTACTCCATTCAAGTAACTTGAAGATGCTTGAAAGTGTTATTTTATATAATTTTGAAGCTCGAGAGAGAAGAATAACATGCAAAATGTCACTCTCTATTCTACTACAATTACTTGAAGTTAGTACGGGAACAGAGCTTGTATGACGGCAAGAATCTCACTGAAAGCAAGGTTCATTTAGGTTGTGGCACTTGAGAGAAATGTGGCACTCTTTTTCCGCCTTTGCTTGAACTGTCACTGTGCTTCTCTTTGTTCTATGAATAGTAGAACTAGGCAAGGTAGTATTAGGGCTGAATGTGTTCTCTTTCTTATGCTTAGTTTTCACTATGTCATTTTCAGTTGTCAGCTGTTGTCAATCAAATTGAAAATAACAACATGTTGTCATTTTTTCTAACTTTGGCAATCTTGTAAAAATGAAAACAAATAAATTATTAAATGGAGCTATGCAGAAAATGTTCTAGAGTTTTATTAAGGTGATATTTCAGGTGACAAACATTTGTGTCGTCATAAAAATGACATAGTGAAAACCAAGCATTAGTGACCATAACTGTCAAACTCAGCCATTTTGGTATTTTTGCCAATTTTTGCTTTCATATTGCATTCTCATTGGCTGCAGATTTTGTAAGAAATGTTAACTTCTTTTTGACAGTTTCGGTCACCGGCTCTCCGCCCTAATGCATTAATTTTCTTGTTTTCGTTTCATCCATTCTGACAGTTTGACCGAGCTCGCTGTCAAGTGCCACAACCTTATAAATGAGCCTTGACTGAAAGCAACTCCACAACATGGTTGCCGTGTTATATTAAGGGAAACTCTTGCGGCAAAGAGAGGAAAGCTTTGTTTGTTGTTGTATTGTGATGCTTGTGGAATGTAAGCATCAAATAATATACGTCAATTTTGTAATAATTAAAGAATAGGCCTTTCGAAAAACTTAGTAAGCTTTGACACTGGAAATTATCATAGGAATTGAATAATCAAAGAACTATCAAAATTATCAAATTGTTATCAAAGAACTAATGTAAAGAATTATCAAAAAATAATCGGTTCAGTGGTTACTGAGCTTGTCTGGCTTAAAATTTCGTGAGTCTTTTATATAATAGTATAAATATAGATGTACTATATCCCGATAATATTTTCCCTCAGGAATCTATTTTCGTTTCTTACAAAATTTTCATTTTGTTTTATTTAACACGAATAAAAAGTTTTTGAAAGATTTATAGTTTTCTAAAATCATGTTTTAAAATAATTAGTTTTGGGTTATACATTGTTCCAATAATTTTAGATTAAAGGCCTCTATCCAGCTCTCAAGTAATTACTTAAGAAATATTTGAATATATTTCGTAAGTAGAAAAAAGTAGTATGAAAGTAAATTTGACATCTCACAAAAATAAATAATTTATTTTTATTTTGGCAGAATGGTTTTTCAAAAAAAGGCTGTCAGCTGATTTTTTTGGTTTATTTGAATGGTGATCGGAGATTCGAATGAGAAAATTCATAATGTTTGCCATTCGAAAAACAATCGCCATCAGCTACAATTGCACACAAAAATGAATGAATTCATACGGATCAAGCTCGTAAACAACGGTTTGCGAATGAATACGAAGGCAGCATTCAGACAATGAAGACATTCGGATGCTTCGCTTGGAACTCGACTGTCTGCAACTCAATATATATACTTTTACACCTCCCTGCCGTTCTCTAGCAACGCGCTCCTCTTTGTTGTTGTTCCTGTTTGTTTCCATTTAGTTATTTTTTGCGTACCCGTTTCTATTTAATATTTAATTAAATATCCGCTACAAATAGCTACTTCAAATGTCGCACAGCAAATAACATGAAAACTGCAATTCTTTAGAGTGACGCAATTTTTTTCAACACGTTCAGAGGCTTTCCGTTAATCCGCCAACCACGCAACGAAAATGCAATAAATACGTACGATATATTCTCGTTCGCGTTTTCTCTTTACTTTGAGAGCTGCAGATAATATTTTTTTCATGGAGCGAATGAACGTAAAAGCATGAATTTGCTTGCAAATGCTACTAATATCTTGTTTCGTTGTGCATTCTTGTGTCGCAGACGTTCGTTATCACGAATGCTCTTAGGCTGCCCGCAGAGTAAACGCCAAAGCAGGCACGCCTGCACTGCCTGCGCCTGCCTGGTTTATGCCTTGGTTTTACTCTGTTTGCAACCTAAGGCTGCCCGCAGAGTAAACGCCGATTCGGACAGGCAGGCAGAGAGGCGCAGGCAGTAGCCTGCGAAGAAACGAGAGAGAAATAAAGCCAAGCTGACTTTTATCTCGCTTGTTCACACAGTTTGCCTGCGACTATCTGCCTGCCTGCCTGAATCGGCTTTCACTCTGTCTGCAACCTTACGCTATAGCATTTTTATCTGCAGCGATTGGTACATGTATTCACGCACCCTTTTACATGCAGACTATTCAAATAATCTGGGTTAACTTTAATGCAAAGCGCATATTCGTATCTCGTATACTGACGTGACACTCTAAACGTCATTTGAATGTACTCAAGTTGTTCTCTCTCTGATGTTGATACTAACGATCAGCGATATCTAATTAGCTCTATTGTTCTATTTTGCTACTATAACCCCCAACTACCTGTAAGTTTAAGTGTGTAACACACCAGAAGAATTAAATGACACTTAGTCCAGTGTGGTTAAGAAAAACTGGGAAACTGGGGGCGATGGATCAATGTAACATGTCTGACTGTCTCAACCTGGCGAGGCCAGCATAATCTTTGTGAAATCGCCTCAAGTCGACTCAAACCTCCACGTGGTGTTTCCTGGGCAACGTCAAAACTGACAACCGTTAGTTTGGCGGCTAATCTGAGCGGCGGGCCTCCCTAGGCTTAAAATAGGTTGTGCGTCGGGTTTGAAGCCCACCCGTAAAAACCAATTTCAATGAAAACATATAAGAAAAGAAGAAAAATGATCCCCAAATCTGATGACGACTACCGCAAACGAAAAACTGATAATGATTTACGGATATGCACCTGGAATGTCCGAACCCTTAATTGGGAAGGTGCCTCTATCCAACTGACTGATGTCTTGGAAAGATACAAAGCTGATATCACTGCTATCCAAGAAATGCGATGGAAGGGACAGGGTTGCATTCGGCATGCACCCTGTGATATCTACTACAGCGGCCATGCGGAGAAGCACGAGTTTGGATGCGGGTTTGTAGTTGGCAAGAGACTACGGCCCCACGTCCTGCGATTCACACCTGTGAACGAACGACTTGCCATAATCCGCATCAAGGTTAGATTTTTCAATATAAGCCTAATATGTGCGCATGCTCCGACAGAAGACAAGGACGATGAGATCAAGGAACTTTTCTACGAGCGCCTTGAAAATGCTTACGAGCGCTGCCCCCGCCACGACGTTAAAATCGTGCTTGGTGACTTCAACGCTAAGGTGGGCAAGGAAAATATTTTTGGTCCAACAGTCGGAAAGTTCAGCCTCCACGACAACACCTCCGATAACGGAATGAGGCTGATTGACTTCGCCGCAGCACGAAACATGGTCGTAAGTAGCACTAGATTCAAGCATCTCAATATTCATAAAGCCACCTGGATGTCCCCTGATCAAAAAACAAAAAATCAAATTGATCACGTTTTGGTCGACGGAAGGCACTCTTCCAGTGTATTGGATGTACGCACGATCCGTGGTGCAAACATTGACTCGGATCACTATCTTGTTGCAGCCAAGATCCGTACACGTCTGTGCGCAGCTAAGAATACACGCAACCCTACACAGAGAAAGCTAGACGTCGACAAGCTGCAATCGAAACAGACAGCCGATGCTTTCGCCACTCGACTCTCACTCCTGCTTCAAAGCACTCCTCCAATCGATGATATATGCGCGCAGTGGACACACATTTCCAACTCCATGCGTTCGGCTGCTGAAGAGGTGATTGGCTACCAACGCCCTCG
Source organism: Dichetophora obliterata (assembly GCA_963920525.1). Lineage (NCBI taxonomy): Eukaryota > Metazoa > Arthropoda > Insecta > Diptera > Sciomyzidae > Dichetophora > Dichetophora obliterata. The sequence goes on along the minus strand of OY986439.1, from coordinate 108,747,447 downwards.
CCGAAACCAGTGGTACGACCAGGAGTGTCGCGACGCCACTGCAGAGAAAGACGCCGCCTACAAAGCCACCCTGCAGTCGGTTGTAACGCGTGCTGCTAAGGAGCGATACAAAGAAAAGAGGAGGGAAGAGAGACATATTTTCAGGCGGAAAAAAAGAGAGGCAGAAAAGCGCGAGCAGGAGAAGATTGAGATGTATGGTGACAGGAATGAGGCCCGAAAATTTTTCGAAAAAATAAGACGCCTTGCCGATGGTTTTAAAACCGGGGCCTCTTCCTGCAAGGATGAAAACGGGAATCTAGTGACAGATGTCCAGAGTACACTGACGTTATGGAGGGAACACTTCTCTAAGCTTCTAAATGGCGACGCTGACAACAATCCCGCCAATAGAGATGATATTCCGGAAACCCCAATTGCGGATGACAGCGTCGAGGTTCCGCTGCCCGACTATGATGAAGTTCTGACAGCTATAGCTCGGCTTAAAAATAACAAAGCCGCGGGAGCTGATGGCTTACCTGCTGAGCTGTTTAAGAACGGAGGCGAAGCTCTACTTAAATGCATTCACGAGCTTCTATGCAGAATATGGTCGGAAGAATGCATTCCGAACAATTGGAATCTCAGTGTGCTCTGTCCAATCCACAAGAAAGGCGATCCCACTATCTGTGCCAATTACCGTGGGATAAGCCTTCTTAATATCGCATATAAGGTCCTGTCGAGCGTTTTATGTGAAAGATTGAAGCCCATTGTAAACGAACTGATCGGACCTTATCAGTGTGGCTTCAGACCTGGAAAGTCCACCATCGACCAGATTTTCACGCTACGACAAATCTTGGAGAAGACTCAAGAAAAACAAGTCGACACCCACCATCTTTTTGTTGACTACAAAGCCGCCTTCGACAGCCCAATAAGGAAGCACCTGTACTCCACCATGTCTGAATTTGGTATTCCTGCAAAACTAATACGACTTTGCAGGATGACACTGAGCAACACCAGCAGCGCAGTTAAAATCGGGAAGGACCTCTCCCCACCATTTATTACCAAACGAGGTTTCAGACAAGGTGATTCCTTATCGTGCGACTTTTTCAACCTAATGATGGAAAAGATCATCCGAGCTGCTGATCTGAGACGTAGTGGCACAATATTCTACAAGAGTGTTATGCTGCTTGCGTATGCTGATGACGTAGATATCATTGGCCATAATACGCGCGAAGTCAGTGCAGCATTTTCCAGATTAGAAAGAGAGTCAAGTCGAATGGGTCTGTCAGTGAATGCAGATAAGACGAAATACTTAGTGTCAACAAACAAACAGTCCCAGCGTCTTGGAACCCACGTTACCGTTGACAATACCTCCTTCGAGGTTGTGAAGAACTTCGTCTATCTGGGATTCAGCATTAATTCAACCAACGACATCAGCATTGAGATCAAACGAAGAATAACTCTTGCCAACAGGTGTTACTTTGGGCTCAGTAGGCAATTGAGAAGCAGAGCCCTCTCTCGACGAACGAAAATCACGCTCTATAAATCGCTCATCATGCCCGTCCTACTTTACGCATCACAAACCTGGACGCTGAGCAGTTTAGATGAAAAGACTTTAGGAGCATTCGAGAGAAAGATTCTTCGTAAGATCTACGGACCAATCTGCGTCAATGGCGAGTACCGAATACGGTGGAATGATGAACTGTATGAGCTGTACGCTGACATCGACATAGTCAAGCGCATTAAAATCGAGCGGCTTCGCTGGCTTGGTCATGTTCAGCGCATGAAAGACGATGCTCCAGTGAAGAAAACATTCGATTCGGTACCCAGCGGCGGTCAACGCAGAAGAGGACGACCGCATCTTCGTTGGAAAGACCAAGTAGAGGACAACCTGACGAAGCTTGGAATTTCCAACTGGCGCCAGCAAGCAAAAGACAGAAATGGCTGGCGCAAATTCTTAGATGAGGCCAAGACCGACATACGGTTGTAGCGCCAACTAAGTAAGTAAGTAGTAAGTAAGGTTAAGAAAAACCAGTAGGTTGTTTATTTTTGTAGTTGTTCCCCTAAATTGCTTAAAAATGCTTACCTAGCGTACTCAATCGAAGCCTGGCTAGGACGAGGAGAGTGCTAAAAAGTGGGTAAGTGTTTTTTTCATTATGTCGCATTATATCGTCGCAACTGCCACAATTCATTATTATTGCAATTACAATACAATATTTAACGACAGTATGTACCTCATGTGGAGACTCCATTAAAAAAAGGGTTTATTTAACAACCGGAGGAAAAGATATTTTATTAACTGAAATAATCCACAGATGTCTACAGTATTTACCTAACATAAAAGTTCTAGATTATTATATATAGGTAGCTCGCGATCTCCATTTATTTCCATATATCTCCATGCATTTATGTCATCATTTTGGTAAACAATCATCAAACTATAGCTAAGAAAAATACAAATAAATATATCTGCAAAGATACTTTCACAACTTTACTTAACCCTTTCATGCCCGAATTGAAATGGGTGGGGCTACACATTTTTTGAGGTCAGATATGTGCTAGTCTTAACTCAAATAAGAACTGACAAAAATTTTAAAGTCCTTGGTGCCTGGTTTCGTTAGTTACAGGATGTTGCTTATGTGCACCGTTGGGCAGTTATTGGACAAACTTAACACTTTTCTCATGATTTTTTATCTATATAACTCTCACACCTTTATTTATTTACATTGTGCACTTGGTTTTACACTTAAACAATTATTAAAATGTTTTCAAGCACTTTTTGTATCAACACTTTTTTTGCGAAACGATCCTGATCTTGATTTGGACCATTCTATTCTACGGAGAACGGCTACTGAATGGACACGTTCAAAGCATTCAATAGAACAAATAGGCTTAAGCTTGCACAACACATAAGGCTACATGAAGCAAAAAACCACGGGTCAAAAACATGAAAATATCGGGACTTAGAAGTCTATAAGTACAATGTTGCCTGTAGGCAACATCGGGCATGAAAGGGTTAAAGAAACAATGCCTCGAGCATATATTTCTTTTCAGTCACAGTGTTTCCGTGCCTGATTTTCATTGCAAAAAAGAAGTAAAAATAAAAAAAAATTTTCTTAAGAGCTGGATTCACTTGTAAGTAATTTTGAAAAAAGAAAATTTCCTTTTGATTACTTTTCAGTTTTTTATATGAAAAATTTGCTTTACTTAAGAGCTGGAAACAGGCCTTAAAGATTAAACTAATGAATTTCCTGACATCATTTCTTGCAGTACTTGCTTAGCAATACCAATTAACTAATGCGCATAAACTTTATAATAAATTTTACATTCATTCTCAACTTTACCGCGGCCGGGCAAAATAAAATTTGCAAAAAATAAATAGTTTTCACTCCACCACTAACTGCAAGTTCATATGGCAGTTTTGGTTCCAGCTTACAAATATTTGATTTTTTTAAACAATTCGTCTGCATTTTTACGTGGTCTTCATGAACCTTTACGATGTATATGCAGTGATTTCAATAATAACTTCAACATGATTAAGTTTGAATTAAGATTGTGAGCTTTAGATCAAGTAAGTTTTCAAGAAGGCAACAACAACAACAACAACTCTGTATAGAGTCAATCACTTAGCTGACTAGACAGTCTGTTTCGGAAATCGCTACATATTCCTCTTCAGTAGTCTTTGAGTGATTAAGCTGTGGTCAACTCACTGTTTAAACTAGCATATGAATGTGCAGATTCTGGAATTCATTCTTATGAATTGTATGGCTGCTAATCATATGACATTTCAAAGCAGTAGGCTATTTATAGATCACCGCCATCAACTCTATCAAGGGTTGCCATCTGTTCTAGTTGCTTCTTCATTTATTTCAATATTCATTGGTGTTCGATTGCTTGTCGAAATGCACCATAGAAATGAAACGAGTTTTTGCTTCGCCAGAAGCTAGTGTTCTAACTGAAAGGTGGCTATTTTCACAACCAAATGTTCAATTACACATGACTTTGACCGAAAAAATCGATCAATTATTAGATTATTTAATTAATTTGACATTAATTAAACTTATTTTGGTCGTGCTCTGCCATAGTTAAGTTAAGTAGTTTTTAGGATCTATTGAATAATTACATGAATTAAGATTGTGAGCTTTAGATCAAGTAAGTTTTCAAGAAGGCAACAACAACAACAACAACTATGTATAGAGTCAATCACTTAGCTGACTAGACAGTCTGTTTCGGAAATCGCTACATATTCCTCTTCAGTAGTCTTTGAGTGATTAAGCTGTGATCAACTCACTGTTTAAACTAGCATATGAATGTGCAGATTCTGGAATTCATTCTTATGAATTGTATGGCTGCTAATCATATGACATTTCAAAGCAGTAGGCTATTTATAGATCACCGCCATCAACTCTATCAAGGGCTGCCATCTGTTCTAGTTGCTTCTTCATTTATTTCAATATTCAGAATTAAGTTTTCTGATTCGGTAGACGTCTTAAAACGGAAAATTATATTACATTTAAATAATTAAATCGATCCTTTTATACCTAACGCAGTTTTATAACAATGTAATATCGGTAATTGAGATTGTTCTGTTTCTCCTTTTTGTCTCAATATTAAGTTTTATAAAGTAATCACCATCAAATATAAACCGTTTTTCAAAACTTGCTTTTTAATTATTCAATTTTTTGATTTTAAAACGAATTGTGATTTACGTGCTCACATGGCTTCCTGATTTGAAATTAGACTGAGCTCACACTATCACCTGGATTGGTGTGCCAGAGTATATCTCTTTTCCACACAAGTTTATGCCTGCGTTGGCCCAAAAGCATACATATCCAACTAATTGGGATTTGGATTTGGCGGATATGAGATTTATCTCATTTCCACGTAGATCCTTGGGTTGGACAATGGCCGCAAACCAGTTAAAATGAGTATAGTGTTTTGGATTGTTTTTGAAATCTGGATTGTTTTTCGAGTTCCTTAAATTGATAATCACTATAATTTAATTCGATGTTGCTTATTTATATAGAATTATATATACAGTATAGTCTCGCTAATCCGGACACTCGCAATACCGGACTTCCCAGTAATACGAACATCTCTACACTTCGGACATTTTTGATATTTTACTTCTCTTTAGTTCGGACTAAAAACAAAATCGAGCATGTTTGGTTTACACATCGACTGTCGCTATGTAAATCAAGTCAATGTTGTCGTTTCAAATGCATTTCGTTAAGTTAGCGGGGCTTTTTGTGAGAACAAGGCTTATTTGCTTCCATATTGTTATTTAGTTCACTAAGTTTACGCCGTGCATTTTTGTCTAAACGTTGATAATAGTAGGGGTATTCACTTCATTGCTGAAATTTCAGAAATCGGAAATTTCCGACGAGTTGAAGTCAGCAACCGTTTGTAATGTTTCGGTTTTTCACATGCATCTGTCAAGCTAAAAATCGTTATTGCTTCATTTCGTTGGTGAGCTTAGTACCAAAACAAATAATTATGTTATAAAACTTGTGCTTTCTGCCTTTTAATAAAAAAATAAAGCCAAAAAAAGTAGTAAAACCAAATTATATCATCGACTTCAACAGAATTAATGATAATTTTGTTCTTGCTCGCATACATTGCATCAGCTTTTAGGAGGAATTTGGCAGAATACTCTTCTTTATATCGAAATTATCATATTCACAACGACTCACACTCATTAAACAGTTTTTTTATGGTTACTGAACACATCTTTTCTTCGCAAATTTCCGACGATTGTTTTTCATCAACTCAAAAAGCGAATCAATTGAAGCAAACTTCATAAAACCAGCACAACAACAGTTGCACTAAAGATTTCATAAATTTCAGCATTTCGGAAATTTCAGTAGTGAAGTGAATACCCTTTGTGTAAATATTAAAATTCAAAAAGTTTTAGTAGATTTATGGAATTCCAGCGACAACAAGGCAATATAAAACGATAAATCTTTCAGACGTGTAAAATTTTAAATTTTATTGAAACTGAAAATCAATAAAATGTTCAGCTGAAAAATTCAAACTATCAAAATCTACAATTTTTGATATAAAGAAAAATAAAGACAAATTTCTAAAATATGTGTCACAAACATTCCAATGATCGGGTACTTTAAAAAAAAGGCAAAATGATTGAACCAAGTTTTTTTCAGGGAAAAAAATATCAGGCAAGGCGAGCATCCGCAAATATGTAAATGTACTTTTGTGAAACAATATTAATTTATTAATATTCATGTTCTTAAATGCATTTTCTTTACAAAGATTTCTAAGACAAAGCGATTGAACTAATAAGGCTAAACTATGCATTCAAATGTGCTCAAATTTTTTAAAGAAATTCTTAGGTTTTCTGTATTCCGGACACATCCAGTAATACGGACATACATCGAAACTATATGTGTCCGCATTAGCGAGACTGTACTGTACTTAAATACGCGTTTGATATATATTAAATTTTTAAATTCCGCTGGACAGCCAATTAATGTGCTTAGTGGAAAATCCTAATTGCCAATAGGGGGTATGTTTTAGTGTGTAGGTCTGTCCCGGCTGATCCGGGCAGGATCTCGAATGTAAAGGCCCATTTCCAATAACGCGTGAGATGCGTTTCGTAAATTGACGCAAATATTCAATACATGAAGACACACCTAACTGGTTCCAATGAACAGCATGCGTTTGCACACAGCGTAAAATATTCGAAAAATTTAATATTTCATGCGCGTGAAGCTTTGACAGCGAAACAGCTGTTCAGTTTTACAAAGGAAAAATTGAAAAAGGTTAGTAGAATTTGAGAAAAACTAAAAAATTTATTACAGGCATTTAAGACGTGCTCCACACTCACGATATATCTGCAGCGACATGTCGGAGGGCCTAACTATATGGGCGAGTTCCAAAATGTATTTTTACAAAGCATCAATGTGTTTTATTTTGAATTGGTTCAAAGATTATTAGCCAAAACTGCGCAATTATACTACTTTTAAGAACATCAATAGAGCTGCGCAGTTTTTGTATTTAAACTTAGCACTAATTAAAAATAAAACACACTGATGCTTTGTAAAAATGCATTTTTGAACTCGCCCTATCTGTCCATACTGCAGCAAAACCTTTTACGGGACCAATAGTATGCACTCAGACAAAACACAAAGCATCAGTACGTTTTATTTTGAATAAACTTGTACAAAATTTACACATTAAAATTATGCTTCGCTAAGCAGAAGATCGGCAATCATATGTTCACGCACACGCTCCATTGGAAATTGATTTTTTTCCGCAGCTTCCGCAGCGTTGAACGCAACGCATCTCACGCGTCATTGGAAATGGGCCTTAAATCGTGCATGCGTATAGGTCGGGTATACGTATCTTTGGAAGATTCATACCTCCGGGCGAATAAAAAGAAAAAAAAAATGTAATTCAGAATTGTGTACAGGTGTTGGAGGCCTCGCAGCTACATTGAACTTAAGAAAAAATTGGTTCATTTACCACTGGGTTGCTTCAGTATGCTCTTTAAAGCGCTTATTAATATATACTCAATATGGGAGAATATAAATGCGCAAGGCTACCCGACACCGCAATAGAAACAATGAAGAAAACATAGCAGAGGAAAAGAGAGATAAAGCTTTATGCTGCTTGTGTGACTAACAATTTAATGAAGCAATGATTTTTTGTTTGTTTTTTTTGGCTCCATTATAAATTTAAATTTTAGTAACTTTTAAGAGTGGTTTTAAAATAATAAAGGACGTAAGATTTTAAGTTAAGCATGTGGCTTTATATTAGTGAAAAAATTATTAAAATCGGTTCAGTAGTTTTCAAGTTTAGCGTCGTCGCAGATACGTGAGAAGCTTTTTATATAATAGTACTAGCTTAAAACCGGCGCGCTGCTGCCACGGCCCCGTTGCCAAACGCAAATAAAATGTTATCAGTGAAACTGTATATGTAAATTGTGGTCGAATACTGAATTCCATGGCTGTGCGACCTATAACTACGGTGACCATCCGTCCTGTATTTTACAGGACAGTCCTGTTTTTTAACATGCTGTCCCTTGAGATTTTTTTGTAAATACAGGACAGTACAATGTCCCTTATTTCCTAATTTGATATGCAAATGTAATCTTTTTAGCATATACATTGCACGAACATTAATATAAAATTATCATAAAAATCCAACTGTAAACTTTCCCTACATTTCCAAAAGTGAAAAATTTGTTTACTGGGATATGGGAAATTTCCTATAATCTGGCAACATTGTGAATTGCAAAGACATTTATGTCAAGATAGTGCAAAGTCGTTAAAGTGGCTTGTGTTGCCAACTAAAAGTGGCATCACACTCGTTAGTTAACATTTAAAAAAAGTAACGAGTAGTGACACATTTCCCCTCACTGTCAAGTTGGTTTCACTTATCGAATTTTAAGCTCTTTGTGATTTGTCAGCTTGAAATTGAATTGTCAATGTCAACTTGTTAAAATAACAATGTGAATGATTTGTGGTTAGTAATTTATTTATTTATTTAAATTCACATTTAAAATAGCATTAATTTTATTAGAGATATGGCTCCAACAAAAAGAAAATGTAATTTCAATGATGACTTAAAAAGCGAGTTTCCATTTATTATAACAACAAGTAGCTCCAATGAGGTGAGATGTGAAAAATGCTTGGCACATTTTTCTATAGCAAATAGTGGACGTACTGATATTAAACAGCATTTGCAAACACAAAAGCATAAAAGAGCAGATTTAGCCAAATCATCGAGTAAAGTTTTAACGAATTTTTTAAGAAGTAATACATTCAATGATAAAGAAAAGGACCTGGCTATTGTAGAAGGTACTTGGACATTTCACAGTGCTCAGCACAATTTTTCATTTAGGTCTAACGATTGCACATCAAAACTGATCAAATAGTGTTTCAATGAAAAATATTCTTGTGCTAGAACAAAATGTGAATCCACTATTAACAATATTTTTACACCAATGTCATTAAATACAATCAAAGCAAATATGGCAAACGTTCAATGTATCACAATATATTTAAATAGATTGTTCGAATCACAAAAATGTTAAAATTTGTCCAATATTAATTCGATACTTTCTGCCGGATAAAGGAATTCAGATTAAGATTTTGGATGATAAAGACCTTATTGGAGAAACTTCAGATATTATTTCAAAATATGTGCAAGAGACTCTTGAAAAAAATGAAATAATTAGTAAAATGATAGCGTTTTGTGGAGAAAGCACAAATTGTAATTTTGGTGGTGCAGCCAGAAAAGGTCAGAATAATATCTTTCACAAAATGCAAAACTTCATTGGCCAAAAACTGATAGGTGTAAATTGCGCTGCACATATTTTGAACAACTGCATACAAACTGCAGCAGAATGCCTACCTATTGATATTGAAGTTATTATTGTCAAAATTTATTCTTTTTTTTATATTTATACAGTTAGAATTGAAAATTTCAAATAAATATGTGAAGATATTGAAATAGAATATAAAAAGTTACTAGGACATAGCAAAACTCGATGGTTAACTTTAATGCCTGCTTTGGAAAGAATCATAAAACTATTTGAAGCTTTAAAATTATATTTTATGTCTCAACCAAAATGTCCGACAATATTACGAAATTTTTTTATGAATCCTTGTGCTGAATTATGGTTATCTTTTGCATATAGCCAAGCTTCAACATTCATAAAGCTATTCTTAATGTAGAATCACAAAATATTTCAATGCCTGAGGCTTCAACTATTTTAAAAGATTTAAAATTTAAATTGGTCGAACGGAAAAGGTACTGTTTTTACCCCTTACCGTCAGAAATATTATTCTCGAATTACAGAAAAGTAATGATTTTGATGAAACAATAACTAAAGAACATATAACAAAATTTTTACCTAACATGCATTGATTACCTAAATCAGTGGGATAATGCTTTAAGAGATGTAGAAATTTTAGACTGGATATTGTTACGAAATATGTTATCTTGGGACAAGATTGAAAAAACTTTATCCTATCTAAATGAATTAAGAAATGATTTAAAAATAAATAATGAAGATTTATTTGATGAAGTGAGCTGTGTGAAAAATTTTGCAAATAATGAAAAAATAGAAGACTAGAGGGTAAAAAATATATCAGTAGATGAAAGATGGATTGAAATTTTTAATCACTTTAAGACAAATGTGGTTGCATATAAAAATATATTGATACTTGTTAAATTTTGTCTATGTCTACTAGCATCAAATGCTGCTACCGAGAGAGTGTTTTCAATAATGAATAATATTTGGACCTCCGAATAATCGCAATTAAAAGTAAATACTTTAAGATCATTATTAATAACAAAATGCAATTTTAAAAGCAATTGCTCAGATTTTAAAGGATTTTTAATTAACAATCCCCATTTTTTAAAAAAAAATCCATTCTGTAGAAAAATGTCAAACTTCATAACTAAATTTAACATTTATGTAGTTTTTTTCTATTTTTTTTTGTTAGCCTTAGTCAAGAAGACTGTTTATAAAACCAAATTTATTTTTTAAATTATAATATTATAAAAACTTTTTATTTAACTTTTTATTCTAGTCAAGAAGACTTGTTTTTGTTGTTACTTAATTTTATAATAATAATAATAAATATATTATATGATTATTTTTTCTGTTTTTCTTTTCATTTTTAACATAATTTTGTATTTGTCCTGTATTTTCCTTTCCCAAAAATGGTCACCGTACCTATAACTCAAAAGCTGTTGAATTTCGGGGCCATAATCAGTGAACGCCACGTGTAAATTGTGGCCGAATACCGAATTCCGAGGCTGTGCGGCCTATAGCTCCAAAGCTATTCGATATCGCAAATTTGGGTTGTATGGGAGGTTCCACGCCCACTGGGGGTAGGAGATATACTTTATGACCTATTCTCATACCTACCAAATACACACACAAAATTTAATGAAAATCGGTCGAGCCGTTTCTGTAACATACACCGTGACACGAGATTTTTATATATTAGATATATGTAGGCATTTCGTCTATAACGGTAACCTTAAACATTTTTTGATAATTTTTATGTGAAATGTTCATCTTCTATGATTTAAATACAAAGTCTAAATGTTTGATAGTTTAAATCATTCTTGATTTTAAATACAAATTCTAGTTGTTTGAGAGTTTACAATAGTTTATTGAGCTTTAGGTCAGGTTAGAACAACTTATTGCTCTAACGAATTTTTTCCAAAGAAACAACAACATCAACGTTTTCAATATGAAAAGGAAAACATCACTAGCTGATTAATAAGTTAGCTGATTGATTAACTGGTTAGAGCAATTAATTGTTCTAACCTGACCTAAAGCTCAATAAACGATTTTAAACTATCAAACAACTAGAATTTGTGTTTAAAATCAAGAATGATTTAAGCTATCAAACAATTAGAATTTGTATTTAAATCATAGAAAATCAACACAATAAATAACAAGGTCATATAGAAAACTTTAAGTTGTATATTAATTTTACTTGCTGTCAAACAATTACGGCAACTCAACTGCACTACCTTGATTTCAGTACAAGATTCAATGCATATTTCAGAGTTTTTTGGCGAACGGGTGAAAAAGAGAGGGAACAAGAGACAAGAACAAACGACGCTCCAAGCGAATATGACATTAATTTCAATTCGATTCTTGATAAATATAAAAAAGGACTTTACAATTATATAGAGAACGTTTTAAAGGTACAAAAACATGTCGTTTTCATACCAGCAAATCAGACGCTGCCGTTTAAGTACCGTTTAGCTGGCACAGTAACATTCATGGCTTGTTGGGTTGTAATACAATAGATAATACTGATGCATGTAGTTAGAGAGCCAGTATGTGGCTACAAAAAAATGTATTACTACTAGCCAAGGTTGCCAGTTAAAATTTGAAACAGTTCCGACAAAAAGTTACTTTTTCACTGTAGCATAAATTAATTACAACAAAAAATACCATGGTAAAGATAAACTAAAAAGTTTTCACCGCAATAAAAATATATAAAAAAAAAATCCCACGATCATTAAAAATTACCACAAAAACACCAAGCGTTTTAAAAATACTTCCACAAATTCCATATGCACTTAAAACTGCCACAAAAATCTCATTCGCATTAAAAAATACCACAATAAGTCCCATACGCACAAACAATTTAAAAAACATTTAGAAATACTACATAGAAATTTTGCTTACTAAAAAGAAAACAAAATTTAAGAAGAATATTACCAAACTCCTACGAAAATGCAAAATATACCCCACTAAATTCCCACGCCAATTAAAAAATACGACGCTGAATTAAAAAATTTAATAGGAATTCCCAAAAACAAAAATTCCTAAGGGAAATTAAAAATTACCACGAATCTGATTTTTCTAACATAACTGGCAACGTTGCTACTAGCTGTTGATATTATTGTTTTGGTTATGCATGCGCTGCAAAGGGCCGTTTTTCACTCGGCAATTCTATGAGCAATAATTGCTTTCGCCGCAAACAGTTTGTGGACTACTCGGGGTTCAAGGGGAGTTACGTAAACCCCTCAAGCGGGCGAATAATCGACAAACTGCTTGCGGCAAAGGAAATTATTGCCGAGTGAAAAGCGGGACAAAGAGATCTTGCTACCAGAGCAAGAGAATTATTGCTCTCGGAGCAATAATTGCTTTCGTTGCAAGCTCTAGAATTTTCGTGTGTGACGAGTGAAAAGCGGGACATAGTAAGCAAAGTTCTGTTTATTTTTTGTGGACGATTCTGTTCATCCCCTCTAACGCTGCTCAACCGCTGTGATCATGCTCTTCTCTGTGCGTCGATGTTTTGTATTTGCTTGGTAATTGTTGCTGGCTCAGTTTATTTTTTTAGATATTTTTAATTTTTACTCGACATGAACAGCTGATTTTGACAACTAGCTCGCTTTTCTCTGCTTTCTACTTTATTCCTCTCCGAGTCGGCCCTACCTGGTTATTCTGCCATAAGTTGGAGTACGAATAAAACTAATGTTTATTTTCAGCAAGATAAATACAATAGAGAGTACAGATGCGTGTAACTACAGAGGCAGTATGTATGTATACTACTACGCAAATTTGCGCATGCGTTACTAAGCATGTGTTGTGCTTTAAAAACTCCATTTATTTTTTAAATACCATAACTAATAAATTCGAATTATTTATACTATGCATTATATGTTTTCTATATTGAAAACTTATTTTGTTAACTAAAATTTTAATTTTAAATTACTTTTAAAATATACATATATGTTTACTACCCTCCTAAGTAATCAATTCATATCTCCATTTGTGTAGTTTTGAGATATTTAGCTTGTACGTTTTTTATCTTTCTAAGAAATACACTAGAAGTGACCACTTTACTTAAATTTTTCATTAATTTGGAGTTGAAAATGGGTAATCTTAGCTTAACACAAAAATCAGAAACTCATTCACGGTTCCGAATCTGCCCTTTTCTTCATTTTGGAATTTTGGCTTTTGTGACTTTCTTTCTTAGGACGGAAGTATATGCTCTTTACTACAGGAAAAATAAATAATTCAAATTGCCCCATATTTATTTTCATTAATTAAACATAACTTTGACTTACATTTAGTTTTAATCAACAAAACAAATGAACAAGAACAACAAATTCATCACCAAAAATATCAAATGAAAACTTTTTATAAAACAAAACAAATTTTTACATGAATTTAACTGTGAGCTTTTTAGATCACGTAAGTTTGAAAAACGGACAACAACAAAAAATTTGTTTTTGAATAATTTTTATTTAGAAGATGAAATGCTTTAAAATTTTTTTGAAAAATATAAATAAAAAAAAAACCAGAATTTTTCTTCATTAAAAAAAAACCAGAATTTTTCTTTATTTATATATATAAAATGGAAAGTGTGTTTGTTTATTTGTTTGTTTGTTTGTACCTTATAGGAGACCAAACCTCTGGACCGATCTTCCTGAAATTTTCACAGCATTTAACTGGGACTCTGGCATGATTAATAGGGTACTTTATTTTTGACCACGCCCACTTTTACGCCCACTTTTTTAAAATTATGTAATTGCTCCCATATAGTTTTTAACAGATTTACTTCAAATTGTATACACATTATACTCCAGGCGAGGTAGAAATAAACATTTCTTACGCCACGCCCCCTTTCACGCCCCTTTTCATGCCAAATTTAAGTTTTAAACTTTTTGTTCTCTGTACAAACTTGTTCCTTCCAACGGATTATTTTTTGTTTGGTAGTATATTGCTCTTAATACTGTTAACGTCGCCATATTACTTTGAACCACGCCCACTTCACCGCCCCCTTTTTTAATTCAGATACTTACTTATACCACTAGTAATGTTTGCTACACAAAATACTTTTTTGTAATATGTATTTACCTAAAGTTTTATATACTTTTTATCTACAGGTAAGGTAGCCATAGATTTTTGTATTACCAAATTTTCGCCCCTTTTTCGCCCCATTTTACTTTAATTATAATTTATCTGCTTTCAACCTATATATATAAAAAATGAATGTTTGTTTGTCTGTTTGTTTGTTTGTTTGTGCTTTATAGGAGGCCAAACCCTCAGACCGATCTTCCTGAAACTTTCACAGCATTTTACTATGACTCTGGAAAGAATAATAGGCTATATGAAGTTTTTATTGTACAAAGGGGCGTGGCACCGCCCAAATAACCCAAAAATTCAAATCGCCATATTTTGGGCATTTTTTGACCTACGTTGATGCTATTTGGTACATATGGTATTGGCATAATTAGGAATACGTACCAGGAGAAAAGTGGGTGGGACCACGCCCCTTTTTAGGAAAATTAAAAATCTCAATATAGTCTTAACTACTGGACCGATCGTCATTAAATTTTCACAATAGGATATTCTTACGAAATAATAAATTCTTGACTATATAAAGTTGTGAGTGGACGAAGGGGCGTGGCCTCGCCCATATAACCCAAAATTTAAAATCGTCACATCTTGGGCATTTTTTGACCAACGGCGGCAGTATTTGCTATATTTGGTACTGGCATGAATAGAAATACGTTCCAAAAGAAAAGTGAGCGGAGCACGCCCCTTTGTTTGCGATATATTGGAGGCTGGACCTGATAACCGATCTTAAATTTTTACAGCGTTCAGCTTTGACTCATTAATACTTATTACATGATAATATTTTTCGACATGCACCTACTTTTTTACTACGTTTATTAACGGCTTTACCACAAATTTAAAATACATATTAATTAAAATAGTGGGGTAGCCCCATTCTCTTTCTTCCACTACAGTCATCAAAACAGCTGATTTTATAATACGTGTTAATTAAAATAGAGAGTGGGGTAACCCCATTCTCATTCTCCCACAACTGACTGCGAAACAGCTGATTGTGTAATTGCTGCTTTTTGATTGGTCTAAAAATAAAAAGGGGGAGCATGAAGCAAATTACATGCGATTCAGTGCTGAATTCTAATTGGTTTACAACAAAAAAGAGGCGAAGCATTGCAATAATTAAATTAAATAAATAAATTTTTGTACATATATAAATACTTTTAATTTTATTTTATACGAGGGGGGTAGCGAAGCACACCGGGTTCAGCTAGTTACTGTATAAAAAGGAATTCTACGTCTTTACTTACGATACTATCAAAACTGTGCCTTTTTTTTAATTAAAATTTTTCAAATCGTTGAAGTGTCCACGTCCAAGAAATATTGTGTTTTGAGAGCAGAAGTGGTCACAATTTTCGGTTTTTTTTAACGTGACGTTGGATTCGTCTTTGCAAACTGGTACTAATTGTGGGTTGTTTCCCCCTCTGGTTTCTGTTTTTTGTGTAAACTTTAATGCGTTCTCAACAATTTTCTTTGAGCAGCCAACTTTACACTGGCTATTTGCCTTTATCTTTTACCTTGTTTAAGCAAATTTTTAATAATTTTTCGGTTTTCAGGACTGCAGTGATTGGCTCTTCTTGTTTAATTATACATATTGTTTGGCTCTATTTTAAGGCACACTTTTAACGCAACAATATCACATTTTCACAGATTTGCGAAAGTAAACGCGCAATTGTACTCAAAAACAACTCTACAATATTCATGGGAGAACTGGTTTTTAAACTACAGCCAACTGAACCATAAGCGAAGGTTTTGCGAAAGGTGAGAGTTTGCGAACGTTTTTGGATAGAACTTTTTTTAATTTTTGATTTTTATTTTGTCGCTTAAAAGTGCTTGCTATAGAAGATTAAATTCGTGAAAACTTTTCCCATAAATAAAAACTGTACTTGTATGGTTCATTCTTTAACTCATTTCCGAAGAAAATAGGTTCGTTTCTGAGAGGCATTTTCGTCCGGCGATTGATTCAAAAAGGGTTCATTTCCGAGTGCCGAAAAATAACTTTTCTTTTATTTCTGAACAAAAAAAGTACAATTTATGGTTCTTTATTAACTCATTTCCGAACAAAATAAAGTTAATTTTTGAGAGTCATTTTAGTCCGGCGAATGATATATAAAAGAATCATTTATGAGTGCCGAAAATTAACATTTCTACCCGAAAAGGTTCATAAATGAATTCTAAAACGGTAGTTTTGGTTCACTGGGAGTTGGTACAAACTACAGTTGGTTCACAGCATGCTAAGGCTACACAAAAATTTTAATAAAGTAATATCATAAGCAAGTGCTTGGTCTATTTCTTCGTACATATTTGTATACGTTTTTTGGCTAAATAAAATCGCATTACACAGTTTTTAAATCTTTCATTTTGCTTTGTTTACCAAAATAATTCTTTTGTTCAAATTTAGTTCATAATGATATTTCTATACATTATTAAGATTTGGTTTTAAACTTATTAGATTTGGGAAAATTTACATTTTTACTGATTTGTAGGTTTTACTCGAATATTTTTTCATAAATGGAGAAATCATTTACGCAAAACAGCCATCAACAGAGGACATCTTTTTAGTGGCTGGAAGAAAAAGGTTGTTTTATTAAAGAAAAAAGCAACAACAAGAAAAGCACATCCCTATGTCGGTTAGTCAAACCGACAGTTAAAACTACTGTCGGGCAATATGTAAGCTGTCGATAATAATAATGTTTGACAAACTGTTCTGAAATTACTATACAAACAAATATACAGACATATTTTAGTATGGAATATATTTGCACAGATAAAATCACTGAAGCATGTTTAATACGCTGCTGCTGTCCGCTAAAAAAAGCTGTTACTGCTTCTTGGCCAGAATGAATGAAGTTGCTTTATTATGGAAAAATCGTGTTAATCACTGCAAACTGTTGTCCTTACATAATTATTGTCAATAGGTCAACAACAGCAGCTGTTGCTGATGGTTGTGTTAGCAACGTTTATGGTCATTTGTGTGGCTTAATTAACAATATCGCTACGTGTTAGGTATTCGTGTATTTCGAAGGTGTTGTTTATGGCAACTTGTAAACTTTTTGATGACATTTAATGTTTGCCATATAGGTGGCAACACATGATTAACTGGTCAAGATAGCGTTAAATATATAACTTATTATAAAATCGGTATAACTCTTAAGAGTTAATACACAATTCTTATTTTAAAAACCTCTGGTTCGAACTATATCATGATATAGTCTTCAGATTTGAGCTGGGATCCAGTTCTAGAGTCATTGATGGTCTTAGCATAAATTTTTTTTTTCAAATTTGTGGAGGGCTAAAGTGGAATTAAAAAGTTCGGCACAAAATTGGATTTTGAAAATTTTTTCAAAAAAAGTATTTTTTCAAAATTATACTTGTGCTTTTTACTCAGAATGGGTGCCTAACTGAATAAAATAATGTTCCAACGATCTTATTTGAAAGGAAAAATACTCAAATTTTATTTTCGTGGGATTGAAAGACTTGTTCCAACTTTTTTGTTGGACATGAGTAATGTTACCAACTATACTTACTTTGTAAGTATCATACTTATTTTCATACACTTACTAAAATTCCATACTTATAAGTATACTTAATTTTAAGATTTATACTTAATTATGCTTACTTTTTAGCTCATTTTGAACGTATTTGTTTGCAAAATCGGAAAAAGTTTGAAAATTGGAGTCAATAGTGTTAAAAATACAGACTCTGGAGTCAATTTTATTTGTAAAAAATAATATTGAATACAGCTGTGTTGAAGTTTACAATTTTTTTAAGACAAGACCTGACATATTAAGAGTGTAGCCTAGTTCGTCGGCTAAAAAAATAGGTTATTTTTGGGAATTTCTCGTGAGCTGGCTATGAAAGATATGTTTACTCAAGTTGTTAGGAATGATAAATGCAGTCGCAAATTACAAAAATAAAAAATAAATTATTAATGTTTTTTAATAATTTGTAGGCAGGTCGGCTACACGATATCGGCCACACGATATCTCGGCATCTGTTTATCTGAAACAAAAAACCGAAGTGTTTTAGATTATACTTACTATAAAATGACTATAAAATAGACTATTAATATTAATTTTTAGCGATTGTTGTTAACTTTAATTAACAAACACAAAAAAATGAACAACATTTTTTTCCGCTGTTTTCTGTAAAACAATAGAGTAAACATAAATCTTTTATTACGAATGTAGTCTAATTTGTAAGTAGTTTTGTGTTAAATATGTGGTTAAAATTTCAGGAGGATCAGCCTACGGTTTCCGGAGAAATAGTGTGGGGCGTCCGTGAAAACGTAGTTTTGAGAAAAGCGCTCTTAAAGTTTTTTTGAATGCGCTCTAACATGAGTTCAGGTAGAGTAAGCTTTGGGTTGAAAAAAATTGCTTATACTGCTCGGATCTTCATAAAAATTTAATACAGAATTCTTTGATACATATACATTCAAAAAATGTAAAAAAAAGAAAAAATGTTCGAAAGTGACCACCTCTACTACACCCCTAAACAAAATTTGCAGCCAAGACAACTACGATTTCAAGCAAAAGAAGAAAAAAACCAGTTGTAACACTTCAATTCAGTCACAGTGAGGGCGAAAAATGATAACTTTTCTTTGGTCTCCGTATACATTTGAATGTGATTTTTTTTATTTCCCACCTAACGAGAAGAACGAATGGGTGACAATCTTGACGCGATGTAGAGGCTTAAGTTGTAAAGACACAATGGCTATTGAGTTAGGCTTTGTGGAGCAACGAACTAAAAGTCACCCCCCATTTCTAAGGTTGTAGACGCCATGCCGAGGGAGAAAGCACCGATGGTGCAGGGTCTAGGGTATTAGTTCGCGAATGGTGTCTCCTCAGGGCAGCCCACTCCCTGTTGTATACTAGTAGGGTAGGGCGGATAATGGGGATCTCTGTCCGTCCGGTCTGTATACTTTTCCCCAACTCGTGGGATTTTCTATGGAAAATAAAGACAAAAAATAAAGGAAGGGTGCGCTGAGGTAACGAGTCCTGAAGCGGTGGTAACGAGTCCCAAAAGGATTTAATCGTGGAAGGGTGCCGGAAGCCGCAAGGTGACCTGCCGGGCCTGGTGGACGATAAAACTCCGGAAGGAGTGGAATTGTCAGCCAGTCCCGTCGGAGCTGCAGCGATAGGGAACGACGCTGATTCCGAGGCAAAGCGACTCCGTGTTAGGGAGAAGCAGAAGCGGAGGAGGAAGCGAAAGAGGGCGGGCACAACCGCTGGGGAGAATGCTTTGGAGTCCCCCGTCAGTAAAATGACGGACCAATTCCAAAGCATGTCATGCGATGAGTCCACCCCGGAGACGAACGAGCGGAAAAGATTCAGGGAGCAGCCTGGACCTTTCGGCAAAGTCGTTACAGGGACGACTCGAACCGGTGAGTCGGAAGGTGGACAGCTTACGGCTGTTAGCTCTTCGGCTAAGGATGGGGATGGGGAAGGTGGACATCCTGTAAAGGTTGATAGCCTTCCACATAAAGGAAGGACGTTGGGAGCTGGTGGAGGAAAATCAAACCAGGTAGGGGTTATTGAAAGCTGCCGGACATCCTATGCTATGGTAGCAGAAAAAGACCTCTTAATGGGCATCGTAGATTGCTCCATCGATGGTCAGTTGGGAGAGTCTCAGTTAGCGGTCTTTAAATCCGCTCTCTTGGAGTCTCTCGACACCATCGATGAGAGTGATGGCGATGTAGGTTTTGTGGGCAATGCAAACTTGGAGGATGGAATAATAGTACTTAAGTGCAAGAACCCATCATCCAAGGTATGGCTGTGCCGAAACGTGACAAAGCTCAAGAACTTATGGGAAGGGGCTGAGTTGCGGATCGACCGACTGTACGCATTGAAGGACGTTAGAAGGATGTTCATCTTTGTCTATGGAACTTCTGAAGGCAAGGAGGTCATCCTTAGGAGGTTGCAGACCCAGAACCGGTGCGTTGCAGACACTTCTAAATGGAGAGTTAGTAACGTAACGAAGTTCGGAGATGCAAAGAAAGGAGGCGTCAAGCTCACCGTGTGGTGCCGGAAGGATGAGGTGGAGGCGATCAGGTTGGCAGGAGGGAAACTCAACTGCGGCCTTGATCAAGCTCTCATCAAATTCGAAAAGGATGCAAGGTGAGTGCGATGGAACCCCTGGTACGGGGCTGGTGGGGAATCCTGCAAGGGAAGAACCACCAGGGCGGATGGTGGGCCCGTACCAGGAAAACCTCATTGTGTGTTAACTCAATCTACACCATAGTAGGGCTGCATCAGCAATGATGATGCGTTGCATGGAGGAGGATGGAATTGACATAGCAATGCTTCAGGAACCTTGGATTCTTCACAATAGAATTAAAGGTCTCTCAGAGCGAAAGGCCACGCTGTACCAACCAGTAACAGATGGCAGACGACGGACTTGTATCTTGGTGAGACATGGTATACTAGCGGTACATATGCCACACCTATGTTCCCCGGATCTCACCGTTGTGAGAATTGGGGATGGTACAGGTGCTTGTATGGTAGCTTCAGCGTATCTTCCCTACGACTCTCCAGACCAACCACCTTCAAAAGAGGTGGAGAATCTGGTAAAGTACTGTGAGGAAAGAAACATTGGAGTGATGATAGGATGTGATGCTAACGCGCACAATACTGCGTGGGGTAGCACCAACAACAACGACAGAGGAGAGCAATTGCTTGAGTTTGTGGAGAGGTACAATCTGTTGGTAGCAAATAGAGGAGCACAACCGACTTTCGTTGATGCGAGGCGAGCGGAAGTGATTGATGTAACTCTCATCTGCAGGAAGATTCTGAACAGAATAAAAAATTGGAGGGTCGTGGATAGGCTAACCATGTCGGACCACAGATCCATACAGTTTGAATTCAAGTACGGAATCCGACGCCAGCGGAATAGCAGGAAGGTCAGGATTCCCAAGAATACAGATCCTGTGAAATATAAGGCGAAGTTGAGGGAAACACTGACCCAAAAAGCGATAAAAGTACCAGGGAATACGGTGGAAGTAGAAAGTCATGTCAAACACCTTAGCTCGGCCATGGTCGAAGCCTACGAGGTGGCATGCCCAATACTTTCAGTAGACGATGGTGATCCAACGCCATGGTGGTGCACGGAAATCGAATCTCTGAAGAAGAAGGTTAGGAAGAGAGGGGGAACACATGAGAGGGGGAACCCCAGAAACATGGGCAAATTACAAGGCACGGAAAAGGGAACTGAAGTACCTCATACGACAACGGAAAAGGCAGTCGTGGAGAGACTTCTGTTCTGGGATGGAAACTATATCAGAAGCATGTAGGCTTCAGAAAATGGTTTCAAAAGACCCATTCTCCAAAGTGGGACTGATCCGAAAGAAGGATGGAACCATGGCAGAGAACCTAGAGGAGTCCATGGAAGTTCTGATGGAGGTTCACTTTCCTGGAAGTTTTAAGTCTGATGACCCGTGGACACCCTTGAAGAAAGGAATGCACAGGGTTGACAGGCTGGAAGCCGAAAGGATGATCACTATGGACGGGGTGAGGAGTGCCATACGCTCATTTGCCCCGTACAAAACATCAGGGATGGACGGTATATTCCCTGCTATGATGCAATGGGGGGAAGATCTCATTGCACCTAGGCTGTGGGGTATATTCGTTACTTGCCTAGCGACTGGGTATGTTCCGAGAGTCTGGAGAGAGGCGAAAGTTGTCTTTCTTCCGAAGCCCGGGAAAAAAGATTATGTGGAGGCGAAGTCGTTCAGACCGATCAGCCTAACATCTTTTCTCTTGAAAATGATGGAAAGAGTGATGGTTGACTGTCTTGAGAGCACCTCGCTGATGCAAAATCCTCTGAGTAGATGCCAACATGCATATAGAGCAGGTAGGACTACGGAGAATGCTCTTCACGAATTGGTAAGAGTGACTGAAAAGGAGGTATTTTCAGGAGGCATTGCGATGGTCACATTTATGGACATCGAGGGTGCTTTCGACAAAATATGCTTTGGAAGGCTGCGGCAAGCCGTGACAGAACGCAATGTAAGCCCAATGATAGCAAATTGGGTGGACAATATGCTCAAACACAGGGCTGTCAACATGCAGAATGGTAGAGTAAAGACTAGAGGTAGAGTAAGTAGAGAATGTCCCCAGGGCGGGGTGTTATCGCCAACCCTGTGGAACATAACTGTGGACTCACTACTGGTTAGACTGGATGAATCGGGCATACACACGATAGGGTATGCAGATGACATTGCGTTGGTGGTCCGCGGCAAGTTCATTGACACCATCTCTGACATCATGAAGGGAGCACTCCAAATGGTGGAGGAGTGGTGTCGAGAACAAGGCCTTACCGTAAACGCAGGCAAGTCAGACAATATTCTCTTTACTAGAAAGAGCGTAGGCCTGAGTACAGAACCACTCAGACTTTTTGGAGCTGAAATCAACATGTCCACGAAAGTTAAATATCTAGGGGTAACCCTTGATAGCAAACTGAACTGGAACGAGCATGTAGAAGATAGGATTCAAAGAGCCAATAGGGTTCTGTTCCAGTGCAGACGCGTTTGTGGTCTCAAATGGGGGCTAAACCCAGAGGCTATGAAATGGGTTTACAGTATGATGGTTAGACCTGTCATCACGTACGCTTCGGTGATTTGGTGGACAAAAGTCAGCCAGAAAACCATTAAGAAGAGACTGGACAGAGTCCAACGGCTGGCGTGTGTTGGAATAACAGGTGCAATACGCACCACTACAACAAGCGCAATGGAGGTTCTGTTAGGTATGCTGCCGTTGGATTTAGAAATAAAGAAAACAGCGGCGCTGTCAGCCCTCAGGATGTTGCGAAATGCTACGTGGCATGGGGCAACGGCCCTGCATGGTCATATTCGCATCCTTGATATTGTACAGAGAGATGTCAGGGAGGCGTTTATGCCTATGGATGGAAGGCAGAGAGTAAAAATAACAGAAAAATGTTATAAAACTCATATAACGGATGGAGCCGTTTATGAAGAAATCGCTGGTAGCGATATCAGTATATTCACAGACGGCTCTCTGGCCGGGCCGGGGCAGGCGTGTACTCAAAAGAGTTAAGCCTATCCTGTGTACTGAGGTTGGGGAGGTTTGTGTCTGTATAGCAGGCAGAAATGCTTGGCGTAGTGCATGCGCTGGACCACCTGATAGATGGCCGGATCAGTGGCAAGAAAATTGTCATCGCTCTCGACAATCAGTCTGTGATTAGGTGTATGCAACGGACAGACATCACTTCCAGGTTGGCCATAGAATGTCTTACAAAACTCAATAGGTGCGCCCAGACGAATGAGCTCACACTTATGTGGGTGAGAGGACACTCTGGCATAGAACAGAATGAAGAAGCTGATTCTTTAGCAAGAGCAGGATCAGCAGAAGAATTCTGTGGACCAGAACCACGTATCGCCATAGGCGACAATATGGTGGCAGGCCATATTAAACCATGGACGGACTCGGAACACAGTAAAAGGTGGGAAGAAGCTGTTAACTGCAGGCAATCAAAGGCGGCCGTGAAGTGGTCTCGTAGTAAGGCAGCAAAAGTTATCCGATACAATCGAAGGACTTTAAGCTGGCTTACTGCACTGGTCACAGGACACGGTCCCTTCATGTACCATCTCGGGAAGATGACTCTGACTTAGGACGACGCGTGTAGGTTATGCCTAGAGGAGCCGGAAACAGCAGCACACATTCTGTGCCAGTGTCCGGCGCTGGCAAGCATAAGATTGACCACTCTGAGACGCCCATTTATTGGCGAAGCTGAGATTGGTCAACTAACCTATAAGGATATGCTTGAGGTGACAAAGGATGCTTACACAAGGAGCATGCTCACGTACGAGTACTCCGAGCAGTAGTACCCTTTGTCCAATGGGGGACGAAAAGGGACCCACTGTGGTCTGCTTCGGCAAATCCCCAACTTATTATATAACGAGAAGAAGATGCATTAAAAACAAAAAAAATTGTGTGGAATATTGTTGTTTGTATTTTTTACGTAAATAAAATTTCAAGACCTTATTTAATATAATTTTTTCAAAATAAATGTTTTAAATGAATTCTTTTTCTTTTTCAACGTGCAATTTTAGCTTAATATAATTACAAGACAATAGCAACCCATATAATTTATTTTACACTAAACTGAATAAGTTATTTAATTTTTTTCTTTTTTTTTGCAATTATATATTGATTTGTTTATTGCTTGTTTGGAAGAATTATATTTATAAAATTAATGTTATTAAAGGGCAATAGCAACACATAGCAAAGACAGAAGTACTGAAATTTATGTTCCTTTTTTAAAGTATTATACATGTTTTGTTTCTTACTATTATTATATTTTCATAAAACTATATGTATTAGTCTTAAAATTAAATAAATAAAATTGTTAAGGGAGCTTAGAAAATTGGGTTTCATTATTTAAAAATATTGAAGTTGTAGTTTTGTGTTTAAAAAATGTATATTTTATTGGTTTTTGAATTTTGATACGTGGATACTTTTTTTCAAAAGTGAATACTTTTTTGACCTTTTCATTTTATACTTTTTTCAGAATCGTCTCGGCAACACTGCTGGTATTCCTTTATTGATAGACAACATTCTTCCATTAGTGTTAGACACAAAAAAGCTTAAAAGCGTCTGTTACCTCTTGCAGACCAACATGTATGAACTAAAAAAGTTCAACACTTGGCAAGAGTCCAAAATATAATTTTATCAAAACTATTAAGAAACTAGCCAAAAGGGAGGAAAGTATATTAGCAACACACACCTACACGTGTCAGCAGCAAGTTTGTATCCGTTGGAGTAACAGCAGCGGAGGTATCCGCTTTAAAGATGAATATGTTTTATTTGCTCTTAGATGGTGTCAATAAATTTCTACAATAATATTTCAAAATAAAAATGCGTTTACATAACTAAATCGTACTTTTGAATATGCTTAAACGAAATAGTTCATCTTCTGTTTATTTTTGCATTTCTCTCCATTTTGACCAAATTTGAATATTAAACGTGAAATTTTTAACCCATTTTTCGCCGCACCAAGATCCTGTTCACCGATTTGCATAAACATTTATTTCGAACCCATTTTGATGCTAATTAGGAAAATTCCAAGCTTTGGAGTCAGTGGTGTTCCAAGTTTCCTAGAAAATGAGTGGTAATTATAGTCACCATCGGCGGAATATGTATACACGTATGAGATTGTCAAGGGTAAATAGAAAGTATTCTATTTGCTTTACAATAATGTGCTGCGCCACTTTGGTTCATTTTGATCTTGGCTCCTCTACTTCCGGTTGCATAAAATTTCTTTCAGACAGCAGGCACATTAGGCAGAAGGATGTGAAGAAATTGTAAAAATATATAAAATGCCGTTCTGGATGCTGCTCATTTTCAAGTAAACTCAAAACCACATGAGCTTCAAGGCCAATTTCTCTGCTTTAAGTCAGAACCTACAGCTTGAAGCCGAAACAAATGGGCTTATTTCCGATATACCTTTTGCTCGAATGCCATCCAAAGTATGGTACCATTTCTTCGTCAATTGACAAATTGTCACGGAAAATTTCAAACTGAATGAACTTTTTATATCAGGTTCAGTAAAGGTCTTATTTTGGCAAAGCGGTAATTTTTCTCTAAGTCGTTATTGTTGATGCAATTTTAACACATAGATCTGGATGCTGACTCCAAGAGTTTTCATATTGTGGAACAGTAAAATACAGTAAATTTTAATTTAATTGTAATAAGGGAACAGTAAATATAAAAAATCCAATGATTCGCTGCAACAGTTAAACTCTGTATATATTGTCCATAAACAGTACTGGAGACTTATAAAAAACTAAATATATAGATAACATACGCAATGCTTGATATATTAATGGAGTATTTGGGGTCATTTTTTGTGGTCCCATTTCGGAAAAGGAAATTAAGATTTGGATCTATAATTTATATTATTTGATTTTCGAAGCAATGTCAATCTCTTTACTTTATTTGGGGCACCAATATCTTCATTTTGTATCATATATTCCAGCTTCAATTCATTAGCTACTTCACCCTTCGTATTATTTTTATGATCTTCAAGAATAGTTCCATCAATATCTTTTCGTCGCTGACATCGCCAACTCGGGGCGGAATATATAAAACATTACAGGCATTATAGCGAATCTGTAACTTCTCTCATTCATCTTCATAGTCTTCCAACTCATCGAGTATTTCCCTCACTGATAGTGCACGCTTTACTCCAAATTCAAAACTACAAAAGTTTGATGCTTGTTTTTTAAAAATATTCATTTATGAAACTTACGTTCGGGACATTTTTGCATACATGTTGAGCAACTTATTGCATAAAAATAACACTTTCTGTAATTACGTAAACTGCTTAGCATTCGACTGATGTAAAAAAATTGGCTTCTAAAATTTTGGCACTCATATTCGCACACATAAACCGTTATCTACTTTGCTTTGTTTCTAGTGTCAAAATAAATATGTACATAAATGTAAATGTAAACCACAATATTCATCATTAAATTTTACATTATATTTGAATATTAATTGTGGTAAATTTGACTCTAACGACAAAAGTAAGCATTTTCTCTTATAATCATAGACGTGGTTGTTAGATATCATAAGATCTTGGCAGTTTATCTCAACATATTTTGTTGACCTTTATTTACTTATTTCTAAAAGCACCACAATAAATAATTTATATTGCGACAGGAACTAAACTGAGTATATAATAAAGAAACCAGAACCCTAAGTAAGTGACAAAAAATATAAATTAAATAAAATAATTTGTATTTGTCAGTTATGGATAGTAAAAGTGCTGGTAATTATAATTACCGGTCGGCGAAAAATGGGTTAAAAAATCTTAAAATTTTTTTACTAAAATTAGTATTTTTATAAGTAGACTAAATTCTGAAAGTTTAAGGAAAATCGGAGGTGGTCAAAATTTTTGTTCTCCAAATATAAGGAAAATATAACTAAAAATAGGTCTAAAAGTGACTAAATTTCAATCGCAAATATCTCGAGATTTTGATCTGATTGGGAAAAACTGAGTACGGCACTAAATTCTACGACCAAAAAATAAGTTTACGTTCTCGTCATCTTCGTGTGTCTTTTTGACGTCCCTACAGTGTTATTAAATGAACGTAAAAGTGAATTTCATTTGTGGATTTGTCAGTTTCACGATTTTTTAAGCTGTCTGTGAGTATCGCAAAGTTGTTTTTAAAAAATGTTCTCCTCAAATTCTAGTGGTGTTCTCAGAAGAAGTGTTCTCAAGCACACCAATTAATGCATGCACTTACGAGTCCAGAATTTTTCGTTGCAATTCATTTAATACATAAAATATATTAATTTACGTAAGCTTTGACAATAATGTTGTACAAAATCGATAAAGATCTAATAGAATGATGTAATGGCCTAGCGCTATTAACCTTCACCTGGCATGCTCTTCCTGAGTAACATACCTGGATTCGTGGGGTACATACGAACCCCGGTGATTAAAATCTTGGTAAAAAGTTAAATATTGATTACTTTGTCTCAAAAAAAATTCAGATACCATCTTTAGATACCACTTTAAACTGTAAAATAGTCCAAGTTGAAAAAAATAAAGATCTGTGTTCATAAAAAATCCGGAAAAGTAGAGAAAATTCTAAACAAATCAAAACGAGAAAAAACGTGGGGTATGTACGTACCCCACGAGGCCAGGTGAAGGTTAAATATTCATAAGGATATTTCTGTGGACCAGGAAACTGTCATCAATAAATTGGCTTCGCGTTCCAAAAAAATTAATGAACTAACTATGTAAGTATCTACAATTATGTATATTAAGGCTCCTAATGCTTCATAGAAATGGAAAAAGTTGATCGAGTCTTTAATTCAAAATACACCTGGGCTTAAGTTATGATGATTCCCCAAATATTTCGACTCTACAGATAGCCATCCGTTAGCTGGAATGGTTTGAAATAACCTCTAAAAATCGATTTTTGTGTAAAAATATTGACTGGCGTAATAGTTTTAAAAAAACAAACTATCAGAAATTATAATTTGCATCAAAAAGTTTTTGATATTTTTTATTGTATTTCCATACAAAAACTTTAAAATTTAAATAACCTCATAACTTTTTTTTAATATCTTACAATATCTTTTCAGTAGGTGTTTATTTTACAATTAATATTTTAGTTTTAATTTGTTTCAATTTAAGCAGTTCTAGCCAGCAATTCTGACTAGTGAGAATATCATTGGAAATAATTAAGTTTTTGAATTTTAGTGAAAATAACTTTAAAAAAAAATCATAAAAGTGCACGAAAAACATCATTATTTTTAATTCGAATGCAAAAATTTAAAATTTTTTCATGCAGATTGGAAGAACTTTTTCAAAAATATTATTTCAGAACATTTCACTTTTTTTAACTAACACACAAGCCAATATTTTTACAAAAAACTCGGTTTTTAGAGGTTATTTCAAACCCTTACTGCTCAAGGATGGCTAAAGATAGAGTCGAAATATTTGGAGAATCATCATAACATAAGCCAAGGATTATTTTGAAGAACTGCCCCGATCAACTTTTTTCGTGAGGCGCCTTAATGTATATAGATGTTTTTCTTTTTAAAATGTCTGTTTTCGTTAGTTTACTTAAATAAATACTTGTCGTCCTGCTGCAAATGAAGCGATTGAATCAATTTTTTGTATTTTTTGCTTCAACAAAGCCCCCCCCCGTCTCCCATCACCCATTAGAATCCACAGCTTTGTAAACAGCTCACATTAGTTCAAATAGAAATTGAGAAGGGAAATTAACCCTATGGTATCAATATGGGCCTCATTGGCTTAAGTGTATCTCTGAAAAGTGACAGCTTATAATTTTTATAATATTTTGATACATTTCGATAAAAATATATTTGGGATGTTTGAATTGGGCAGTTTTTTTTTATTTTTAGTGCGTACATTTGTTTTTGTAAAGCCTCAAAGTTGATATTTTGTAATATTAAAAAAATATAGTCTTTTTTAAAGTCCTATAACATTTTGTTAAACTGCTTGATTGAACAGATCCTTATATATTTTATGAAAGGGTATACTCTAAACTTTTAAACCAGATATTTTGTTTTAAGTTTTTTTGCTATCCCGTTATTGCGATAAGGAATAAAAATTAAAAATTAAAAAATTATTAAATTTGAAAAATAAAAAATGGCCATGGTTGGCTAGGATCAATGTACCTTACGTTACAAATATTGATGGTAAGATATGTTTAAAAAAAAAATTAGAGCGCGCCATGCAGCGCCTTCTGAGAATTTCAATATCAAAATTGTTTTCCTCGGGTTTTTTTATAGCATTTCTCACAAATTTTGCCGGTTACAGCATAAGTATAGGAACTGATTCAGTTTGATTAGCGATAAAAACTTGCGAATGGCATAGCATCCTTGGCTCAGTGAATAAAGGCCTAACGAACTAACGCCTAAAAAAAAAAATGAAATAATGCCTAAAAATTGCAACAAAAAATTATATAGGAATTAGGCGGTTGTTCATTATGAAAGAATGTCTAATATTTTAGGCATTCCTTCATTAAAATTGTTAGGTGATTTTTCATAATGAAAGAAAGCCTAAGAATCAAAAATGAAAAAACGCCTAATTAGATATTTATTCATTTTTGATTGGTTACGAAAGGTAAGTTCCCTTTTACAAAATGTTAAAATAATGGTATTAATTTTCCCTTTTACAAAATGCATACACTATCTTGTAAACATTCTGTAAAAGGGAAAATTATTAGTTTTTAAAATTATAAAAGCAATTGATTTTCCCTTTTACAAAATGCATACACTATCTTGTAAACATTCTGTAAAAGGGAAAATTATTAGTTTTTAAAATTATAAAAACAATAATTCATAATGAAAGAAACCCTAACAATTTAGACTTTCTTTCATTTTTAAAATTAGACTTTCCTTCATTTTTAAAGTTAGACGTTCTTTCACTTTCTTCTTAGGCGTTCTTGTTTAGGCATTCTTTCATTTTGAAAAATTAGGCATTAGTTCGTTAGGCCTTTATTCACTGAGCCAGCATCCTTACTAGTAAAGTTACGTAAATTTATTGTACTAAATAAGTGTGGACAATTTTAATGGAAATATTTTGGTATACTGTTTTTTAATCTGAGACGTCTGGTTCTTGAGATATATTTTAGACACAAATCAAATATTTTCAAGAATTCCAGTAAAAAAATTGCATAAACTTGTACAGAACAGATAAAGGGTATGAAATCCACTTAAAAGTGATCTGCCAATAAACACAGTTGTTATATATTTAACCGTCAATAATTTGTATGAAATATATTTTAAAAGTAGTGAATATAATTATGTTTGTGACAATCATAAAATGTTTGCGGCGAACATATTGCTTTTATGATAATGCAGTGTACATCATAGGGGTCGTCCATAAACTACGTTACCAATTTAGGGGGTGGGGGGGGGGGTGAAATGCACTACGATAAGTAACGGTAGGGGGAGGTGTTTAGATATTGTAACGTTACCAAAAATAAAAAAATCGACGAAAAACCTCTAATAAATAACGCAATCATTTCAAAAATTTTTAACCTTAAATTTTTATGTTTGATCGTCTAAATTTATGGTTTAACTTTAACTTTCAACGATTTCTTCCACCGCCTTTTCCCTTGACACAGGAACCTTTTGGTATTCCTTCACCATCTCAGCACACGTCTGAAAAATTTGGGTCTTTGCTTTTTCGACAGGCTTTTAAGGCCTGAATGTTCTTGACCAAAGGAGATACCGTATGACATGTACTGTCCTTCTCAGAAAGAAGAAATCGGTTCAAGGTCGTGTCCTACCTGCGGCTTGTATTTCGTTCTTAAAACTTCTATGAATTGTCATAAGTTTGTATTATATCGTTTGCAATAAATCGGAATAAAACATACTATTTAAATAAATCAATTTTCAGAAAGCATTTACACAAAAACACAGAACTTGTTGCAGCTCGGGTGCAGCCGTTAAGGGCACTCTGTCAAAGACCAGGTGAATTTCTTTGCGTTAGAAATGAGGATTCACCTGAATGGGTCGACATAGAATCCGATGAAAAATTCTATTTTGAAGAATCCTCAACAAAGCTACCAGCTTCTTCTATCCCAGTGATTGAGAGCATCGAATCTTGGATCGCAGATGGAATAGCTTTTACAGATGATATTAATTATTGATTTTTTCCAATTGTTCCTTTAATGCATCTAGTCATACTAGACACTAATACTAGTGAAAATTGTCAGAGCTTGTGAAAATATATAATCATTCGAATGAATTAATTTCATATGTCACGTTTCTTTATGGGGGGGAGGGGTTTTGAAAAGCACTACGAAAAGTAACGCAGGGGGAGGGGGGGGTAAAAAACCGGAAATCAGTAACGTAGTTTATGGACGACTCCATATATACATTGCAACAATCTAGCTTGTGCAACTGCAAACATAACATATTTATGGCAAACATAATATGTTTCTTGTATAAATAAAATTGTTTGCTACAAAAAAGTTTTTAAATACATATTGTACATTAATATCATCTCATATTATGTTTCCAGTAAACATTTTTTTCTGCGTGTATAATAACTAAAATGTAAAGATTATGATAAAAACCAACTAGAACTGTATAGAAACAACAAAATTATACGTTGAACTATATGATTGGTACTACACGTCTGTTACTGTACATAAAATTTCAATGCACAGTGCGGGTATAGTTAAAAAAGCGATAGTACCCATAGGTCAGTTATCCGAGGATGCGCAAGAGGTCAATCACAAACTATTTCGGTTCTTCAGACTTCACAACACGAGAAAATTTTCAAGATCTACTTGCAATTCTTTTGCATGCCCTTCTGCTCAATGCTGATCCAGTACTTTCAATCCTTGGTTTTAATACAATATCACCACAAAGCTATCTGATTGTAGCAAAATAACTTTTTGATGAGGAAAGTGAAAACATAAGTTTTACAGATAATGTGTAAAATAAAGCATATTGTACAATTATGTGTGGTATAAATAAAGCACTGATTGCTCTTAATATTACATATAATTGATTTTTTTCAATCGAATTATGAAACGCCTAATCATATTAATAACTTTGCCTGTTTAGATGATTTTCAGTCTGTAATTGATGTGGGAGCCAGAGAACTGCACAAGCCTGCTTGAAGTCTATTTCAAGCGCTTGCTTAAAATACAAGTTCAAGCTAGCTTGAGCTTGATAATTTTGAATCAAGCATAGCTTGTAATTGAATATAAATAAGCCCACGCACAGCTTGCACCTATTCTAGCTTACAAGCGAACGGCACGAAGTTTCAAGTAATGGAAAGCTTGATGCCTTCGGCAAAAGCTTGTAAGCTCGCAAGTATCCAAATTATTGAATTAAAGCAAGTATCCAAAAAATTCAATGAGCTTCTTTAGAGAGAGCTTAAGCGTAATAGGACTTTTAAGGATTCTGTGGACTCCGTGGTGTAAAGTTTTAGGGTAAATGTTTTCGAAGATGCTGTCAAACTTTAAAATTTAAGATAGCGGATAGAGTTGCCACCTAGATTTTTTTTTATTTTTGCGAATTCTTGTAATTTTGAAATTCTGACAACGGATTTGATTTCGAATATATTGCCACAGTTTTAAAATTTAAGATGGAGGTTAGGGTTGCCACCTAAATTTTTACCACAGTATTTCCACCTAATAATATGTATTTTTAAATGTTTTAAACAGCATTTATCAGTGTTAAGGGGTCGCTGATTTCGAATCTGAAGTCAGCATTTTAAAATTAAATATGTTTAATAGGGTTGCCACCTCAATTTTTTTTTATTTTTACGAATTCGGTGCTGGCGCCAACACTTAATAAGAATGGGTCGCTGAATACGAATCCGTTGTCAGAATATCAAAATTATGTAGTAAGGCTGCCACATGATAATAATTATTTTGAATATTTTTAAACATCACTTAACACTGTTAGGGAGTCGCTGATTTCGAATCTGAAGTCAGAATTTTAAGATTCAATATGATAAATGGGGCTGCCACCTTTATTATTTTGTATTTTTACGAAATTTTTGTCATTTTTAAATTCTGACAGCGGATTCGGATTCAGCGACCCATTTTTACATTGTGTTCGAGCCAGCACCGAATTCGTAACAATAAAAAAAATTAGGTGGCAATCCTATTAACTATATGGAATTTTAAAATTCTGACTTCAGATTCGAAATCAGTGACCCCTTAACACTAATAAATGACGTTTAAAACTCTTAAAAAGATATATTATTAAGTGGCAGCCCTATTATTTCAAAATTTTATAATTTTGAAATTCTGACGACGGATTCGGATTCAGCGACCCCTAAACACTAATAAATGACGTTTAAAACTCTTAAAAAGACATATTATTAGGCGGCAACCCTATTATTTCAAAATTTTATAATTTTGAAATTCTGATGACGGATTCGGATTCAGCGACCCATGTTTCGTATACAATTTTTTTTTTGCCAGCCCCGAATTCATAAAACTACAAAAAATAAAGGTAGCAACCCTATCCACCATCTTGAATTTTAAAATCCTGACCTTAGATTCGAAATCAGCGACCTCTTAACACTGATAAATGATGTGTAAAAATTTTAAAAATACATATTATTAGGTGGCAATACTGTGGTAAAAATTTAGGTGGCAACCCTAACCTCCATCTTAAATTTTAAGACTGTGACAATTTATTCGAAATCAAATCCGTTGTCAGAATTTCAAAATTACAAGAATTCGCAAAAATAAAAAAAAATCTAGGTGGCAACTCTATGCGCCATCTTAAATTTTAAAGTTTGACAGCATCTTCGAAATCATTTATCCTAAAACTTCACACCACGGAGTCCACAGAATCCTTAAAAGTCCTATTACGCTTAAGCTCTCTCTAAAGAAGCTCATTGAATTTTTTGGATACTTGCTATAATTCAATAATTTGGATACTTGCGAGCTTACAAGCTTTTGCCGATCGTTTTAAGCTTTTCAACTTTCCGCCCGACAAAGTAAGCCGAAACAAGCCAAGCCAACGAGCAAGCATGAATATGGCTTGTATCTGTTTGGTATTTTTGCAAGCTGGCTAAAGCTTGCTTTTTCGAGATTGGATACGTGCTTGAATTTAAGTACTTGAAACAGCTTGAACTTCAAGTAGGCTTGTGCAGTTCTCTGGTGGGAGCTTTATCCTTAACTACGGACGATGTTTTAAAAGGAATTTTTAATCTAAAACCCTCAACTCGAATGGATACTGATGGTTTGTGTTCCATCTTTTTGAAAAATTGTGCTGCCAATTTAACCTACACGTTAACTTTAATATTTAATAGTTCTTTATCCTCAGGTTTTTTTATTGATTGTTGGAAAAAGTCGTTCATTACTCCAACCCATAAGGCTGGCTGTAAAAATAATATAGTGAACTACAGACCAATTTCTAAACTTACAACTACATCTAAGCTCTTTGAGTCGATAATAAAAGACAAAATGTTCTTTATAGTAAAAAATATTATTTCTCCTTACCAACGTGGTTTTGTACCTGGTCGTTCTACAACGACAAACTTAGTGTTGTTTTCGGAATATTGTATTTCAGCATTTAGTCAAGGGTGTCAACTTGACACCCTTGACTAAATGCTTGAGTTGATGGATTGAGCCCTTGAGTTGATGGATTTTTCGAAGGCATTCGATAAAATTTCTCATGCTCTTTTAATTAAAAAGCTAGAAAGATTGGGGTTTCACTCAATTTTTCTGGAGTGGCTGGAATCCTATTTAGCAGATAGACAATGCGTAGTGACGTTTGATAATGTGAAATCTTACTCTTTTTATGTAACCTCTGGTGTTCCGCAAGGAAGTATCTTAGGGCCATTACTTTTTTGTTATTTATAAATGACATTTCCTCAATTCTTTCTCATTGTAGATATCTACTCTGCGCCGATGATCTTAAGCTTTTCTTTAAAATAAGTAATACTAATGACACTTTACTCTTACAGAATGAAATAGATAAACTTTATATTTGGTTCTGTAACAATGGTCTTTTGTTAAACCTTAGTAAATGTGTTTCTATGACTTTTTCTAAATCTGATGCAATTAGTCCATCCGCTTATTATATTGCCAATTCCTTATTAACTTTCGTTTCTCAATTCAAAGACTAAGGTGTAGTTTTTGATAGTAAATTTACTTTTACTTCTCATCTTGACTTCATTATTCCAAAAGATTATGCTATGCTGGCGTTCATTCGTCGCAATAGTGCATGTTTTCTGGATCCGTATACTTTAAAAGCACTGTTTAATTCTCTTGTACGCTCGAGGCTAGAATACGCAGCGATTATTTGGAACCCATTTTACGAGGCTCATAGTTTACGGCTTGAAAAAATTCAGAAAGCTTTTACAAGGTTTGCCTTGCGTTCTTTTAATACAGACGGTGTACCTCCCTCATATAATACCCGATGTCTCTTAATAGGTTTAAAACGTCTGGAGAAAAGAAGAAGTATTTTGTCATTGCTTTTTGTGTTTGATATCATTACTGGTTTCGTTGATTGCCCTGCGCTATAGGAAATGATTGATTTCAATGCTCCTACGAGGTCTCTCAGAAATTATTATCCGTTTTACTTGGAAATTTGTCGTTCCAATTATGCAGTTAATGACCCTATATATCGATCTTTGCATTTATTTAATTCCATAAATTCTAATTATAATTTAGATTTTTCTATTTCTAAATACCAAATTAAATCTTTTTTAAACTCTATCTTTTGAATTTAATATAAGTTGTATTAAGTCTTATATTTAGTCAATGTATTTTAGTCTTATTTCTTTAATCTAAATTTAACTGAATCAAATTAATTACATAATTTATAAGTTTAATTAAGTGAATTATTTCCTTTTAATTAATAACAGTAAATACTTTTTGTATTTTGTTTTTATTTATATTCTGTTAATCTGTAAGGTAATTTGTCCATAGATTAAAATAAATGAAATGAAATAATTTGTTTTTAATAGAGATGCATGCTGTCTTTAAACATCTTTTAAATGTAATAAGCTTATAAATTCTTGTTTAAAAACACATTGTGCAATAAAATACAGGTACGAAATATCGCTAAACACAAACAAAATTATTTTTTACCATGAATTTTTTGGGTCTCCAAGACCCGCTACCCTCATAAAGGGTAAGGGATTTCATAAGAAATTCTTTTAAGAAGACATGTTTTAAAATTGGCCAAAACACATCAAATGGTTGCAGAGTTACAATCAATTATTTAAAGCAATATGCGATGTCCAGCCCTTTGTATGGGCTCGCCGCACCGTGTGTTGCTAAATACAAATAAATAAAAACTCCTCTCTTAATTTTTTTCTGGGGACGCGCATGGTTAGGTAATAAAGTGGGAAAGCCATTATCTGATAACTGATTCTTCATTTATTTATATTGTATTCCTTCAGCTGTTGACAAGTACCTGCCTTGTAACTTCAGAGTTCTCTTAAAATCTCAAGCGTTCTAGAGAAAAAGTGAGAACGCAGTTGTATTTTGACTTTTTTGTACAGTATTTTGTATAGTATTTGGTTTTCTTCAAGTGTAATAAGTGTTGTCGCACGTTGTTATAGATCCGATCGAAATTAATAAAATTGCCTAGTTACATGGATAAAAATTCAAAATCGAGTTTCATAGTAAAACAAATAGAAAATTACTGAATAATTTATTATTTTGCTATATGAATTTATATTTACAACTTTGATTTTATCCGGACATCAACCAAAATAATCAACAAAAAAAAAATGGTTTTTATTTTTGACAGAAACAGTTTTTTTAAAGCTTAAGTACCTATCTTAATGGTCTGAAAGGCCATGCAAATACGAGTATTCCCTTATATTTTTAAAAAGTAGCGTTTTAATATATTTTCTATAAGTATGACTCACTGTACAAAACAAACTTTG
This sequence comes from Dichetophora obliterata, assembly GCA_963920525.1. Lineage (NCBI taxonomy): Eukaryota > Metazoa > Arthropoda > Insecta > Diptera > Sciomyzidae > Dichetophora > Dichetophora obliterata. The sequence goes on along the minus strand of OY986439.1, from coordinate 108,710,231 downwards.
TTGCCGAAAGTTCAGCAACAAATTGCTGTAATCAAATGCATGTCTTCTTTGCATACACATATATTCACCATTTCTAATGGGGAGTTTCTGTTAGAATTTTAAAAGTTATGATACGCAACATGTTGCTATTCTTTGCGGCAACTTCCCAAAGATGCCGTTCCCCCATTTTCATTAGATGCCAAAGCAACAGCAGCAACAGCAGCAACAACATCCACATCTCAGATCAAGGAAAATGAGCGCGGGCACTCAGCTAAAAAAACTTTTACGCAGACACAAACGGCGTGATGATGGTGAATGAATTAAGAATATAGAGCAGAGAGAAGAAAATTAAGAATTTTCATAAATTGAAGAGCTAGCAAAGCGTGGCGGGGCGCGACTACCGCAAAAAAGTAGCTGGCAATCGAGTGTCTTCCACATGGGAAACGGTTGCGTACGCGACCCACGAAGATGTCGGGACGAGATTTACTTTTCATTGTGCAATTTAACGTCGCTTAGAACGGTTGTATCGCGTGCTCTCGTAAAATGTATCTTTAAGATACTACACAGTGCTGGCAGTGTTGGAGTTCTTACGTTGTTGTTGTTGTTGTGTTTGGTTTAATTTTTTTTCCTTCTGTTGGGGCTAAAATTTATTATTTTGGATTTTTTAAAACTTCTGTCGAGCGGAACTGGTGTGCGGTAAAATTGTAGAACAAAATAAAACGAATGATACTAGAAGAAAAGCGCGTATCCGCCAGATATATTTGTCGCAGAGACAACAGCAGTGAAGAAGCGTGCGGATACGTGTGCGCGCTGTCGTATTTTATTATAATTGTTTTTGGTGCGCACGTTTTTGTTGCTGTTGCTGTTGTTTTTGTTGTTGTTTGAGTTGCGTACGCAATTTTCCGACGCAGGGAAGAAAATAAAAAAATGTGTAAAAAATCAACCGCGTAACGACGACGACGGATTCTGTTCTTACGTGTTCCGTGTCTGTGCGTTGTGTTTTTACTTAAAAATAGCCACCAAAAATATAACTAAAAAAACTTGTGAAAAATTCAAAAGAAAAACAAAAACCTACTTAAAACGCTTCAGCAAAAAATTCGTCATCGACATCGTCTGCGCGTAAGACTCATAAAATGCAGACACTTTTCAAAGTTTCGTAAAAAAGTTTACATAGGTTTTTGAAAAATATTCGATTGAAATGCCTAAAATATAATAATAGCGGGGAAAAAAAAGAAATATAGGCTAAAACTACGTCAAAATGTGGGAATAACTGGAAATAAGCAGCGAGTGTTAAATTTTGGGTTAAAAAAGTTTTTGTTTGTGTTTCAAAATGAAACTCTGGAAAACCAAAAAACCCATCAGCTGTGTACCCGGAAAATCGTCGAGTACAGCAAAAAATGAGGATAAACCCGATTCTAATAGCATCGCTCTAGCGCCAATGTTGTCCGGTAAGTTGTGGATATTTTTTTCCAACTATTAAAATGTACACAATTGCGTGAACATAACCTCAAAAATAAATGCGATTTGAGTACATATATTTATTTCGACATTTCGGCAAACAAATAATACAAAAACAAAAACAACAACACACTGTGTTGATAGATCGAAACTTATTTTCGATTTTGTTTTCAATACTATTTCAGGGTTGTTTCTACAGCACTTTAAACACTTTAAAGAGATTTTAAGTTTAGTTAATTGATTGAAAGTGATTACTTTAACATATTTTTTGTTGGTTTTATTAAATTTTTAAAAATTTCGTTCGAGAGAAATTCAATAAAATTGATTTATAGAAACAATCAGGAACGCAGCCAGAATTTTTCAAGGAGGGCTTTTAATTACAAAAATGAATTTGTGCCCGTATTTATATTATATACTAGCTGATATACCCGGTGTTACTCGAGAGTCATTTATATAAACATTTTAACATACACTTCCCGATTAAATGTTTTTTAAAATCTGGAATAATGAAAAACATGTTGAATTCTATTTGTAAGCTACCGTTAGAAAGGTAATTGAACGAACTTTAATCCAAAAAGGTTTTGGAAAATTTTTGTTTTTTTGGTTCCATCTCTTGCGGTGAGCTAATTGAATACAAGAAAAGGGTACGAAAAACATATTTTAAAAATTAAAAATAGTTTTTATATTTACCTTGTCTTAAAGCTAGCAAAATTACCTTTTATACAATACTAGCTGAACCCGGTGTGCCTCGCTACCCCCCTCGCGCTGATGCACTTTGTCGTTATCATCCGCTTGTCCCATGAAATAAATTTGTAAAAAATTAGGATCTTATTCTGGAATTGGCAATATTGATCCCATTCGGTGATAAATTTGGCCTTGAACTCTAAATGTTGGCATGAAGTTGTCTCGAACGACTTTAATGTTAATGTTAATGTTGTGTGGTGGAGATGCGTACTGCGACCTAAATGAGATCTATTGTACCTCCTTCTCAAAGCTCCGCTGGGTTTGCGGATTACAGAATTTCATCCAGCCCTATTTCTCTAATGAATTTGAGAATATTCTTAGGTTCAAGGGATGAAACCTGCTCTAGACTCAGCTCATAATTCCCCAGTGCTAGTTTACGCCTGCGAGCCACGGCGTCGCAGTTTGTAAGTAGGTGTATTGGAGTCTCCTCTGCTTTTTCACAGAAACGGCAGTTACTATCGGTCTCTATGCCCAATTTCATCAGGTGGTATTTCAGTTTACAGTGTCCTGTAAGGAACCCCGTTAGAATCCTAAGATTCGGTTTGCCTAAGCTTATGCACAATTTTGCTCTCCGAGTGTTAAAATCTCTGAGGAGCAATTTGGATTGTCTTAGCTTTGGGAGGCTTTTCCAAAGGTTTGAACGTTTATGCCTCTCCTCCCTTCTTAGTTCTTCTTTTATAGAATGTGTGCCCAATCCGCAGAATGGTTCTGGTCCTATAAATTTTGTGGCTGCACCCTGTCGCGCTAGACCATCGGCTTCTTCGTTACCCTGTATTCCTTTGTGTCCTGGGACCCAAAGTATAGTAACAGTGTTATTCTTGCCTAGCTCGTTGAGTTTTGTTAGGCATTCCCATGTTATTCTCGATGATATCTCACAGGAAACTAATGCTTTGATTGCTGCTTGGCTGTCTGACATCACAACTATATCCTGACCTTTGTATTTACGGTCCAGATTGAATTGTGCACACAGCTGTATTGCTAGGATTTCCGCTTGGAAGATACTGGGTGTTGTCCCCATAGGTTCAAAGTGCTTGGTTCTTGGCCCGTACACCCCTGCGCCTATACCTTCCAATGTCTTGGACCCATCTGTATACCATGCTATACTATGTGGTTTCTTAACTTGCGATATCATCTCGCTGTCCCACTCTTTCTTGGTACTAAGCTTAATTCCGAAGTGTTTTTCGAAGTTATACCTTTTTACTATATCGTCTCTTGGTAGATCGATGTAGGGAGTCTGCTTTGCAATATCCTCCTTCTCTCTACTGCTGATAGTTTTACCTAAACCTGTCCCCTCTTTTGCAATGCCCAGCAGAGTTCGCTTGGCTACTCCCTCTATGACAAGGTGTAAGGGTGTTAGGTCCAGAATTACTTCTAGTGCTGCTGTAGGGCATGTCCTCATGGCCCCTGTGATGCATACACAGGCCAGTCTCTGCACCTTTGTTAGCATATTCCTCATTGTGGTTAGCTTGGTTCTCTCAGCCCATGCTATTGCACCATATGTGAGGATGGGTCTCACCATCATGGTATACATCCAGCGGAGAATTGTTGGGTTACAACCCCAGCTTTTCCCCGCCAGGCTCCTACATACCATGAGTGCGCGCGTTGCTTTGTTTATAGTTACCTCTGCATGTCTTCTCCAGAGAAGCTTTGAATCTAGTGTAAGTCCCAGATACTTTACTTCTCCTTTGAAGGGAATTTCAGTGCCATCCATTCTCATTGTTCGGAGGTTTGGCAGGCTTCTTTTGTTAGTAAAAGGTACTATGGTGGTTTTCGCTGGGTTGATACTTAATCCCACCGTGTTACACCACTCCTTTGTTACTGACAGTCCTCTCTGTATCAGGTTACAGAGTGTATCCTCGAACTTCCCTCTCGCTATTAAGGCGATGTCGTCTGCGTAACCCTGACATTTTATGCCATTCTCGGTTAGCATCGTTAATAATTCGTCCACAACAAGACTCCACAGCAGTGGAGAAAGGACTCCGCCTTGTGGGCAGCCTTTTGTTGTTTTGATTCTTTTAGTGGTGTTGCCCACTTTTTCGAACGACTTTAGTCGCACCAAACGATGTCATTTGAAAACACGAATTGTATTTTCGTATGTTGCTTAAGAAATATTAGGAATCCGCTGTTGTTCCTATGTAGTGGAATATTATTATTTTGAATAATAATCATTTTATTTTTTTCCTCTTCTTCCTTTTTTGAAGCCTTAGGGGCAAATTATTTATTTGTTCTTACCTGAAACTAACGATAGTAGTGGTTCTGGTGGTGATAGCAGTTCGGGTAATGCAATTTTACCATTTGCGCAGCACATTCCAGGTGCTTCATTTTTATATTTCTTAGCATTGCAGTATTGGCAAACTTTATTTATTGGTCCAATGGCGACTAACTTATCTTCACTGCAATCAATTTCTGATGTGTAGTGGAATGCAATCAGCTGTATGATGCAGGGCTTGGACGATGCTGTGATCTTCGACTACGATCTTGTTGACGGTGTGCCTCACGTTGCTCTGGTATCTCGGCAGCTCTTGATAAAGAGGATCGCGATCGGTCACTTCGCATGCGTGTTTGACGTTGAGTAGAATTCTCGGAAGCCCTTGATGTCAAGGTTCGAGAACGGTCGCTTCGTAACCGTGTTTCGTGCTGAACAGATGTCTCCTAAGCCCTTGATGTTGAGGTTCGAGATCGCTGAATTTCTAAGCGTGTTTCGCTCTGAACAGCAGTCTCGGAAGCCCTTGATGTTGAGTCAAGAATTTATTATTTCGTCAGAATATCTTCTGTGAAAATTTAATGAAGATCGGTCCAGTAGTTAAGACTATATTACGATTTTTAATTTTCCTAAAAAGGGACGTGGTACCACCCACTTTTCTCCTGGAACGCATTCCTTATTATGCCAATACCATATGTACCAAATATCATCGATGTAGGTCAAAAAATGCCCAAAATATGGCGAATTAAATTTTTGGGTTATATGAACGGTGCCACGCCCCTTTGTCCAATCAAAACTTCATATAGCCTATTATTTCTTCCAGAGTCACAGTAACATGCTGTGAAACTTTCAGGAAGATCGTTTCTAGGGTTTGGCCTTCTATAAAGCACAAACAAACAAACAGACAGACAGACATTCATTTTTATATAAATATACCATATTGAAAGCAGATTAATTATAATTAAAGTAAAATGGGGCGAAAAAGGGGGATTTGGTAATAAAAAAATCTATGGCTACCTTACCTGTAGATAAAAAGTATATAAAACTTTAGGTAAATACATATTACAAAAAAAGTATTTTGTATAGCAAAAATTGTTAGTGGTATAAGTAAGTATCTGAATTAAAAAAAGGGGGCGGTGAAGTGGGCGTGGTTCATAGTAATATGGCGAAGTTAACAGTATTAAGAGCAATATACTACCAAATAAAAAATAGTCCGTTGGAAGGAACAAATTTGTACAGAGAACAAAAAGTTTAAAACTTAAATTTGGCGTGAAAAGGGGCGTGAAAGGGGGCGTGGCCTAAGAAATGTTTATTTCTACCTCGCCTGGAGTATGATGTGTATACAATTTGAAGAAAATCTGTTAAAAACTATATGGGAGCAATTACATATTTTTAAAAAAGTGGGCGTAAAAGTGGGCGTGTTCGAAAAAAAGTACCCTATTAATCATGCCAGAGTCCCAGTTAAATGCTGTGAACATTTCAGGAAGATCGGTCCAGAGGTTTGGTCTCCTATAAGGTACAAACAAACAAATAAACAAACACACATTCCATTTTATATATATAGATTTTAAAAGAAATTATTCCTAATGTACTAACTACTATCGGAATAAATCAATCAATCAAATCAATCAAATTATTCACAAAATTGTCATAGACACTTCAAATTTTTCTCGACGTAGTCAAGAGTACATTGAAGTTTTCAAGCACAAGAGTAATGGTCCAATTATGTTCGCGTAACGCAACGCAAGGTGGCCGTAGTAAATGCCACGTGAATTTCTGTTGTATGATCTTTGTGTGTATCTAGTTATGCACCACGTAACGAAGCTTAGAACAGTATAGATAAAAACGGAATCTAATCTCACAATCTTAAGATAAACGCATAACAAATAAAATATTCAATTTAATTTTGATCTTACGTCGGCTCTACGGTCTTGTGACAGTCAGTGTTGTCACTTTATTATAACTGTGGTAGATCTACCACTTTTTTGGATTTTACTACTTTTACCACTTTTTTTTTTTGCAATTTCCCAATTTGTAGGTCCTTATGCAAAGGATATAATAGCTGCTGAATTAAGAATTCTAATTTATTGAATAATTGGAGATTTACACTCCAAATTTAGAACTAATATAATATTATAGCCAATATAAACACTATAAAGGCCAGTTTTTGAGTACGAATTACTAACTTTAGTCAAATTAAACTTAGCTTTACTCACCAAAATCTCGATTTAACTAGATATGCTAAATTATCTATTTTAGCATTCGAATTTTAACATATGATTGAGTTAAATTGACTTAAATTATCATATAATGTATTTATTTTTTGCCTAAACCGAGTTTAAACGTCCAATGTTGGTGAGTGAAACTTGATTTAATTTGACTAGACTTTAGACTCGTACTGAAAAACTGGTCCTTATATAACTTTATTGCTCATTATTTTAAGCTAGCTATTTTAAATAAAATGAATTGTTTTGTGTTATGATTGTTTTTTATTTTTGACATTAATAGCCATACAGCTCTATTCTGGCAAAGTGACAATTGTTACCCAGTATTTTTAAGCTTTCTATGTGTTTGTTGTAATTTTTTGATTTCAAAACAAAATTTGAAGCTCAAAAATAAAAAATGTTGATAAAAATTGTCACCTACTTTTCAGACACTGACAATTTTATTAAAAATTTTGATCTTCAGATTTCGTTTTGAAATCAAAAAATTACAACAATAGAAATTTTAAAAATACTGGGTAACAATTGTCACTTTGCCAGAATAGGGCTGTTATTCTGGTGATTGACAATTGCAAATTTATTGACAATTGTAAAGATTTATATTCTAAAATGTAAGCTAAAGCTCATAACTTGACAAAACTGTAAACATCAGAAAAAATATGCACAAAAACTAATTTTGCGAAAACATTTTGGATGTTTCCAACACCATGGACCAAAAAAATACAACATAAAAGACTAGCTTAACAATGATTATACAGTTGTCAATCACCAGAACAAGGCTAAAAATAAAATTTTTAATAAATAATTCCAAGTAAAATGTAATCATTTGTGTGGTTATATTTTTACTAAATCAACGTTTAATTCAAAAATTAAATCAAGGATTTAATTTTGAGCTTTAGTTCAAGTAATTTATGAAAGAAAGCAACATCAACAACAAGAACAACAACTCTGCATAAAGTCAATCACACAGCAGACTAGACAGCATGTTTCGGAAATAGCTACAATTCCTCTTCAGTTAAAATGCCAACTATATATTTATTTGAAATATAGTTGAGTAATTCACAGTTCATGCTAATTTAAGGTTTAATGTGCTAGTTCTGAAAAGTGCTATTTTGCCTGTTAGTTTTTTTTTCATGTAAGCACAAGTTAAACAAGTACATGCCACTTTTGTCCTTTTCCACTAAAGCATGATTTGCAAAAGTGTTAATGTGTTATTTTGTGAAGCAAATTAGAGTTGGCTGGTAAATAATTTTCCTGAAATTTTCAATAACTAAAACTGAATATTAAATTAAATTGTTTAGCTTTTAAAAGAATCAAAAACATCTGAGCTGCATATTAAAAATTCCAGCGCTGTTAATAAATATGTTTTCTTTAAGTTGTGCTCACAGTTGTCAAAAATTAATACATTAAAATATAAGTATATTAAAACATTACAACGACGCTTTTTATTATTAAACACAATACTGTTCTTTTACCTTTATATTTTTATTTTAATAAAACTTATAACTTAAAAAAAATAGTGGCTTTGGAATTTATTTGGAACATTTAAAGAATAGCTACAGCTCTAATTTTAATTTTTTTTTCGGATTATATGGCTTTTGACCTCCTAAATCCAAATCCCACTCGCATTTGGTGTAGGAGTTAAAGGCCTCCAAAGCTGGAAAAAGTTACCTAAAAATGTAGCTAGTTTTTCAGTTTTCCAACAAAACTAAGATTTATGGGTATGAATTTTCGCAAGACCGCGCGATTTTAAGTTTGAAAAGAGTTTCATCTTAAAAATAATGCATTGATATTTATGTTTGATACCTCGTTGAATTGATACTCGCATTACCTTTGTTTGAATAGTCAGAAAGCTTAGTTTAGTCGGAAAACTGAAAAAACGGCAAGATTTTTAGGCCATTTTTCCAAATTTGGAGGCCTATAATTTCTAAACCAATTACGAGCGGCCTGAAATTTTTCAGATTTGGATTAAGGAGGTCAAAATCCATATAATCCACCAAAAAAATTATGAAAAAAGAGGTGTCGCTATTCTTGAATTATCCCACCACTTTTATCAATCTACTACTATTTAAAATTTTCAAGTGACAACACTGGTGATAGCTACATTTTCATAGCAACAGTTTATGTGCGGTAAATTTGCTGATAAATTGTGTCTTTTAACGCACAATTCTTCTCTTGCTTTGTCTTTTGTTTTTAGTGCGGTAAATTTGCTAATAAATATAATTTTCCTCCAATTAAAAACATCTTACTTTTTGTAAACAAAAGCAGCTGAGTTGAAGTCTTTTAAGTAGATGTACGTCTGCATAATCAACACGAAATTATCTACGTGCAATCTGCCATTTGCTACGGCCACCTTGCGTTGCGTAACGCGAACATAACTGGACCATTACTGTCGATTTTGCAACGTTTAATTTTCTTGCAACGTCTTTGTGAGACAAATGTGAAAAATCTTATCGCATTTCTTTTAATAAACGAATGAATTCGTATACACTTTCTTTGCTTACTGTAAAAAGACTTCGAAAAAAGATTGATGTAGTTATGCAAAACAAAATATTTTCTTCGGTTAATGAGCGGAAATAACAGTTGGCCACTGTTGAGTAAAAATTCGCTGAATGGTAAAATTTTAGTAGCGCTCACTAAAACTGATCAGTCGCGGAATTCCCAAAATCTTAACGTGCTACAATCGCTAACGTTAACTAACAAAGTTTATAGCTTGCAGTATAGCTTACCGTATTCTCATTTCGAAGCAAAGCTACAGCAATAGCTAAGAGTTGCGTTAGAAAAGTTTGCGTAAATATTATTTAAAAAAATTGAAAATATGGCAGCATTAGCGTTTGACAACTAAATTTTGCAAAAGAGTTGAAAGAAGAATATTGAAAATTCAATCAAAATTAAAAAACTCAGATATAACTGAAAAATTATTGTAGAATGTGTTTAACATTCACGTGAAGTTCAAGTTTGAGTACTTACCCTTTTGGCATTTTTATAACAATAAAAAGTTTCAAAACCACTTCGAAGCACAAAAAAATCAAAACTGTTTGAGACAAATGAATAATTCGACAGATGATGTATGTATCAGGGTTGCCAAAAAAAAAAAATATAAATACTACCGTGTGTTTACTTTATAGTAGTAGTAAATTTTTTTCTCATTTTTTTTTGTTTTATAGGATAAATAAATTCTTCAATCTCTGTCACCTACAGGTGACACTGGGAATTGACGAGTTAAGTTAATAAACACAGAAAAAAACGCAGCAAAATTAAGTGAGAAACCTTTGCAATTGAATTATTTACATAAAAAATTAAATGTTATTAAATTAAATCTAATAATTGATCCAGCACACAAAAACAATAAAGCTTTAAATAAAGCGTGAGTTAATAAATGAAAAAAGGCAAGCTTATAATAACCAATAGAAAGAGTACATATTATTAATCCCAATTGTCTCAAAGTTGAAAGAGCAATAATTTTTTTAAGTCAAATTCATAATTTGCAGCAAGACCAGCTATAAATATAGTAAGTCCACCAATTACCAATCACGATCTTGTTTACGATCTTGAACAAAAAGCATATGTTGCAAAAGCTTTTCAATGCTTTTTAGTTTTGTAAAAGCTGTTTATTTTGCATTTGCAACGATGCAACAAGATCGTGAACTGCCCTAATATATTAGAAAACATTTTAATTGCATATTTTACCTGTTTCTAGCACATATTTTAGAGTTTTAAGTGCATTTTATATGCGCATATTTTCACTTTTTTAGTGCATGAGATTCCTATCCCTATGCATCACAGCAAAACTTTATAGATTTGGATATAAGGGTAAGCTCTAGAACTAGTGCTTACTTATTTTTTTATGCGTAAAACAGGTTACATGGTTTTTGCAACTTGTATTTAAAGTTTTTTGTCTCATATTTTAAGTTCTATATCTTCCCAATAAAAATCGGGTCAATTGACAACCTTTCAATTAGGTACAAAATAACATTAATTGTCAAAAGTGAAACACATTTTTTCTCTCAAATATCCAACTATTACATAAAAAACATGTGTGGGAGATCCATTTAGAATGAGTTATTATTGAAAAATTGATTGTCTTTAAGAAAGAACAGAAGTCAAAACAAGATGATCGCGCGCCGTACAACTCGATGGCAATTGAAGCGGAAAATGCACAAGGAAAAAAAAAAAAGAAAAACAACTAATGAAAGATAAACCAGATTCTACCAGCAATCAATGAGTATGACGAACAATATTGAATTGAAACTGACAAGCCGAACGTTACACATGCAACCATTTATATTTAAGTGGATTACTTTGAGGCCAGATGTCAAATGTTGACATATGAGTAAAGAGAAACAAAATAAAAATAAGGAGATTATTTACAGTGAGCAGAAGCAGAGCAAGAAGAGCGTGTAAGTATCGGTTTAGGATATCTTCCTTATTAAGATTATTGAGTTATAAATAAAGTTTCAAGGATTTTGTAACAAGAATGACTATTCTTACAAAAATATTATCATTACCCAATAAAAATGTCATTAAAATTTATCTTCAACAATTTGAAGCAATAGCTGCAAAGTATATATACTATTGAACAAATCTCATCTACATCAAACATAAATCATCACGTAAAAGTAATTAAAAATGCCTTGAAATTGTTTATAAGTGTCTTTTAAATTTACCAATGATGAAATACATAAGCTGAAAAAATTTCTTAGCTCATAAACTCTCTTTAAGATAGGTATTAAGTAGTATTGAAATTTTTTTTTTTAATTTATGTGTTCTCGAGTTTTTTTAGAAATAGACAAATATTTTAAGAAAGTCATGCATATGTTTTGGTAATAAAATAATAATAATAATGTGTTGAAAAGTTTCATAATCAAAATAAGGTATGTACACGGTAAAAATAGGCGGCAACAAGCACACCCTGCCACATCCAAGATAACAGTATCACAGTATGTAACGATATTGGCCGCATTCAACGCAGACAGTTGTTGTGAACTGTAATGGTAGCGCTACCTTAGTGAGCGATGCTTTTCTCTGAATGTGTTGTTACTCTAAACATCGGTAGCGCTACCTTAGTGACCGATGCTTTTCTCTGAATGTGTTGTATTTATATTTTTTTTGGCAACCCTGATGCATACATCATTCATGATACATACATCAAAAAAGCATTGAAAAGCTTTTGCAACATATGCTTTTTGTTTTTGTAAAAGCTGTTTATTTTGCATTTGCAATGATGCAACAAGATCGTGAACTGCCCTATTATCTTTATCTAAATTTGCACTTATATCAGATTAAATTGACAAAATAGACAATGAAGAAAAACGATCATAGAAAAACTTTTTATCCTCTGAATACGCTACCTGGCAATGTTAAAAGAATTTTAAGGGCTTTATACAGATTTGTGTCATTTTGGCGCCTCTAAAAATTTGGCGCTACAGGCGTGGGCTTGCTTCGCCTGTACCACGGGACGTCTCTGGATGCACTTAAATGCCATAAGCAAAATGTGAAGTTTGCTGTTCGGTGACATTTGCATCTTAAAATGGCTTTTTATGCTTTTTTATTAATAAAATCATTATGTAAAAGTTGGAGAATGGATAAACTTAAATTTGATTTGTCGTCGAATAGCAATTAATCATTGTGAAATTATGAGCATTTGTTTTGTTGCAAGAAGGTTGCAATGAGGTTATTATTCAGTCACAAGAACATTGGAAACATTCGTTGCAACCTTGTGCTGCATTGAGGTTATTATTCAGTTGCTACAACTTTGGGAGACATTTTTGTAACTTAAAAAAATTAGTTTGATGCAAGAACGTTGTAGTGAGGTTATTATTCAGTTGCAAGCACATTGGAAATAACCATTGCAACCTATTGCTGTATTAAGGTATTATTCAGTTGATACAAGCTAAAGAAACATTTTGAACTTATAAAATTTTGCTATTTTTTAGTTGATACAAGCCTAAGAAACATTTATGTAACTTATAAAATTTTGCTTTTAATAGAAAAAAGTATTCAAGTTATTATTTAGTTGCAAAAACTTTGGAAAAAATTATTGCAAATTAAAATTCAAATGCCGTTGTCTTTTGTATTTTTTGGCATTTATTGTAAAATTTTGGTGTATAGTCGTCGATTTAATTTCACAATCTTTTTATTTTATTCCTGTATTTCTTTGACTTTTCAAATACACCCAAAATACTTATTACTGCTTCAATTAAAATTATATTAAGGAATACTAAGGCAAAACCTGTTAAAACTTTTAGAACTTATTTTGTTATAATCAAATTTCATTGTTAAAAATCTGTCATAATAAAAAAAAAAAAAATTTTAAAACAACCAACTATTCGTTGCATTAACGTTATTTTAACTGAAATGTAACGTAAGAATTCCACAGTAATAATAACCTTTCTGGATGTTTCTATTAAGTATGTTTCATCGCACGCCAACTTCAGTTTGTACTAGGAAAACATTAATATTATTATAACACATATTTAGCCTAGTTGCAACCTAAGTTGCTACAAAAGAAGCGTAAAATATCTCTTTTTTCAGTTGTAATTACCTTACAATTACGATTTACCTATATCTTTATTGGCGACTATTTTGCGACACTTTTGCAACCTTTTTGTTCTAGCTGGGAAAGGCTAGAAGCGATGCTTGTTTTTTTTTAATTTTCCACAAGCTTTTTTTAAGGACTACATAATATCATTTCGAACAATTATGACTTAAGCTCATTATATTTCTAATGTAACTATTAGATTATAATAAATAAACGGGATTTGTTGGAAAAATCTCAACGCTATTATGCTTACCTACTAAGGCTTCCAATCCCGGGATCTCGGACTGAATTGCAAAAATGGAACATTAATTTGACATTCGAGTAGAAACTTTTTAAAAAATTTATATTTACCTCAAATGTACGAAAATGAAATAAAAATATATTTAAATGGTGGCACTCGCGTTAATCTGCTTCAAAAAGCATATGATTATTTGATAACAATTCCGTCTTCTAGTGTTGACTCCGAGATATTTTTCTCTTCGTCTGAAAATTTTGCGACCAAAATTCAGTCGGGATGACTGACACCTTGGATGCTTCAGTATTTTTAAGAGCATATTTTCAAAGTCAATCAGCCTAAGTAACCGTTCAAAGATTTCCGTGATCTCTAGCACTTGAACATTTCCTCAAATATATCCCTCCAGGAAAAATCGGAAGGCTTCCATCTAAAAGTGATAAAGAAACATTCCCCACCGTATCTTTTGAAAGCTTAAGGGTAGTTTTGTATTTATATTGTTTCCCCACCGCATCTTTTGGAAGCTTAAGGGTAGTTCTGTATTTATATTGTTTCCAAACCGCTTCTTTAAGAATGCATGTGGAAACTTTTATTTATTGTCAAGCAATGACAATAAAAAATATTAATATCATTGTTTTCTAGCCGCTTATTGTAGAATTCGATAGTCTAGTGGTAGCGCGCTCGACTGTCGCTCAGGGGTCCCGGGTTTGAATCCTGGCCAAATCCATTTTCATAACAAGGGAGAGGAATGTTTCCACATTAATTCTTAAAACAGGGGAGAAGACTGCTTCCAATTCACTTTTGAGGACAGCGGAGTGGAATGTTTCCACATGACTTTTTAACACAGCGGGGAGGAATGTTTCCCTCTAATGACATGCTATGTTAAAAAAGCAATGGAGTGTGCAACAAAAGGGGATGCTTCCTACATTCCATGGAATGTTTACTGGTAACATCCGGGAATGCTCACATTTCCTGGTGGGATAATTTACTTTGAATGTTTAAGCTATTTCTCTAGGTGTATTAAGTCATGTGGTTGTGCTCTTAAGTTATCTTAAGTACACAATGATTAAACATTCTGAGAGAAATACCGTTAGCTTACAAAATATGAAAAAAATGCTGCGACAAAATGATAGCACATTGTGATAGATTGAGTTCAGGAAGATTAACACTTACGATAAAAAATAAGTTTAGTTTTTAAAGTAAAGTTGCCACGTTAAATAAGTAAAAGTACTTCAAATTAAATTAAAATGGGACGTTGAAAATGGCCTAGCAGTGCGCAAGTGCAAGTTGCTTTAAATCCTCATTTAAAAACTTGAAAATCAGTGGAATCGTAAAAAACTTAAACAAAAGTCTTAAAATAATAACAAATTTATTAAAAAACTACAAAATCCTGGTAAAGTCTTAAGCAGTGGATGTACAAATGTGGTTACACGCCGAGAATAGTGCATCATTGCGTCACTGACGAAAAAAATTTAATCTCGACGATCCGGATGGTATGTTATTACCACGATTCGAGTAGGAAAGAGCGTATCCTAAGTGGTCGTCAACACAGGAGTAGATGAGTAATAGTATGGTTTGGAATTGGCTATTGTGGAATGACTGAAATTAAGTTTTTTCCCACAAGAATGAATCGCCAAGATTATCTTAATATAATTGCTAATGAAATAGTTAATCGTGGGTCACAATTAACTAAAACTTCATAAATATTTTAACAAAAAAATGCTGCTGTACATACAGGAAGAATAGTAAAAAACTAATTTCGAGAACAGGATATTGAAAAATTGGAGCGGCCCGCACGATCACCTGACCTGAACACTGTTGAAAACTGTTGATGTTACCTTGCAAGGGAAGTTTATGTCGATTATAAGTAATATAATTAGGAACTTAAAAGTAGATATAATTTTGAATGGGAAAGCGATACCGAGAAAATACACCAACAAAATTTTTCAGTTACTACCAAATTGCGGTACCGAAGTTTTAAAAAACAAACGGAGTCAAAACTAAATACTTATATTGAAAAAATTAAAAATTGATTTATTATAATTTTTTGCTTTTGAATAGTATTGTGCTATCTTTTTGTCGTACTACTAAATATGTTTTTGTTTTTTTCTGAACAACAAGTTCGATTTTTAAATTAAATTTATTTATATTTTCATTTTGTTTTTAAATCTAATTACGTTACAGTAAAAACAAATTTTTAATTTTAATTGCTTTCAATAAAATTTAAAAAATTCCATTGTGCTATCTTTTTGTCGCTGAGTATAAATATAATAAATATATTGTATATTCTAGTCCTTCATAAATATAAAGAAATAAAATAAATTAACTTTTTATAAACAATTTAAGTAAACTGTGTCTTTTTAAATCCATTAGACCATTTTTTATTAAAAAAATATACTAACTTTTATACCTTGCACACGAATTCTTTTTTTAAGCTACTTTTTATCTGTTTTTCAAATACCGGGACTCTTAATTATCAATCCCGAAATCCCGAAATCCCAAAACTGCTTTTGAGTGCCGAAATTGGAAGCCCTATTATCTACTAATTACTCTGACCAAAATTTTATACTCTGTGTTTTTCAAATAAAACACGTACATAGGTCCAGTTCTCGGTCATATGTGATCAAACATTTAATAACATGAACACAATTGATCAATAGAAGCTAGGTCAAAGTCCTTCCAAGGGCTGAAATGGCCAGTTTTTTTTATATATTTTCCCAATGCAGTTTGGTCTGTTATGAAATTTTTTATTTCAAAAATTCTATAAAGTTCCAAAAGAGGGTTCTTAGGGGTCACTGATTTCGTCCCAGAAGGGTGACATTGAGGGGTAGGTAAGTTCTAAACAAATGTTGGGGGTGAAAAATAAATGTTACAAGTTTATTCATTTGACCAATCTAGGGGTCAATTCGCTAGAGATATAAACTATTTTCGAAATTTTTCTAGAAGCTGGCAGATAGGTAGTAAATATTAAAAAAATCTTTGGGGTGAAAAATAGAACAGAACAGAACAGAGCAGAATAGAATAGAATAGAATGGAATAGAATAGAATAGAATAGAATAGAATAGAATAGAATAGAATAGAATAGAATAGAATAGAATAGAATAGAATAGAATAGAATAGAATAGAATAGAATAGAATAGAATAGAATAGAATAGAATAGAATAGAATAGAATAGAATAGAATAGAATAGAATAGAATAGAATAGAATAGAATAGAATAGAATAGAATAGAATAGAATAGAATAGAATAGAATAGAATAGAATAGAATAGAATAGAATAGAATAGAATAGAATAGAATAGAATAGAATAGAATAGAATAGAATAGAATAGAATAGAATAGAATAGAATAGAATAGAATAGAATAGAATAGAATAGAATAGAATAGAATAGAATAGAATAGAATAGAATAGAATAGAATAGAATAGAATAGAATAGAATAGAATAGAATAGAATAGAATAGAATAGAATAGAATAGAATAGAATAGAATAGAATAGAATAGAATAGAATAGAATAGAATAGAATAGAATAGAATAGAATAGAATAGAATAGAATAGAATAGAATAGAATAGAATAGAATAGAATAGAATAGAATAGAATAGAATAGAATAGAATAGAATAGAATAGAATAGAATAGAATAGAATAGAATAGAATAGAATAGAATAGAATAGAATAGAATAGAATAGAATAGAATAGAATAGAATAGAATAGAATAGAATAGAATAGAATAGAATAGAATAGAATAGAATAGAATAGAATAGAATAGAATAGAATAGAATAGAATAGAATAGAATAGAATAGAATAGAATAGAATAGAATAGAATAGAATAGAATAGAATAGAATAGAATAGAATAGAATAGAATAGAATAGAATAGAATAGAATAGAATAGAATAGAATAGAATAGAATAGAATAGAATAGAATAGAATAGAATAGAATAGAATAGAATAGAATAGAATAGAATAGAATAGAATAGAATAGAATAGAATAGAATAGAATAGAATAGAATAGAATAGAATAGAATAGAATAGAATAGAATAGAATAGAATAGAATAGAATAGAATAGAATAGAATAGAATAGAATAGAATAGAATAGAATAGAATAGAATAGAATAGAATAGAATAGAATAGAATAGAATAGAATAGAATAGAATAGAATAGAATAGAATAGAATAGAATAGAATAGAATAGAATAGAATAGAATAGAATAGAATAGAATAGAATAGAATAGAATAGAATAGAATAGAATAGAATAGAATAGAATAGAATAGAATAGAATAGAATAGAATAGAATAGAATAGAATAGAATAGAATAGAATAGAATAGAATAGAATAGAATAGAATAGAATAGAATAGAATAGAATAGAATAGAATAGAATAGAATAGAATAGAATAGAATAGAATAGAATAGAATAGAATAGAATAGAATAGAATAGAATAGAATAGAATAGAATAGAATAGAATAGAATAGAATAGAATAGAATAGAATAGAATAGAATAGAATAGAATAGAATAGAATAGAATAGAATAGAATAGAATAGAATAGAATAGAATAGAATAGAATAGAATAGAATAGAATAGAATAGAATAGAATAGAATAGAATAGAATAGAATAGAATAGAATAGAATAGAATAGAATAGAATAGAATAGAATAGAATAGAATAGAATAGAATAGAATAGAATAGAATAGAATAGAATAGAATAGAATAGAATAGAATAGAATAGAATAGAATAGAATAGAATAGAATAGAATAGAATAGAATAGAATAGAATAGAATAGAATAGAATAGAATAGAATAGAATAGAATAGAATAGAATAGAATAGAATAGAATAGAATAGAATAGAATAGAATAGAATAGAATAGAATAGAATAGAATAGAATAGAATAGAATAGAATAGAATAGAATAGAATAGAATAGAATAGAATAGAATAGAATAGAATAGAATAGAATAGAATAGAATAGAATAGAATAGAATAGAATAGAATAGAATAGAATAGAATAGAATAGAATAGAATAGAATAGAATAGAATAGAATAGAATAGAATAGAATAGAATAGAATAGAATAGAATAGAATAGAATAGAATAGAATAGAATAGAATAGAATAGAATAGAATAGAATAGAATAGAATAGAATAGAATAGAATAGAATAGAATAGAATAGAATAGAATAGAATAGAATAGAATAGAATAGAATAGAATAGAATAGAATAGAATAGAATAGAATAGAATAGAATAGAATAGAATAGAATAGAATAGAATAGAATAGAATAGAATAGAATAGAATAGAATAGAATAGAATAGAATAGAATAGAATAGAATAGAATAGAATAGAATAGAATAGAATAGAATAGAATAGAATAGAATAGAATAGAATAGAATAGAATAGAATAGAATAGAATAGAATAGAATAGAATAGAATAGAATAGAATAGAATAGAATAGAATAGAATAGAATAGAATAGAATAGAATAGAATAGAATAGAATAGAATAGAATAGAATAGAATAGAATAGAATAGAATAGAATAGAATAGAATAGAATAGAATAGAATAGAATAGAATAGAATAGAATAGAATAGAATAGAATAGAATAGAATAGAATAGAATAGAATAGAATAGAATAGAATAGAATAGAATAGAATAGAATAGAATAGAATAGAATAGAATAGAATAGAATAGAATAGAATAGAATAGAATAGAATAGAATAGAATAGAATAGAATAGAATAGAATAGAATAGAATAGAATAGAATAGAATAGAATAGAATAGAATAGAATAGAATAGAATAGAATAGAATAGAATAGAATAGAATAGAATAGAATAGAATAGAATAGAATAGAATAGAATAGAATAGAATAGAATAGAATAGAATAGAATAGAATAGAATAGAATAGAATAGAATAGAATAGAATAGAATAGAATAGAATAGAATAGAATAGAATAGAATAGAATAGAATAGAATAGAATAGAATAGAATAGAATAGAATAGAATAGAATAGAATAGAATAGAATAGAATAGAATAGAATAGAATAGAATAGAATAGAATAGAATAGAATAGAATAGAATAGAATAGAATAGAATAGAATAGAATAGAATAGAATAGAATAGAATAGAATAGAATAGAATAGAATAGAATAGAATAGAATAGAATAGAATAGAATAGAATAGAATAGAATAGAATAGAATAGAATAGAATAGAATAGAATAGAATAGAATAGAATAGAATAGAATAGAATAGAATAGAATAGAATAGAATAGAATAGAATAGAATAGAATAGAATAGAATAGAATAGAATAGAATAGAATAGAATAGAATAGAATAGAATAGAATAGAATAGAATAGAATAGAATAGAATAGAATAGAATAGAATAGAATAGAATAGAATAGAATAGAATAGAATAGAATAGAATAGAATAGAATAGAATAGAATAGAATAGAATAGAATAGAATAGAATAGAATAGAATAGAATAGAATAGAATAGAATAGAATAGAATAGAATAGAATAAAATAGAATAGAATAGAATAGAATAGAATAGAATAGAATAGAACAGAATAGAATAGAATAGAATAGAATAGAATAGAATAGAATAGAATAGAATTGAATTGAATTGAATTGAATTGAATTGAATTGAATTGAATTGAATTGAATTGAAGTGAATTGAATTGAATTGAATTGAATTGAATTGAATTGAATTGAATTGAATTGAATTGAATTGAATTGAATTGAATTGAATTGCATTGCATTGAATTGAATTGAATTGAATAGAATAGAAAAGAAAAGAAGAGAAGAGAAGAGAAGAGAAGAGAAGAGAAGAGAAGAGAAGAGAAGAGAAGAGAAGAGAAGAGAAGAGAAGAGAAGAGAAGAGAAGAGAAGAGAAGAGAAGAGAAGAGATGAGATGAGATGAGATGAGATGAGAAGAGAAGAGAAGAGAAGAGAAGAGAAGAGAAGAGAAGAGAAGAGAAGAGAAGAGAAGAGAAGAGAAGAGAAGAGAAGAGAAGAGAATAGAATAGAATAGAATAGAATAGAATAGAATAGAATAGAATAGAATAGAATAGAATAAAGTAGAATAGAATAGAATACAATACAATAATGGTATATTTTTTGTATATAAAAACTCTTAAAAATATGTATAGAAACTTTACACCGATCGGTGTTCCAGGGAGTCCTACACCGTTCAAAATGCTAGAATTTTGTATCCGAAAGACCATATTTTTTGTACCCTGTTAGGTGTTTATTTATAACACAGTGACACAAAATGAAGGTCATTGTCTCGGGCGTGAACCAAACCAAACTGAAACGATAGTATTTGACATCAATAACAAAAGTCCAAATCCCTTTTTGCTCCACTACGTCACAATTTTTTTTTCCAGTGGTTTCAAATTTTAAATTTTCGGTCAAAAATGAAATTAAAAAATAGTAAAAATTATATGTAAAACTTAATTCAGGGTGCTTCTTGTCTTCAGAAGCCTAAACTAAAATTTCACGGGGAATATTTTTTTAGAACACTTTAACCCTCTAGCTCCTACCAATATGGGCCATTTTGACCCTTTTTTTGGAAAAGGTCCTAAAATTCAACTTTGGAGGGAGGTCAAGGGTTAAAACCTTCCATAAAAATATTTTCAAGAAAATTTCATTAGGGGTCACCCAAGACTTGTAACCTCTACGAGTTATAGGTTTCACATAAAAAACGAAATGAAAAAACCAATTTTTTTTATGTTTTGTTATTTTTAATGTTAGTTTTATATAGTGTCCATATCGTTTTCACTGTCATGGCATGAAATATTAGATACTTCAGAGAGATCTATATCAATTTCTTGAAATTCATCTTCAATCCCGCTTTTGTCACTTTCTTTATAGGTTGTTTTGGACCACCAACAAATTTCAGCCAGTATTGCATCTGGTGTTTTCTTTCCTCTATATCTGTAAAAATGAAAATATACTTATCTTGTATAAAAGAGTTGATTGTAAGTAAAGTTTAATTTTAAATTACCGCATTTCAAATGGCAAGGATACCTGTTGAAATCGTTCCCCTTGCTCATCCGATTCCGTACCGAGTTGCCTTTCAAAATAGTCCAGATGGAAGTGTAAAAAATGAATTTTTAACGACATATTGACACCAAGTTTCTCGAACGCATTTAGCATCTGAGTTACATCCTTTTTATAGGTATGAGAGCGTGTTTTGCCAAGAAGACCACTTATAACCCCTTTTATCGCATTCCATCCAGCTTGTCATCGACTAGCTCTGCATCAAACGACTCGGACTTCATTAGCTTTCTTATATCTGGACCGTTAAGTACACCTGAAGATGTGAAAAAGAATTAGAAAAAGAATGTTTAACTTTGGATTAACGCATATTTACCATTATTAAGCTTAGCTGAACTCAGACGAGGAAATGTTTCCTTAAGAAACGCCATAATTTCTTCGCTTTTAGCTATCGTTTTGATAAAGCTTTTAACGATGCCAAGCTTGACGTGCAATGGTGGTAGCAAAATTTTTTCCCTCGGGACAAGTGCCTCACGAACAACATTTTGATTTCCAATAGTGCTTTCACTTCTCATACACCAATTTTTAGTATTATACTGGTTTCCTTTGAACCTAGTATCCCAGTCGCACAAGAAACACATATTTTTTGTATATCCGCTTTGCATACCACAAAGCAGAGTGACTACTTTTAAATCGCAGCAAATTTTCCATTTATGCTTTGCGTAATCAATTGACTTCAAAATAGTTTTTAAAATGTCATATGTTTCTTTAGTTTCGGTGGAATAGGCTATTGGAATGGAAGGCAGTAAATTCGATATATGAAGAAGCACGGCCTTTAGACTTGTTGAGGAACTGTCGATAAATAATCTCCACTCTTCTGGCTTGTGTTCAATGTTCATTAAAGCCATTAAAGCATTTACATCATCACAATACGAGTATGTTTTTGCACCATTAACTGAAAACATCTTTTGTAGGTCCGCTTGACGCTTGCGATATGCGCTAACTTTAGTATTTGATGCCAACAAATTATGCGCATTTAAAAATGAAGCAAGTTCCTCCGATTTTCGTTGTGTTAATTGGAGTTTGGCTACTAATAAATCCAATTTTGCCTGTGTAATCAAAACAGGTGCACTAACTTCTGATGAGACAGGATTATAAACAGAATCTACTTCCATTTCACTTACAATGGACAGGGCTTCATTATTTAAAAATTCATTTGGGCTAGGGCGTCTTGGAGGAATCTCTTCAGAATGCGGCAATGGAACTTGAGCGCTGGGAACACTTTGATATTCAAACTTCGACATATTTTTTTTCTGTAATCCCCACACAGAATTCACGCACGCATAACAGTTCAAGGGATCATGTTCAATTGGGTCAATCCAAACCATAGGAACACCGAATAGCATCGATCCACGTTTGTGATGTAACCATTCCAACAAGTAACTGTAGCATCTCTTGCAAACTGTTTGTGGCACCCATGGGACATCAGGAATAAATGTTTGATCAAAGTATTTTTCATATGCTATTATCAGTTCCTGACTGGAACGACCTCGACCGCGTCCTGATAGTGTGAACTGACCGCAGATATAACAAAATTTCTTTAAGTTTCCGCAGAACTCCATTGAAAATATAAATTTTTCGAAAAAAAGACCACGACACTTACACTTTCACTGTTTTAATCAAAGTACTCAATTCTTACTTATTTGAATTTCTAAGCTAAGCCACCTTAATATAACTAACAAAATTTTGGAAAATAACTTATAAAGTATTACATATATTATTATAGCTTAATACCATTACGCCGTACCGTTATAATAAATCAAATTTATTAATATACGAAGATATTAACCTTCCCAATACTGCACTATGCATATTGGTAGGAGCTAGAGGGTTAAAGTGTTCCAAAATATTTCATGCCATGACAGTGAAAACGATATGGACACTATATAAAAATAACATAAAAAATAACAAAACATAAAAAAAATTGGTTTTTTCATTTCGTTTTTTATGTGAAACCTATAACTCGTAGAGGTTACAAGTCTTGCGTGACCCCTAATGAAATTTTCTTGAAAATATTTTTATGGAAGGTTTTAACCCTTGACCTCCCTCCAAAGTTGAATTTTAGGACCTTTTCCAAAAAAAGGGTCAAAATGGCCCATATTGGTAGGAGCTAGAGGGTTAAAGTGTTCCAAAAAAATATTCCCCGTGAAATTTTAGTTTAGGCTTCTGAAGACAAGAAGCACCCTGAATTAAGTTTTACATATAATTTTTACTATTTTTTAATTTAATTTTTGACCGAAAATTTAAAATTTGAAACCACTGTAAAAAAAAATTGTGACGTAGTGGAGCAAAAACGGATTTGGACTTTTGTTATTGATGTCAAATACTATCGTTTGAGTTTGGTTTGGTTCACGCCCGAAAATATGTGTTGCACTGTGTAATACGCAAAATAATTATAGTTAACACCGACCGGTGTAATTTTTAACTATTCGAAAGGATGTTTTTTACAATTTTTATTATATTGTCACTAAATTTATTATTTGTCAAATGAAATAACCCGCAAAAAACTTTGATTGGGGCTTATGTCATTCGGCTTTATTTCATAATGGAATAAGAACTAAACAAAAAATTAAACATTTCCCAAAAATAATGAAATTGTTCCCAAAAAACAAAGTTTGCATCTTTAATCAAGATTTACAAAATTAAAATGAACAAATTCAATTTGAAAATTTAAATTTTTTATTTGTTTATCAATGAGCAGGTGATTTCAATATTTCTCTTTTTCTTTGCCTTTCTAATATCACACCGATCAGACAAGTTCGTCATATAACACCGATTAAGCGGTGTAAATTAACACCGTTCGGTGTAGAAAATGTAAATATCCGCTTACCGGTGTGAATTTATTTTTGAAATTTTTTAGTGTGCTTGTTGTTATTTCAAATGCACTAGCGGTCGTATATGCAATTTACCGACAACCATGACAATCAATTGAGCGAATCGTGAATTTCACCGTTTCAAAATTTCATTTTTAATTTTCTATAGAATTTTCATTTGAAATGTAAAATTTAATTTTTTAGATTCGAAAGTTCACTTTTGTAACAACGATAAGTAAAATTTTTATTTTTTTTATTTTCTGAATAGTTCAGAATCCCGTTATTCAGATTTTTCTATCGCGATAATCCTAGGCTTGTGAAAACCTTCCAAGAGTAACCTCCTCAGTCTGTGTGGACGTTCTACAAAACAAAAACAAAAATTTATTCCAAGAAATATTTTTATCACAATTTAATTTGACAGTACGATGTATATCGAACTCTGACATGTTTTTTATAAAACATTAGTTTTCCTCCATAATTGAAAACCGACACTTTAGTTAATTTAAAAAAATAGTTAACCTCTTAGGTTATAATACCTTAAAACATACTAATGTTTACATAATTTGAAGAGCCATTTGATTTTTTTTTTAATTTTTAACGACATGTTTCAAAACATAAAAATGTAGCAGCAAGTACATATTGCAGTACATGTAAAAACCAATTAAAAGGCAACTAATTATGTCTGTCATTTAGTTGTATGTTGTTGATTTTCTTTTTTGGGTTGTTGCCGTTCATAGTTTTTTGAAATGCCTCAGAGCCAGGCAAGGATGATGCCGTGACTGTCATGCTCATGGGTTCAATGCTCATCAGGCATTTTCGTTAATTAACACGTGTCCAAAATGTTGACGGCGACAATAATAATAATCTTGGTGCACAAAACCAAAATAACAACAATAACAAGATGAAGGAAAAACAAAAATACACCCAACCTATGCAATCCAACTCCCTCTTTCCCCTTTGTTACCAAAGAACTGCACGTCAGAATTTATTATTGCTACATCCATGCAAAGCAATGCAAATAAATCCGTGCGTTACGCGACTTTCTTGCGCTGCACCTCTTTGATTAACCATCATCATCATCACGTTTCTGCTTAAGTTTATTTTAAGTTCATTTTCAATATCGAAATGTTTGAATTTTCACATTCATAGGAAAAGAGGATTTTGAATATTATTCTTACGATAAGGTTTATTTTTACTTTAATTTTCTTATTTTTATCCCTTACGTTGGTGTTTGTTTTGCTTTGATGATGTTTTTGTAGTGGTGTTCTTTCCCTAATGATG
Source organism: Dichetophora obliterata (assembly GCA_963920525.1). NCBI lineage: Eukaryota > Metazoa > Arthropoda > Insecta > Diptera > Sciomyzidae > Dichetophora > Dichetophora obliterata. The sequence goes on along the minus strand of OY986439.1, from coordinate 108,684,710 downwards.
CTTCAATAGAAGCTCCTACGACATCAAAAAATTGTGTTTTTCTTTTGTTTTCGAATGTATTTTCCACACCCTATTCGCACATTTTGAGAGCTGAACATAAACAATTTGGTTGCAGCCGTTGTGGCTGCCGGCGTAGAAGGAACGTTTGACTGTTATGACATCCGAAAATGAAATATGGAAAAGTAAAAAAAAAAAAAACATAAAAAAAATGTAATGACGAAATCAGAAAATTTCAGGGCTCCTAGACATGTCATGGCTGCTGTACATTTTTTTTTGTTTGACTTGCGAAGACCGCGCGCATTTGTTTTTAGTCGTCGATGTTTATCGATTATTGTTCCCAAAGGATTGCGTTTTGTTTGTTTGGTGTTGAAAATCTTAAATTTCACTCTTACTCGGTGTTGATGTGTGTCGTAGCGGGAGTATTTGAGGGGCACTGAAGTGCTTTTATGATGTGTGAAATTGTTAAAACTCAAATACCATTTCTATTGTTTAATCCTTCTGGATGGTGGCTAAGTGTAGATATTTACCGCGTTAGAAAGAGAAAGTCTTCAGGGAACAGTTTCTGGTGGTTTTAAAATTTTTCCATAAAGCACTTTAATTAAAGTCAAGCTAAAAAGTGTCAAATATTTCCACTAAGCGACCAGATTTTTTATTAGAATCGGAGGTTACATATTTCATAAAGTTCAATTTTTTTTTTTAAGAGAAAAATCACATGAAAAATTAATAATGAAATATGGGCATGGGCCAAAAAGTCTACCGAGGCTGAAAAATTCAATGTTACTTAAAATTCTCTTAAACATCCGTAATAGAGAAAAAAGTGGTTCAATTTATATTGTGAGAGTACTGAGAGCTGATCTCAATTTGAATTTAAAAAAAAACAATGGCAGCAAACTTGATAAATGGCAACAAAAGTTGAAAAATGGTGACAAAAGTTGAAAAATTTTAACGAAAGTTTAAATTTTATAAGTCTAATAAATACTCGTTTAATACAAAGTTTAAAAAATCCGCAAAGTGGCGGCCGTAGCCTAGTGGGTCGAGTGCGTGGCTCCTAAGCTAAAGAACCGCGGTAGCCCGGGTTCAATTCCAGCTCAGACAGAAAGTTTTTTCAATTGAAATAATTTTTCTGTTCGGTCGTCACCTCTCTGCAGACAATGGCAAACCTCAGAGAGTACAAATTGCCATGTAAAGCTTCTTGAGAACATAAGCCGTTCGGAGTCGGCATAAAACACGTAGGTCCAGTTCTCGGTCATTTGTCATCAAACATTTAATAACACGCACAATACAATTAGAAGCTAGGTCAAAGTCCTTCCAAGGGCTGAAATGGCCAGTTTATTTATTTATTTTTTAATACAAAGTTTAACTTAATTTTTTCCGTTTTCGATTATAACAGTCCTGAATTACACTTTATATGTTTTTCTAGTTCAATTAAATAAATAAAAGTATAAAATATATGTACTTCTTTGAAGGAAAAAATCTGTCACGGAACGTGCATCACGTAACGTAACATATTACGGTTTCTATAAAAATTATTAAAACAGATTTTTCAACTAAACAATTATGAATATATAACAACATTATTTCAGATTTGTTCAGAACCACTTCTAATTTTTGTCACGTAACGTGTCATTTTTGGTGGCTTCTATTTAAGAGCCGAAATGTTCACAACTCTTAGCTTTCACACCTTGCATAGTGCGCTTAATAAACTATTGAAAAACCCAAATAAGAAAATTGTTAGTTTAATTTTTCTTTTTTTTTCAGTCATGAAAGTCGTACGACTGTCACGTGCGTAGCCACGGAAATGCCAATATTTAATTTACTGTATTTTTTAATAATTCTAAAAAAAAATAGTTTTATTTTGTTAATATACAAAAAAATTACTGTTTGTCGACTTAATTTTTTTTATAGTTTTTAGAATGCATTTTTATTAATTTATCCCTAATCTTCTAGTTTTGCATTCATATCGGTGAATCGGTGGGTTCTCAAAGTCCACATGTTTAACGACTCAAGTTTTTGAAGAGACAATAAAATCTGTTTATTCATTAGTGCAGTGAATTGTATTTTTTTAATTTATTTTTATATTTAAAAAAACATAGATCCTAATAAAATACAGATTTTCTCAAGAAAGAGCAGGGAATTGGTAATTTATACAGCTCGCTTAGAGGAATCATCAAAATTCTTGTCAGAAGGCTATAAAATCTGCAATCATATTCAAAATTTTGAATGCAACTGAATATGGCAAAATACTCCATTATTAATTTTAACTATTAATTTTCGTTATTCAGAATAATGAGTCAGTTTTTTAATTATATAAATGCGAATCACAAGGAATGCAGTTCACAAATAGTATTCGAATTTTCAATTATTATTTGTTTTGTATTAATTATTCATTTGTTATTCATTAATAATTTTGTATTAATTTCTCATTTTTTATTCATTTGCTATTTATTATTCATTTGTTATTCAGTATTCATTGTTTATTCGTTATTAATTTGTTATTCATTATTAATTTTATATTCATTGTTCATTTGTTATTCATTATAAATTTTTTATTCATTATTCATTTGTTATTCATTATAAATTTGAAATAATAATGAAAAAATAATAAGAAAAACATATAAATAATGAATTAAAAATTAATACTGAATAAAAAGTGAATAATGAATAACAAATAGATAATGAATAAAAAATTAGTAATAAATAAAAAACAAACATTGAATACAAAATGAATAATGCATAACGAATGAACAATGAAAAAAAAATTAATAATGAATAAAATTTAAATATGAATAAATGCTGAATAAAGTATATATAATGAATAAAAATGAATAATGAATTTAATATTACAACAAATGAATAGTGAATACAAATTCAATAATGAATAAAGAATTATTAATGAATAAGAAATGAAGAATGAATAAACAATGAAAAATAAATAAAAAATGAGTAATTAATACAAAATGAATAAGGTATAACAAATGAGTAATGAATATTGAATAACAAATTAATAATGAATAAACTATGAATATCACTAGAATAATAAATGATTAATAAATAAAAAATGACAAGTGCATAACAAATTAATTTTGAATAAACAATGAACAATTATTAACAAGTGTGCAATGTAAACAAAATTAATAATAGATACCAGATTAATAAGTTAAAAAAATGAATAATAAATACAAAATTAATAATGAACATCAAATGAACAATAAAAAAAGTAGTGAATAACGAATGAATAATGAATAAAAAATTAATAATGAATATAAAATTTATCCATAGTTTAAGACTTATATTATATTAAGAAAATAAGACTTATTTTTTGTTTGTTTGTTAGTTTGTTTGGCCTTTATACAAATCTAAACGGCTCAACGGATTTAGCTCAAACTAGGTACACATATTAAGTCTATCCTAACTTAAAATGTTAAAAACTTAGTTTTTGCCACACCCCCTCCGAAATTTTTTAACTAACGGTAATTTTGTTATTGTAATATTTTTTACCATCGGAGTTTTTTTGTGTATTTAATTTTAAAATTTTTTGTTATTTTGGCATCAAAAACACTCACATATGTTCAAAATTGTGGAAATTTTCAGTACAACGACTTTTTCATAAATCATCGTTATCTAAGAATGAGAAAAAAAACGACATGAAAATCAAAGTTTGGTCTTTCGATGCTCAAATTTTTTTGTTCAAAAGTTCAATAAAATCACTTTACAAACATACGTTGAACTGTACCGTTAAGTCAGTGTTTTGATGTTTTATGATTATGTCAAAAAAGGTAAAAAATATTGACTTTTTTCTCAAAAATTGTTTTTGTTGTAAAAATTAAATGAACTATAAATTGCACATCTAGCTACCTTTCATATGACATAGCATTTATTTGCAAAAATTCTTCCAGCTAAGCGCAAAAATTATTTTACTGTTTTTGTCATCAAAACAACAAGGGTTTGATTTGATTTTTTATGAAAAATCTTTTGATTTTTTTCGCGTGATTTATTTTTTCCAAAATGTTGTTTTTATATTTTTTACAAAAAATCAGGTCCAAAAAATAGTTTATGTGAAAAAATTACCCCAATATCTCTTTCCAATCAAAAGTTATTGCTAAAAATCTATTTTTTCATACCAGACTAGTAACAAAACTGAGTTTTGTTTTAAAATTCTCTATATAAAATTTGAACGCCCCCATTTATCTCTAAGAATGCAATTGTGTGTAATTACAAACATTTTGGTTTATAGAAAATCTTCCTTATAGTAATCTACTTAGTTTTTTGCCTCTCCACCCCCTTTTGCTGTTTTTAATATATGTATTTCATAAAAATTTTTTTTTGTTAAAAAGTTCAATATATTTTTTATTATAAATTTTTGTTTATATGTTAAAATGTCTTTATATTAAAAACGCATTGAGTCCCACCATAATTTTTATATTTGTTGAAAATGTCATTTTGCTAGCTTTAAGATTAAGTAAATATGTAATAAATTTTGAATTTTTAAAATATGTTATTCGTATCGCTTCTTTGAATTCATATAGCTCACTGCAAGGGATAGAACCCCCAACCACCAAAATTTTCAAAAATTTTTTTTTGTTATTAAAGTCCGTTCAATTAATTTTCTTACGGTAGCTCAAACTTAAAATAGAACATGATTTTCATTATTCCAGAATTTAAAAAACATTTAATCGAGAAGTGTATATTAAAATGTTTATACAAATGACTCCCGAGTAAGACCGTGTATATCAGTTAGTAATAAATAAAAATTAATAATGAATTAGAATTTAATAATAAACAAAACATAATAATGAATAGAAAAAAATAATGAAAAACAAAGAATAATAATTTTTTTCTCTCTCTAAAGCTTAAATTAGTACTTAAATTTGTACTGATCATCTAGTTGGTAACACTCGAAAATTTCATTTTTAGTTTTACATTTTTCGAATAACATTCGAAAATTTTATTTTTAATTTTACATTTTTTGAATGTTTATGTATGAGTCATTCTTTTACAAATCGAACACCATTCTGACCGCCACATTTTTGATTTGCATGAAATTCTTTTTACGGGTGCTATATCGAAAAAAAAGAGACACGTGTTCGAGGATTTTCTTTTTTTTTTTAAAATAGATAACGTTAAAAGTTTGAGATTTTCGTAATTTTTGCCTTGGAGACTAATTTTCAAAAATTCATAACTTTGGTTCTGTTTAAGATAGAGACAATTTTTTTGTTTCATTTTGAAGATAAAAGAAAAAATTCTGTACTTAGTTAGATTTAATTTTTGTAAGAGTAACACACAACCCTCGTTTTCGTTTAGGCACCTGAGCAATTTTTTTTTTTAATTTTTAATTCAGTCAAAAACTCTCTTGCCGATTGTCAAAATCTATACCAGCCCCTGGGGCTACGAGCATTTTTGACAAACATGGAAATCTCACTGGTGGAAATTTTCAAACCGACTGTCAAAAATTCATCCAAGTGAAAAGTTTCCAATTGGCACAGAGCCCATATATATAAGTGAACGACATTGACAACTACGTATGAGGCAAAAATAGGTGAACTCACAAATTGAAATAAATCTACTGCCTAGTAGCAATCTTACAGCATTATTTTCTTCTGGAAACTACCCTTATATCGATCAAAGTCGGAAAAACTTTTTACAATGAAACAAAAAATGGAAGAAGCCTTAAATGTTGCTTTATTCATACAAAGATTAGTTTAATGTAAAAGTAATAATCTTTAGGGGTGGAAAAGGTTATTTCCGAATAGAAAAATAAAAGAAAATGTTTTTCGTATTTAAAAAGTCCACCAATTTTAAAAGAAATCATAAAAATATATTTAATGGAACCGCCAAAGTGATACATGAATGCTCCCAAGACCCATTGAGCAATGAAGGTGTTATTTCTTATATGTATTTAAAAAAATTTAATAACTCGTCCGATTTTCAATTTTCATCCGATTTTCATAAATAAATATTAATTTAATTCTTAATAAAGTGCATTTTTAGAAAATTATTCTGTTTGTAGTAGTTTTTAACAAAACTTTGGCAGCAAGTAATCCTCAAAGTTGAAAAATTGGAAAAAAGGTAAAAATTTAAGGTTTGTCCGATTAAAACTCAAATGGTTCTTGTTATGGTTCTTAGAATATGTACACACTTTTAAAGCTTTATATTTCCAAAACTGCTTTAAAATCGAAAATTTGCTGAATTTTTGATTTTTTAATGCGTCAAGTACCTAAAAATCCTTTTTTAACAGTAAAATTAAATTTTGGGGGTGCATTCAATAACAATTTCAAGTATGGTATAATGTTATACTCGACCAGATCTACAATCTTTTCTATGTCACTTGAAAAGTACACTTTCCTCGTAGCACCGTGAAATTTAAAATTTATTTTTACAAAAATAAAATCTTAGGTGCGACTAGCGTTGCCATATGGTCCGATATATCGGATATGTTACGATTTTAATACTTGAATCCGACGTTCCGATATTTGACCAAAATTCTTCAAAATGTTACGATTTCAGAAAAGTAGATCCGGCGTCCGATTTTGCATATATTTTTGTATACATATATATGGGCAATACCCAAAATCTTTAAACATTTGGGTGTAGAGAAAAATGGGTAAAAAATTTGATGTCACATTAATGGGCTTTTGCATACTCAACAAGCTTCCCATCAAAGTAATAAATCTTAAAGCGAACACATTTAGCGTGGCGAGCGGTAAAGGGGCGCGGTTTAGTGGTTTTTTGTAGTGTTTACCCTATAACATGAGAACTAGTGCACCGATTTTGATGTAATGGGTATCAAATGATTCGTATGAGTTCAAGGGAATAGAACTTCATAATATTTTGACAAATTTTTCATTGAAATGCCAGAAATTTAGTTAGTTAATCTTACAAAAACCTTACAAGTTAGTATTTTTATGTCAAAATTTTAACAATTTTTGCATAAACCCAGAATATCAGCTATGAACTGCGTACTCAAAGAGAAATAGTCAATGGATTTGCAAAAAAAATTTATACACTTACTATTTAAAATATGCGCTTATTTTAATTTTTATATATTTTCATAGAATTAATACAAAAAGTAAATATGTGCTTAACCATTTTTGCCAATGGTTAGAAAAACATTAGGATTTAAAGAATAGTGACTGCAGGGTGAATTTTTCTTACAAATTATACAAGACAAATAGTCTAAAAATATATGTTTTGATTGATTTGATTAAATTTGGAAAATTTATTGATTTAATGGACAAATCGTTTCGTCAAATCATCTTCGCTCTACCCTACTTACAGTAAATATACCTAAAAGTTTGTTTTTAGATAAAAACGACTTATAGAGGTTAATTATTTTGACAAAATGAGTTTTGATCATCTTGGCACATCCAAAATATTCAACATTTTTAAGAGCGCCTTGTGGCAAACATTCAAAAATGCCAAAAGCATACATGTGCAAAGAGGATCGTTCTCAACCTTTTAGGATCTTCGATGTACCAGTGAAAAAAGATATATTTTTTGATGGTGTTCGTTTTAAATGACCATTTTTGAGGAGTTGTTGTGTGAATATTATTAATGGCACACTAATGCCACCCACCTCAAAATTTTTTAAATGTCATAGAATTAATAAAAATGAGTTTATAATAGTACCTTTCTAATGGCGCGCGTTTTCTATATCTCAAAAACTACGAAAAATTAACAAATGCCACAAAAGTGGTATCACGCCTTGAATGTGTTATAACTTTCGTTAACTTGATGGCACATAAATAATAAAACTATATAATTTGTATTCAAGTATTCTCGTACAAATCTCATTTAAATTTTACCTAAAGTTGGTGGCGCACGATTTTTATATAGCTCAGAAGTTAAAAATCTGTGTGTAAATCAACTCAATTTTTAGTGTTTTTTTTACTTTCGATCCCAGTAGCAACTTAAGGCAGCAACTTATGAAACTCAAATTAGTAGGGAAATTTTATTCCATGTATTCTAAGTAGACACTCATTTAAAACTTGAGCTTAACTTAAGAAACATGAAAGTTATTAACACGGTTATACCAAAATGATAGATTTTAAAAGATTTTGGAAATTGGCCATATATGAAAAGAAAAGAAATTAGTATAATAAAATTTATGGCAACTTTAAAATAAAAAGATGCGATGATACTTCTGCATTTCCAATAATGGAAAAATTTATTTTTGAATTGTTGAGCTAACCGAATTCCTCAGCTAACGTTGAGCGAACTTTTAGTCAAATAAATATTAATAAAACTAATGTTCGCAATAGATTAGAGTAAGATACAATTGAACAAACTCTGCATAAAAAAAATTATCTGCGTATGAAATCTTTTAACTGTTTTAGTCTTGAAATTGATAAAGAATTGATAAACAAATTTAATAAAGTAATGAACATATGACTTCGAAAAAATAATATTTTTTACACATATTTTTTTTCACTAAAATCAAATTTTTTTTGTAGTTTTTGCTGGCTTAAAAAAACAATATTTTTTCGTTAATTTACTTGAAGTAAAAGCTTTACATTTATAGAGTTAAAATTGAAAAATTATGCATTTCATTTTTACCGATATAAGAGATCTACATTAAACCATTTTGTGTAAACTGTGTTGCAAATGTATTTTTAATTTGATTTCTACTCTTTGTTTGAGTGTTCAAAAATATTTTCAAAATTTAATTCATTATAATATATTTTCTATATTTATAATGATTATTGAATTGACTTTTGAAAAAAATGTGATTTATTTCAATAAATAAACCGTAAGTATACGTCATACGTCTGTACTTGCGATATTTTATTTGTCTTCTTTGTTGTAAAATACGACTGAAAATTTCTTAGTTCTTGTTTTCAAAGTTCACAAATCCGACGAGCAGAGTGCAAAATTTACGCTGTAAATTTTGTTTTTCATGGCAACACTCCTCACTTTCCTGTGAAGATCATATAAACTCTGTTGTTTGTAAAGTTTACTATATCCTACGGAACCTGAGGAGAACTGCATCATTTGTGCCTGTTGAGACTAGACGAAAGCTAGTGGTTCAACTCATAATGCCAATAATTTCCTACTCAGAAGTTGTATACAGTAAGCTTGATTCGAGGTCAAAGCTTAAGTTACAACTTGTGTTTAATAATGCTGTCAGATACGTTTATGGTCTTAGAAAGTTTGACCGTATAAGTCATTTGAGCAATCGAGTACTTGGTTGCAATATTTTCAATTATTTGGATGCTAGAAACTGTATTTTTTTGCATAACTTGATTTATACACAAACTCCTTATTACTTATTTAATAAGTTACAGTTTTGTAGATCGACCAGAAATATGAACCTTGTAATTCCTGTATACAATTTTTTGAATTCTAACAGACTCTTTTTTGTGAACGCTATCAAAATGTGGAATTCGCTACCTTCAAGAATCAAAAGTATCCGAAATAAGCACAACTTTAAGCATGCCATATTCCAACACTTTTCTTGATACTATAATAAAATAAATAGGGACACCTATATTTTTATATTAAAAGCTGCATGAATTATTAACAAGGTGCCCCAGATATAGCATTAATTCCCTAGGCTGGTGATTCTTCTTGATAAGGCGAGTATAACACTTTATGGAGTTTCCTCCCACATTGTAAAACTTGTAAGATACAGGGTGTTCTACGGTTTTAGTACGTGTTTAGTATTATTGATCTAGAATCTAAACTACTCACCATAAAATAAAAAATAATATTTTGTATTTTTGAAAAAATATCAACTTTTCCATCAATATATCAACCACTTTCGTGTCATGTGCTGCAGCGGAGCTAAAATTTTGAGGTTATTCAACGAAATATCAACAAATTTTGTATCTTTTGTTTTAGCGGAGCTGTAATCGTCCAAATTTAAAATGTCTTTTTTTCATGTAAAAATACACTTAATCAACAGTATTTTTTTAAATTCTAACTTTGGATAATAACAACTCTGCTAAAACAAAAGATAGAAAATTTGTTGATATTTCGTTGGATAATCTCAAAATTTTTGCTCCGCTACAGCACATGACACGACAGTGATTGATATACTGATAAAAAATTTGATATTTTTTCTAAAATACTAAATATTATTTTTTATTTTATGGTGAGTAGTTGATATTCTAGATCAATAATACTAAACACGTACCAAAACCGTAAAACACCCTGTATCTTGAAAGTTTTACAATGTGGGACCAAACTCCATAAAGTTTTATACTCGCCTTATCAGAAGAAACCACCACCCGAGGGATTTAATGCCATATCTGTGGCACCTTGTATGTAATCCATGCAGCTTTAAATATAAAAATACAGGTGTCCCTATTTATTTTCACATGACTGTATATAACAACGGTGGGCAAATGCGGCTCTTTTTTGAATAAAGTGCGGGTCTTTTTTCATTTATATATTTTAAAATATATCAAAAAAAAAAAATAAAAAATTGTATATAAGTATCTCCTCAAATTCCATGGAATTTTATGTTGTTCTGTAGTTCTGTAGCTCGGTTCTGTAACTGTTCTCACCGTAGTTCTCACCAGATTTTTTCACTTTGACGTCATTGTGATGTCATTCTCACTTGCACTGTCTCTGTATTACAATAAGAAAAATCGGTGACTCGTCTCGCTTGTTTCAATTCTACTTTCAAAGGTACTAAAAGTCTACTACTCGATAGACGAAGTGTTTCTGCAAACTAAAATATGCGACTCGAATTGATTGCAGTTATCACTATGTTCTTACTTGGTGAGAAAAATTTTTGTTTGCTTATGCAAAAGTTATATTCAATGAACTTTTGGAAATTAATGTATCTACGTTACAAATACTTCTACTGGGTACAAAGAATTAACTTAATTTTTTTCATGAAGATTATAAATATATTATTAACACAATGCATAAATTATTAAATACATAAACTGAAATATTTCATCAATAAAATTTATTCCATGATATAATTGCATTAGGCAACCTCATTAAAATAATACTCGGATTGAAATTTGTGGATAAGGTTTGTGTATTTAATATAAACATCACTAAGTGTTAAAGTGTTTAACATCAAAACAAGTTATTGTCAGCATAAATAATATAAACGTGTATATCCGCCATTTTCATATATAAAGCACTTATAGTATTTATATTGGTTTTATATTTATTGTTTTTAGAATAACCTCATCAAATTTCAGACACAGTTGTCTGTCACTTGCTACAGTTTCATATATTCCCTTTCGTTGTGTACCTTTTTCTTCACGGACCACTATTTACTCCCTTATCAGTTACAGAAACATTAGTTTTCGCAAAAGTGAGTATTTTGGAACAAAATCACTGTGACGTCAGAAAAAGTGACTACTTGTCGCAAGAGTTACAGAACCGAGCTACTGTTCTGTAAATTTTCTCACCGCAGTTCTTACCACATTTTCTCACTTTGACGTCATTCTGACTTGCACTGTTTCTATAACAAAATGAGATCAATCGGCGACTTTTTTCGAATGTTTCAGTTCTACTTTTGAAGGAATTCGATAGCCTTAGTGTTTCTATGAGCTAAAATATGCGATTCGAATTAAGTGAAGTTATCACTATGTTTTTACTTGATTAGAAAAATATTTGCTTGTTGTGAGTAATTTTGCTGGAGCAGCTGGAATGTTAGTTGCTGAACAAAATTTTAAAAAGAAGGATTAGGTTAATCTCAAACCAAAAATATAAATTCTTCACAATAATGTAACTTTGCTTTGCAATATTTTGTTCTAAGCCGCTGTTTTGTATAGGCCATATTTCACCATAAAATTATTTTGAAAAATAAAAGATATATGGTGAACTATGCGGATAACTACGGTTTTAAATCCAAATTAAGATTAAGGTATTACAAATAAAGCACAATGTATTATTGTTGAGTTTTTTAGTTTATTAATTCCTAAAAGCAGCACACATATAATTGTACAGAAAGTGCTCTACCATTCATTTTACTTTCATGTGCTCCCCCTCGCTTGTATATCTTTTTCATCACGGACCACTATTTACTCCCTTATCAATTACAAAACAACTGGTTTTCGCAAAAGTGAGTATTTTGGAATGAAATACTGTGACGTCAGAAAAACTGACCATTTGTCGCAATAGTTGCAGAAACGAGCTACTGCTTTGTTCTTTAAATTCAAATTCCAAGGAATTCCATGTTGATTTATTGTTGTTTGACCAACGATTTGACGAGAAATTTGATAATGTGCACCCAGTTTTTCTTTCATTAACGTTTTCTTTAATTGTGGCATACTTTTTATCTATGAAACAATTACAAAGTACGCTCAGATTAGAGAAAAGTCTGATAACAGTTGAGCTGGATGCCGAAGTCAGCTGTTCGAATTGCAGTGTCCCTAGTAGTTGCTCATGTTGCGAAAGGCTTTAACCAATACAGAACAACATTTTATTGGCCAACGATTTGTTTTAAATATAGTTTTCATTTTGTTTAAAAACTTGATATGTCTTCTTTTTTGTTATTAGTGTCACATCACATATATATTAATTATGATTTTTTTTAATAATAACACCTTAATTTATTCTTTTGGTTTTTTGTCTCTATTGAAGTACGATGTGGCTCTTTAGAAGATTTTTAAAATCTAAATGTGGCTCTTATTGGCCTCACTTGTGCCCACCCCTGGTATATAATAACGTCTTCTTTCAAAAACTTCCTCATATTTTCTATGGTTTTATACCAACAAATTATTGGAGCCAAGTTTGATTGCTGATAAAGAAGTAAACAATAATTACAGCAACAAATCTCCGCAGAATCAATGTAGTTACTTTTTGAAAATAGCAGGAAAAGACTGCTTTGGAAGGCAAAAAACACTTTTGTTTTCATTTTTTCTCATATCGAATTAAAAAAAAACACTGCACCACACGAAAAAACCTTATATGAACCCAGCAAACCAAAGTCTCCGAATTCGTAACGAATTCGTTACGAATTTTTCGAAATTATTCCGAGTTCGGCATCCGAATTCGTTCCGATTTCGTAACGACAATCGTATGGAGGGGTTGACACGAATTCGTAACGAATTGTCGTAACGAATTCAGAAGGAATTTTAGCAACGAATTCGTAACAAATTCATAAAGAATTGGAGTATCGTATTCGTAACGAATTCGTAACAAATTCGTAAAGAATTGACGTATCGATTTCGAACAAATTCGTAAACAATTGAATTATCGTTTTCGTAACGAATTCGTAACGAAATGAAGAATCAAATTTAAAACGATCTCTTAATGATTTTTGTACCGTACGTAATACAAAATTAAATAACAATTTCGAATCAAAGTTTAGTTAGGGCTTAAGATGCCCCAGACTATATGTTGCGTGCAAATGACATGCCAAAAATTACAGATCCTTTGTAACAACTTTTACGGAACATATGTAAATGTGAATCTGACATGTCGTTTGTATTTGCATCTTAATCTGACATGTCGTTTGTATTTTTTCAACTCGAAATATTATAAACACCTCACAATTTAAATTTAAAAATTTGATTTCGGAACTCTTTCGAATTATTCGGAAATGTTCCGAAATTAGTGTTGCGAAATAGTTACGAATTCGTTAAGAGTTCTCGAAATAGTTACGAACTAATCGTAATTCAGACAAATTCGGAAACTTTGGTTTGCAGGGAAGCTATGGATGAAAATTCTACCTTTAGGTAGAGCAAAAAAAATATCGGCCAAAAATTTAATGCAAAGTTTAATTTTTAAAGAAAAAAAATTCGATGGATCAACGTCTTTAAAGTATTTCAAGTCAATCCTTTCAATTTTACATCAAACAAGAGAACAATTAATAAATCTCTATTGTAGAAAACCAAAACCAACAACAGAAGCAACATCAACAAAAACCAGACAAAAGAGATTTTCTAACCAAATTAGATGAATTTACATGAAAACACATAAATTTTAACTAATGAACGACTTAAATGATTAGAACAAACGACAACGTCGATTGCGAGCTGTTGCGATCAGTCGAATTAATTGTTTTAATTCTTCGTAGAACAGCAAGATTCTTCTTTGACGTTATCTGCGCATTTGTTAAGGCAGCAGAAGCAGCATCATACAATCATGATTTTTTTTATTTCATGCTCCTGCTGCTGCTACTACTATTGAACTCATAAATTTTGATTAAAATAAAATGACTCAATTTTTCGAAGAAGTTGGAACATTTTTCAGCCAGTGGGAGGGAGTGTGTTATTGGAAGCACGGTGTTCTTCAGTGTGCCGCAGCTAGCCGATCGAGTGAAATAAAAACTGCCTACGTTTCTTTTTGAATTCTTTAGCAGCACATTCAAGAGTACCTACTTTTATTAAATGCACTGAAACCATTGATTTTGGGTTTCTTCCACAAACTTTACTGAAGTTTGTTGCGTGCGTGCTTACGTCACTGTAAAATTAAAAAAAAAATATAAAATATGTATTTAAATCCCTTGAATGGAGATTATATTTGGTAGCCCTGAAAACTTAAATTTTAGCATAAATTTTAAATTTTAAGCGTTTGAGAGGCACTGAAGTGAAATAGAGGAAGTTTAAAGTCTGGAGCTTTTAAGATATGTCAAAATTGCTTTTGGGCTTAGCTTAACGTCATGATATTGTTTTGAAAGAACGATAGAAAGTGACCTTGATAAAGCCAGCTAAACTATCTATGAGTTTATGCGCGCCTGGTAATCGAGCAAAGTTTGACTATGAAGAAACAGTCAACATTGTCGATTTTATGACCTTGGTACCGGTCAAAAAGGGGTAAAAGTTCATTGTCCTCAAGTCCCGCTACCAATTTTTGACCAGTGTTAGATGAAATCGTATGGGTACAAGGAAAATGAAATAGGGGAGATAGGCTATTAGAGTCACGTAAGTGGGAGTAGCAGAGAACTATTGGGGGAAGGCAGGGCCGAAAATTCTCCGTTGGTTGTTATGAAAATGAGGTAGGAAATAAATCCAAGGATTTACCAAACGCAACGGCCGACCTTTTTTCTTAGACTATCAGTTGCTCAGAGACCAAAGTAGTGCTTACAACAGTGTACCCGAGGAAATAGAAACAGCATAAAAAAAGGAAGCATAGTCATACTTACTGGGCCGAAGGAAAAAGATTCACATTTAAATATTTATAAAATAATTTGAATAAATAACGCAAGGGAATAAGGTGCATTGTTCATTTTATTGATTTATAGTTTTAAAACTAATTAAATAATTATAAAATAAATTAGAATTGAGGGCAATATGAAAGAACGAACATCAGCATGAACTTGGAACAGCCTTGGGTTCAAGATCGGAGATTAGCTTTAAAACAACAGGAACCGGAAACAAGATAAGTGGAGTGATATAAGAAATTTATTAGCATCAAAAGATAGTAAAGAATAGATATAATAACTCCAGATCAAGTTAAAGAAAGTTTTGAGGTGTTATTACTATTCATCCAGAAGATTCGAGTTCCCTTGCGTCAATTTTTATTGTTCCTCCAGAGTTTGGTTACAATAGAAATAGCACGAAATTAAGGACTTGCAATTGGTAGCTGTAAAGGAAAAGCTGTAAATAAAAGAAGAAGTTAGTGGAAAATCTGTAAAGAAAAAAAAGTTTGTGGGAAATCTGTAAAGAAAAGAAACGCTGTAAAGAAAAGAAAACTATAAAGAAAAACTTAAAAAAAAAACTGTAAAGAAAAAGTTAGTGAAAAATCTTAAAAATAGTATAAAAGAAAAGCTATAAATAAAAGAAAAGCTTTAAAGAAAAAAAAAATGTAAAGAAGAACGCAGGAAAAAAACTAAAGAAAAAGTTAATGGAAAATCTGTAAAGAAAAGAAATAAAAGAAACGCTATAAAGAAAGAATTGGAAGAAATCTACATATTAAAGTGAAGCAAATCTGCAAAGAAAATTATGGCAGAAAATAAATAAAAAAGTCTGTAATAAAAAAAAAAAACACAAAAACAGAAATAAAAATTAATTAAAAGTTTAAAAAGCAATAAATCAAATAATATTTCGAACATAGAATAAGCTAAGAGTATTGTAAGTGTAGAGCTATGTTATTTTTCATAATTTGTGTAGCTATGTTTCACTGTGGTCCGAACTTAATAACCCTCAAATGAATCACTAGTGCGCATATTAGCACTGTAAAAAACTTTAAATTCTTTAAATTCCATTTCTTTTTCCTTTTCAGGCCAAAGCAAGAATATTCAACTATCGAACCAACTACCTAAGCGAAAGTGATTAGATACAAAATAAAAAAGGCTTTAGTATTTATTATATATTATTTTTTATTAATAAAAATTAAAAATTATTATTATTGATTATAAAATACATATAATATTGATTGTATATATAAAATTATATATAACTATTTGAATGTATGTACTAAAACAATTTATTTCTTTTAATGGGAGTTCCAACCTAAAATTGTGTGTTATTCTTATAAATGAATGCCTTAACTTAACACTTAACTAAAAATATAAAAAATTTGTTGTGAAGACTACGAAAAATGTGACTGAAAATTTCAGGCTAAAAATTTTTTTTCATAAAAATGCTGCAAAAAAATATACCACCAAAAAGACAAATTTAAGATCTTTTAAATATATGTACACTTTTTTTGTACAACTTAAGGTTTCAAAACTACATATAGAGTGGCTCACAACGAAAGTCGGGCAGGCATTTCTTAGCACTTTCACATTGATTTCAGAAATGAAAATGTATAAAGAATATTGCAATATATATTTTTTCTAAACTCTATTTTTTGGTGAACAAAATTAAACAGAAACATATTTAAAAAATTAGAACAAAACGGTGAAACAAACTTAAATCAAACCAAACTGATAAAAACGAGCTCACAGTGAAAGTCGGGCAAGTAAAGAAAAAATGCAAATTGTGGTCCTTAAACCGTTATTCCTGCTTACAACTTTTTACTACTATTGGAATAACTTCAGTCAAACGCAAAGCTTAAAAAAATAAACATTTCTCGAAAAGTAAATCAATCAACACTGGCAGAAAGGCAGATCGTGATAGATTATTATTTGAAAGGAAAATCCGAGCGACAAATTTGCCTTAAAAAGTAAATCAAAAGTGCACGATATAATCCAGCACTATATGCAAGATAAGAGAATATGCAATAAAGAACGTACAGTAGCTAAAAATATACTTAGCTCCAAAGATGAAAGGTATTAATAAAGGAAAAAATAATAAAAGACCCATTTTTATTCGTACGAATTCTAGAGGTCACGTTAAGACTCAATTTGAAAAAGAGTGTACTCTCAGAAACAATTTGAAGAATTTTGAGAAAAAAATGTTTAAATTGAGGAGTAGCACGAAAAAAGTACTGTATTAGAAAGAAAAATGTAATAGAACGCCCCAATTTCGTGCATGAGCAGATGAAAGTCTTTCTATTCTGGAACAAGGTTAATAAAACAGAAAACATTAGGATCTTTAGCACTTTTAAACAAAAAACTTTTAGTACAGGTTTTGTTTGCCGATGAGAATTTATTTAATTTATATGGTTTAGATGGAAAGCGAAAACCGAATGAAGAATTTTGCAATAAAAATTCTAAACATACGATTAAGCATGGTAAAGTATCAGTCATATTTTGGGGCTGCGTCTGATGTTGCAAGGATTCATTTTATTGAAGGTATAATGGGCAAAACTATGTTCCTTGACATTCTCATTGCGCAAGTAAAAGAAAGTGCGGGTAAATAAGAAATTGTAGACAATTTTTAGTTTTACCAACACAATGACCTGAAACATACGACGCTCTTGGTAAAGAATTGTGCACTTAATATTTGTCCAAATGTCATAAAAACAACCTCACAAGGCCCAGATTAAAATGTTCTAGAACAACTATGAGATGAACTTGAACCCTGAGTGCAGTATCAGAGATGGGCAACTAAAGATCCAATCCTAAAAAATAGTAACCTAAGTGAAGAGTGGAATCAGATTGTCATATAAGAAAAGGGATTGGCAACAAAATATTAAATTCTTAGTTTAAACATTGAATTCCTTATCTGCCTGACTTTCAATATGAGTTCGTTTTTAACCCTACGGTCCATAACCGGGTACCCGGGTACTTTTTTGAACTTTAAAGTGCTACTGTTCCTTTATTATTGAAGATATAAGTATGAAACTCCGGATCATCAGAGATTTCGGCTAAACTCAGAGACTAGAAAAAAGTTTATCAAATTTGGTTAAATATATTAACTAAAAAATGAGTTTAATGTTTTTGCATACAGGGGTCCATGATCAGGGTACCGGGGTACCTTAGTGCAAATTACCTAATATTTCAAAGAAAAAACGTTTGTTTTATTTTTATTTTGTTTCAAAATGTTTATTGATGTGTAAAAAATGAACTGTAATTGTTTTTTAGTTAAATTATCTATATTTTATTTATTTTAACTTATTTCTAATATTTGATGTCTTATGTTGAGTCATTGTTGAAACATGGAAAACATTTTGATATTGTTTGAGTATGTTGATCGCAAATTGGTTTCTTGCAAACGTTGCAGACTTTTCTCGTCTTTCTTCTCCTGTTGTCTGGCAAAGAAACGCACAAATAGCAGCATCCTGTTATTGGCTTCCTGCCATCAGTAGAAGCAGCCGTAGAAGTAGATGGTTGCTCGGTATAGGTTACCGTCTCCACTGGTCTTCCCAAAAAGCTCTCAATTGCTAATTTGGTGGAAAAATGGCGCGTTACTTGACGATTAGCTAATCTTTCTTCTATTATTGGCACACACAAATCTCCAGCAAGTTTACGCAAAAAGCGTTTTCTCTGTGTTGTTTGATATGGAACAGTTCTGTTATTATCATAAAATATAGTGTATACCGCGTCTCTGTGTGGTATACTCCCAAAGCGTCAGGTCCATAACATCCACGCCACCTTTCGTTTTGTTATAAAAATTGATGATATCTGGCTTGCCGTTTTCTTCTACAGTTGCATCATCATGCAGAGTCGACAACAATATTACGGAATTTGTTTTCCTCTGTTTGTATGAAACCATAGTCACCTTCTCGTGGAAACCAAATTTGCTTGTGCCAACGGTCCACCTCTTATCGTCTTTCATTTCTGTTGGTATATAGGCTTTGTTTCGCCGCAGTGTTCCAACAATGCTAAGTTTGACGGATATCAGCTGCTTTGCCAGTGGCAGCGTCGTAAAAAAATTATCCATGGTGATATTACGTCCGCTATTGTGGTATGGCCCAACCAAATCTCTGACTACTCTTTCGCATACACCGATTTGACAGGATATGAATTTTTAGCATCGCATATCCACCATACCTTGATCCCGTATTTCGCAGGCTTCGATGGAATATACTGGGTAAATTTTGTTCTATCGCGGTACGGATACAATTGTTCGTCGATTGTTAAATTTTCTGTAGGCACATAATATTTTGCGAGATTGGCGTTCAACATTATCCAAATATCTCGTATTGGAGCAGCTTTGTCTGTGCGCTGCCTCTCGTTTCTTGTTCTCGCGTCATCAAAACGTATAAACCGAATAAGATCCCAGAAGCGGCTTAATCCCATTGTTTCACGAAATAGACGATAAGACAATTGCGTCCATAAGTCCCTTGCATTTTGATCATTGGAATGATTTGCACCTGCCATTATCAGCATTCCAATGAATGCGTATATTTCTGCCACTGTCGTATCCTTCCACTTCAATTGACGCTTTGTTGGGTTTGCTGCATTGTAGGAATCATGAGTTGAATTGGCTTTTTTGTTGGTATGACGCACGATTATATCGACCATTTCTATTGTAAAATAACTCTTGAAGCATTGCATACCAGTCATACTTTCCGTCATTCGTAATGGACCACTGTGAGTTCTTACGATGTTGTGACTCCTTATTTGTTGACAAACAGGTAGTGTTGGTTGCCATTGAGTACCATCACGTGCAATCATACTTTCTGTTGTGCTTGATGTTGGTGCATTTTCTTCAACCATATCAGTTTCGCTGTCACTTTCATCTTCAAATCTTGCTCAATTTGCATTGGCGTGTCAATAGCGGCTGGAATTTTGTTGTCATTGTCTTCACTTTCTGAGTCTTGCACTTCTCCCGTAAATACCTCTCCTTCTTCCTCAATTGGCTCTAAAGCATCGTCATCCACAGTCATATTATCAAGTATAGACTCAATATATCTGCTTCTGGCTTCTTCACTCAAACGCATATATTGTCTTTCAGTTAAATATTCTATTTTGCGGTTCATTTTTCTTCAACTTCATTGTTCAACTCTTCAACTTATACTGACGAAATCATTGAAATGTATTCTTTTTCTACCGTAGCTGAACATTTGCTACCTAAAAACACAAACAAAAAAACTCAAAAAATACAAACACAACATTTGCTACCTAAAAACACAAACAGAAACATAAAACCAGTTTCTGTTTACTTTTGTGTGCTTTTTAGGTAGAAAATGCCCATAGAAACCAATTTTATCTTACAAACATGAAATTTGTACAGTTGAGATGTAAAAGTTAAGCGTTTCTAATAATCTGTGCATATATATATTATTTTATTTGAATATAAACGAAAAAACTTCACTAGGGTACCCTGGTTATGGACTCCTGTTCGTCCAGGTGGTTATGGACCGTAGGGTTAAAGCTTTGGTTTGATTAAATTTTGTTTTACAGCTATGTTCTAATTTTTTAACTATGTTTCTGTTTAATTTTACTCACCAATAAAGAACGTTGTAAAAAAAAAATATTTACTCCAAGTTTCTTCTTATATTTTCATTTCTGAAACCAATACGAAAGTGCTAAGAAATGCCTGCCCGACTTTCGTTGTGAGCCACTGTATTTGTATACATGCGCTTGTTCTATTTTTTTAAGACTTTTTGATATTTTTCACAGTGTATATTTTTAAAACAAAATTTTAAATCAAAACAAAAGTAAGCAGATATAATACTTTTTAGGAGAACTAACCATCTATAGAGAATCAAAATTTTCAAAAATAGTGATGTCAAAATCGTGGGCGCTTTTACATGGAATCACCAAAATACTTTTTTCTTTCTTTATAATTTTTTTCAATTTCGGCCGGAATCGTTACACTGTGGGTCATCGCCTCAAAATAAGAAAAACCATTGAAAATTCTAGTTTTGCTTTTGCAAGTAAATGTCTTCGTCATTTACAGAAAGATTTATTCAATTGGTTTCTATAAAATTTTCTTTGCACAAAAGTTAAATTAAATTACTTTGGATGAATAAGAAGAGATTTAAGCCTTACATTCAATGTTTTATATTACTTTTAAACCAGTCTATTTGTAACTATGTGTATGTAATTTTAAATTAGGTTCATTATCCTACTGCTATATTAGAAGTATCGTGGCTGCTGTAGCCTACTGGGTCCGCAAGCTAAGGAAGCGAGGTAGCCCGGGTTCAATTCCCCGCTCAGACAAAATGTTTTTTCAATTGAATTAATACTTTTGTTCGGCAGCCTCTCTGTAGACAATGGCACGCACAACAAAATTGATCAATAGAAGCTCGGCTAAAGCCCTTTCTAGGGCTAAAGTGGCCAATTTATTTTTAATATACTATTTTTATATTAGAAGTATCTCTTTTAAAGATAGGAGTGGCTTAGAGTATTTTTTTTTTTGTTCGCGTAAATTGTTCTTTTAGTTGACTTCTAGTATACAAATTTTGTTCTTAGTAATTCATTGGAATGAATCAACATTTTTCTTCGTGTATTGAAGTGCACAGCATTGCCAGCATAAAGTTGTAGTTTATGAGCTTCACTTTCGGTTTGTTATCAATTTCATGGCATGCCTAATTAACAATTTAATTAAATTATTTTTATTTGTTTTTCTTTGAATGAAATTGCATTGTTTTGATAGCGTTGCAACTGTTGCTGTTGCAGTTTCCTGCACATAAATGACTTAGGTCTGATGATGTTTCTTGTGGCATGAGTCTATAATATAATGTATAGAATGTGGCATTAGTTTGTGTTTTTACAGCTGCTGATGTTTTAATATCTGCAACAATGCTGAAATATCACATATTGCTGATTTTGCATCATTTTCACAATGCTTTATTTGGAACAGGTGAAATAATGACAGTTTGTGTGGTTCTAAATATTTCAAAAGCCTTCTAAGTGGCTTTTTAACGCTCGCATTTATGTTTTTGTCGAACGTAGCGCCTGTAAAAATGCTTGTGTCTCGCATATATCACACACAATCTTTCTCAGTTATTTCGAGTGGATGCATTTAAAATCTGGTATCGCACTCATACATATATTATCTTGATATCTTCTGAAAATGCTTTGACTCGACAAATTAAGCCAACCGCTGCGTTACGCGCTACAATGAAACGTGCAGTGTTTACAACGCACTGGATTCGTTATGCATAATTTAGTTTGGGGGATTTTTGTGATTGCCGTTTCTGTTTTTTTTTTGTTGCAGTAATTGATATAGTTGCATTTGAGAAACAAATTGTTGAAAATCAATTTAAATGTGTGAGAAAGCCATTTGAATTATAGGCACACAAGAAATTTTACTACTCTAAAGGGGGACAAAAATACGCCCTTTAAAGTGTCAGTGATAAGAAATGATTAGGAAAAAGGGTGTGCAGCCTCATTCTTACACTATTTATGATAGAGAGATAATGAATATATATTAAAAAATTAATGATAATTTTTTTCTGTCAAACTTCCAAAAAATAATATTCACCTAGGCTTAAGTACCATACAGTCCAAGAAATAAGTATAGTGTACAACCATAAATTTTGTATTTTATTTATTTATTTATTTATTTATTTATTTTGAATCGTGATGTTTTATTCCATAATTCTTTAGTATATATCAGTAGCGTAACTATATTTTATGCGCCCGCCCGCAGTTTTCTAAAAGCGCCCTGCTAATTACTTTTAGAGTAAAACTATGTTAGGTACTAGAAGTGTAGGAGAATACAAGAGAACTCTTAACAAAAAAAAAAAAAGAGAACAAGAAGAGACTTTTTTAATTCAATAGTCATCATTAGAGAGTATAAAAATATGCACGATAAAACTTGATTTATGCGCATTAAAAAGCACGAAAAATCGAAAATATGCTCGATGAATTTAAAAATATGCTCGATAAAAATATTTTAAGAGAAAAATTACACAAAATTGTACATATTTTGGAACGGAATATATATTTCCAATCTTATAAATGTTTTGAATAGCATTTGCTTTAAGCGTTTTAATATGTTGAATTTCTTACGTATACAATTAGTAAAAAACCCCTTTTTTTAATAAACGTAAAAACTTAAAAATAATATTCACTTGTACTGAGCAACTTCGTTTTCAGTTTTTTTGTTACTATTGAATTAACTTAAAATTAAAACAATATAAAATGCAGTTAAACATTTTTCAAATTTTAGAATGGTAATAAACTTCCAAGTGTTACTTTAAATTCTCCATTGAAAAATATCTCCGTTTTTCAGTTAAAAACGATGAATATGCAGAGAATCTACGTTCAACATCGCAATATGTTGCCGGCCAATATCTTAGGTTTGATAATTCTTCAGTCGAAAGTTTGCTCGCATACTCACTAAAAACTCGTTTGTTTTTAAACAAAATTTTTCGAAGACTTTATGTCCTTAAATCCTACATTACGATGCAATATGCAAATGCATATTTTTATACTCTCTAGTCATCATTAATTACAACAGTTATATATTATAAATGTCTTATTTTATAAAAAAGTGTATATATTGGGGGTTGGAATTAGTTTTAAAGGTTTTCTAAGAGATGGCGTAACTATCAATAGATCACATCGGGCACACCTGTGACTATATTCATTTCAAAGCACATTGTCTAAGCTTCATTTTTCAGTATGTGTCATTCCACTGAAGTGTAAACAACATATATTTTTTTTCTCTGTGAACATGTCGACTTTCGTTCCAACAAAACGCAATTTGCGGGAAGGTTTACTTTTGTGCTTCCATTTGAAGAAAAAAGCGGTTGAAGCACAACGCACGCTTACTGAGGCTCACGGGGACTATGCTCCATCGATTTCTACTTGTGAGTACTGGTTCCGTCGGTTTAAAAGTGGTGATTTTGATACGGAAGACAAAGAGCGTCCGGGCCAGCCGAAAAAGTTTGAAGATGAGGAATTGGAGGCTTTGCTCGATGAAGACCCGTGTCAAACCCTTCAAGAATTGTCAGAATCATTGGGAGTCGACTTATCAACGGTCGGCAAACGCTTGAAGGCCATGAGAATGATTCAAAAGTAAGGAAATTGGGTGCCGTACCAGTTGAAGCCGAGAGACGTTGAACGGCGATTTTGCATGTGCGAACAACTGCTTCAACGGCATAAAAGGAAGAGTTTTTTGCATCGTATTGTCACTGGCGATGAAAAGTGGATCCATTACGATAATCCTAAGCGAAAAAAATCGTGGGGACCACCCGGCCATGCATCAACATCGAGGGCCAAGCCGAATATTCATGGCGCCAAGCTTATGCTGTGTATTTGGTGGGATCAGAAGGGTGTCGTGTACTATGAGCTGCTAAAACCTAACGAAACCATCACTGGGGAACGCTACCAACAACAATTGATGCAATTGAGCCGAGCATTAAAGGTTAAACGGCCGGAATATGCCAAAAGACACGACAAAGTGGTTTTTCAACATGACAACGCACGGCCACATGTTGCAAGAACCGTCAAGGAAACGTTGGAGGCGCCTAATTGGGATGTGCTACCCCACCCGCCTTATAGCCCAGACATAGCCCCTTCCGACTACCACCTATTCAGATCGATGACCCAAAAAATGGGTCGATTCGTGGATTGCCTCAAAAGACGAATCGTTCTTCCGGCGCGGAATCCATATGCTGCCAGAAAGATGGGAAAATGTTGTAGCTAACGATGGACAATACTTCGAATAATATACATTGTACCGTTGTTTCTAAATAAATGCTCAAAAACCGAAAAAAACCTTTAAAATTAATTCCAACCCCCAATACTATTTTAAAATTCTATTAATAAATTCATTCTGTTAAAAAAAAAAGCCAAAACGTAAAAAACATTTTTTATAATATCAAATATAATACAATTTATAATAAATATTATAAGATTTGATCACAAATTAGTTAAAAAGAAGACATATATCAATTATTAAAAATTGTAAACTAGCTTAAAGTTTGCAAAATGAGAACAATAATTTTCTTATTGGTGAAATGATAATTTTAAGATGTTAAGTTTAAGGTACTATTACAGTGTGTAGCTATAAAAAACACTTTTTTAACCTAGTATTATTAACCTTAATGATTCAAATTTTTTACATGATGAAGAATTATTCATGAAGAAATAATAAATTTTTTTTTTGTCTTTATAGTTGTTGTTAATTTCCTACAGATCGTTGAAGTTAGCGTGTTTAAAGAATTGTTGCACATAACAACATTAGTTTCTCGTCTCCAGCATTTACAAGCGTCTGAAAGTAGAAAATCAAAGTGCATTCTTGAGTTAAGGGTTGTAGTTGAGCACTCAACCTCCGTATATAAAAAAAAAATAAAAAATTAAAAAATGGCATGCCTTGAAAAAAAATGTCCAAAAAACTCTCTTCTTTGCCGAAACTTTCGGCCATACAAAAACAATAATAGTTTTTTGGCTTTTTATAGGTCTAGTGCTTAACAGAGTCTATAAAAATCACAATGAATCAAGATTCATTAAAATCGATCAAGTAGAATTCCAGATATCTTAGAAGCCAATTCGAAAAACCTTGTTTCGAGAAAAATGCGCTTAAAGATTTAAAGGTTCTTGAATATTACGCGACATGCGAATATAAAATATGTTATAACTTTTTTCTATTTGATATTTTTTTCTAAAATTTTGCATACGTATTTTTAAGACCTTACAGAACCATATTCTATCGAAAAACTAAAATGGATTTTAAATTTTTTATACACTGTAATAGTACCTTAAATGTTTTGTATTTGACGTTACCTGTTAACTAAAGAATTTAACTAACGTCACAAAATATGACCAATAAATGATAAAAATAACATCAGCAGCTGACTTGCTGAAAATATGAAAGCTAACGGGTAAATCGACTTCGATCATAATCAAGTTTTGCCAAACAAAGGTGACTTTTGCTCAAAAAAATCGGCTTTTGAACCCTGAGAAATCGTCTGTACATGACTTATATTTTATTTAAGCACATATTATTAAATTATTTTTCATTTATTGTTGTTAATTTTAAACAATAATAATTTATGAAGAAAATAAATATTTTGGTATATCTTAATTTTTTTGGAAACAAACGTCGCACAGCCTAACGTCCCCTATCAATAATCTCCAAAAAGAGAAGGAGTGATCGTAAAGCTATGAGAATTGGCATGAATATCTTTCTTGGCAAAATTAAGTAATGTTGAAAAAGTTATACAAATCCGCCCTCTGCCACACCAACGAAACCCATTTTTGCCAGAAACTTCATTAAGTCTTCTTTCAAAACAGCGAAATTTGCTACATCAATATCTTTTGTGATTATAGATAAATGGAAAATTTTATAGGCGAATGCCATTCTCATTTATCATATTTTAGTAACTCAGCCTTGAAAAATACTACCAACACAAGTTAACTAAGTTTTTATTTAAATTTGTAAGCTTTTTTGATTACAGCAGGGATATTTTAAAAATTGAGTTGTTTTGTGTTTGTATATCTTCCGTTTTAGCAAGTATTAGCTAGAAATTTTGGTGTAAGACTTGGTGTATCGTAGTTCTAATAATTTTTTCGTGAAAAACTATAGTCAATCTTTCTCAAAATAATTTTTTAAACATTTTTAAAAATTTGTATCCCGCTTTTAGTGTTTACTTTTATGACAAGATTCAAACCATATGTTAAAAATGTAAAGAAACACAGTAATTTGCCAGATATAAGAAATTTATACTTTATTTTGATACACAAAAAAAAAAATAGGTTAAATAATATGTAAATAACAAGAAAAATTTAATTTTTAAAAAATATAACTTTGACGGCTTGTCATAACGAAACGGTTACAACTATTAAAAAAATTCATTTTGATTTTTTCACCCAGGATATTTTCTATTGAAAGCTATAAAAAAATTGGAATAAATTAAAACATCGATATACCATATTTTCGGCCGCATATTTTACACTGTGTGTCGTTCTCCACTTCATTTATAATTTTCATCAAGGGACTTGAGGGCGCCCCTGGCTTAGTTGCGCCCGCCCGCAATACGGGCTCTGCGGGCCCGCGTTTTACGCCACTGATATATATATAAATTAGAGAAAGTCAGAGATATATTAATACAAGATTAAAAATAAATGACAAAATTTTCTTTTTAACACAGAACTTAAAATTCCATTTGCTTGGAACAAAAAAAGTACAGTGTACAATACAATAATTGAATACACCTTCTCAATTCCATTAGAGAGTCCAACTGCCCACCACGAGAATAAGTCTGTTGAGGAAAAATTCCCCAAAGGTACTTCATGGGATTTAAACCTGGACTGATGACCGTCCAGTCCATACAGCTATATGTATATCAGCAAAAAAGTTTTTTATTGCAGCGGCGTTATGTATTGCAGCGTTGTCCTGCTGGAAAATCCATTTGTCACTGCAAAAGTTTTCGGAAAAATCTATTAAAACGCTGTCAAGGAGTTCAATGTACGCCAACGTAGTCATTTTGTGGCTTATGAAACGGAGTTGTTTTATTGTGCCCAAAAGCCGCCCATACCATTAAAGATCCGCCTTGAAAATTTCTAGCATGGCGCATGTCTTGCGGTCGACAAATATCCCGCCAATACCTGTGCAAGCCAACGGGACCGTCTAAATTTAACTTTTTCTCATCACTAGAAACCACTTTTTTCCACTCATCATCTCACATCAAGTGTCTTTGCGCATATTGTATCCGAGCAGCTTTATCGCGAGGTAGTAGTTTTGGTTTAGGCACTCGCTTGACATACTTCAGGTTATTGTCTTCCTTTAATATCTGCTGGACTCGTCGGGTGGACACTTGTAGACTTAATTGCCGTCTTATATTTGCTGGAGAACTGCCTTTGTTGACTGCCAAACGCTTTATTTGACGCTTTTCTCTTTTGTTGATCTTCGGCGGGTGCCCATTTTTTACTTTTGTGCCATAATTTTCTGGATTTTTTAGGAATGAACATATTGCGTTCTTATTATGCTGCAATTTATCTGCAATATCTCTTATTGTTTCACCACATTGCCGCAGCGTTTCGATTTTGGTGCGCTCTACAATCGATAAATGAGTTCCGCGGGGCATATCTAATTCTGTTTTTAATATATGTCGGGAGAAATTTAATAAAGAAATACCTAAATAGCCAACAAAACTTAAATAACGCTAGAAAATAACTAATTTGCAGCTTCACCGAACTTTTTCTTTACTGTACTCTATAATTATTTCGCACTGAATAAGCAAAAACATCAAGTAAACAAAGAAATAACGGGACTTCCCACGGTACTTATGCTCTTGATCTTGAATCATTAACAACTCATAACTCTTGAGCATATACATTGGGGCGGGTCGATTTGTAGGAACCATACCTCTATCGTTAAAATCGAGTCCCCTACTTTTTGTTGGTAGATTTTTTCCCAAATTGACGTTCGTATGAAATATTACCTACACGTTCACATCCATAACTCAAAAACTATCGATCGGGTTTAATCGCCAGTAGGCGCGTTGGAAAACCAACATTGGTCCAACGGTTCAAAAGTTACGGGCATTTTTGTCCAAATTTTGGAGCATTTTTCCATTTTTTTCATGATTTTGTCCAAGAATATTACTTTCATGGCCATTTTTTTGGCTCATTTTTTTTGACTTACTTAGCTATAAAAATTACATACCGGAAGATTTTCACAATCAGCAATTTTTGAGCTCAACTTTCCGGTAATTGATCGTGGTCCAGTGGTGGTTGATTTGTCTAAAGTGTCAAACAAATGTCTAAACGGAAGCTCGTTAAAGTGCAGAAGACACACAAACCAGTGGAGTGGTCTCTTTAACTGTTTTTCGAATAGTCGCAAAATTCCACCGTGTACGCCAGTATTTGTTGGTTCACCATTAGCGCATATGGCAATTAATGAATCGAGAGACATTGTTTTTCTTGAAAGAATTCGATAAATTTGTTGACTTTGCTTGCCGCAGTTTCACTTTCTAGTTTTGTGAAACTAGTTTCTAGTTTCTAGAGTGTATGTTTGTGGTGGTAGAACTAAATCTGAAACTCCTCTCACATCAACTTCCATTTCGTCATAATGTGGTTCGTATGTAGGATCGTTGCTCACTGGGATCGTTGGTATCGTCTCTTTACTTCCCTATCGTGTTCCGGTATCGTTTGTATTCTGTCATTATATTGATCGCGCATGAAATCTTTTAAGTTTTCTGGGATAGATCCACATGAGCAGTCGTTTTCTTTCAAGTTGCATTTACATTTTCCAATGTTGAATAATTGGTTTGTTGATTCTACGAATTTTTGGAATTCTGTTGCGCGTTTTACTCGTTGTTTATCTGCATTACTATATGCGTCAAGCAAATTATTCAATTTTCTTATGATGCTACCTTTGAGTATAAGTTCAATATTAAGTTGATTCCAAATTTCTAACAATCTGTCTGCTACTTGGGGAGTAAATGTTTTATAAGAAAACATTTTGCTTTGGGCTTTTGAACGTTCGGCCAAGAAAAAATAGTACTTCAATATATCTCGTTTAGTTGACAGATTAATATCAGGTAATTCACAGGCCACGCCAAAAGAAAAAACATCATGAGAGACCAAATGTTGCAAACTACTGCGTTGGGTATCTGTTGGATTTTGCGATGAACCAGGCTCTGAATCCATTTTTTAAACCGTCACTAAAAGAATTAAATATGTTTTTCATAGAATAATAACGTAACTATTAACTATAATAGTTAGCAATGTTTTTACACTTACCTTTAAATCTTTTCTAAATTTCAAAATAGTTTGATTATTTGTTAGTTATTTCAAGTAACACTTCACTGAAATGACGCTCAAACAAAACTAGCATACACTGAAATATTATAAACAAACAAAAATAAAGAAGTCTATAAAGAAACTAAAAACAAAAAGAAATAAACAAACATAACACAGGGTGTGCACCCTGTGAAAAAATATGCCAATAATGTAAAGCGCAAATCAGTCCAGTCGTAACGTAAGGTTCGTAAGCTTCGTAAGTCAAAAAAATTGAGCCAAAAAAATGGCCATGAAAGTAATATTCTTGGACAAAATCATGAAAAAAATGGAAAAATGCTCCAAAATTTGGACAAAAATGCCCGTAACTTTTGAACCGTTGGACCAATGTTGGAGATTTTTTTTTTGTAAACTGATAGTTCTTGAGTTATGGATGTGAACGTGTAGGTAATATTTCATACGAACGTCAATTTGGGAAAAAATCTACCAACAAAAAGTAGGGTACTCGGTTTTAACGATAGAGGTATGGTTCCTTTGGCAAATTTTCATGGAATAACCCATAGAATACGGAAATCATAGGGAAAATGTCGAAAAATAAATCGACCCGCCCTAATATACATATATACAACCATTCTGCAAATAAAGCATGACTACTTATATAAATACTAAAGTAAAGTTTATTTTGTACACTTTACTTATTTCGCGGACTGTACCACTAAATATAACAAGACTTTCTTCTACATCATTTTCAATTATAATTAAAAAAAAGATCAATTGAAATTCAGAATAGAATTGATTTTTTGAAATACAAAATAGATCAATCGAAATTTAGAGAAGACCATGATTATTTAAATTCAGTATAGAACAATTAAACTTCAGAAAAGATCAATTGGAATTCAGAATAGAATTGATATTTTGAAATTTAGAATAGATCAATTGATTTAAGCTGAATTTCTGATGAACTTTCTGAATTTCATTTAATCTATTTTGAATTTCAATTGATCTTTTCTGAATTTTTAAAGAATCTTTTCTGAATTTTAAATCGTATTTTTAAATTTGAAATGGAATTCCTTAATTTCAAATTATCTTTTCTGAGTTTGAAACTATCTTTTCTGAATCGCTATTGGAAATAATGTAGTATTGATAAAATAAAAACGAGTGTCGTTAAGTTAAAAGTTGTACCTAACGTCACGATTATTTAATTTAACGCATTTTGTTTTCTTGATTCTACTCAATTATTTTTTTTTTCAAGTAATATTTTTTACATATACAAAATTTTTGCTTATTAATACAAAATTATTTTCTGAAGCAGAAGGAATTTTCTGGATGCACGTAAATAATTTTTGTTTTATTTAATACGTGTTATGATCAGGACTAGGATTTCGATGACATGTCATCTCTTTTCTGCTGCTTCGAAGACATTTCCTGCTTACTTAAAACGTCCATTTATGTTTCCTAAATTTCAAGTATGAAAAGTTTTTAGGAAATTTTTTCATCACTTTTTTTATCGTTTTTAGTTTTCATGTCAGTTTTACTAGATTAAGGGTATTTTTTGGTAATGTTTAGAGATTTTAAAGTTATTTAATTGTCATTTTTGGATGTTTTCCATTTTTAGAGAATTTTCCGGGTTTTTAGATCATCTTAGTGTAGTTTTTAAATAATTTTTTTTTTTTTTTCGTGCTAAAAATTGTCAAAATGCACATTTTTAAACATATTCCTTTAACACTAGAGTCCCTTCAATCAAAAACATTACCTCTCGACAAAGGGGTAGCTTTGTCTATAGACTTCAATGAAAAAAGCTCTGCGTGTGGTGAAACTGACGAAATGGTGTGCAGAAAAATGAAACAAGTGTTAGATAAAAACTCAGGATATGCTAGTATAAAATAAATTTTAATTTAGTAATATTTTATTTTTAAGGCTAAATTTTTTGTTTATTTTTTATGCAATTTTTTGAGTTTTTTAGGTAATTTTTGTCAGTTTTAGGGACATTTTCTGCAGTTTTTAGGCAATTTTTGTCATTTTTTTAGGTATTTTTTTGCAGTTTCTTAGGTCATCAAAATCCGAGCCCTGGTAAAGATTATATGTAATTTAATTAGGTTTTAAATGAATTCGGTCAGATTTATTTTAATGTAGTATCTTTGATTTAGCAGTTATTAAAGCCATTATTTTTAACGTGCTTTTAAAAAGATATGGATTTTAGCTTTTAAGAAAAAGTTACCCTGAAATATAAAGTTTTAATTGTCTAAATTTAAGTGTTCTTTCAGCTACCCGAGTCAAGCAATTTATTCTGGAATAAAGAACATTTAAATAGTTTTTAATATAAGAAATGACTACTGATACATAGTAGGATATTTTATAATTCGTAGTCTTAGAATCCTGATTCTAGTAAACTTACTGCATTATTCTGTATCACGAACATGCACACCAACGATGAGAAAGACACGAGAAGCAATACAATTTTGTATGGAAGAAAATATTGCTTCTCGTGTCTTTCTCATCGTTGGTGTGCATGTTCGTGATACAGAATAATGCAGTTAGATTAATTTGACACATTCATGAATCTAGTAGAATAATTTTTTGATAAAACAAAATTATTTCTCTTCGTGACAATGCGCTCGGTATTGTTTTGCAAGGAATGTTCTAGCTTTTCTATTCGAAAATGACGTCATTTGCGTTTTCTTCCGCTAACAGCTTTAATTTGAGCAGTCTTTGCTACTTTTGTTTTTAAAGGTAAAGAGGTAAAGTTTTTGTTTATTTAATGGGGTTTTAAATGAATTCGTGCAGATTAATTTTATGTAGTATCTTTGATTTAGCAGTTATTAAGGCCATTATTTTTAACGTGCTTTTAAAAAGATATGGATTTAAGCTTTTCAGAAAAAGTTACCCTGAAATATAAAGTTTTAATTGTCTAAATTTAAGTGTTGTTTCAGCTACCCGAAACAAGCAATTTATTCTGGAATCAAGAACATTTAAATAGTTTTTAATATAAAAAATGACTACTGATACATAGTAGGATATTTTATAATTCGTAGTCTAAGAATCCTAAGTTTACTAGAAAACTTAGAATAATTTGACACATTCATGAATCTAGCAAAATAATTTTTTGATACAACAAAATTATTTCTCTTCGTGACAGTGCACTCTGTATTGTTTTGCAAGGAAAGTTCTTGCTTTTCTATTCTTAAATTACGTCATTTGCGTTTTCTTCCGCTAACCGCTTTAATTTGAGCAGTCTTTGCTACTTTTTACCTTCCCTCCCAGAATGCTCCCCTCAAAGTCCACCCATTTCACTATCTAAGCAAGTGCCAACATTTTTCGTAACTGCGCTCTCATTTATTATAATTGCTGGCTTTAAGGGATCGAGGGATTAAAAAAGTTCAAATTTCTGTACCAACTCTCTACACACACACACGCACACACACATTCAGAGACAATGGTGAGCACAGCCATACACACACTTCTTTCATTCATTCAAGTCATGTAAAAGCGCCATAAATCAATTTCAAAATATGAGAGTTGTTTGCCGCCACCGCTGCCGCCATGGTGTCAAGTTAACAAAAAGTCAACAATGGCAACACTGCACACGCACAATGCACAGCATTGCCAACATTATGAATACAAATTCTTCAATTTTTTTTTTATTAAAATGTATATTTTGTTTTCATCAACTCCTTTGCGTCACTCATTCATTTGTGTTTGATACTTTTTAATTTTTTTCTTTTGAAAACATTTATTTGACTCTTTGACTTTTTGACTTAACGCTTGTTTGTCTGTCGAGGCGTCAAGTTGCCCGTCTGCCTCTACAATGCAGAATTCTTGCCAACATCATAAATTATGGCGGTTGCATTGAATATGGAAGCCGTTGCATTTTTTTACCCGTTGAATGCACTTGAAAGTGTAAAAAACCTTCCCTTCTTTTTCCCTACCAATTTAATTCTTTATATCTGTTGCTGTTTAAATACTTTTGACATCTCCGCGGAACCACAGCTGAGTTAATTTAATTGTTTTTTGTTGTCTGTGTGTCCTCCTCACAAACTAAGTACTCAGCATTTCCTTACTTTTATTAATTGTCTTTAATACGTTTTTATTGTTATGAAGAAATGTTGACACATTTGCGGAATTTAATATGTATAACTTTTCTTTACATAAAGAGAAGGAAGGCAAAGAAACCGAGTGCCTTGAAGAGAATGAGGCAGTAGAAAAAATTTCTCAAGCAATGCTCCGATAGTAAAATTAAAAAATTTGTATGTGCATTTTTTTAAAAAAAAAGTCATTGAACATTAACCAAAATTGAGAGGATTAAATTTCGTATGTGAGCTTGTATAGTAAAAAACTACATTAATTCAATATTGCAATTACAATAGACTTACCCAGCAAAATTTTTGATACAAATGTGACATGCATTCTCAGGGAGACTGCTTCCAGATGACATTCTATAAATCCAATTGTGCTTCTTCTAATACAGAGAAAACAACATTTTCAAAAGTGGCAGAAACGAGCTACTTTTAAAAACGTTTAACCGAGATTTTGCAGTTCTAACGTTAATTTTAATTTTAAAAACGAACATTTTAAAATGAAATAGTAAAACGTTTGTTTTTATTTTAAAAACGAAAATTTTTAAATTAGATTCTAAAATGTTCGTTCAATTTTTAACAATAAATCTTTTAAAATACAATAGTAAAACAATTATTTATATTAAAGTTTTTTCCTAAATGACCTCTATGTTTATTATGTTGACTTTATATGATTTAAATACAAATTCTAAATGTTTGATAGTTTAAATCATACTTGATTTTAAATACAAATTCTAGTTGTTTGACAGTTTAAAATCGTTTATCGAGCTTAAGGTCAAAGTTAGAAACAATTAATTGTTCTAACGAATTTTTCTAAAGAAACAACAACAACAACAAAGTTTTTTTCCAATATGAAAGGAAAAAAAAAACCACTAGCAAATTGATTTTATTGTACAATTTCTGCGTGCTAAACGCGTCATCAGAAATCTTTGTGATTGCCCGTGCAAGCGCGTAGACGCACTGCACCATCGGGGCGATGAGATTTTTGAAGCTTCAATTTCTCATTTTTTCCCTTAATTTCATAATGCCACATTTGTTGTTGTATTTCTGTTTTACTTTAGTTTCTGTTGTTGTTGTTGTTTCTTTAGAAAAATTCGTTAGAACAATTAATTGTTTCTAACTTTGACCTTAAGCTCGATAAACGATTTTAAACTGTCAAACAACTAGAATTTGTATTTAAAATCAAGTATGATTTAAACTATCAAACATTTAGAATTTGTATTTAAATCATATAAAGTCAACATAATTATTTATATTTTAAAAAGGAAATTTTTCATAATTTCCCATTAATCAAAAAACTTTCAGAAATTCCCATTTTCTTTATTAATTAAAAAACGTTTTATTGGTTTCCAAAATTATAGTTTTATTTCAATTATTTTTTCATCAGCTATGTCCATCTCGTTAAAATTTTTAGATGATGATACTGCATCCCAGAGCCTGTAAAAAATAGAATTTTTCAGATATTATTGATTTTATTTTTAATACTTACCTTTCAGTTGTGGCAGCAAATGCTCCAACTCAAACTCTTTCATTATTTTCTTGCAGGCAGTTCAAGTGATAAAATCTAAAATGAAAAAATATTTTATTTTTTGAACATATATCAAATACATAAGTCATTGAAACACATATAACAAACGATTCGTTATTAACAAGTGTTTTGAAACAAAGTGTGTGAAACCAACACCCCCACTTGAATTGTATTTATATACAGGGTGTCCCAGACTTAGAAGACAATAATGCGGGGGGTGGTTCCTCGTGATGAGACGAGCGAAAATTCGTGTGGGTGGGGGTGGTCGCAAATGCCCCCCTAGGGAGTTAGGAGGGAAAAACAAAGATAATAGATGTCGTTAGGTTTTAATATATAAGAAACATACCAACACACCGATTACCAAACTTAATTCTAAATTCAGATTTGAAATCAGCGAACCGCTAACACTGTTAAATGTTGTTTAAAACTCTTAAAAATACATTTTACTATATGGCAATGATGTGGTTAAAGTTTATGTAGGCTTGCCTTAAGAATGGGGGGCTTATGCGAATGACTTTTGCAGGAGTTGCA
The DNA here is from genome assembly GCA_963920525.1 of Dichetophora obliterata. Classification (NCBI taxonomy): domain Eukaryota; kingdom Metazoa; phylum Arthropoda; class Insecta; order Diptera; family Sciomyzidae; genus Dichetophora; species Dichetophora obliterata. The sequence goes on along the minus strand of OY986439.1, from coordinate 108,648,751 downwards.
GGGATGACGTAGAAGAGGATACGGCTGCCACCGTAACCTAACCTAACCTACATATTCAAATTGCTTTATGCTTTAATATCATTTAAATATTTCACATTTAAAAAATACCAGTTGTCCATTAAAATTACATATGTATTTTAATAGTAGTAGAATATAAAGGGTGTTTTTTTAGTATCTTGAGAACTTCAAATAATAAAACAAGACAGAAATATTGTTAGAATAAACTTTTTTTATGATTATAATCTGATAGATAATTTAATGGCATTTTTTTTTTAAATATGAGTTTTGGTATATGTCGGCCGCGGCTAATAGTTACACAGTCTTCACTATTTTTCCAATTTTTCACTAATTTCACTAATTTTTCCAATAATTCAAGACGCATGGCGTCAGTGGTGGCTTGAATATTGGCTTCCAATGCTTCAAAAGTTGCTGCTTTATCGGCATGAACTCATGACTTAACATAGCCCCATAAAAAGTAATCGTGAGGCACGAACGAGGGGGCCAGTTAACTGGACCACTTCTGGAAATAAAGTTGTCACCAAATTGATTTTGCAATAAATTGATGGTTAAGTTGCGCCATCTTGTTGGAACGAAATATCGCCGATGTTTAGCTGATTATTTTTTGAAACCAAAAAGCAGTTAGCATGGCTCGATAGCGCACGCCATTCACCACAACGGCTCTTTCCTCATTTCGTAAAAACCGCACCAAACAGTCAATTTCAAAAGCCTGGTTTTCACTAGGTCAGTTTTCAATGACAAATGTTGTCAATTTAATGGAAACGTATTGTCATTTACATTTGTTGTCATATATGACCACTGATTGTCATATAAAATCACAAACAAGTGAAAACAGATAGAATTTTGCTAGTCAATCAAAATATCGTTGTATGACAAGAAAAATTGAAATGCCAACATGTTGGCATTTTGTGTCAGTTGTTGCCTACAAAAAAATTTTGTTTTCATTTTTTTTTTCACTGCTGGCAAAGTTTTTTAAGGGCCGCTTTCTCAATGTCCGGTTAAGCACTAATCAGAACTTTAACCAGCACTTAGAAAAAAGCCCTTTCTCAATGTTCGGTTAAGGTTGAACTGTCAGTTAAGTGCTGATTAAGTTAACGGCAAGTTGTGGTTTCGGTTAGCGCCATTTTAGGGTAAATGATTTCGCAGATGCTGTTAAACTTTAAAATTTAAGATGACGGATAGAGTTACCATCTAGATTTTTTTTATTTTTGCGAATTCTTGTAATTTTGAAATTCTGACAACGGATTTGATTTCGAATATAATGTCACAGTTTTAAAATTTAAGATGGAGGTTAGGGCTGCCACCTAAATTTTTACCACAGTATTGCCACCTAATAATATGTATTTTTAAGAGTTTTAAACGTCATTTATCAGTGTTAAGGGGTTGCTGATTCCGAATTTAAGATCAGAATTTAAACTTCAAGATGGTGGATAGGGTTGCCACCTTAATTTTTTTAGTTTTATAAATTCGGGGCTGGCAAAGTTTAAAATTCTGACTTTATAAATGACACTAATAAATGTCGTTTAAAACTCGTGGAAATATATATTATTAGGTGGCAACCCTATTATTACAAAATTTTATAATTTTGAAATTCTGACGACGGATTCGGATTCAGCGACCCATGTTTGGCGCACCATTTTTTTTTTGCCAGCCCCGAATTCATAACACTACAAAAATTAAGGTGGCAACCCTATCCACCATCTTGAAGTTTAAAATTCTGACCTTAAATTCGGAATCAGCAACCCCTTAACACTGATAAATGACGTTTAAAACTACTGAAAAGACATATAATTAGGTGGCAACCCTATTATTTCAAAATTTTATTATTTTGAAATTCTGACAACGGATTCGGATTCAGCGACCCATTTTTGGTGTATTATTTTTTTTTTGCCGGCCCCGACTTTATAAAACTAAAAAAAATTAAGGTGGCAACCCTATCCACCATCTTGAATTTTAAAATTCGGACTTTAGATTCAAAATCAGCGACCCCTTAACACTGATAAATGATGTTTAAAACTCTTAAAAATACATATTATTAGGTGGCAATACTGTGGTAAAAATTTAGGTGGCAGCCCTAACCTCCATCTTAAATTTTAAAACTGTGACATTATATTCGAAATCAAATCCGTTGTCAGAATTTCAAAATTACAAGAATTCACCAAAATAAAAAAAAAATCTAGGTGGCAACTCTATCCGTCATCTTAAATTTTAAAGTTTGACAGCATCTTCGAAATCATTTACCCTAAAATGGCGCTAACCGAAACCTCAACTTGCCGTTAACTTAATCAGCACTTAACTGACAGTTCAACCTTAACCGAAGATTGAGAAAGGGCTTTTTTGCTAACTGCTGGTTAAAGTTCTGATAAGTGCTTAACCGGACATTGAGAAAGCGGCCCTTAGTCTAATAAAATTAACAGTATTTTATAAATTTCACCAAAAAGAAACATTTTCTAACAATCTCTAATATAAAACATTAACTTCAACATTGAAAAAAGCACGACTGAACAAACCGATGGCATTTCACAAATAGCATCGAAAGTGAAAACAGTATGGCAATCAATTGACACATAAATTCAACGTCAATCTTTGACATTCGATTTTATGTCAGTTTTTGGGTTTCAATGAAAACGCATTTGACGTCATATGGTCAAGATGAATACTGACATCAGTGATTGTTGTCATTGAAATTGACTTAGTGAAAACCAGGCTAAAGGATGTAATCGAATTGCTTGCTCACTAGTCCGATTATGTTGACCGTAAAATGAACTTCCGGAACAGATTCATTTGTTTTCAAAGTATATTTTCACAATTTAGAAGCGTTGTTCTAGCGTTAAAAAATTTTCGATGAATTGCCAAACCTTACTGAATAGAAATGTAAACACAATTTGACATTTTTGACTGTCAAACCATAGACAATAACCATCGAAACTTCTCATGTAGCTTCAAAAACAGCCTTTATATTTACGTATGTACTATATTAGAGTGGAACGAAATGTATGGAAGCAACATCTTCATCGAACTCCTCGTCAAAAACAACTTTTCTGCGACATAACTTTTGAATTTGTCCGACGGTTTATGTATATCATTGCCTTATTTTTATTTCATTGATTTTTTTTATTTTCTTAAATCGAAAAATGTGTGTCCTAATTTTTCCTGAGTTCTTTATGATACCATTAGAAGATATTCAGGTTCAAAGTTCACCATATTGGTCATTCACCAATATATCCGCTCCTCTATGTCGAACATAAAATAAGCTTCCAAAAAAATTGTAGATAAGATAGTTATCCAACAGTTTCTACACTCAAAAAAATTTCTAGGAATATGAGAAAAAAGGCATCATATTTAGAGAAATATGGTATTGACTTTGCTTCAGAGAATGGTTTTCTCTAAATGTGATCCAAAAAATTTTTAAAAATGGTTAAAAGCTTCCATAAAATAGATAAATATTTTTCATCAATAAAGACACAGAAAAATATTTTTTTCTAACAATTTCAACCGTTTTCTTTATTGTGTCAATTTTTCCCGAAATCAGAAATATAAACAAATCTTTTCTTTAGATTGCGTTTATAGTTTCTCACCTAAAAATAACAATTTTTTCAAAAGAGAAATATTTTTCTTAATATTGGTAAAACATATTTCTTTACTGCGTACATTTTTTCTCTAAAAAAGATAAGTATATCTGCAATTACGATTAAAAATGTGTTTTATGAAACATTTGTTTTTACTCAGTTCTACGCAAAGTAAAGGTATTAACATGGTATTTGATTCGGTTGCAAAAATATAAATTAAAAAGATGTTAGGAGGTAGAGGTAGAATTATTGTTCTGGCGTTGTTTTTCTGAACCCCTTATATATATTGCTGAAATTACTTCAGAAAAACGATTTTATAAATGCATACCAAGAACCAGTTGTAATAAGCAACATAGCTTTGTGTAGCTATGTTAAATAAAAAAAAATCCTTTTGAAGGAACAATCGCCATAAAATGCTGTAACACTTGTTTTTCACAACATCATTTACTCGCTCTCACGCTTTCTATTTGTTTTCGTACCTGATTCAATACAAAATAAATATATCATTTTTAGAGAAGAAGGTTTTTTATTTTTGAGAAAGAATTTTTTTATCGAAGAAAATATTTCGCATAGTGAATTGTTAAAATACAATAGAGAATATTTTTCATTTTCTATAGATTTTTTCTAAATTTTTAGTGCGATAAAAAAACTTATCATTATTAGAGACATGAAATATTTTCATTTCCCACAAGTGAAGAAATATTTCTTCAAAGACATATGTAAAAATGCATTCTAATTGAAAAAAATTTATTTGAAATAGAGAAATTGCTATTATCGAAAATATAGAAATTTTTTATAACAAAAATAAATGTGTTTTTTTCTGAGTGCACGCTATAAGACTAGCGTACCGACAACAATTATTAGCACCCAAAAATTTGGCGCCAACTATTGGCACCCTTTTCTTGAATAGCATTTATGAAACATTGTTAAATTCCCATTGGTTATGAAATCTACATTTCAAATTTTGTGGTTTATTTCCTCTCTTTGCTCTTTTTTGTATAAAAACATTAAGTATCTCAGTTGTTTGTTAATTTCGGATCTGCAAGGGTATTATCATCGTCAATTAATATAAGGTTTTACAGTGTTGATATCAATAGCGAAATTGAAATTTGGCACTGCCAGACATTATACTTTTATCTAGTGCCAATAATTGAATACTTCATATTTTCATATAAAAATGCCAAAAGAAAGAGCTCGTACTCTTCGTGAAAAATCACTGTCAGTAATTAGAAATTACAAAATTTCTAAAAAATCTTAAACTTTAAACTTTACCTAAATTTCTTAAAAAAAAAAATCTAGGTGGCAACTCTATCCGCCATCTTTAATTTTAAATTTTGACATCAATTTCGAAATCAGCTACCTCCTAAAGTTGCCAACCACGAAGTCCACGCAGTCCACAGAACCCTTAAAAGTCCTGATAAGCTTGAGCTTTTCCTACACAAGCTCATTGAAGTTTTTGGATACTTGATTTAATTTATACTTGCCTATAATTTCAAGCTTTTTGCCGAAGTCAGCAAGTTTTCCTTTACTAGGGACTTCGTGCCGTTCGCTTGTAAGCTAGCATACTGATAAGTCGCAAGCTGTCGTGGACTTATTTAAATTCAAGTTCATGTTATACTAGATTGAAAATTATCAAGGTCAGGCAAGCTTGAACTTGTATTTTAAGCAAGTACTTAAAATAGACTTCAAGTAAGCTTGTGCAGCTTTCTCATATAAATCAAAATTAAATCAATAATAAGTAATGCATAAATTGATACGAGAGAAAAAGCAATTAATTCCGAAATATTAAAAATCAAAATTTGCCCTAAATAACACTAATTTTTCGAATGAAAAATCAGAAAGATCGTGCCACCGTGGACGGCATCAAAAATAAAGAATTACAAAGAGAATTATTCCAGCAGGGCACTTCGACAAATAAAGATTCTAGAAAAGATCTTCTTTGTGAATTGCATCATGAAAAAAATAGATTTAAGCAGTAATTCAATTACAAAAAGAGTGATTTCGATTTACAGTAATCGTAATCGTAATGATTACAGTAATCGTAATTATAATTCTGCTGTGTTATAATTATTAAAAAATTACAATTACAATTACTGTAGTCGTAATCAAAAAATTTCTTTATTACGATTACAGTAATTGTACTTGTAATTTTTTAATAATTACGATAACTGTAATTGTAATTAAAAATATTTCGATTATGATTACAGCAATCGTAATCTTTATTTTTTTAAGACTACGATTATAATTTGTAATTGAAATTGTAATTTATATGTAATCAATTACGAAAGTGATCTATTTTTCTGGACTCTACCATATTTTTTTTATCATCATTTCCAAATTTATCATTCGATCCTTGAATACCTTCTAGAATATTTTTTTAGTTCTGCATGTGTCGTGTTCAATGAAAGATATAGCATTGGCGTGTAATATATCAAAGAGTAGGTTAAGTGAAAGCTTTCTCTTTTTCCTAATAACTTGTTTAGTGTTTTTCTTTTTCGTTGATTTTTATATTGTACAATAAGTTAAGTGAATTTGCGCTTGGAGTGTCCAGCTCTGAAAGGCATTGTGGGAAAACCCGAAATTTTCCAAAATTCTTCTTCATCTAATTAAACATGTCTAACGACATTACCTGTCTTTTCGTTTTGCATAGAACCACGATTGAGATGAAAGAAAAAAATCGAAGGGCATCCCTATTTGTAGGCAGCTGAGGCCTTTGACGTTGTAACGAACCCTTTTGCTCGTTACTGATTTTTGCTGAGGTAGGCTCAGTGAGTAAACCAGGGGTTCTTACAAAATAATTTATTTACCAATAATAAGAAAGCCAGCGTTTAAGTTTTAAACTGTAGAGTGCGTCTTTATTATGTTCATTTGTTTTATTTATTACTTAACGAGTACGTTACTTAATTATTATTTATTATTAAGCATTATATAAATTAAAATGATATAATTAATCCTTGCTTATTCATATTTATTCCGTTATTTGCTATGATCCCTCTCGCTGTGAGTGACTATGATAGAACTCAGATTACAACTATGTTCGAAGGGTGGATGTACCTTCGCTTAAGATAACTACGTTTTGATCTTAGAGTAAACAACGTTCGAAGGGTGAGGACACCTTCGCTACTGATAACTACGCCGGACTTAGAGTAAACTATGTTCGAAGGGTGAGTACACCTTCGCTTAAGATAACTACGTTTTGAGCTTATAGTAAACAAAGTTCGAAGGGTGAGTACACCTTCGCTAACGATAACTACGCCTGACTTAGAGTAAAACTGTGTTCGAAGGGTGAGTACACCTTCGCTTACGATAACTACGCCTGAGCTTAGAGTAAAACTATGTTCGAAGAGTGAGTACACCTTCGCTTAAGATAACTACGTTTTGAACTTATAGTAAACAAAGTACGAAGGGTGAGTACACCTTCGCTTACGATAACTACGCCTGACTTAGAGTAAAACTGTGTAAGAAGGGTGAGTACACCTTCGCTTAAGATAACTACGTTTTGAACTTATAGTAAACAAAGTACGAAGGGTGAGTACACCTTCGCTTACGATAACTACGCCTGACTTAGAGTAAAACTGTGTAAGAAGGGTGAGTACACCTTCGCTTAAGATAACTACACTTGAACTAACTACTCAGTCTCAAAGCATGTGCATGCTACTGCGCCTGCGACAAGACTGCCTGTCCTAAGCAAAAGCGACTGCTTTATATTCTCCCGTTGCCTTTCTATTCCGTGTTCACTTGTTTTTTTCCCTGCCTGTGTATATGTGACTGTGTACATGGCTTTGTATGTTTGTATGTGTGTATTTATTATTAGTTTTCTTATTTGTTATTCAATACATTATTATTTCCTCAATAGAATATTTATAACATTAAAGTTATATATTTTACCTAATAAGATATAATATAATATAATAATTTCCATACATCTTATTCATAATAAATGATAAATCTTTAAAATAAATTAATATAGTTTAATTTATATTTCATGTTTTGGTTGTTTAAATTTTCCATATTTTAAATTCAGCTAACAATTCATTTATATAATTTGTCAGACCCAAATTGTGTAACAATTTGAAAACTGAAAAGTAGATTGAAATCTAATGTAGGATAAGATCTATGTAAACGCGTGGTGAGTTGTTATGTCTTGTGTTGTCCCTGAGCCCAACCCATATTATGGTGGGTACATTTTTTCTCCCTTTTTGTGATTTTTGGACCACTTTTAGCTATATCTTTGAGATATTTCAATGATATTTGGGTTGGTTCTTAAAATGATATATTTGCGGAGAAAGTGTAAAAAAGCTGTAGTAGCTGAACTCTCTTGTTATTGCATGTATTAGTAATTTGATGTAGCTGTTGACGTTTGCTGTTCCATTTCTTCGATGCTCCTAAATTTTCAACAAAAACTAAAAGACTTTTTACACCTAATGTGAATATTGAGATGGCAAAAGAACTTACGACCGTAGCCTAGTGGGTAGAGTGCGTGGCCCCTAAGCTAAAGAACCGCGGTAGCCCGGGTTCAATTCCAGCTCAGACAGAAAGTTTTTTCAATTGAATTAATTTTTCTGTTCGGTCGTCACCTCTTTGCAGACAATGGCAAACCTCAGAGAGTAAAAATTGTCATGTAAAGCTTCTTGAGAACATAAGCTGTTCGGAGTCGGCATTAAACACGTAGGTCCAGTTTTCGGTCATTTGTGATCAAACATTTAATATCACGCACAACACAATTGATCAATAGAAGCTAGGTCAAAGTCCTTCCAAGGTCTGAAGTGGCCAGTTTATTTTTTTTTAAAGAACTTACCGATTCCTTTGTATTCACTGGAAACTGACAATAAATATTTTTAACTCGTTTCGCATAGAAATCAAAACAAATGTTTTCCGACAAAGATAGAAATGGTTGCAAATTAATAGTTTAATGCAACAATATCAAAAAATCATAAATCATATTTAGATCAACATGATTATAAATTGATATATTCTGGTTTTATGTGAATAAGAATGTTAATACAAATATGAATACTTGCATATTATTTGGAATAGGAACAGAAATATTAATCGATAAAAACATCTGTCAATTTTGGCAATTTTGATGCCAGAAAATCAACAAAACGAAGAAGCTTTGCTTTAAAAAAAACGAATCAGTCATTTCAGTCTGTGAAAGGCTCCAACAAATGTTTGTTTGTCGAAAAAATATACATCCTTCGAACAATAAACAAATTGTCAACATTAGCCAACAAATGTACAACAAACAAAAAGAAACTCAAAGCATTTCGAAAGACTGCAGACAACAAGGCAACACTTAAGTGATGTCTATTTTCAAAATAAATGTACCAAAGAGCTGGGAATAAGATTTAGAGAATTCAACAAATTCTCGAGATTAAATGAACCAAAAATGGCAGCAAGCTTCCATCAAATGAGCAACAAAAGGCAGAAAATTCCTAGACTGCAAAATGAGAAACTGGAGATTATCAACACTTTTATTTTAAGTTGGCAACACTCTTGAGACTGTCTATTATGCCAACATTGAAGTGATCTGTTTAATTGTCAGGATTGCCAACATGAGAGACAAGCTAAACGTTATACAAAAATGTAAATATTTAAACTGTACATTTTGCAGATATAAAAGAAAAAAAAAAATTTGCTCCTAAAAGCCTTGTGTGGTCTTTGTGGGGTATTTACGTGGGGAGACTTTGTTAGTTAGAAACGCTATATCCGCTCGAGAGCATAGAAATCGTGCAACTGTCTCCAATAAATTAGAAACGATTCATTGAAGATCAACAGTGGAACGTTACAGGAGTAGAAAAGGCAAGGGAAGCATTAATTTTTTGGCTTAAATTGAAAGCTAAAAATATTTTTCGTTCAATTCTTCGCTTATAAAATGGAAAAATTCAACTTTGTTGTTGGACTTTTTGGCATCACACAATATTTGTTGCCAATCAGTTCTTCATAATTGAAATGCAACTGTCAAGATTTGACAAGCAAACCAATAAAAATGTCCGATATTGATTGTTATGATTTTGGTTTATTTTTTCTAAAACCAAAGAAATATGAACTCAACTTAATGGTTTTACTAAAGAGTATCTAGGGAGCCATGACGAAGGCCCCCAACGCGAACATTTGGTTCTGCGGCCATCAAGTTGCTGCAGCGGTGTCTTCAATTTGTTATTTCCTGGCGTAACTAATAAATTATGCCAATTTAGAGCTGTTCCTCAAGCGAAATAGAATGCTTCCATTTCTTCTAATTTATTTCTTACACAAACATCAAAGAAAGTTTTTCGATTTGCGACGCCCTCACTTCAAATGCAAAACCGCATAAATGCATGAAAATATGTTATGCTATGTTGTTGTTTTTGTTATGTTATAGATCTGTTGACTTTTTATATATTAAAGTAGCCCCTTAAGTACACAGAGAGGGAAAACTATTAAGATTTGGCGTTGATCAAACCATTAAATATAATGAAGCATTAAATTTACGACTTTTCAACGGTGTTTCGACGTCGTCAAAAGGAACTCTCGAGTGATTGCTTTATTATGTTTGGTAACCAGAAGTAATAAAGTTATTACATTTTTTTAGAGCGAAACTTCTTTTGTCTAGATTTTAAAATCAAAACTGGGTTCATACACGGAGAAAACTTATTTGCTTGAATCAAGCAAATGCTTTGCTTAAAAGCAAATCAGCAAAACTTTGCCCAATAACGGCATAATTTTAGAAAAATATTGCTTAATTGAAATCACTCCTCATGTATTTAGTCAAAATCAAAATTTTGATTAAATTCAAGCAAAATTTTGTTAAGTTATTATAAAATGCAAAAGTAAATTTCTGCTTAATTTAAGCAAATATTTGCTTAGTTATTATAAATTGTAAAAGCAAATTTCTACTTAATGCAAGCAAATATTTGCTTAGTTATTATAAATTGTAAAAGCAAATTTCTACTTAATGCAAGCAAATATTTGCTAAGTTATTATAAACTCAAATAGCAAAGTTTTTCTCAATTCAAGCAAATTTCTTCTAAACACACGAGCACACGTTTATTCTTAACCCTGGATAACCAATCATATTTCTAATATGTTATAACCAATGTTAGTCGATTCGACTAACACGCTCCAAAACTCGTTTTAGAGGAGCTTTTAGTACATAAAATACATTAAGAGCTGTTAAAAATGGAAAAACTATATATATTCTACTAGAAATAAAAAAACATTAATATTGGTCTTTGCTTTTTTTTATTTTTTACATATTTTTATAAGCTACTTATTTTATCAGTTCGAGATATATTACATAAGATTATTGAAAAAAAAAAAATAGTAAATAAACATAAAAAACTTAAAATGCTCTTCTATCATTTTAAGAATAAGGCATTATTTATTATTATAAAATAAAAAAGTTTAAATCAATTGTTTAGCACAAGAGACGCAACTCGCTGCACCACTATAAAAAACTTATAACCAAAATACTACAGGGTTGCCAATATTCGAAGCGCCCATTTTATTTTTAAATAAATCAAAGAAACAACAATTTTTTGTCAGTTCGTCATAAATATCATTTAATTGGGTTCAAGTAGATTTGCTTACATTATTTCTTGAATATGATATCTCGTAAATAGTCGCCATTGGCCTCTACGACATATTGTGCCCGTTTTGCAGCATTTTCCATGGTTATCTTCAACATTTCGATGGGAATGGCGGTTATTTCTTGACGGATGTTGGTTTTCAGCTCTTCTAGGGTCTTTGGCTTGTTGACGTAAACCTTTGATTTCAAATAACCCCACAAAAAGAAGTCTGGAGGCGTTAAATCTGGTGATCTTGGCGGCCAATCGAAATCACCATTTTTTGACATCAAACGGCCAGGGAACAATTGCTTAAAAAAATCGATTGTAGTGCGGCTTGTGTGTGGTGGCGCGCCATCTTGTTGAAACCAGTAGTGCCTGATACGCTTTCGACGAACGATTGGCATGAAAAAATTGTTTATCATATCGCGATAACGCTCCTGATTGACAGTAACTCTGTGGCCATTATCATCTTCGAAAAAGAACGGCCCTATAAGCATTTTAGCACAAACGCCGCACCAAACAGTGACTTTTGCATCGTGAAGAGGTACCTCTTGAATCTCTTGTGGATTTTCAGTGGCATAAATACGGCAATTTTGTTTGTTTACCGTTCCGTTCAACTGAAAATGAGCTTCATCGCTCATGAGTTTTCAGCGCTTCAAACGAAAGTTACAGTGTTGCCAGATGGGCGCTTCGAATATTGACAACCCTGTATATTCCTACAACAAAGGAACTAACTTCGACTGAACCGAAGTTAAAATACCCCTACATCCGTATTTTAGTATATACGAAGTTGTCAATGTTGTATAATTTTTATGACGCCACTTTAATGGGGCGTGGTTTTTATCCTAATTTATACAATTTTAAACTCCGAGTTCATCCTAATTATCAAATCTTATGTGTAAAATATGAAGTTTTAACCATAATTTTTTTGAATTTCAGAAGATTTTGATTATAATGACGCCACTTTGTGTATGAGGTGTGAGGGCGTGGTTTTCATCCAATTTTGACAAATTTCAAACATGGTGAATATTTTACTCCAAAGCTAATGTGCAAATTTCCAAGTTCATATATTTATTTTTGTGGCATTTTAAGAAATACCGTTTTGATAAAGTCACTTCTTATGGGAGGTAGGCGTGGTGTTCATCCGATTTTGCTCATTCCCGAATTGTATCTTCGTTTTTTGAATATAGGCATATATCTTTTATTTCATTACGATAGCTTAAAAGTTGTGGCTGTAATCGTGTCGACAGACAGACAGATGGATAGACGGACATGGTTTAATTGACTCAGGAGGTGATGCTGATCAAAAAATATCTCCTTATAAGCGTTACGAACGGAGTGTCAAAGTTAATATACCCCTTACGCAATACGCATGGGGGTATAAAAAGATACGTTAAAGCCTATGTTAGTCGCTTCGACGCACACTACATTTATAAAAAGATTCACCCCATCCAATTTAAAGAGCAAATATATCCGAATGCAACGAGAGCAGCTTAACAACTAATGTGGTTACTACGATATGGATAGAGAACACGATCAGATGAGAAAAAAAAAGTGAGCAGTGTTAGTCGAAACGACTAACATTGGTTATCCAGGTTTAATGAATAAAATTAGGCGACGATTGGATAACAACTGAGATGGTCGAATGGACTTCACTCACGCGGCCGAGGTTCAAATCTCCAGATGGTGGTAATTTTTCAAATTAATTAATTGCTAATAATTATTTCACTTCAAAAATATACTAGATTTCAGCAAAAACTAATCAAAATTTGCTAATTATAATAACTTTGCCAATTTATAATAACTTAGCAAACATTTGCTTGAACTAAGCAGAAATTTGCTTTTGTAGTTTATAATAACTTAGCAAAATTTTACTTGAATTCAATCAAAAATTTGCTTAGTTATTATAAACTGGAACAGCAAATTTTGATTAATTTTTGCTGAAATCTAGCATAATTTTGAAGAGGCTGAGAATCAAGCGCAAGTTTTGCTTAACCATAAAACAAATTAAGCACACAGTTTTCTCCGTGTAATGAAATTTAATGTTCATACAAAAAAAAAAATACCTAAATTAAAAATTTTGTTTTAAATGTTTTTCAAATATTTTTTAAAAATATTTGTTTTTACTTTGAAGAAATCTGTTACTAGTTTTGTTTTAAAAATTCGACAAATTAAATACACATTTCGTCAATTTTAAAGCAAAAAACTAGAGCTAAGTAGAGCTAAAATAGGTTATTTTGGAAAGTGATGTTGCTTTTTTTGTTAGTGTTGATGTTAGGGCCAATTTTTCAATGCTAGCTTTAACTCTAGTCAAAATAAACTGAGGCTAACTCACAAAAATGGGACGCTTAAGCTAGGTTTAACTAGATATTTTAGCATTCGTTGAAGTTAAATTGACTTAAATTATCACGTAATTTATTTTTTTTTTTGCCTAAACGGAGCTTAAAGTCCAATTTTGGTGAGTTAATATCAGTTTATTTTGACTAGCTTGAAAAATTGACTGAAATTGACTGAAATTGACTGAAAAATTGGCCCTTAGTGTTAATGTTGGTTGGTTGGTTGAGTTTTGTGGAATTTAAGCGAGGTTTTACTTGACTTTTTTCAAAATTTTAGCCGATTTTAAGGGAAGGATTGTGAAATAACGAATAGAGATATTTTAGTGAAACTTTTTTATTATAGACTAGCTGATATACCCGGTGTTACTCGAGAGCCATTTATATAAATATTTTAACATACACTTCTCGATTAAATGTTTTTTAAAATCGGGAATAATGAAAAACATGTTGAATTTTATTTGAATTTTATTTTATTTAATTTTATTTATCCACCGTTTGCTAGGTAATTGAACGAACATTGCTCCAAAAAAGTTTAGGAAAATTTTTGTTGTTGGTTCCATCTCTTGCGGTGAGCTAATTGAGTTCAAAGAAGCGGTACGAAAAACAGATTTTAAAAATTAAAAACAATTTTTATATTTACTCAATCTTAAAGCAAGCACAATTACCTTTTTAACAAAATAAAAATTATGGTGGGACTCAATGCGTCCTTGAGATATGGACATTTTAACGTCTAAACAAAGATTTATATTAAAAAACATATTGAACTTTTTAACAAAAAAAAAAAAAAATGTTAATGAAATATATTAAAATATAAGTAGATGATCACTATAAAGAAAATTTTATATAATCCAAAATGTTCGTAATTACTTTAGACACACAACTGCATTCTTAGAGATACATGGGGACGTTCAAACTATATAGAGAATTTTAACACAAAACTAAGTTTTATTAATAGTCTGGTAGAAAATATAGATTTTTAGCCATAACTTTTAATTGGAAAGAGATATTGGGGTAATTTTTTCACATAAATTATTTTTGAGACTTGAATTTGTAAAAAATATAAAAACAACATTTTGGAAAAAATAAATTTCGCGAAAAAAATCAAAGGGGGTACCCTTGTTGTTTTGATGACAAAAACAGTAAAATAATTTTTGCGCTTAACTGGAAGAATTTTTGCAAATAAATGCTATGTCATATGAAAGGTAGCCAGATGTGCAATTTTTAATTGATTTCGTTTTTACAACAACAACAATTTTTGAGTCATTTTTTGAGTAAAAAGTCAATGTTTTGGACCTTTTTTGACATAATCATAAAACATATATACACTGACTAAACGGTACAGTTCAACCTATTTTTGTAAAGTGATTTTATTGAACTTTTTATTGAAATGAAATATATTAATGGACAGCGGAGATATTTGCATCGAAAGACCAAACTTTGATTTTCATGTCGTTTTTTTCTCATTCTTAGGCAACGATGTTTTATGAAAAAGTCGTTATACTGAAAATTTCTCCAATTTTGAAGATATGTGAATGTTTTTGATGTCAAAATAACAGCAATTTTTTAAAATTAATACAAAAAATCTCCGATGGTAAAAAATTTTATAATAACAAAATTACCGTTAGTTGAAAAATTTCAGAGGGGGCGTGGCAAGAACTAAGTATGTAACATTTTAAGTTGGGATGCACTTAATATGTATACCTAGTTTGAGCAAAGTCCGTTGAGCCGTTTAGATTTGTATAAAGGTCCAACAAACAAACAAACAAACAAACAAACAAACAAACAAACAGTAAATGAGTTTTATTACTATAGATTTTTATTAAATTTAAAGAAAAAATTTTTATTGTTTTTTTATCTCATTTCCGCGTCACAGAGGCGTAACTGCTTCGCTGAAAAAAACAGAAGTATAAAAGTATAGTAACTTCGTATAGTCTGAAAAAAAAAGAAATTTGGTAAGTGTTGAAACCAGAGACTGTAAATAATAATTATTTTTAGAGTTTTAAAATAAAAAAGCATTGAGAAAAAATTGTCGCACCGCCGTTTTGAAGGCACCATTAGAATCTTCTCACAATGTAGAACTTGATTTCATATCGATTTTTAAAATTTTGATTACTAAAATTTTTTTTGCTTTTTTATTTTTTTAAGGCAAAAATAAAAATCAAAATTCGCCCGATAACGGTCACAAAATAACTGGAAAGTTTTGATTTTTATTTTTTAAAGCAAAAATAAAAAATAAAGTTTGTCCAATATTTTTTTTGGTCACAAAAAACTGGTATGTTTTGATTTTTATTTTTTAAAGCAAAAATAAAAAGTAAAGTTTGCCCGATATTTTTTTGAGCAAAAAATAACTGGTAAGTTTTGATTTTTATTTTTTAACGCCAAAATAAAAAGCAAAATTTGCCCAACATATTTTGAAGCACAAATTACTTGTAAATATTGATTTTTATTTTTTTATTCAAAGATTAAAAGCAAAATTAGTATTTCAGCTTACGTCTGAACAATTTATATTAAGGGACTTATGTCATTTCGTAAGTACTTTTTAAGGGGTCGTTCAAGTATTATGTAATCAGATTCCTTGTATATCTTAACCCACCGTCCCCCTCATCAGCAAAAGTTAGAAAGGCTCTTGCCCCTCTCCCATTCTTACGTAAAAATTAGTACATATATTTTTCAATGTGTTCTGTAGCTCGGTTCTGTAACTATTGCGACAAATAGTCACTTTTTTGACGTCATAGTCATACTCACTTTTGCGAAAACTAGTAGGGGTATTACTAGTGGCGACCGTAGCCTAGTGGGTAGAGTGCGTGGCTCCTAAGCTAAAGAACCGCGATAGCCCGGGTTCAATTCCAGCTCAGACAAAAAGTTTTTTCAATTGAAATAATTTTTCTGTTCGGTCGTCACCTCTCTGCAGACAATGGCAAACCTCAGAGAGTAAAAATTGCCATGTAAAGCTTCTTGAGAACATAAGCCGTTCGGAGTCGGCATAAAACACGTAGGTCCAGTTCTCGGTCATTTGTGATCAAACATTTAATAACACGCACAACACAATTGATCAATAGAAGCTAGGTCAAAGTCCTTCCAAGGGCTGAAATGGCCAGTTTATTTTATTTTATTTTTTTTTTATTTTTTAGTAGGGGTATTCACGGGTTGTTGCGAATTGCAAGAGTGTGATAATGCAAGATAATTTGCGCACTAACGCGTGAACATCAATATTGCAACTAAATTATGCAATAAAATTAATGAAATTATGCAATATATTCGAATGAACTGTAAATATATTGCCACCTTATTTTAAAATCATAAAAACTTGTTAAAATCTACGTACAAACTTAACTTTTTTAAAGTTATACCCAGGTGGCAACTACACCCAAAAAAGAAGCTTCGTACTATGTACAAAACAATTATTATATTCTACAAAGCTGTTTGTTCTTTTCAGCCTACGAACGACTTTGTAAATAATACAAATGACCGTTTGTACATTGCACAAAGACATATTTGTATATTTTACAAACCCATTCGTTGCATCTACAAAGATACGAACAAATATACAAACGCTGCTGCCACCGCTTTGTATATTATCAAACAATGTTCGTTCAGTTCACAAATTTATACATTATAGATTTTTACAAACTAGCGTTTGTAGAATGTACAAAGTTACGAATTCAAAATTTTTTTCATGCGGCCAACACTACAAACGTTTGTACTATGTACAAAGCATTTGTACATTCCACGAATAGCCTCCTCGTAATTTAATCCTAAATATTTTTTGGGTGTACGTTCTAAAACAACCAAAACGTGAATCATCTGTTTAGCATCACTGCTTGTGCGTTCTCGCAATTGGTTTGAGCAGTGCGTAATTCAAGAAGAGTTGCAAAATTGCTTCCAATGTGTTTGTTGTTGGAATGATGCGAAAGTTCGCAATCATGCATTTTCGCATCGTCGCAACTGAGTTTCGCATCAACCCGTGAATACCCCTAGTGTTTCTGTAACTGATAAGCGAGTAAATGGTGGTCCGTAATGAAAAAGATACACAAGGGAAAAGGAATTATGATATTGCAACAAGTGCCTAACTTTGTGTGAAATTTGATATGGTTCTTTTATAAACAATAAATTAAAAAAAAAATATAATTATTATAAGTGCTCTATTTGTTCAAATGGCGGATATACAACATTATATTGTTTCTGCTGACAATTATTTTCTTTGATGTTAAACACTTTAACACTTAGTGATGTTGGCATTAAATACACAAACCTTATTCACAAATTGCAATCCAAGTATTAGTTGAATGCGGTTGCTTAATGTAATGATATCATGGAATAAATTGAACTTATGACATATTTTAGTTTATGTATTCAATAATTTTTATATTGTAGTACGTATAATAATGTGTTAATATTTATAATCTATATGAAAAAATTTAAGTTGTAACCTAGTACCCGGTAAAAGTATTTGTAACGTGGAAAAATTTATTTCCAAAACTTCACTGAATACGACTGTTGCATAAACAAGCAAAAAATGTTTACCAAGTTAGAAGATAGTGAGAACTGCAATCGATTGGAGTCGCATATTTTAGTTTTCAGAAACACTTCGTCTATCGAGTTCCTTTAAAAGTAGAATTGAAACAATCCCACGGGGAATGAAGCACTCCAAAAAGTCTTTTTGAGTGCTTACAAGTCAGCTAAAAGCGTGAAAGTGCTGACCCGACGTATGACACACCATTATAATTTTAACATTGTATGTCTTAGGAAAAAAGCACTTAATTGCGTCAAAAGACCTCTCAAGGAAAGCTTTGGGTCAGCATTTCGTTTAATTGCTTCAAAAGAGGCTCTTGGAAATCTTTTTGTCAGCAGTTCGTTGTTTTGAATACACTTTTCAAGTTTTTTTGAACTGTTCTCTTTTTTCTTTTAAGTTCTTTTTGAACTTATTTAGTACTGATAAGTGATGTTAAATTTAATGTTAAAATTACAATGGTGTGTCATACGTAGGGTCAGCATTTTCACGCTAGCAGCTGACTTGTAAGCACTCAAAAAGACCTTTTGGAGTGCTTCTTTACCTGTAGGGCTGACATGCCGGACCGTTGGGAAGCGAGACGAGCCACCGATTTTCCTCATTTTATTACAGAGACAGTGCAAGTGAGAATGACATCACAATGACGTCAACGTGAGAAAATCTGGTGAGAACAACTGCGGTGAGAAAAGTTATAGAACCGAGCTACTGGTTTCTTTATTGATTGATTCATGAGCAGCAGTTGTAACATACCGTCTCCATGAGGCATAGCACATGCCATCATAAACATCAAGGCATCGAAAAATCTAGTGGAGACCTCCGGGTATATATTATGCCCTGCGATAAATGCAATGATATTTTTCATGGCATCTATCTCATGGCATGAACTGTATGCATACCTGTATTTCAATGGAATCGAACAAACATGCATGGCATAGAATGACCACCAAGCAAATACTGTGGCATATTTTTACAGTTGGTGCTCATGCCTTGATGTGTATGATGGCATGTGGTCACGGTTGCCACCTCAAATTCCCACGAAAAAAACCTTTTTCCCGCAATAGCAAAATTTAATAACCACGAAAATTCCCTTGGTATAAAATTGACAAAAAAATCCCATCGCAATTAAAAATAACCACAAAAAATCCCACGGACATTTAAAATAACCACGAAAATCCCACGCAAATAAAAAAACCACGAAAAATCCCATTTCTATTTTAAAAAACACCATAAATCCCATTTGTATTAAAACAAAACCACAAAAATCTCTCTTCTATTAAAAACTACCACAGTAAATACCACAGACATAACAAATGGTCAAAAATGAAACAAAAAATGAAAACGAACAACTAATATTTTTCGTCGTCTGTGTTTTAATTAATCTTTTAGTAATAATATCCAATAAAAATTTTTGTTTAATCCACCTTAGACCTGAATAAAGCTTACAAAAAGCTTACAAAGTCTTTAAAAAGCAAAACACAATCACAAAATTCTTATATCTTTATCAATTATTGCTTAGCACGCACCGCATCAAAAGCAAAATTCTATTCGACTGAAAACTCGATGAACAACGAACATTTCGACAGGGTTGCACTGCTCATAATAAGAATTTGACGTTCGATACTCGTTGTTCGATAACCAGCGAAGATTACTGTCAAAAGCAACAAATCAATTTTAAGGTATACCACTTTTGTATATTGATAAAAAAAAGAAAAAAATCACTGAAACATATTTTTCCAATGCTTGTAATTATATCAAGTGTGAAGAACTTCCCACCAAACCAAAGTAAGCGAAATCTTAACGAATTCGTTGTAAAAATCATATAGATGGGTTGAGACGATTTTGACAATGAACAAAATATAAAAAAATTATACACTTATGTATATATTTATACACATTTTAGCTGAAAAATAAAAATAAATCCTTCAAAACGAAAAAAATCCCACAAAACAAAAAAATCCCACGTGAATTAAAAAAAACCATACTCAATTAAAAAATCCCATGGGAATTCCCATTTCCCACGGCAATTAAAAATAACCACAAATGGGATTTTTCCCACAAAGGTGGCAACCGTGCATGTGGTATGCCTCGTGGAGACGGTATGTTACAACTACTGCTCATGAATCAATCAATAAAGAAACCATAACACATTGAAAAATACATGTACTAATTTTTACGTAAGAATGGGAGGGGGGCCAGAGCTTTTCTTACTTTTGCTGACGATGGGGACCGGAGGGGTTAAGAATTGCAAAGAATCTGCTTACATAATACTTGAACGGCTCCTTATGAAGCACTTACGATATGACATAAATCCATTAATATAAATTTTTCAAACGTAAACTGAAATACTAATTTTTTTTTTAATTTTTTTAAAACAAAATTCAATATTTATAAGTTATTTTGTGCTCCAAAAAATGTTGGGCAAATTTTGCTTTTAAATTTTTGACTTAAATAAATATCAAAACTTACCAGCTATTTTTTGCTCATAAAAATATCGGGCAAACTTTACTTTTTATTTTTGCTTTAAAAAATAAAAATCAAAACATACCAGTTATTTTGTGATCAAAAAATATCGGACAAATTTTGATTTTTAATTTTGCCTTAAAAAACAGAAGCAGAAATAATTATTTTTTGCTCAAAATTTTAAAAGTCACAAGATAATTATTATTTTTTGTTTGTATTATAAAATGCATACTAAGTACGGTCTCTGGTTGAAACAAATAATTTCGGGATGACTCAGAGTTTTTTTTTTTAAAAGTTCTTGGACATTTTTTGCAGCTACTTTTGTTCTGAAATTATAGGGCTTTTTTTAATGTTAACTTTGTGCAGCCGCCATTTTGTTTCTAACTATTTTATTTTTTGAAAAAACTATGCCATCCCGAAATTATATGTTTCTGTCATAGATCATGCGCAAATGAGTTGTATTGAAGATAACTTGCGCATAAATTATGATTTAATTATTCTTTGATCAAGCGCATTTAAAGGCCCAACCAAAATAGACGATTTGCTCCGTAACGAGTAAAAAGGTAAGTGTTTGGTTAAATGCATTTTAATGTAGTTACCCAAAATGAGCATACGTAACTAAACGAAACTTAATGAAACAGTTTGACAAGACGTATTATTCCGTACGAACCGAACTGCTAGCGTAGCAACTCGTCAACAGAGTGCGTCTTTATTTTATTTTCATCAATTTGTTTCAATTTTACCATTATTTCACTCATTTTTCACAAATCTTTATTAAAAATTTTAATCAATTGTCAACTGATCGGTTGATTCAGTCGAGTTGAGCAACTCGTTTCATTTTGGGTTAAATCCGTAAACATCCGTAACGAGTGCAGACGTTCGTCTCGTTTCGTTTATTTTGGTTGGGCCTTAAGATTAAATTGAATATACCTTTGGGGTCGTCCATAAACTACGTTACTGATTTTCCGGTTTTTTTACCCCCCTCCCCCTGCGTTACTTTTCGTAATGCTTTTAAAAACCACTTCCCCCTCATAAAGTAACGTGACATATGAAATTAATTCATTCGAATGATTACACAGGGGAACAAAAAATAAATTTTTTTCTGCGGCATAAGTTTTTGGAGCCAATTAAGATACATGGTATAATGAAGTTTTAATCCTATAATTCACATTGTTTGAATTGACTCTGGTTCTCGCGATAAGCAGCTATTTTAAAAATTAAGGAGGTTTCATCACAGATTTTAACATAACTCCAGAACAATTAGTCTGATTTGTTAAAATAAAATATCCAAACATCCGCAGCTAAATTGCCTCCAAGTTACATCTACAATGTTTTTTGATTAGCTGAATAGTTTCGGAAATATTCAGAAAGTTCTTCTGAAAAAAAAACATTTTTTTATGCAAACTTTAAACTTTTTTGTTATTTCATAATTCATAAAAATCAAAAACGTCAAAATAGCTCTTGTTTGATATTAAGTTATAAGCATACATATGTTACGAAGAAAATAAGCCATATTTCATTAAAATCCATGATTTCCTATTGGATTTTCTTTTGTATTTTGGTTGCGCTTATTAATTTCAAATCCATTTAAAATATAAATCCATTAGTTTAAAAGCATTTTAGAAACTATTATAGAATACTCTGCAGCTTTATGATTCCTCAAAAAGTTTTTGACTGCTGATAAAAAATTTATCCATGCTTCTAATTCGACCATAGTAATGTGCTTTGTGAAATCATTGTTGTTTATAAGTGTTCGGATTTTTGTAGCCCGTCAAAGATGCCTGCTTTTATTTTTTCCGAGCTTTGGCCAGGAACTGTTTGGCAAATATATATGTAGCACTCGCCAATCTTATCCAATGCTTTTACATACTGTTTCTTTAGTTTAAGTTTTATATAAAGTGGTGGCAAAATTATTTTTTTCTCGACTTATTAATGGATTTGAACGATTTTATTTATGTCTACAGTCATATTTGTTCTGGATGGCCAAACTTTCCTAGTGTAGGGCTTATTTTTCGCACAACTGTCCCATAGACAAAGAAAACATGGATATTTAGTGTAGCTACCTTGCTGACCCAATAAAAAGTGAACCATTTTCAAATCAACACACACTGACCACTGGTGTTGAACATATACAATTTTCTCTAAAATAAGTTTAATACTTTGGTATTAATCTTTAAATTTTGTTGAATGTGCTATCGGAATTGAAGCTAATTTGTTGCCATTATGCAGTAACACACATTTTAAACTTATTTTTGAGCTGTCTATGAAGACCCATTGCATTTAAAAGTCCAGGAATATTCTAACAGTATACGATTTTCTCCTCCTTTGCAAAGTATCGAAGAATATCTCGTTTTATAGGCCGGTAAGTTTTAACTGATACGCCAGGCTGAAGACAACGTTTTTCTTTAAGTCTTGATGCTAGAAGCTCCACTGATTTTTTGGATAGGTTTAGATCTGGAATTTTCCCCTGTGTATTTATTTAGCAGTTTTTTATCAAAATGAAATAACATCATTAAATTTGAATTAAGGCAAAACACGCCAATGAAATATGGCTTATTTTTTTTGTAACATAAGTGTGTTTATAACTTAATATCAAAAAAAGAGCTATTTTGACATTTTTGAATTTTTATGAATTATGAAATAATAAAAAAGTTAAAATTTTGCATAAAAAATGTAATTTTCAGAAGAACTTTCTGAATATTTCCGAAACTATTCAGATAATCGAAAAACATTGTACACGTAACTTAGAGGCAATTTAGCTGCGGATTTTCGAATTTTTTATTTAACCAAATCAGACTTACTGTTCTGGAGTTATGTTTAAATCTGAGATGAAACCTCCTTAATTTTTAAAATAGCGGTTTATTGCGAGAACCGGAGTCAATTCAAATAATCTAAATAATAGGCTAAGATCTTTATCAATGTATATACTAAAATTGACTACCAAATCCCATGCCGCAGAATCAGTGTTGTCCTGTGTTATATTTTTTGACTAGCTCTGACAATTTTCACTAGTATTAGTGACTAGTATGACTAGATACATTAAAGGAACAATTGGAAAAAAATCAATAATTAGTATCATCTGTAAAAGCTATTCCATCTGCGATCCAAGATTCGATGCTCTCAATCACTGGGATAGAAGAAGCTGGTAGCTTTGTTGAGGATTCTTCAAAATAGAATTTTTCATCGGATTCTATGTCGACCCATTCAGGTGAATCCTCATTTCTAACGCAAAGAAATTCACCTGGTCTTTGACAGAGTACCCTTACAGGCTGCACCCGAGCTGCACCAAGTTCTGTGTTTTTGTGAAAATGCTTTCTGAAAATTGATTTATTTAAATAGTATGTTTTATTCCGATTTATTGTAAGCGATATAATACAAACTTATGACAATTAATAGAAGTTTTAAAAATGAAATACAAGCCGCAGGTAGGACACGACCTTGAATCGATTTCTTCTTTCTGAGAAGGACAGTACATGTCATACGGTATCTCCTTTGATCAAGAACATTCAGGCCTTAACGTCAAAGCTTGTCGCAAAAGCAAAGACCCAAATTTTTTAGACGTGTGCTGAGATGGTGAAGGAATACCAAAATGTTCCTGTGTCGAGGGAAAAGGTGGTGGAAGAAATCGTTGTAACAAAAGTTAACCATCAATTTAGACGATCAAACATAAACATGTAAGGTTAAAAATTTTTGAAATTATTGTGTTATTAATTAGAAGTTTTTCGTCGATTTTTTTAATTTTTGTAACGTTAAAATATCTAAACACCTCCCCTCCATACCGTTACTTATCGTGCATTTCAAAGAGCATTTCAAAACCCCTCCCCCCACCCCCCTAAATTGGTAACGTAGTTTATGGACGACCCCTTTTTAGGAAAAAAAATAAAAATTTTTGCTATTATATTACAAAAGCTATTTATTTGTATACATATATAAATATTAAAAATTTTTATAAACTATAACCTAAATATATTAAATATTATTCACTTTATTATTAGCCTGTTTTATTTGTTTACACTTAAGCCAGGCTCTAGGCAACATTTTTCACAATTTTTCTTTGCTGTACTGCTTTATTTTCTAACAAAGCTTCTGCGTTGTTTTCTTAGTTGTTCTTTGTCATAAGCACTTGATATCAATTTATGATCAACGCTTATAAATTTTTAACGTTTTTCAGAGCAATTCGTTGATCATAAAAATAATGGAAATAAAAAATTGATCTGATAACATCTGATCAGTGTTTTATAAATGTCTTATACGAAATCATAGCAAAAATTGTGAGCATAGTTAGTTTGCTTTGACATTTCATTATGAATCGACTTACACCAGAGCAACGCGTGCAAATTGTGGAAATTTTTAATCAAAGTAATGGTTCTGTTCGTCAAACTTATCGTGCACTTACATAAATGATCAATACAAATCGTGGACGTACATAATCGTCCTTCAGAGCTGCTAATTCGAAGAACAATATATCGTTTTCGGACCACATTTTCTGTTACTGATAATGTGCATCCCGTGAGACGCCGAACAGTGCGCACTGAAGACTCTGTAGCCGCTGTACAGGAAAGCATTGAAGATGATCCTTATCAATCAATTCGTCGCCATTCTCAGCAACTGGGGTTGTGTCCTTCCACTTTATGGAAGATTTTACGAAAAGAACCTTTCAAGATTCAACTTGTGCAGGAATTAAAGCCAAACGATCATCGTATGCGCCGCCAATTCGGCGAATGGGCTTAAGCACAAATTGATATTGATTTTGAATTTCCATGGAAAATTTAATTTTCCGATGAAGCCCATTTTTGGTTGAATGGGTACGAAAATAAACAGAATTGTCGTATTTGGAGTAAAGAGAATCCCCAAGCTTTTGTCGAAACACTGTTTGGTGCGAAATTACTGTTTGGTGCGCTTTATGGGCTGGCGGAGTCATTGGCCCATATGTCTTCAAAAACGATAATGGTCAGAATGTTACTGTCAATGGTGAACGGTATAGAAACATGATTCGAAGTTTTTTCGTACCTCAATAAGCGGGCATTAATCTTGCTGATATGCCACACAGCGGGCGCTACAGTTGATTTACTCAAGGAAACTTTTGACGAAAAACTAATTTCACCAAATGGCCCAATTAATTGGCCCCTAAGATCGTGTGATTTAACCCCATTGGATTATTTTCTTTGGGTTTATGTTAAGTCTTTTGTCTACGTCGATAAACCACAAGCATTTGAACACCTGGAAATCAACGTTCGAAGAATTATCGGCGAGATACGGCCGCAAATGCTGCGAAAAGTTTGTGAAAATTAGTGTTCCAGATTGAGCCTTGTACGCGCCAGACGTGGCGGCCACATGGCCGAAATCATATTTAAACATTAATGTCATAAAATTTTCTATTTAATGAAGCTGTTTTATTGATATTAAAAGTATATTACTATGTTTTATTATGATTGAATCTTGTATCACTCTATAAAAAACACCCTTTATATGATCACAAATTGTGTATGGGTAGGAGAAATATATTTTGTATTTCATGATCAGCTTGATCATGACTTGTGCTCAAAAAATTTTCTCCGTGTAGCTATCCGCAGCCTTACAGAGTAGCTTGACTACCCTTTTGTTAAGGACCCTGTACCAGCTATTTCCAGCCGGCACCCACGTGGACGGTTAGGCGAAGGATTTTTGCCAGCCATTATAAAAAATAGTGCTCTAATATTTTTTAAACCTTTTTCTAAACACTGTTGTTTTACATGCTGAATGCGAAATATTATTATTTAATATTATATTACTTAATACCTTAAATATTTGTGTTTAAATAAATGAAAAAAATTCTGCTCTGTCTTGCTCTTTTTACGCTTTTGCCGCTTTTTCAATTTTACTTAAATATTCAGTCCAACCTGGAAAAAAACGAACTTTTTGTAATTTTTTGTTTATTTTCCATTTCGATATTTCTCAGCATAATTTGTGGATTTTGGGTCTTGCGTAAGACTGTTTGTTTACATAATGATGTTAATGATAATGATGTTAATGATGTTTATGTTTTTTGTGGTGGAAAAATAGAAACAACAACAACTTCACTCATTTTATGACTTGCGATTTTATTCAGCACAATTAAATGTAAATTTTATTGTTGTTAATAATGGACTCAATAAAAGTATGTTTTTCTCTTTAAATTTTAAACAAAAACATCAAAACTGTATAAAATTTTGCTGCTTGTGAGTAAGACTAATGCTTTTATAATTTGTTTCAATGTATGAAGACGTTTTCATAGACAATTTTCGTTTTAGTTTTGATATATTGATACAGTTCTCTAAATGAACTCTAGAGGTCAGACAGCGATATTGTCTGCAATATGGTTTATGTTGTAAAAATAGGTTTTGCTTTAATGTTAAGCAAACAAAATTAATGGCCGCATTCAGCGCAGACAACTGTTGTGAACTGTAATGGAAGCGTTACCTTAGTTCACGATGTTTTTCTCTCAATGTGTTGCTACTCTACACGTCAGAAGTTAGATTCAATTTAATTTTTATGTAAATTTAATTCAATTGCAAAGGTGTCTCACTTAAATTTGCTTCGTTTTTTCTACGTTTATTAATTTAACAGCGTCAGTAACAGCATCTGACAGTTAAGCAAACAGTTGTGTTCATGTAGCATAGAATTTGTTCGCTCGATTAAAAGGCGTTCGCTACTTTATCAGTTTTAGCTAGCGTTACCAAATTTGTACCATTCAGCGAATTTGCCAACTGTTGTCTGCGCTGAATGCGGCCAATGTGGTCGTTTTGTATTGGCACAAGTCACAAAAAGCATTTTGACACAAATTATTCGATATGACTTCAAAAGCTGTGATTATATGAGTTTTTACTTTTAAATAAATTTGAAGGGATTGCCATTATATGATATTTCTGTGATGTATTAAGGACATAAGTATTTAGTTTGTCTTAAATATTTGCCAATACATAATCTATTTTAACAATGTTTCAACGATGGCCTACTTTTTGTCATTGGAAATAAATTCAACTACATTTCAATAATTCTTTGGTTCAAACAAAAAAAAAGTTATTGTAATTCACACTTACTTCACAAATATGCAGCGGTGAGTGCTCACCACAAAGTAAATACATCTTTTGGCCAAAGCGCAAACACAAACAATAACAAGCCGTCACATTCATAAAAATGGCAACAAATAATGAAGGATTTAATTTCGTAGCTGTCAACGGGCGCACGCTTTGCACATAATTTTTAGCAAATTTTGGCTTAACATTGCCTCTGAGGTAGTGCCGCTGATGTCGTCGCAACCCGTTACTCTGAGCCTCATTGCACCTACTCTTCAAATGGTTTCCAATTTACTACGGTTCAACCTTTTAGCCATTTATGCAGCCTTCACCTGTTCTTTTCGTCGCTTCTCCTGTATCTGCTTCTGAGTATTCATGCGTCCACCCGCTATGTGCGAGATTTGCTGATCTCCTACGAAGATTGCGTTTTTCATGCGTCGCGACACGTTTCCATTTTTCTATCTTTATACGGACTTTTGATGTTTGTTGTATGCAAATCGAATTGGCTGGTTCTTTGATCTTGTGCCGGTGCTGATGGCGGTGCTGTTTGGCAAGCTCTTGCCTTATTAGAACTGCTCCAGTTTTCCAATTAAAGTTCTTGTTATCCATGTAGTGAAGCTATTTGGTAAGACTTTAATATAGCTACTGTTAGAATGATGTCGTTCTAGGAGGCTTAATTTGTTGAAATTTTTTATGTTTTTGTTTTTTTATCGAACATACAATCAAGCTCACAATTATGTTCATTGTACTCAGTTTATCTGAACCAAATTGGATATTAAAATGTTATTTACAAAAAAATTAGCTATGCTTTATTATCGTTCAATGCTCATAATTTATGATTTAGGAAGCATCATTAAGATAATTACATTCAAAATCGATCATGCTTTTCCTACCAGCAAACAAAAGCAACATTTTTGAGATTCTTGAACGGTTTTTTTAAATCCATCAGAAATTTTAAGAAATATATTTTATACAATAGCTATGTTTTTTGTTAAGCGAGTTGTTAAAAAACGATAAGCTCGCTTAAATTTAATGTTGTATGACTTATCAGCATTTTTTCATATGCCATTTTTAGATTTAATTAAAAAGTATATAAAATTTTTCTTGGATTTAGTTCGTTTTTTTGTGCTGTAAGAGCAGAGCTGCTTTGAGTGCCCATATTCAATAAAAGGTGTTGGTCAAGGTGCAGTCAGAGGGCATTTTCGTGTTGGACTTTAACAAGAACGTCAACGAACGATGTTATGCCCAATCGCCAAACGCAACGAAAGCCGCACAATATACTGCTCCATCAAGTGGATCTCTTGGTGTCCTTGATGGTTTAATATAAGCAAAATTAAGAATTAAAGGAGGTCACTGCTCTTTCATAAGTGAAATGCTAGTTATTTGCCTAAAATACCTTGGCAGTTGCAAAATTCTTGTCAGCTAAATGCACCCAGTGAACCAAATAAATTTTAAACGGGGTCGAAACGTACACGTAGGTAATTTTCATAAATTAAATAAAACTTTTAAAATTATGGAAACGTTAAATACGGTACAAAAATAAAGAAAAAAAACCAATCACTTGTTCGAGACTATTGTCCCCTTAATTTAAAAGTTATTTTTAAAACGATTGTCATATAAAGGTTTTTTTTATATCCTTATTTTTTAACATTTGCAACGTTTCATAGATTTTATTGCATGTTCAGTTAACTGGAACTGCCATTTTGGATTATAATAGCCTGAATAACAAAGGGTTAAGGTATAAAGGGATAACGTTTTATTTAAGATAAAATTTTGTTTTATTATTTGTGTTTTGCTTGTTTTGGTTGACAGGTGCTTTTATAGTGAATGCTTTAAAAATATGTTTTAGTTAGGACTTTTCCCCAAAATATATAAATAGTTAGGGCTTTTCTCATAATGGCTATTAATTTAAATTTTTGCAAAAATTAAAGACTTTTTCTTTAAAAAAAAATTTTAAGTTGTTAGAGTCTTTTTCTTTTCGATAATTCTCTTATAAAGAGTGTTCAATAACGAATATTTAAAGCCCCAAGTCATAAAAATCCTTCAACAATAATTTGTAGCAGAACAGTGTCCCACTTGATAAAGAACTAAAATATGGGAATTATAATTAAAATCAGTACAAATACAACATACTAGATAAAAAATAATATAATTATAGAATTTATGTGGGAACAACATTTGTGTTGCCAAAATAAAATTGGGCATAAAACCTTATTAAATCATTCCCTTGTTACTTATGTCTATCAAAACGATGTCGAAAATGTTAACCATTTATATGTATTGTTTACTGGGTATTTTCGACTGACATACAAAAATTTTTTGATAACTGCAAATGTTAGTCCCAGCCACTTTTTTTTGGCCAAATACACAATTGGATGGAAACGACTTGGCATCACTCTTTTTAATTTGCTCGTCTATTATGATACTAAAGGGTCCGCCAAATAACTTTTTTTTTGAAAAGTCTATAAAAAAACTACTGAATATTTTCTCAAATTTCTTTTTTAATTTGAAAGTACAATCCTTCCGGTTAATAAAAAAAAATTATTTCATTCAAATGGCTGCCTCGGCTGCACATTATCCATTGTGTGCAGCTGTATTTCACCAATGGCTTCACGAATATTGGCCTTTAAAGCGCCAATTGTCTCTGGCTTGTTGGCGTAACACTTATTTTTGAGGGCACCCCACAAATAATAGTCCAACGGTGTCAAATCGCAGCTCCGAGGTGGCCAAACGACATCAGCTCTGCGGCTGATAATGCGATCTTCAAAAACAGGGCGCAAAACATAGAGTGTAGCTTCGGCTGCATGGCACGTAGCGCCGTCCTGTTGATATTGCAACCAAATGTTGCCAATATCCTCTTCTTCAATTTTTGTGAACAACATGGCCCTATAACGATCGCCATTGACTGTAACGGCCACTCCTTGCTCATTTTCGAAGAAAAATGGCCCAATTATGCCTCTGGACCAAAATCCGCAACAAACAGTGACTCGTTTTGGGTGCAGCGGCTTTTCAATGTATGCGTGCGGGTTTTCTGTGCCCAAAATGCGACAATTTTGTTTGTTTACATACCCGCCAAGATCAAAATAAGCTTCATCTGAAAAGATGATTTTTTTGGCAAAATCGGCATCTTCTGTAAGTTGATCGCAGGCCCACTTCCCAGCGTTGTTCAAGCGTATACACAACCATATTCGTTCAGCGGAAGGATAAAACTAATTATCTGTCAAATCAGAAATGAGCTAAGTGTTACCATTCACGATATAAGCACTAGTTGAAAAAAAAAGTTAGATGGTGGACCCCTTACTAGCAACATCATGTACTATTTAAGCGAGTATGAAGCGACTTCTCATACAATAAGCAGTCCGTTTTTTAAAACTCGCTTAGAAAAAAAACACAGCTAATATATATATTTTCTAAAATCTTAATAAAAACCGCAACTTCATTTGGTGCTTACAGTCGTCTTATGGACGAAGAGTTGAATTCACACCGCGTGATCAATTTTGTAAGCTAGCAGTGAGGCGTACGTGATAGACATGGGTAACGCATCAAAAAAGGCTGCGCTGATACACCAACCCAAGCGCATTTTACTGTATCAGTGTAATGCGTTAACACAATTGCGTCATGCCATAGTTTAAAATGCTATGATATCTATATTAACAAGATGTTGATCAGCACAGGATGTTTTTAGTTCGATAACGCATTGCTTTATGTGGTCAATTTGCTGAATGCGGTTAGTTTTGTGATGGCTTGTCCTAAGCGCAAGTTGTCTTTGCTTAGGAAAAATAAATGGAATCATATAA
Organism: Dichetophora obliterata; assembly: GCA_963920525.1. NCBI lineage: Eukaryota > Metazoa > Arthropoda > Insecta > Diptera > Sciomyzidae > Dichetophora > Dichetophora obliterata. The sequence continues at coordinate 108,617,480 of OY986439.1, read as the reverse complement.
AAATCCCTGAAATAATATATCTGAATAAAGAACTCATATTGCTCATAAATTGATTTAAAATAAATTAAATAATAAGTTATTAATTATTATGAAGCATTACTGAACAAAGACCATATTTTTAACATTCATTAAAAATTAACCTCGAATTAACTTCAACCATGCAGTCCAACAATATTGCTTTCAAGGTTAATGTAATATTTTGATGCGGTTTTGCGTTACTTTTAACTATTAACGCAATATTATTCTTCAACGCAAAAACAAACAGCAGCGATGCTTACGTTTAAATATTACGTTTAATATTAATAAATATTAAATATTAACACTTACGAATACGTTAAAATATTGTTTTTATTTTATTTTATTTCATTTTATTTTATTCAACAAAATATAGTGAACATTTTTAAGCATCGGTAAGTTAACATTATTATAAACTAGTTCAAAAAATTATTTGGGACCTTCATTTTACAGTAGATTTGCTTTTGTTAAAAATGAGACGTGTATTTTTCAAGTTACAGACAAATACACCATTTCTACTCTAATACACCATTTCTACTCAAACCTACTCTAATAATCAGCTAGTCGAGGAAGTCGAGGAAAATAAAAACGTATAATAAACGTAGTTCATAATAATGCTAACTTACCGATGCTTAAAAATTTTCACTATATTTTGTTGAATAAAATAAAATGCCTTGTTAAAATTCGAAAAGTTTTCAGACAACGAAAAAAGTTTTAAAGGCTTTAATTTTGAAACGGCAGGATTAATATAAAAAATATTTATTTTAAATTGCTTAGAATTTACCCATTATTCAAACTGCATCACTAAATTTTTTCATTTTGATGGAATTTTTAAAAGTTATGAAGCGTTTTTAAAAAATTTACGAAAATTTTACGAAAAAATGCAATATGTGACACCCAAATGACATAAAAATTTGCCAAAACTTCTGATTTGAAGATGTTCTGAAGTTTGAACAATTTTCTTTCAAAATGACGACTTAAAGTCTTAGAAAATGTCTGTTATTGACCAAATTTTGCTTCGAATTCGAAAAATCTCCGAAAAACCTTTTTTTAGGGGAAAACCGAGCGCCACCTCTAAACCTCTTCCAAAAAATCTGAAAAAAATCTCAAAAACACTTGACCTCATAAGCCTTCGAACAAAGGTTGAGCAACTATTAAATTCAAAAAATAATATTCTTTTCGGAAACCCTAGTTTTCATGTGGAGTTTGATGTTTATAAGACAAAGGGGCGTGGTACCTCCCATACAACCAAAATTTACTATATCGAATCGCTTTGAAGTTATAGGTCGCATAGCCTCGGAGTTTAGTAGTCGACCTAAATTTTTGCATTTAGTTTCACACATATTATTGTATTGGCGTTAGGAAGTGGGTGTGGTACCTTCAATACAACCCAAATTTTGCGATATAGAATAGCTTTAGAGTTATAGGTTGCACGGCTTCGGAATTCAGTACTCGACCTCAATTTGCACATGCAGTTTCAGTGATAAAATTTTATGAACGTTAGACAAGGGGGCGTGTCAGAAACGCACCGGGTTTAAGCTAGTTATATCATAAAAGAAAATCAACAATTTATATGACCGTTTTCCCTCACATTGTTCCAATTCGTTGTCATATGTTTTTGAGCAAAAAGTAGTCTTACATCCTTATGGCGGTTCATCAAACGTAGAGCAGATCTAACTTTTAAAAATTGTAGGTTGGGATTGGAGTGCAAGATGCAGCAGACCGTTAATCGGGAAAAGGGAACCTCAGCAACGTTAACCAAGTCACGCAAGCTTTTTTGGAAATTGCTTGTAGTTCTTAAAATAAGCGGAGGACTGCTTGGCCATTACATTTATTATTTCATCCACAATGCTTGTTTTTGCCGTAGCCCTCCGGATGATTTAATAAATGTTGAACAACGTTCTTTTATTTCTTAGTTGTTTTTCGAAAATTCTAACATTTTTACTTTTTCTACATCGGAAAGGCTGAAACCACGTGGCATTTAAGAAAAATATTTTATTCCACTTTTCTAACTGAAAAATAACGCTTTCTACTATCAAGCTCATGAGTTATATGACAAACTTTGAAGTGGTGTTATACATATGAAACAGAGTGAATATTGTATTTCCCCCCCCCCCCCCCCCCAAAGTTCCGTTAGTAAGATATGAGGTCAAGTTGAGAGGAATAGAGTTCTTACTTAATTGAGTGTTCATTTGAGTAGAACAAATATTATGATACCCTACAGCCAGTCCTTATGATATATCAAGAAATATTCGGTGGTTTAAAGTAATGAAACGCACATTAAAATGTTTTTTGACCTTGTCATTTTTGAATCTAGACGTTTCATTTTTTAGAATAGAATAGAAAATTTTATTTAAATATTCATTGAATATATACCATTTTTGACACATTAATTGGACTTTGTCACTCTTGAAACTAAGCCGCTTTGGTATAAAAATCTCATAAAGATGTACTGTTTTTTGAACTATTTCCAGAAATCATTTCTGTTTGACCTTTAATTTCGTAGACATTAAGAAAACGTTGTGAAAAATTGTTCTACCAAAATATCACAGATTTTTTTTTGATCTTAGCCATTTTTCAATTGAAGGGTTTATTTCAAAAACATGATATGCAACATAAAAAATATATTGAAATAATCGACTCTAAAGTCTTGAAAAATTTATTTTTGTATGAAAAAATGAAATTGAACATGAAAACTTTTACAAATAGGTTAGAAAATTAATAGAAAATAGCCAAAATCTCTTCAGTGGCTATTGGAAATACATTGAGTAATGTATTCAGCCTAAAATATTGATTTCTTAGATCATGTGGCTTATCACGTTATTGCAATAAGCCCTTTTATTATATAACCCGTTAAATGCTGTTTTGAGAAAAATTGCGTAAATGATGAGTTCTTGCGATTGCGCTTAAGGTAAAATTTAAAAAATTAATAGTTTGAAATCGTTACACAGTAAAAGTGCTGAAAAAATACAATCAATTGATTTGAAATGCAATCATTATACTAAAAATAAGAATGTAGTGGTTTTATCTTTATGGATCGTTATTAAATATATATATATTTCTTGAACTTGAGTTTTTTAGAACACTCTATGTTTATTTTGTGATCTTAGTTTGAGGGTGCAAGTTTTAGGTTTGTTTTTTCAGAAGCTAATGTAGCATGAAAACAACGCCAATCAGGCGCGTACCCAGAAAAAATTTGGGGGGTTTTTTAATTTTCAATTTTTTATATAAAATAATCTTTATATCGTAATGTCTAGTTTTCTTTTATTTCAGGCTAGAGCATTTAAAATTTCTAAACAAATTTCGTCAAAGTAGAAACAAATTGTTTCCAATATATTGCCCATTTCACATTGAAGTGTAATATCAGTTGCGCTCACCATCTCCAATTTGGCTCAAATTTTTTTCTTAGATTGGTTTATTCTTTAAAATACCAAATCCGGAGTTTGAGATTTCAAAGTATTTTTTAGCGCACCCACAGATAAGCTAATGCCAAAATAGGGTCTATTTCGAGACAACGTAGCTCAGTTAATTTAAATGCGATTTTCCTAAATAGGGAATCATTAGATTTATGGAATTTTAAATCAAGTATGACTTAAACTATCAAACATTTAGAACATATTTTCAAAGAAAGTTTATAGTATATGGGCATTTCTATAGAAAAGTCTACCGTGACCGAAATATTAAAACTTATTATTTGATGATATTATCTTAGTTAAAAATTTTAATTTTATAATTTAAGCAATTTCTACATAAATTCATCAATCATAATGAACACTTGCAGTTTTTCTTTTTCGTAAATGTTTAGTAATTGTTTCGTAAACTTTTTTGTTTTTCTAAAAATGGAAAGCATTGGCTAAAGATATTGAAAAAATTGTTGAGGCAAGGAAAGGGAAATATAGTAAATTTTTTTTAAATTACTAAATTACATAATTACTTAACTACCTAATTACTTAATTACCCTATTAAACTACTATGGAATTTTAACTAACGTAACGCCAGTAACGTAACGCTAGATCAAAATGCCTAATAAAAAAAAACTAGAGAAGACTTTTGAATCCGATCACTTGGAAAATAAACTTATGCTATTTTAAGCCCTTCTTAAAAAAAAATTGTATACAAAAAGTTTAGCCCAATTCAGAGAGTTTTGATAATTTTGTAAGCCAAGTCAAAAATCACTTCCGGTTTTTGTAACGTAACACCAGCACATATTTTTGCTTATATCTTAAAATCCTTCCGGTCGATTGCTGTCATTGTTTTTCATAATATAGTGCTACTCAATCACTACTCAAACATAAAAAAGCATTTTTGAAAATTAGATACTTTCATTCTTTTTGGTTAATATATCTTCGTACAAATCGTCCGTAACGCCAGTTTGGAAATGCCCAAATAAAAAAAAAAATCTCTTTTGCATGTTAATATTACATCATCAAAAAATGTTTTTTTTCTTCACATATATTTTTTATTTAAAAAGATGACGCAGACGTTGGCGTGCTTAAAAAATGTAAAAATCGGAAAATCGTCGGAAAATAAAGAACACAGAAATGTATTCGTCTGACTGACAGACGAAGATTGCCCATCTTTTACCAAAATTGAATGAAATGAAAATATAAAAAATTTATAAAATTATGACGCGCGGAAAAAAGGTTGAATAATTTTCCAAAGATGCTTATTTTGGTAAAAGATGTGTAGAATTACAATACAAACTGATTAAAAAAAAGTAATTTAAATTGGTTGATTAGTTTGTTTGCAGTAGTGTAGTCTGTTTTGTACAAGTATGTTTCTCGTTAGTTAAAGTTACTCTGGCGCACCGGGTTTTAAGCGCTGTAGAATATGTATGTATGATGGGCGGAATTATTATGAAAAAAAAATTTATTTTCTAAAAATTTTTTGCCTAAAACTTCCCTTAACCTTAATCGGTCCCTTACTTCTTAAGAGTAAATTTCTTGTGTGTAAATTTTACACACTCTTTTCAGGAGCAATATTTTCACCGATAAATTAAATGTATGCGATCTTCTTGTTAAAAGTAATTAATTATTCATTATTTTATTCAATATAGAATAAAAAAATTACCAAATCGATTAATCGAGTAAAAAATCTCTATATATAAATGCTGGTTTGTCTGTGGGTATGTGTTTACGTATAAACTTAAAAACCGCTCAACCGATCTTTATGAAATTTTCAATGAAATTGAAACAGCAATTTAAGAGTGTTCCTGGAGAATTTGTTGATTGGACAAAGGAGCGTAGTACCTCCCATACAACCCAAATTTACGCTATCACCCACAAACTAGAAAATATGCTATCTATTGGACGGTTTTGATCGTAAGAAACTAAAATTTTGTTTAGGTGGTAACTGTCGGATAATGTATTGTACTAAAAATGAGCGTGGTCACACTTTATATACGCCTACTTTTTCGAAATGATGTTAATTTCTGAGTTTCACAACTTTCAATAGTAAACTATGTATATAAATGTCGCCACACCCACTTTTACCGCCCACAAATGAATTCACTTCTATATATCAGACAGTTTTGATCGAATAAAACTAAATTTTGATAGTTAAGTTGATAAGTTAACTATGGTCGCAATATATCTACGCCCATTTTTTCGAAATCAAGCAAAATCCTGAGATGTTCACATTTTGATAGTTAAAAATGGTATGTAGGTGCAATGGGACCAACTGGCGGTCAATTTATATATATAGTCGTAGCCTAGTGGGTAGAGTGCGTGGCTCCTAAGCTAAAGAACTGCGGTAGCCCGGGTTCAATTCCAGCTCAGACAGAAAGTTTTTTCAATTGAATTCATTTTTCTGTTCGGTCGTCACCTCTCTGCAGACAATGGCAAACCTCAGAGAGTAAAAATTGCCATGTAAAGCTTCTTGAGAACAGAAGCCGTTCGGAGTCGGCATTAAGCACGTAGGTCCAGTTCTCGGTCATTTGTGATCAAACATTTAACAACACGCACAACACAATTGATCAATAGAAGCTAGGTCAAAGTCCTTCCAAGGGCTGAAATGGCCAGTTTATTTTTTTTTTATATAAATGTTGCCACGACTTTTTTTCCCGCTCGTTTATTTTTATAAAAAAAATTAATAGTTGTGTGTGTGTATATAACGTAAAGACTCCAAAACCGCTAAACCAATTTTTATGAAATTTTCAGAGAAATTGTAGCAAAATCTTGAGAATATTTCTGTGCAGTCTGGTGCTGATTGTAAGAGGGGCGTGGCACCTAAAATATACCTCAACATTTTCGATATCGAATAACTTGGATAATAAATAGGTCGCACAGTATCGTAATTTGATTTCGTGAAACTTTACGAAGTTGTTAAGGAAGTTATTAACACCAAGCATGGTTTTTACATTGTAAAAGGGGGCGTGTCACCTCCCATACAATCCAAAGTTGCTATATCGAATAGCTTTACAATTATAGATTGTAAAGGCTCGAAATTCGGTATTCGACGATAATTTATGCGTGCCGTTTCACTGATAAAATTTTATGGGCGTTAGACAAGAAGGCGTGGTAGTCATGCGCTGAGTTTCAGCTGGTTAAAGAAGAAATGAAAAATTGGGAAAATATCGAAACAAAAATGAACAATAAAGCAGAAGAACAGTGACATATGCGCGCCAAGATTATGGTGTGTTTATTTTACAAAGAAGAACCTATTAGGGAAATTTTTTTTGTAGCTTAGCAGCGACACCTAGCTTGGAAAACCGTCGAAAACTCAATTTTTGCATACGATTTTTACATTGAGCCAAAACCCTAGCTCGATTGGATAAACTTATTTTAAAGAAATATCAGCTTGAAGTTGAAAAGTGTGTAAAATTTACACAAAGAGCCGATAACGTTTAAATCGAGTCCTTTTATTTTTTTGCTCAATGCTCAATGTCCTCTAAAGATATTTGTCCTGACCATAAACACTCAACAGCTGTCATGTTGTGCTGAGAGTTGCTCTCCGTGCTTGTTAAAATTCGTTCATTTTGGAGGGGAGGGGTTTTAACCCCCAAAATCCTACCCCTCTGCGTACGCGCCTGACGCTAAGCAACAGAAGCAACTTACTAGTACAACAACATAAAATCCGACCCTAAACTGCGTTTTTCGCGCTTCATTTCAATTTCCGTTCGCATTGTTACTTTTTTTTCCCCTTTCAGAATTTTTCAATGCTGTTCAACTTTATTAATTATTTTGTACTATTTGGAACTCCATAATCTATCTTTAAAATAAAAAATTTAGCAAAATTTCTGAACATATCAAACAAAAAACATGTAAATGGACTTAATATTAACCCATCTTGAAATAAGCTTTTAGTTGCAAACGACTAGCTAAGAAAAAAAAAAAATATTTACATATAAATAAAAGAAATAAAGAACAGTATCTAAATTAAAAGTGTATATAGCAAAAATTAAAGTAAAGTTAACGATGTATTTTATAGCTTTTATTAAGACAGTGAATTTGGGTCAGTACTGCTAAATGTCTTTGACTTCTTAGAAGTAGAATTTATTATTAAGGTATTCACGACATCAATGGAATCATCTGTCCATCAAATCTGAAAGTAATGCTTTTGAAGATTTCAAAGAGACTCAGAGTAAATCTTACCTACCTAGTGGTAAATGGACAAATGATGTAAACAAATATTTCTGAAGACATCTACCTTACATATTAAGCTGCAATGGGAGTTGTAAGCTGCTAACGACGCATAGTTAAACAAAAGTTAAACAAAAGTTAAACGCAAAAAGTTAAACGCAAAAAGTTAAACGCAAAAAGTTAAACGCAAAAAGTTAAACGCAAAAGTTAAGACGCAAAGTTAAACAAAAAACTAAATTCCTCTCTACACTGAAAAAACAAAAAATCAGAAACGCATATTTTAAAAACGTTTAGAAAAAGTTATATTTTTAAAAATATTTAACGCCATACAAAAATTAAAATGCACATTTTTTAAAAGAAAAGTAAAACGGAACGTTTTTAAATAACTACGAATGTTTTACTATGATAAAGTAGGATAAAATGAATATTTTTAAAAATATCTTACGCAACACAAAAATGAAAACGCACATTTTTAAAGAGAAAAATGAAACAACTACGTATGTTTTAACATGACATAGTGAAATGAATACATAAATATATTAATACAGTTCAAGTTTGGGTGTTGGTTTCACATTCTTTGTTACAAAACACTTGTTAACAACGAATTGTTTGTTATGTATGTTTCATTGAATTATGTATTTGATATTTGTTCAGAAAATAAAATATTTTTCATTCTCGATTTTATCACTCAAACTGCCTGCAAGTAAATAATGAAAGAATTTGAGTTGAAGCCACAACTAAAAGGTAAGTATTTAAAATAAAATTAATAATATCTGACAAAATTAAATTTTTTTATAGACGCTGGGATACAGCATCATCATCTAAAAAATTTTAACGAGATGGACTTTAATGGATTTTAAAACTGTAATTTTGAAAACCAATAAAACGTTTTCTGTAAATTTTTTCAATTAATGGGATACAATGAAAATTATCGTTTTTAAAATATAAATTATTGTTGTACCATTGCATTTTAAAATGTTTATTGTTACTAATAGAACGAACATTTTAAAATCTAATTTTAAAATTTTCGTTTTTAAAATGAAAATAAACGGTTTACTATTGCATTTGAGAAAATTTAAGGTCTCTGCCCACTTGCGGCACGTAACGAAACGACACGAAACTACCAAATATAACTACCATGTGTTCTTATGTATACATGCTCACTAAGCGACAATGAAACGGCAACGACTGTTGACGCCGACGAAAAAGCCGGTGGTGATCGTTTCAAAGAATTCTGACCGGCTTGTCGTTCTTTTTGTTTACAAAAATTACAATGGATTCCAACAGTTTATTGTGCAAAGTAAAAATTCGACATCGATAGGTCGTTTTTAAAGCATAAAATCAATCTAAAATCTATGATTTTATCAGTTTTCTACATCGTCATCTAATAGCAAAGCTATTTAAGCTAATTGTGTACTAGAGAATTCTGCGCTTATTGTTTTGTTTAATTAAAATTTTTGTTGTCGTTTCGTTAAGTGTGCATTGAACATAACGTTGCCTTTTCGAAGCCTGTTTACAGTCGTTTCGTTACGCGCCGTAAGTGGGCAGAGACCTTTATTGTTAAAAAACAAACGAAAATTTTAGAATATCATTTTAAGATTTTCGTTTTTAAAATTAAAAAATTAAACGTTAGAAGTGCAAAATCTGGGTTAAACGTTTTTAAAAGTAGCTCGTTTCTTTCTGCCACTTTTGAAAATGATGTTTTCTCTGCGCAAGTAAAAAAAAACCGTGCTAAAACGAATGAGCAAATGCCGCCGCCAAATTTCTGATATCATATTTAATTTTTGGTAGATAAATGGTTTTTATCTTTTTCCCAAGCATTTCAGATTTTATGTTTGGTTAAACTTTGATAGTTTTTTTTCATTGTTAAACTTCATTGCAAAACTTCTTGTTTTAAAACACGGTTTAGCTACACAAACAAATTAAGCCAAACTTCTGGGTTCACAACTGAAATCGACCCATAACAATAAAAATCAGATTTTGTTACATCCCGATTACAGTTGTGCATTACAATGTCATCACCGACAAGTTTTTACTAGCGGGTTATTTAAGAATCTTTAACTCTGAAGATTTCGAAACGCGTTGAAAAATACTTCAATAGAGATGTGTGCAAGCAAAAAACACGTTTTCACACTACATTGACATATTCAATAAAAGCTGCTTAATCTCCACAAGTTTTATGTTTCATACAGATAAACAGATAATAAAAATTTTGCAAACTGTTTACGATGTCAGAGCCGGCGTTTGGCAGACGATGCAATGTTTTTCGCACAATAAATAAAAAAATTAAAAATAAGAGAAACAACAACCGCGAAACCAATGCATACAAATTTATGTGCACAAAATTGTGTTAACGACTGGAATGGAAAAGAGCGTGCGGGTGTAGAACAAGCAATAAAATGATTTGTGAAATTCTGCAGATAATAAAATTAACAAAATTCTTTTCGTTTACATATGTAGTCAAATGTTACGAATAAATAGCGCACGGTGGATCGCCAGCATGTTTAACCCTTTACTGCCCCTTTTTTAATCTTGTGAAAACATTTTTAAAGGCATTTTTTAATGTGAAATGATTATTGTACTTAATATTTTACTAACAATTTTTGAAAACCAATCTTTTTTTGGTTTTCAGTGGCTTACATGTTGAACGCCAAAAGGCGGTATTTGGCATCGAGCAAAAAACAACAAGCTTTATTCACATATGTACGTTAATAATAATTTAGAGGTTTTTAGCAAACAATTAAATAGTTTCTACAGTTAATTCAAATATACTTTAAAAATATATAATAATATTGATAGCACAGAGCAACAGTGAAAAAATTGCAGGACATCCACAGTTCAGGATACTCCAGGGTCCATTTCGATCTTCTTTAAATGTTTAATGTATAAAATGTTTTTAATTGCAATGCCTAAACATATAATGGAAATATATCTCGTAGGTTTGAAGATATCGGCTTTAAAAAATAGCTAATATATTTTTAATAACTTTTTCTCAATGCTTGATAGATTGGACGGAAAAACCTCTTTCAATCTGCATACAAATTTTTAAATTTTTGCAATCGGACTAAGAATAAGGCTGTTTTTCATGCAAATTTTTGATAATTTCTTAATTTACTTATAAACAACTTTAAAAATTAAAATATCTCCATTATTTCTATTATATTTTTTAATTTTTTTCAATATATTCTCCGTCGGTGTTTATTTTATAATTAATATTTATGCTTTTATATATGCTTATCAATTCTCATCAGGAATCAATGAAAGTAGTCAAAACGTTTCCAATGATATATTGATAGTAAGGATCGCATAAGAAATAATGAAGTTATTTAAATTTTAGTGAAAATGACTTAAAAATAGACACAGTTTCGATAGAACCAAACACTCTAACAAAAATCCACGGGAATTTACAGTAAAGCTCTGCAAAGAACCATCCAAGAACACCAGTTGTGTGTTGTTATTTTTTCTTATATCTACTTGTATCTGTTTCGCTCTATAAGCATTGAGTACGCATGGAATATTTCTCTTTTAGATAACGATGGAATAGGTATGAGAGAGTGAAATTACCAAGTATCAAAAATACTAGTTTGAGCACATACAGAACAAACAGATATATCGATATTACTGTTATCTTTATTTGGAATATCTGGAGTATGTGACGTTGCAAGCATAAAGATTAAAGAGCGAAATAAACAACAAAAAAAGAAATAAAGTTTTGAAATAATAGGGTTGGCACCTAATAATATGTATTTTTTAGAATTTTAAACATCATTTAACAGTATTAGGGAGTCACTGATTTCGAATCTGAAGTCAGAATTTTAAAATGCAAAATGGTGGATAGGGTTGCCACCTTAATTTTTTGTATTTTTATGAATTCGGGGCTGGCAAAAAAATGGTACATCAAAAATGGGTCGCTGAATCCGAATCCGCGGTCAGAATATTTAAATTATAAACTTTTGAAATAATAGGGTTGCTTTTACTTTTGAAAATACATATTATTAGGTGGCAGCCCTATTATTATAAAATTTTATCATTTTGAAATTCTGACCACGGATTCGGACTCAGCGACCCATTGTTGCGTACCATTTTTTTTGCCAGCCCCGAATTCATAAAAATACAAAAAATTAAGGTGGCAACCCTATCCACCATTTTGCATTTTAAAATTCTGACTTCAGATTCGAAATCAGTGACTCCCTAATACTGTTAAATGATGTTTAAAATTCTAAAAAATACATATTATTAGGTGGCAACCCTATTATTTCAAAACTTTATCATTTTGAAATTCTGGCCACGGATTCGGATTCAGCGACCCATTTTTGATGTACCATTTTTTTTTGCCAGCCCCGAATTCATAAAAATATAAAAAATTAAGGTGGCAACCCTATCCACCATTTTGCATTTTAAAATTCTGACTTCAGATTCGAAATCAGTGACTCCCTAATACTGTTAAATGATGTTTAAAATTCTAAAAAATACATATTATTAGGTGGCAACCCTATTATTTCAAAACTTTATCATTTTAAAATTCTGGCCACGGATTCGGATTCAGCGACCCATTTTTGGTGTACCATTTTTTTGGCAGCCCCGAATTCGTAAAAATTTAAAATATTAAGGTGGCAACCCTATCCACCATCATGAATTTAAAAATTTTGAGTTCAGATTCGAAATCAGTAACCTCCCAATACTGTTCCCTCATGTTTAAAATTCTTGAAATAAAGCATTTTTAGGTGGCAACCCTATGTGTAGAAAAATTTTCGAATTTTGAAATTCTGAAAACGGATTTGGATTCAGCGACCCTTTTTACCCTTTAGTTCGCGCCAGCCCCGAATTCGTAAAAATAAAAAATTAAGGTGGCAACCTTATCCAAATTTTAAATTTCTGACATCAGATTCGAAATCAGTAACCCCCAATACTGTTTCCATATGCTTAAAAATCTGTATTTTCAAATACAAAGAGAACGATCTGGAATATCCATATTGAATGGATATATCCATTTAAAAAAGCGTTAAAACAGATACTCCACTGAGAGAAACAGATAAAGAAAAAAAAAGCTTATACTACAATGAGAGCCAGAGAAAGAGATGATAAGCTCTCTGCTTATTCCAAAGCATATAAGCATATGTTCAGTTCTACTCCTTGTTGTATTTGTACCAATTTTATCAAGTTTTTACTTGTTTTATCGGTTTGTACAAGTAGAACGGATGGTTCGCTGCAGACCTTTAATTTACAGCCATTATTGCTAGCAACAGATTTCCTAAATTTTATATAGTTTTATTTCAGAGAGAAATAAAGTTTTCATTTTTTTGATTTCAAAATTCAAAATATTTCACTCTAGAAAAGCGTAAAAACTTTGTCTCACAATTATTGCTCTCGCACTCTCTGTAAAACACTCTCTTCTAAAATTGTCTCTATCGATCTTGTCTTCGCTTATAAAAAAACGCTAGAAAATGCTTGAAGTCGAGAGATCCGCGTCACCCGTCAGAGAGAAATTAGAATAGATTCTATTCTGGCGTTTTCCCGTCAAGCATTTCTACGGCGATTTCATTTTTGGCGGCTGCATATATTTTCCATGTATTTTGTAGCACGGCGAATCCGAACAACCCGTCATACGCTTTGATTCTGTTCGGGCTCTAAGTAGTTTTCATTTTCATTCATTTTCTTGATTTCTTTTCATCCATGCTGACAAGTACGACCGAGCTTGCTCCCAAGTGCCACAACCTTTTAAATGAGCCTTGGCTGTGACCTACGTACTGTTTAAGTTTTATATAATGTGACACTTGTTCGAATAAACTCTTCGGAATCATATAACGTTTAAGAAAAGGTTTTTATTTTGGGTCAAGCGTTACCAGTGCTGCCAGAAAAGGTAATTTTCATCGTTTTGCGGGAATTTTCAACGAAAAGGGAAAACGGGAATAACACTTTCAAAAACGGGGAAAATTAGGCTGAATTAGGAAAAAGAGTAATTTCGTCACAAAATCAACAAATTATGCTATGAATTTTTTAAAATCATGTATTTAGATACATTTTAAAATTATCTGAGGCATCTTCAGTTTTAACTTAGTTTTGTTACTATTTAAAATAGCCTATGCGTTTAATTTAAATTCATTTGGATTATCGTCAGCTGTAAGCTCAAATGTAATTTTTTCTCTGTTCAGCGAAATTCGATTTAATTGCTTGGCAAACTATGGAAAATGGGTAAATAAAACTGAGAACTTTTAAAAGATTTAATTTCTGGGACGAAGGCGGGGCATTTAGACTTTTCGCAATTGTGGATCCTATCGTTTGAAAAAATAAAACGTATTCTTCATTAATTCAGTTGCGTTTCTATTTATTTAAAAAATTGGAAATATATATCGACTTAGAATATATGTCACTAAGAAATATTGATTTATTAAATTTACTTACACAAGATTTGCAAAATTTGTTGGCATCATGTTTTAAGCTTAGAGCTACAAACTCATTTTTATTACCTGCAAACTACAAACCGAGGTAAATATTTATCTCACGGGTTTCTTCTTCGTAAAATCGTTCTGAAAGCAGTAATCTGACTCTTAAGTGCATTATTTTTTTGTTTTTCACGCCAAAGAGAATGGTAAAGAGAAAATTTAATTTAATTAAAGTTTACTTGGTGAATAATCAATTTAAGCAGCTAAAAAGTACTGAAAAACGGTCAAACCGTCATTTAACAAAAAAATTAGTTGCTTGATTTTTAAACAATCAATTTTCAAATCTTAAAAGGGATTTTAAAGAGAAAACATAAGGCTTTAGGAAAAAGAATACCAACATAATGTTTTGCATAAAGAGTCTGTTTATTTGGGTTTATGTTCATAATCTTATATATGGAAAGGCCAAATAAAAATACTTGCAATATTGCTTGTCAGGAATATATTTCGGTTTCTGTTATGCAAAAAGTAAAAACAAGATTAGTTCAGAGTGTGCAGTTGTAGAGTTTAATACGAAATTTGCAGATACATGTAAAATGTTCCCAAAAATTAAAGAATATGTATATCATTTATTTTTCTCTTCCTCATAGCTGTGCATGCCCTGAAAGAGCTTTTTCTGCCATAAGTTTGAATAAAACTTATATAAGAAAGACGTTAGATTTACCGTAAATGTTATTTTACACACCAAAATACATATGTAAAATTAAAACTGCATAGTATTAAAAATCAAAAGAAAGTGCTTGCAGATAGACTCAAGTAATATGTACAAGTAATAAATGTGATACATTTTTTATGGCATATTATTAATTATATTAGTAAGGTTTGTATTGTTATGTTTTTTATTTAAAATAAAACGCTGAACTTTAGAAAAGGGGAAAAAACTTGAAAAACTGTTAAGGAAAATGTTAAGGAAAAAACGGGAAAAACTTATTGAAATGAAGAACAAAAAGGGAATGAAATCTCCCAAAATCTGGCAACACTGAGCGTAACACCCGCTCCAATAGCATAAAAAATAAAGAAAGTGTACATATTTTAGGACTCTCTGAGCGACAAAACGCTAAAATAGCGTGAAAAGTAGAGAATATATACGTTTTTAAAAAAAAACTCTTAATTTTAAACAGAATTGAAAAAACCCGCTGCTAAGCGTGCTATTTTTACAAAATCGCCAATAAATGTTGTGAAATTTCACATGGTTTTGTGATTTTCAATCAGTTTTTAGAGAGTAGGTCTGTTTCCATACTCAATTCAAGTAACTTGTGAAATTTCAAAACATTTATTGTAGTGATTTTTCAATCAGTTTTAAGAGGGCAAGTATAAACGTAGAATTTCTTTTTATACAGTAATAGACAAAAATTCTGTTTTTCTCATTTATATTTTTCAAAAATCTTTTAAAGCATTTAATCTTCTAAATAAAAATTATTAAAAACAAATTTCTTTTTAATAATAATTTTTGTTTGATATTTTTAGTGATGAATTTGTCGATCTTGTTCAATTTTATGTTAATAAAACTTAAATGTAAATCAAAGTTATTTTTAATAAGTCGAAATATATATTAAATATATATTATAAAATATGAATTATTTAGTTTTCCTGTAGTAAAGAGCATATATGTAGGTTTATGTAAATTTCAAAAGTAAGCATTTTAAAATTTTAATTTTAGTTAACTAAATATATTTTAAATATATTTTTTTATCATTATATATATAATTCAAATTTATTATGATATTTCAAAAATAAATAGTTTTCAAAGCACAACACATGCTTAGTAACGCATGCGCAAACCTGCGTAGTAGTAATACATATTGGCTCTGTAGCTACACACATCTGCATTCCTTGTTGTATTTATCTTGTTGAAAATAAACAAAATCAATAACAACCCTGTAGTTCAGCTGGTGGCAACATAGCCCTTTGGACATGCTATTTCTCAAGCCTTTACAGGAATGTCCCAATGGGACAGGAGAATTGTTAAGCCCATGACAGTGCAGGTTAGGTCCGTTAGCCCCTGTCAATGACATTGAAGTGTTAAAAGGAAGTGCAAGATACGAGGCGAGGAGCATGCTCTTCCCACTTAATGTTTGTGAATTCTCATACCAAGTAGTAGATCAAAGTTTCAACTTGGAACTACTGAGAAACGACAAAAACGAAAGCATTTGATGTGTACATATTTATGTATGTACATTTTACATACATTTTAATAACAACATAAGCAACATCAACAAAAGCAGCACAATAACAAACGACACGATGGCGAACCAAACCAACAACCACAACAAAAATCAAACCAACAACCATAACAACAGCATGAGCTGCTACTGAAACGGCTTGTGTGTAACTTTTCTCAAACGAATAT
This sequence comes from Dichetophora obliterata, assembly GCA_963920525.1. Lineage (NCBI taxonomy): Eukaryota > Metazoa > Arthropoda > Insecta > Diptera > Sciomyzidae > Dichetophora > Dichetophora obliterata. The sequence continues at coordinate 108,601,095 of OY986439.1, read as the reverse complement.
ATGAATTTTTTTTCTTCTTACATTTTGCTATTTTGCAACTTTATTAAAGAAGTGACAAAACCCAAAGTTAGATATTAGTTTTATTCGTACGCTAACTGATATTTTGGCATATATTTTTTCTTTGTACGATGAATATTAAAGGCTGCATGCATACCCCAAAGTGTCAACTAAAATCACTAAATGTGCTTGAAAAATGTGAAAAAATGACCCCCATACAAACCGTGCTGTAAGACGTAATTCTATGTCAAAAAATTCAAAAATATGCAAAAAAACAGCTAAGAGATACAGTTAAGAGATACATGAAATATGGAGTAAAATGTAATGACACATATTTTAAGTTTTTCTTCACTCCTCCCCAAAGGGAGGAGGGTGTGAACCTCATTTTTGCGAATTTAACTGAAAAACGAAACGTGCGCCTACAGCATCACCTGTTGTGAATTTTCGACTTTTCTTTTCTTCCAAGCCTTTGCGTAGCAATTACGAACAAACCCCTTATTTGGCCCTGTCGTTTTCAAGTTTTTGAAGATTGGATTTAAAAAATTAGCTACCTTTCCAATTTTTCTTTTTGGTTTTCAAAATTTTAAGCTAATTTAATTTAATTTTTAATCAATTGGAAATTAAATATCATACCAGCAAAATAATGCGCAATATACAAATATTGAAATAGTACTTAAACTAAAAATAAAATATCGTACAACAGCCCGATCTGGATTTTGTGAAAAAGGTGACAGTGACAAACATGCCAATTCACAAAGGTAAAGAAGAACAACATTTAAAATTTTTAAAACCTCTCCTCTATCAATCAGCCTGGGATGAAAGGGTTGAATTTAAGCAGAGGACTATTCTGACTCTCTAAAATGATAAAATTAAAAAAAAACTGTTGTAAAGGTTTCCTGATATGCCTTTTAAATTTAGAAGGAACCTCTTAAAATATGTTTCTAAAAAGCGTGAAACGAAAAAACACTAATAAAACATGACAATACTTACATTTGAAACTTACAATTTTGTCATTTCATCGGCTTACGGAATGAAAATAGACCCCTACCCATGTATTGCTCATAGCATTTTCACATAAAATACATCTTTTTGAATACTTATTTACAATATGCTCTTATTTTTTCAGTTGATCGCGCCATGAGTCCCGCTCAATCGGAAGACAGCGGCTTGGCGCCAGAACGTGGAACTACTTATGCCACCATCACGTTACCACGCGACAATGCACTCAGCATGGGCATTACTTTTGCAGGTAAGCCTTAAACATAGTCCCAATCCCAAGTGCACACTTAAAATTATCTATTCCTAATTTCTTTGATGCTCTTTTAATGAACCCTATAAAGTGTGCGCTTTCTGAACCCGTTTTATAATCTTACTTCTTACTACTTTACTCCAAAACCCCTTTTCCTATTTCAAATTTCCTTTATATTTTTCTAATTATGATTGAAGTGATTTGCTTTGGATTTTTGATAATTAATTTTGACAGTTTAAAGTAATGCCACGCGCACACTTACATAATTGCTGTACATTTCAATTAGAACTTCAAAGTAGTAGTTAGCATTAGTCTGACATCGTTTTCGCCCGCATTAAATAAACTGTCTGTTGGTTTATTTGTCTGTCCATTGGCCATGCATCCCTTCATCTCATCTGTTTGGTTTTTCCAAAGTGTGCTTTAAATCATCGTGTACCACATTCAACATTGAGTGCTTTTTACGGAAATTGATGTTTCTGTTTTAAATGTTGTTTGTTGCTGACGAGAAAAATAATGTCTAAAATTTAAAAATTTTCCATTATAAATTTGGTGAAATACTCAAAACTTCCTATTCCTCTAGATTGCGTTAAAAGCTGATCATTTGCTCATTGAACCATCGTGGCACCGTTTTTTTTTGCCCCCTTAACATTGCGATATGTACGCTTCATTGAATCTCTTCCGTAAGTTTTGAAAAGTGAAAACACACAAAATTTGACAGTTGACAGCTTGTCTCAAGTTAATACTCATTTATCTATTTTTGTGGTACTAAAAGTTTTTTTACTTTGTTTTGTAAATTTAAATCTTATATCGATTACTTATGGATGATTTCATGAGTTTTGTCACAATTTCTTAAGAAAATTAAGTTATATTGAGTTGTTTTGCCCACAAATGTTTGAGTCATTTTCGCAATAATGTCGTCAGTATAACGTCCCAAGTTCATTTAATGAGGCGTGTGTTTTTGTGTAGTAAACAAGCCTCTGTAGAGATCTTTCAAATAAATTAATTAATTTTAAGGCAAGCATGATGTATGACAGCTTCATAAATTAGAAACACTCATAAATTTTAAGATTATATGAGTATTCAATTAGTTCGAATGAACAACACAATTCCATGTTCATACATACGAGAATGTCATGATTTGATTTTAAACGAAAAATATTCTTTTTTAGATGACACAATTGCTCATCTCAACTTCTTTCTTAAGAAAAAAACCATAAAAAGAAGGTTTTCGAAAAAAAATTGGTCTGCGGTTGACCTGAAAATATTAGATATTTTGGTTCACATTATAAGCTGAAGTGCATAATCTTAAGTATAATTAACGAGAAAGGAGAAATTAGCTTACTGCATCTTTATGTAAAACAAAACGAACGCTGAACGTCGTGAAAGAAACGAGCGACAATATTTTTTGATATGGAAAAATGTATTGCTTACCGTGTCTCGCATCACGTTCAGCCTTCGCTTTATTTTACACACTTTGAAATTTGCACTAATCCTGCAACCAGTGATGTGATTTGGTGGGATTTCGCCCTTTTTGTGGGATTTTGAAACCATTAAAGGGCGAGAGGGCGTTTGAGTTTATTGGCGGGATTTTTTACTGTCTCAAAACTTTGAAGGATTGAAATCATTTTAAGGAACTGATTGGCATCATTTTGACTGTAATCTTGTACAATTGGCGATTTAATTGTGTGTTTCGTTGAGTTTTCGTTGTAATTGATTAAAAAAAATTCTCAATAAATTTGAAATAAATTGATTTGATACCTGATTTTTACCTTATCTTGGATTCAGCTTCATTCATAACTCAGCTTGAACAAATACAATAATATTATATGTATACTAAGATGCCTTGAAAAAAATTCCATTTGTAACAAACACACTAAAAATGAAAAGCCTGTTGGCTTTTTTTGTATAACTGTTAGTGAGCTAAAACCTTTTGCAAAATTATCAAAAAAACATGTTTTTCGTAAATATATTGACTGGTGTTATAGTTGTAAAAAAATAAACTGTCAGAAATTAAAGATCGGAAAAAGCTCTTCCAATTTTTGCAATTAAAGATAATGCTGTTTTTGTGCAAAGTTTTATATTTTTTTTTTATTTCCATACAAATACTTTGAAAATTTATATAACATTATTGCTTTTATATGTTTTTTATTTCTTACAATATTTTTCAGTAAGTGTTAATTTTATAATTAATATTTTACTTTTAACATGTATCAATTTAAGCAATTCTGACCAGGAAACAATGCAAGCTCTTAAGACCTTTCAAACGATATTTTGAAAGCGAGAATTGCGTGAAAAAGAAAGAAGTTGATTGAATTTTAGTGAAAAAATTTAAAATAAAATGCACTAAAAATAACACTATTTTTTATCCGATTGCAAAAAATTAAACTTGTTTGATTCAGATTGGAAGAAATTTTTCCGACCTTTAATTGTGGACAGCTTATTTTTTTCCAACTATTACAGTACCCAATATATTAACGAAAAAAAAAATAATATTTGTAGGTTTTTGCAAAATGTTGTAGCTCACTGACGGCGCTTTCGTTTTTTTTCTCCCCATACAAGTCAAGGCAATTCAATGTATACATATTATTTATATTGTATATTATTATGGTATAAGTTCCCTTTTTATCTCAATGAATTTTTAAGATATAAATAAGATTTTTATTTCACTACATAGGTACAAACTAACTTGTTTTTAAAAACAACTAATTAAAAACTAATTTAAAATAAACTAGTTTATGAACTACTTTGAATTATATTAAGGCGGCATCCAATTAAATTTTGAATTGTTTTTGTTGCATTACATATAAAGTAATTAAAAAACTACTTCAAAACAAGTTGCTTAAAAACTACTTTGAATTAAATTAAGGTGGCGACTACTCTAATTTCGACATGTTTTTATTGCAAATTTTTATTAGATTACAAGTTTATATATATTTAACCATGCTATTTTATCAAATATTATTAACTTTAGGCTTTCATTAATATGAATTTATGTCTTTTTTTTAAACAATAAAATAAATGATCTATTTGATGTAAAAAAATTTAAAATTTTTATGCTTTTAAATTCATCTTCAGTAAGTGGATTATTAACTAGTTTTTAATTGGTTTATTTAAAAGTAGTTAAAAAATAAATTAAATTCAAATAATTTAACAAGTAGTTGAAAACATATGCAAACGAAAGTCCATTGACTTATTTAGCGGACAACACCATACAAAATATGTTAGTTCGTTTAATGGAAAAAAGTCAGAATTTTAACTAGTTGTGGTTGACAAAAAACTACTTTTTCAACTACTTTTAAGTTAGTTGATTTTCCTACAGGGTGTTTATCAAATAATCACACATATAAAGACACAACAATTATTTATTTTGCTTATTTTGACATTAAAGTTGGAGTTAAAGTTGGAATTTTTCGCGGAATTTCAGAATCTTTTGGAAGGGATAAAATGAGCAAAAACGGGATTTTTACACATGTATTTGGGATTTTTAGCAAAATGAAAATCACATCACTGCTTGCAACTTTAAAGAATTTTATCTCTAAGCCAGCGCTGGTCGCCCCATAGCTCACTGAGCGCTCTCTGAGCGTAACTTTTCACATGTACACAAAACTCACAACAGAAGAGAATATAATTTAGTCGTTCGCTGACGGTGATGCTGTGAAGACCTATGTTGGAAATTTTATGTACACTCTAAAAAAAACATCTTTTTGTTTTGTAGATTCATAATTCTTATGCATATATTTTTTTTATTTTATTAAAGTTTAATATAATTCATACATATTGCCCAAGAATTATATATTCAAGATTCCGCCTTGCCCATGTCCGCTCTCTTTGTGAGGGAGCCACGTGCATGTGACGTCAGAAGTGCAAGAGAAAAGAGAGTCAAACTGACTGAAAAAACCGTAGTAAAAATTTTTTAATAGGGGTGTTCGATTTAAAAATCTCCTCATTTTCTTATAAAATCTTGGTTTTGTAAAAGAAATAATTTCAAATAAAATTAACCTTCACAAAAAATAGCTATGTTGCTCGATTTATTTAGAGAGCAGTTTGACTCTTTCTTTGTGTGTATTTCGTTTGTTTCCCAATCAGCCAATCAGATTCATTTGCTTAGTTTCGTTTGTTGTTTATGTGATATTTTTGTTTGGATGTATTTTCACTTATGACGTAGACCTGCGCAGTAGATTGTCATTTCTAAGCACTTAAGGCGTGATCTTCTTTATATTGTTCTTGCATATTGCCTATTAAGATTCTTTGCATTATTTTGTTCATATTATTTGTATTCATTAATTTTTTGATACTTAATTTTTTGAAGTTTTGATTATAATTTTAATGATTCGTATATATTAGGATGTAATAATATTAAACAAAAATAAAACACCTAAAAATTTTTGGCTCTGAATCGCAATGCGATTGCTGTTCTGCAGAGAAGCAGAATGTGTAATTTGCCACTGCAAGCAAACTAATATAATTTATTTACTTTGAAGAAAATGCTGAAGCAATACTAACATTGAAGAAAAAGTGAAGAATACCGATGACTAAAAATAAAAAATAAACACATTACAGTATGTGTGGGGTTATTAACATACAAACTTTTAAATCTAGATAATTGTGACAATTAATTCGCTCAGTGTGCGCTATTCGAGAGCGCACCAATACTTACAAGACATAATAAAATGTGACTGTGTTAGAATGCCCAGCCCTGCTCTATGCACATTTGTGCTAAAGAGGCTCAAATCTATTATAAATTCGTAGTTGTTTTTATGTGTCCAAAGAGCGCTAAATAAAAATATAATTAAACGTGGCACCTCTCACACTTGATCTGGAGCATTACATACAAAAGAGCATGAAAACTTGGTATGGAATCTCGTTCTCATAATCTTTATGACTGAAAAAAATATTAAAAATGTGAAAGGGAATAATATTCAATATTAGACATTTGCTTGGAAGACACTGTAATGGTCAGGAAGCCTGAAGGGGAGATTTGCGATTAATGTTAACTCCTCCTCCGATTTTGCCATCTAATTTTGATTCATAAATACATATCTTGATATTTATTATTTATTTATTTATTGGTCAAGCAAGGCAATATACTAATTCTAAGAGGTTATTTTTTCTCCTCACCTCCCTCCTTGTTTTGCTGTTCAAAGATATGCAAATAGAAGTGGGCGTAATCCTCCCACTTGATATAAATTCAAGAACACGCCAAAAAAGAAAAGGGGAGAAGAAAAGAAAATAAATGGAATTTACATACTAACATATTTTATTTTATAAATAGTGGTATAGCTAGGAATTTTATTTGATAAGAATAGGTGAGATCTGAGAAGGGAATAGAGAATTAGAAAGGATACGCTTAACAAGCAGGGTATTTATTATCTTAGCATTTGATTCTAACCATGATAGAATTACCAGGTAGTATTCGCTACTTTTACTCGTTACTTTGGGCATATATTGCAAATAAAAGTATTGCAACCATACTAGGGATGGCAATTTTTGGAGTTTTTTCGATCCCGGGATATTCGGGATCTGAAAATACAATCCCGGGATCCCAGCATCGTCCCTAAATTCATGAAATTTATTTCGTTATTTTTTTGCCAAAAAGTACAACACATTCACTTCTATTCTTTTATAGTTCATACTCTGTATTAAATTGATATAACAAAGAAGCACAATTTGTACCAATTCAACAAAAAAAAAAATAAACATAAAATTTTACCAATCATATATCTTCAGTAATTTATAACATAGTTTTTGTAATACATGCACAAATACATTTTTTCGGTTTAAGCTTAGTATGCTGTAGAAGCGAAAAAAATCTTCTGTAAGAAATGCATCGCGTTTTTGACAGCGAAAAGGTAGCGAAATTTTTTTATCGTTGGTTAGTACGCTGTTGAACCGAAAAAATTGTTCAATGCAGCCAAGTTCACAACCATGATTGCAGAAATAAAATGTCAAAATTTCGCTACCTTTTATATAACCGTACATTGAATTGGCGTGCAAATTTGACATTCAACAATAACGTTAAACTAACACATTCAACAAACACTTTATGGTAAGTATGTGTTAGTGTTGAGTCTACACCAAAATTTTGCGTGTAGAATTAAATGCCTAAAATTTTTTGTTCCTACAGCATACTAAGCTTAAGCAGTAACTGCTTACATAAAATTATTTTAAATCAGTATTTAAACCGCAATTGTTTTAAAATTAATTTTTTTAAATTGATTATTGTTCAATTATCCTTCAATAAATCAATTCCGCTTATAATACAGATTCTACAGCGCTTAAAACCTGGTACGCCAGAATAAATTTAACTAAGAAGAGTAACTTTAAGCACGATTTTTTTTGAAACATACTTTTTCAAAACTGGCTACACTACTGAAAACAAACTAATCGACCAATGATAATTTATTTTAATCTGTGATTAATTTTAATGAGCGTCTTTTGAAAATTTTTCTGGTTTTACACACGACATGGTCAAATATAATGTCAATTTTTTCCACTTTTTTCCACGCTTCGTAATTTTCTTAATTTTCCATTTTGGTAAAAGATGTGCATTTAAGGCGATCAGCGTGATGATGTAAAATTACGATGCAAATTAAATTTTTTGTGTATGTAATAAAATTTTTTAGAAAACATCTTCTAAAATATGCCTTAATTTTAACCGCTTTGTCCTAAAACCTTCCTTTAATTATATGCTATAGCACATTCAAATTAAAATAAAAAAGTGTATACATTTAAGTTAAAAATAAATACAATACTCTTTCTATTTAGAGCTTAGTAAAAATATTCCTTCTTTTGATCAAAATATGATCTTTATGAAATTAAAGCATTAATGGTTTTATCCCCTAACTTAGACCTTAAAGGTCTCTGCCCACTTGCGGCACGTAACGAAACGACACGAAACTACAAAATTTAACTACCATGTGTTCTTATGTATACATGCTCACTAAGCGACAATGAAACGGCAACGACTGTTGACGCCGACGAAAAAGCCGGTGGAGATCGTTTCAAAGAATTCTGACAGGCTTGTCGTTCTCTTTGTTTACAAAAATTACAATGGATTCCAACAGTTTATTGTGCAAAGTAAAAATTCGACATCGATATGTCGTTTTTAAAGCATAAAATCAATCTTAAATCTATGATTTTATCAGTTTTCTACATCGTCATCTAATAGCAAAGCTATTTAAGCTAATTGTGTACTAGAGAATTATGCGCTTATTGTTTTGTTTAATTAAAATTTTTGTTGCCGTTTCGTTAAGTGTGCATTGATCATTACGTTGCCTTTTCGAAGCCGGTTTACAGTCGTTTCGTTACGCGCCGTAAGTGGGCAGAGACCTTAATTTATTGCATATAAGACCTGCAGAGAAGAAGCACCGCTCCGACTCAACGCTTGTTAGTTCGATCGTTGAAATGGGGATATATGTGATGGTCGTTTGAAAAATTTTAGATTTAATTAGATTTGAGAAAAATTAGATATTAAAAAAATTGTTTTCAACAATCCCGGTATTCGAATTGAATAATCCCGGGATATTCGGGTCTTAAAAACGATCCCTAAATTTGCCATCCCTAAACCACAAAAAGAAGTAAAAGGGCATTTGCATATTAAGTCGGTAATTCATCTGCTGCTAGTTACTTCTATTGAATTTTATGCCATAGGTTAAATTTCAGTTTTGAAAAGTTTAAAGTGTAGGCGTCATTGTTGTTATCTAATTTTTTAATTAATGCTGTGGTCACAAGGAATAATGACTTAACTCAAAATATCGTAAAAAAGCGATATGGAATTTACTTTATTGCCAATTTTTTTAAGTATGCTAATATAGATTTGTAGCCTAGAATTGATCATCACTTATGTCTGCACATATTTTGCTTGTAACGGTTCATATATTTCCAAAAATTGGGTTGTAGTTCGTATAAACGGGGGTTCTACAAGCGCAAAAAGCAGAAATTGCTTTTGAATAGATTCAAATTGCTCACTGTGTGATTCAAAAGCAGGATACCAAATAATGCATCCATGTTCAAGAAGAAGGTGCACTAATGCACAATATAATGCCTTCATGACCCATACATTTTTGAACTCTTACACGTCGTTTTAGAAAACCAAGTTGTTTGTTGGCCATAGATACAATTTTATCATAACACGGTGTTACAAAAAATAAATTTTTTTCTGTCCTATGAACCAAATGCACATATTCGGAAAGAGGGGAAAAAATAAAAATACACGTGTATCGTCGATTTTCATGTACATGTCAGAATTTTTTTTTTTTAAGTTTGAAGTATAAAGCTCGTAGTGGCCAGTGTGGAACCCTTTGGACCGATTTTTAACCCTTTTTCAGTGATCTAATCGAGCTGATTTTTTGCAGGCAGACTCGTGGAAATGTCTGTAGCACGTCAAATTTTTTAAACACAATTTTTATCAATTCTCTGATTTTCCCCAATTTTTATTATTTTTGAAAAAAAAGTATTTTTTTCACTTTTCTTAGCATAACTTGAAGGGACTAAACTACTAAAGCGTTAGGGAAAAAAAAATGTTTTTTGACCCATCCTACTCGATATAGTTGTAGTTAATCAATAGTATCCTTCTAACACTAAACAGTTTTTGACTTTTACAACACTTACAACTGGTCTAGGGGCCCTCAAACGATACTACATGTCCATCCAACTTCCATCGGACATGTCCATCCGCCTTGATTTCTTGCACACGAACGATACTACATGTGTGATGACTTGACAGGTCGGATGGACATGTAGTATCGTTTGAGGGCCCCTTCTGACAGATGAAATAAGGAATTGCAATATTGTTTTAAGTTCTGTTGTGCGAAAACGTATTTCTATATATTTCATCTGAAAAAAATGCAGTGTCCGACGCGAAATAACTTTTGTTACGTTTGTGGCTTATTCGCACCAAGTAAAAATTTCAAAAATATTACTAAAACAGTGGTGAATTCGTTTCAGAAAATATTTAAGACTGCTTATGTTCCTTACTTGTGGTATACTCCGGAAGTCGTGTGCGACTATTGCTACAGAAATTTGTCCAAGTTTACTGATGGAAGATCAACAATAAAGCACGCTGTACCAACAATTTGGCTACCACGCACGGAGCACTGCAATGAATTGTGCTACTTTTGTGTAACTTTTGCTCAAACAAAAGGGTACCAATACATTCACCGCAACAAAATTCGCTACGCTAATGTAGAATCGGTAATTCCAGCAGTTCTATATTCACCAGAAGACCGTGTAGCGGCTTCAGTGGAGATTTTTGTTAATGTTCCCGAAATAAGCGATGCAGAATCAACAGTTGTACCAAAACTGCTATCAACTTTTCTTCCATCGAATACGAGATGCGAGAGTCCACAAGTATCGGAATTTGTGGCAACACCCAGTGAAATTGGGACTGCAATGCCGCATTTTATAACGCAAGCCGACTTCAATGACCTCGTAAGAGACGGAAATTTGTCGAGGAGAACAGCAGAACTCTTTGCATCACGCTTTAAGCAGTGGAATATAGTGGCGGCTTATTTTAAAATAACGGCCGCTCGTGATCGAGGTAGCACTATTCCATATGACCAATTTTTTAGATTGCACGAAGATCGGGAAAAAAACTTGGCTTATTGTTGTGACATTGATTCGCTGTTTGCAAAAATCGGTTACCCACATATTTCAGAGGAGTGGCGACTTTTCATCGATGCATCGGTCAACAGCCTTAAAGTTGTGCTGCTTCATATCGGCAACACACATCCATCTGTCCCGATCGCATATGCCACAAACCTCAAGGAAACATACGAAGGCATGGAATTAATATTACAGTTGATAAAGTACAAAGAGCATAATTGGAAAATATGCTGCGATCTGAAAGTGGTCGGTTTACTCATGGGTGTTAAGCGTGGATTTCCAACCCACCAGTGCTTTTTGTGTACATGGGAAGGTCGAAAAAGAGATGAGCATTACACTGAATTTAAGTGAAAGCCGCGAACATGCTACAAAGTAGGCGTAGAAAGTATAGAGAATCTACCATTGGTGCAGCCGTCTCAAATCATTTTGCCTCCATTACACATCAAGCTCGGTCTCGTATCAAATTTTGTTAAAAAACTGGATCGTGATGGCGAGGCCATTGCAACTTTGCGCAACATTTTCCCGAAATTGAGCGGCGCAAAGATTCATGCAGGTATTTTTTTTAAGAAGTCATTCAGTAACTTTATGTTTTTTAATGATTTTTTTGATTAAGGGTGTTTTCAATGGTCCGCAGATAAAAGAAATAATTGCAAGTTCTGAATTTTCATCAAAATTAAATGCTATGGAACAACGTGCATGGAAAGGTACAGTTGCCGTTATTGAGCAGTTTCTTGGCAACAAACGAGCTGCCAATTATAAAAATATTGTCGCAGAAATGATTTTGGCATATGGCGAAATGGGCATTTTAATGTCGATAAAGATCCATTTTCTTCACAATCATTTAGATTTTTTAACTAATGATTTAGGAGCTTGTAGCGATGAGCATGGCGAAAGGTTTCATCAGGACATTGCGGCTATTGAAAAGCGCTTTAAAGGAAAAGACATTACGCATATGCTTGGTGAATACTGTTGGTCTATTTGTCGCGATACTGAAGCAAATGCTTACAACCGCAAAAATAAAAGGCCAAAATTTCTATAAAAACATTAAAATTTTTAATGTAACAATTCTTTATTTTTATAAAACAAAAGTAATAAAAAAAATTGTTTTTTTAACGAACTGAAACCTTAAAAAAAAAATGATAACCATTAAAAAAAAAAATATGTACTTCAAACTTAAAAAAAAAAAATTCTGACGTGTACATGAAAATCGCTGATACACGTGTATTTTTATTTTTTATCCCCTTTCCGAAAAAGTAAATTTGGTTCATAGGACAGAATGTGTGTAACACGGTGTAATGTAAGTTCAATCGCAAATTGTTGTCCAAGACTACTCCAAGATCAAGAATATGGTTGTTTCAATGACTCTTTTAAGTTCAATGCTATTGAGCTAGTACGGGAGAATGTTATTACGCAGCATTTGTTAACATTTAGATAAAGCTTATTTTGATTGCACCCGTGCTCGAGAGCTGACAGTTTCTGCTGTAAGGAAATTACATCTGTTTCCGATTTAATAACATGGTACATTTTTAGGTCGTCTGCATTCATCAGATCTGGGATACCGCATAGTATATCTGATATTAGTATATCTTAATTTGGATAATTTTTCATTTAAATTTGAGAAAATTGCATCGATCTAGGCGAGGGAAAATCTTCTGATTAAAAAGTGAAAAAAATGAGGAGATTCCGAATAAAGTAGGCTAATTTTAAATCATGCACTAATTTTTAAAAAAATATAATATCAAATTCTTTTTAAGACAACTCTTTTACATTAGAATATCTTATGGTCAAAAGTTTTTTTATGACTACAATTTATGTAGGAAACTAGATTTGAAACATTTATTTTATACTTCTTCAAATTCATGTTTTTAACAGGCGTCCACCCACTTTAAGAATTTTCTGGATTTTTTCGCGTCACGTGCTTATATTACATCCAGGATTTAGAATCAGGGAAGTTATGGAATATGTTTAGAAAAGAAATGGAGCCCAAAACCCATCTATACATGTACCTCTTTATATATTTGTTCATACGTTTTGAATTAAAAAAATAAATATTTTAAATAATGCTGATACTAATAATGATTTTAGTAACTTGCATGCTGCTTGAACTGATGCATGTTAAAAAAAATCAGTTGATATCCATGCGCGGAACATTTCAAGAATAGCGACAACTCTTATTCTTAATTTTTGCGGATTATATAGATTTTTACCTCCTAAATCCAAGTCTGATAAAAATCTTGGTGGTTTTATTAATTTTTAAAAAATAAATATTGGGAAATTTTTGTATTCTTATTTGAAAAGAGGAAAACTTTGGGGCTAAATAGTAATTAATGCGATTTTATTTAAGGCTAAAGGAGACATCACATTATATAACTTACTAAAATACTAAAAATATTTGTAGAGAAAAAATTTTTTGAAATTACATGAAAAAAAAATTAAATTTGAAAATGTTTCGGGCATGATACGAGAAAGATTTTTACCCGTCTTTGAAATAAATATAATTTTCTTTTGTGTACAAGTTTGCGTCAACCGGTGCATCGTAATAACAAAATTAGTACCAAAAATCTCAGAAAATTGAATAACAGTAGAATCTGGATATAGTGAATTAATTTTTGCAAGACTTGTTCATTGTATCTAGATTGTTTGCATTTTTGAGGTTGAATTTTTTAAAAAAATTGATGTTTTTTTAAATCTTAAACATTTTTGTTTTTTTTTTATTTTTACTTTTTCGATTCGAATTCATTGAAGTTACTAAAACGTTCACTATTTCGAGCTGTTCACTATTTCGGGTGTTAGTTATATCCAGATTTGACTGTATATAGGTTACATTTTCTTTATGTGCATTCTGGACTCATTTGTGCCTTTGGCCCCCCCCTTCCCCCCTATAACAAATTCTGTAGACTCCCTTGGCAATATAAATACATATATTATTTTATGAACACATTTTGATTATTCGGTGTTCATAAGAGATGGCATCTACTATATGACTTGAAAGAGAATTTGGTGGAAGGTTTCCAAGTTCACATTCCTTTCGGGAGGGAATGGATACATCAACATTTTTCATAATATCCACGAATTTGGGTATATGAGATAGGAACTTCTTAATGAAGGATAAGAATAGGAGGAAGAAGCTTCCCAGAACTTGGTTTTAGGGAATATTGGTCATTCCATTTCAAATCGGACGCTTTTCGAAACTCACATTTCTGTTAAAATTTGGTACTTTGCACGTGGATAGTACTTTAAAAAAGAAAAATATTTGTAAATTTTTTTTTGTAATTTTCAATTTTTTTTGCAATTATAAACAGTGAAAAGTTATAAAAAAAAACAAAAATTGTCATTCAGAAATGTACTCAAACAACTATATCTTCTAGTACATGTCATTGATTCTCCAACATCAAATTTTGAGAATGTATTAAGAATGAATGCCTCAACACGATAATATTTTCAAAGTGCCAAAAAATAGTGGTACTGACCAGAGAACTGCACAAGCCTACTTGAAGTTCAAGCATTTTCAAGAACTTGAATTCTAGTATGTATCCAAATTTGGAAAAGCAAGCTTTAGCCAGTTTGTAAAAATACCAAACAGATAAAAGTCATATCCATGCTTGCTCGTTGGCTTGACTTGTTAAGACTTACTTTGTCGGGCAGAAACTTGAAAAGCTTGAAACGATCAGCAAAAGCTTGTAAGCTCGGAAGTATCCAATTAATTGAATTTAAAGCAAGTATCCAAAAAATTCAATGAGCTTGTGTATAGAGATCTTAAGCGTAATAGGACTTTTAAGGATTCTGTAGACTTCGTGGTTGGAAGTTTTAGGAGTAGATGATTTTGAATCTGATGTCAAAATTTAAAATTTAAGATGGCGGATAGAGCTGCCACCTAGATTTTTTTTTTGCGAATTCTTATAATTTTGAAAATTTGACAACGGATTTGATTTCGAATATAATGTCACAGTTTTAAAATTTAAATGGAGGTTAGGGCTGCCACCTAAATTTTTACCACAGTATTGCCACCTAGTAAAATGTATTTTTAAGAGTTCTAAACATCATTTATCAGTGTTAAGGGGTCGCTGATTTTGAATCTTAAGTCAGAATTTTAAAATTCAAGATAGTGGATAGGGTTGCCACCTTATTTTTTGTTATTTTTATGAATTCGGGGCTGGCAAAAAAATTATATTCCAAAAATGGGTCGCTGAATTCGAATCCGTTGTCAGAATCTCAAAATTATAAAATTTTGAAATAATAGGGTTGCCACCTAATAATATGTCTAGTAATATGAGGATTAAATTTGAAAATAATTTCGATGCAATGCTATGGTGGGAGCATAATGTAAGTGAATTTCCATTAATTTTCAAATTTGCTCAAAAAATTCTTTCAATTTCGGCCAGCAGTGCAGCAAGTGAAAGAGTTTTTTCTCTGCTGGTAATGTTATCGTTGAAAAACGAAACAGATTGGCTCCAAAAATACAAGATGCTATTTCAAAATTCTATTTTTAAAAATTAAAAATACTAAAAATAAAATACTTTACTTATAAATACTTTTTTGAGTTTTATTTTTATTGGTTGTGACTTTTAATTGAAATTGATGATTGAATTGCTAAATGATGTTTAAAACTATTAAAGAGACATATTATTAAGTGGCAACCCTATTATTTCAAAATTCTATTATTTTGAAATTTTGACAACGGATTCGGATTCAGCGACCCATTTTTGGTATACCACTTTTTTGCCAGCCCCGAATTCATATAAATACAAAAAATTAAGCAACCCTATCCATCATTTTGAATTTTAAAATTCTGACTTTAGATTCGAAATCAGAGACCCTTAGCTCTGATAAATGATGTTTAAAACTCTTAAAAATACATATTATTATGTGGCAATACTGTGGTAAAAATTTATGTGGCAACCCTAATCTCTATCTTAAATTTTAAAACTGTGACATTATATTCGAAATCAAATCTGTTGTCAGAATTTCAAAATGAAAAGAATTCGCAAAAATACCCAAAAATCTAGGGGGCAACTCTATCCGCCATCTTGAATTTTAAATTCAGACATCAGATCTGAAAACATCTACCCCCTAAAACTGCCAACCACGGAGTCCACAGAACCCTTAAAAGTCATAATACGCTTAAGCTTTTCCTACACAAGCTCATTAAATTTTTTGGATACTTTCTTTAATTGGATACTTGCAAGTATACTCAAGATACTCAATTTCAAGCTTTTCAAGCTTTTTGCCGAAGGCATCAAGCTTTCCTTTACTTGAAACTTCATGCCGTTCGCTTGTAAGCTAGCATACTTGCAAGTCTCAAGCTGTAGTGGGCTAATTTATATTCAATTACAAGCTATACTTGATTCAAAATTATCAAGCTCAAGCTAGCTTAAACTTGTATTTTAAGCAAGTACTTGAAATAGACTTCAAGTAGGCTTGTGCAGTTCTCTGGTGCTGACTATGAAAAATGTGAATGAAATTTTTAGTGGTCAAAATATTTAAAATTTTTTACGAAAGTGTTTGTAAAAAAGGACACCACAACAAAGACCAATTCAAGATCTTTAAAATATGTCCTCAACCGTAGAACTAACGGTTTAGAGGATATAGTTGTTTGACTACGTGTTTGAATGACAATTTTTCATTTTCTTTTTAATTTTTCATTGTGTATAGCTGCAAAAAAAAAATAAAAAAATTATAAAAGGTATGCAAATATTTTTAGTTTTTATAGTTCTATCGACGTGCAAAATTTTAAAAAAATCGGAATCATCAAAATTAGTTTTTGGACAACAGCGTCCATTATGAAATGGAATCACCGATATCTTCAATTTTTTTTAAAAAAGTAGTTTTAGATAATTAACGAAACGAGGAAAGCAGAAGAATACTAATATCTTCTATTAATGATAAGTCTACTATTTTTTTCATTCTTTTAGAACTGAAATACTGCTACTTACACTGTTTGTAGTTCAACTAATACTTAATTCTCATGTCTGTTAGTGGTTATATTGCGCTCAGTTTTTAGCATTTTATTGTCGAAATTTAATTTTTTTTTTCCGGTTAGACTTGTTATTGAAAAAAATCATCATTTTGCTAAACTATGGTATGCTTACTCATCGTTTTTCATTCACAGACAAAACATTTCAACATTTCAGATTTCAACATGGCAACCTGCCAAAAATATACAGTCAAGAAGAAAAAATACTTTTAGTAACATCCCCAAGATATAAAAAAAACTTAATAAATCATGCAATTACACGATATTCTGAATTGAATTTGAATCTAGTCCAAAGTTGTCATTGTCGCCTAGTAGATTATTATTATTATTATAATGGCTCACTAGAAATTTGGCTGAATATAAAAAAAATTGTTTTTGTTTATTTTTTAATGTATTTTTTTTTTGTTTTTGCCGGCGAAAATTGATTTATTTTGTTCTTGGCTGACTTTGTGCCATGTGGCTGAGCTTAGTATTGCATGGATATGGCTTTTAAGATGTCTAGACAGATGGTCAGGAAACAAAAAACTTAAAACCATAAGAAACTGCTGCCAAAACAAGAGAAAGAAAAAACACATTAATATTATTATTATTTTTTTTTTTTTTTAAAAACAAAACAGCTAAAAGTTGTAGTATTGAAATAAATTATTAACTTTATATGACCAGAGATCAACAGGCAAATTTTTTTTTAAATACATAAATTGAAATTTTTCATTTAAAGTACATATCCAAATTTTTATTCGTGCAGAGAGAAGATAGATGATTTATAGGCATCTATGACAGCTACGAAAAAAAGAACAGATAAAAATAAAACGAACCAATGAAAAATTTCGATAATAAAAATATTTGCTACACATTTTTCAGAGCTACAAAGAATTACGATATCTGATTTGGAGAAGTCGTTTTTATGATTTTAGAAATTAAATTTATGGTTTTATTTAACTTAAATAGTTCTACGCAGGGAGCAATTGGCCAAGATTTATTTGCGGCGATCCCCTCTTTAAAATCACAGAGTCGTTAAATTCTCCAATATTTTGAGAAATGTCTTAATATATGTCAAAATTAGCTCTACTAAGCCGCGTAAGGGTCGATTACGACATACTACGTGAGTGTCTACAATGAATAAGAATTAATCATATTCAAAAATATTGGCGGGAAACACAAGAGTGTATCAAATATAAAAAAATAATACAAATACAATTTTTCTCGTTAAAAAAAACTGAGGCATATATCAATATTGTATAACAAGAGCTCACCTTTTACTGCTCCATTTAACAACCATCTTCCATTATATTCTTATCCTAAGATCCTATAACAAAATCATTCTCACACCCAGCCCACAAACACTTAAATCTAAAAAAACACACTTGCATTTATCCATAAAAATAAACACACATTTTGCCTTTTTCCCTAGCAATATTTCATTATTTAGTGCATTTCATAAGATTTCAATTGCATTTGATGGCTGATTGCTTATTGTTTATCTTTTCCAACAAACACAGAACGCAACGACCTTTCGTATCCACCTGTTATCGGCTCCCTCAGTCCACTGGGTCATGCTGCCGATTTTCTAGCGCCTGGCGATCGTATTCATCAAATCGATGGAATCTCAACAATTGGGTTAACCAATCAACACATCATGAGCATGCTGTGCCATGGTGGCACCGGCGATGGTGGAGCAGCTGTTGTCGAAATCGAATATTCCCTGCCCGAATACAGTGAGTATCAAAGAGAGTGAAATTAAAAAAAAAAAATAGTAAAAAAAGTAAGCACATACACACAAATGTTGATAGGCAAGAATGCATTTGATACAAGTGCATGTTTATAAACATAAGAAGAGAGCTGAAGACAGTGTTGCTTGTTTAAGTGGGATAGCTAGCGGGAGCCAAGGGCTTAAGTGTGGTGAATTTCTCTTATGACAAAATACTTCATGATGGCTTTCATAAAAAATTTTAAATTTTTGAACTGTATTTGCTTTAAAAAAAATGGGGTATATATCATCTACTCCTGAAACATAAGATGTTACTACTATTGAGCAAACTGTCAACTGTTAAACAAAAGTAGTTTGCTGGTTTGGGTAACGTAGTGTTAATAAAATGTAAGCTTAGATTATTTAAGTCAATCAATTCACAGGCTGGTACAGCTTTAGTTTTACCCAGGCCAATATTTAAAATATGCAAGCATTTTTCCTTGCTAAAAATTGCTGTAGCAACGTACTATAGTACGTTGTTTTTTTTGCATTTTATAAATTTGTTGCGACATTGCGCTTTAAACAAGTGGTCCCCTAACACATACTACAATTTTCGGATTTTGTGCTTATGTTAGTAGCTCTCTGTTAGGAAAAATTGGAACGGTATATAAAAGGATATCAGGATTAATAAAATCTGATGCACTGAAGATGGGCGATTTATCTCTTTGCTACGACTTAAATTCGTCCTACCGACCAAGAATCACACTTAGTTTTAGTCGGCCGCTACCAAATATTGGGATTAGGAGAATTATTTTTTTTTAAGATATTTACAGAGCAAAGTATCAAAGGCAAACTGACTCGAAAGGACATTTTGATCAAAAGATCCTCAAAACGGCAGCAAATTTTCACCAATTTAGTCGTATTAATGACAACAAAATTGAAAAACCTCGAAACGAAAATCAAATGATCATCCATTGATGATATAGTGTATATACTTACGGTTTCAGTCTTAACTTTAAACAGCATAACTAAGCATATTATAATCAATATTTTTAAAATTCCGATAACATATGTGCGATTCCACTATAAGCAATTTCAATATCGACATCAATTTCTAAATCACAGTTTTTGTTACATTTGTTGATGCTAATAAAAATTTAATAAAAAACGTTTTTCACGTACTTAAGGTTATATTACAATTTGTGTCGCCATTACTTACATTGACGTTCACAAGTTTGGTGTAAATTCAAAATTGATGCCTGGCAACACTCACGCAAAATAGCTAGTTTTGGCAGTTTTTGGTTACATTTTATCGGTAAATTTTGAAGTGATATCATTCGTTTTTCCGTTCCTTCAAAAACATATAAGTACTTGTTAGAACTTTTTAAGTATTACTGACTTCAAAAAGGTACTTTAAGCTTGTTGCACCCGCGATAAAAAAGCATATGAAAGTTTGTTTTTCTCGCAGAAATAAAGTGTTAACACTTCAAACTAGTAAAGGTAAGAAAAAATCTTGTAAAAAAGTGTTAACTTTCAAACTAGTAAAAGTAAGAAAAAATCTTAGAGAAATTTAAACCAATCGAAATTAAGGTTATAAAGCACCTAAAATTGAAATAAACGCTAACTCAAATTTAGACCTTTTTAAGACCTATCGGTATGGTGTCATGTATGGTAAAAATGGTAAAAATGGTCAAGATGGTAAAAAATGTAGTATGTGATTAGTGCTTTATATTAAATAGGTGCGATTGTGTTAATTTTTCGCACTTTTTTAAAGAAAGTTCAATTAAAATGTCCAAACTGCGGAATGAGACGGCTTCATAAAAATATAGGAGAAAACTCAAAGAAAATTCTGAACTTTATGCAGAATATCTCCGCCGAAAAAGGGCTCTTGACAGCTGTATCTGACAAAAATGACTCTGCAAAAGTAAAGCCTCGGAAACTAACTATCGAAGTCAAAAAACAAATTTTAAATTTCTATGATGGGGAAGATATTACCAGACAAATGCCTGGGATGAAAGATGTTAAATCGATAAATTCAAGTACAGGAAAGAAACTGAAAAGCCAGAAAAGAACAGTGATATGCAAATAATTAAATATTTGGGATGTAGCCCCAGGTTTAAATCCCAGTGTTAATTGGAAGACCTAGATTTGTAAACAGCAAAGGCGAATATCGTAGATAGTACGCCTTTATATGAAGCGCTAGACGAACTACATGACATCACTGAAAAATGCATGCTTAATTTCTTAGAAAAAAAAAGAATGTTCAGTCTGATTACTTTCAAAATACAAAACGAGAACTGACCAGTGAGAAAGCTATTGTTCAAATAGATTTTGCAAAATATGAAAATATTACATCTAAATATATTCCTCTTCAGCGTTAAATGCGCAGCTCAATTCAAGAATCGGATAATAAGATTCTTCTTCAATAAAAAAGGACATGGATTCATTTACCTCAAATGGAACTTTTTTGTTGTCTCACACAATTGAACTTTTTATTCGGGGGAAGTGTCAAAAGATCATTGTGGATCGCCGTTAAGTTTTTTAACAGCATAACAGTGGTCAGGATTTCTTTGTTCTGGCACGCAGTCACTCTATAAATATTTTTTTTATATTTTTTCATCAGATCAAGTTGCAGAAAGGAAGGTCATATTAGATGATAAATAGGAAGGGCTTCGAAGTATACCAGCCATTCAATCAAAATATTTCCTTATTTTTGAAGAGGTCAACAGCATTTCTGTGACGTGAACTTATCGTTCTCTTATCAAAAGTAACGTAATTTAAAAAAATGTTAGCGAAAGTAATTGGGATGTTGAAGATTTAGAACCTCTTTCTCGTGCAGTACACAAAAAACTTAGTGTCCTGTTGTATCGGAGCCTTCAGTATCGTGTCATTAAAGTAACATAAAAAAATTAACTTTAGTGTAAGGAAGTGCAATCTATTTTTTTTTAGTAATTTGACTTTATTCGTATATTACTACGTAAGAAATATATTCTTTTGCGTACAATAAAATAGTATAATATATATCTCGAACAAACATAAGTTCAGAATGAAAAAGAAACAAACAGTTATTAAATTTATATTTAAAAATTACTTGAGTTAAATTCTAAAAGTAATTTAATTAAAATAATAAAATCAACACAAACTTATATCTAATGAATAATTTAAAAAAAAGGGTTAAATGAGAAAAAGAGAGAAAGTAAAAGAGAAACGAGATTTTAAGAAAAATGTGCAGATATTAATTGCTTGAAGTTTTGTGCGTTGGAGATAGATTTAAGATACCTCGGATAATCTTTTTAAAAATGATTTAATGTTATCTTAGTTTATGTGCTCATATAACGTTTATATTCAGCTGAAGTTAGACGCGTTGCACCCGCGATTTCTTTTAAAGTGAATAATTTATTGCTTAGTTTAGTTTTCTATTTTTTTTTTTTCTATGAATTCAGATGCTTGATTTATTTTATTTCAACATATGAACGCATATCTTATATATTAATAGCCAAACATTGAATGTTGTCGTACACTTTTTCGATATTAATTTTAGAATAAGGGCAATAAAACTTATATCTTTCGAAAGGTACTGCGCCCTATATGTGCAGAATCATTTTAGATTTAAAATTTATGACCTCTGACCTGAAATATTAACGTTGAAAGTTTGCATTATTTTTAGTAAGGAATCTCAGTGCTAAGAAGAGGTAGAATGGTGAATGAGGTATCAAATGAGAGATATGGAATTGCACCATAGATGTGCCGAATCATGTTAGATTTTAAATTGATGACCTCTGACCTGAAATATTAACATTGAAAATTTAAAATAATTTTAGTAGGGAATCTCAGGGCTAGGAAGAGGTAGAATAGTGAATGAGGTATCAGATGAAAGGTCTGGCTGCACAGTATGATTGAATTTCTGATTGGTGACCTTCGACCTGAAATATGAGCATTAAAATAGCATTTATTAAATAAAAGCTAAACTGTAAGAGATTTAAAAACTTTATGTAAGATTAAATTTTAGGCATTGATAATAAGTGCAACAAGTACTTGAGACAATATTAGCTATTTCTTACAGATACCCTACAATAAGCATTTTCTTATATAACAGGAGTAAATATATATTGTGATGGTGAAATTTCTTACAAATAGTAAATTCTGAAAAATTTCCTTTATTTATCTCTTACGGATACCCTACAATAAGCACTTTTTATGTAACATGTGTGAATATATATTGTGATGGTGAAATTTCTTACAAATAGCAAATTCTCAAAAATTTCCTTTTTTTTTGACATCAAAGTTATGACGATGTCTCGAAAGCTATAGCTTTTCTCAGTATAACGTATTTTTGTATGAAAAGTCCTGGTTGAGAAAAATAACGATGTACGAAAGTTTTTTTTTTTGGTATTGTTTTTACAGATAATATTTTTAAATAAATTTCGGCTATTTTGATATCAAAATTATTGCGATAATTTGAAACTTAAGATTTTCTCAGTGCAACACATGTTCTTAAAGCAAGGTCATCGCCTCATAATGAGAAAAAAATTATTGGAATTTCAGAAAGTTGGTCGAATTTCGGCCACTATCGATACTAGTTTTAATAAATGTTTCAAAATTAACAGGCTTTTGTGTTTTTGTACTATATTCAGGAAAGTTGGGGCCAATTTTGTTGCACCCGCGATAGTACTTTAAAACGCCCTAGTGAGTTTTTATTTCTTTAATTTTAAATATAATAATCAACTCAAGACAGAACACGTAAAAATGTAGCCTTTCAAAGAGTAATTTCATGAAAAATATTATCCATTTTATCAGCAAGTGGTTTTAAATGCGTCTAAATGTTGCACCCGCGATACTGGAATTTCCGATATCTGTTTTTTAATTGATAAATTAAAGAAAAATCGTAAATAAAAAAGAAGCAGTGTTGCTTAGAAAATAATGTGATTAAAATCTGGTCACATAAGAAAATTTTCGAATTGTTATCAATAAAGAAAATGTTCAATAATGTGTTATTTATAATACTTAACTATGTAGGAGTGTGCAGATTTGCCGAGGAAAGTCTAGTGACATGCATCAAGTCCACTAAGCTTATATTTTCTAAGATTTTGCTTTTAAAATCACCCTTTAAAATGTCATCAATATAAGATTATGGTACTTGTTCGATATCTGACATCAATTTCGACATGATTTCAGAATAGCGGTTTGGCCAATAAATAGTCCCAACAAGTATTTTAAGTGTACATGAAATTTCAAAATGCAAAATCAAAGCTAATGAATGCAACTTTTAAAATTTTAAAGAAATAAAAATCCATTTAAAAAAGAGTGGCGAATGTTAACCTTTCCACCCAACTTGCTGTAAAGATATAGGAATAGAAATCTTGATTAGGATTTTTAAAAAAATTATTTCGAAATATTTAATTTAAAATAAGACACTCATTTTGCACATAAAATTAGAGTTACTGAAGTCGCTTAATTTCGAAAGAACCTTTGCCTGAAATTCAACTTTTTATAATTTTAGTATTGATTTTACTCCTATTAATTTTCTGAAGGCTTTAAGCCAGCGCTGGGCGAGTCATGGCTCACTGAGCGCTCTCTGAGAGTAACTTTCCACATGGACACAAAACTCACAATAGAAGAGAATATAATTCAGTCGCTCGGTGATACTGTGAAGACCTATGAGCCTGAACACAATCAAAAATCGTTGCGGCCGATGATTCGTTGTTGTTAGAAAATACATGCAAAATGTAGAAAAAACCGCAGCTCGTTTTCCGCAACGATAAATCGCAGACTTAAGGCCCAGTTATAATAGACGTAACGTAATGTAGTGAAATGTCACTGCAGCAGTATGTTCTGTCACTGTTTCAATCAATACTTTTCTTATACAAGTGATTATAATAGAAGTAACGTAATGTAACGGGACGTAAAGATCCGTTGGATTTCGATTTCTACGTTACTTTACATTACGTCTGTTCAAAGAACAACTCAACATTGAGGTTAGATTCGATTATTGCGCTATTTTATATTATTTAACTACGCTTTTTGCTGAGTTTTCGTTATTAATGTGATAGTTTTATGTATCCACAGCTATAGATGACGAAGATTTAATTGTATTTGTACAGGAACGTGCAATTATTTACGACAAACAACTGCCTGGCTACTGCCTATTATAATTGCTACAACGTTTTCTTACATTACGCCCCGTCACGATGACATTTGACAACATTACTTACTTACTTACTTAGTTGGCGCTACAACCGTATGTCGGTCTTGGCCTCATCTAAGAATTTGCGCCAGCCATTTCTGTCTTTCGCTTGCTGGCGCCAGTTGGAAATTCCAAGCTTCGTCAGGTTGTCCTCTACTTGGTCTTTCCAACGAAGATGCGGTCGTCCTCTTCTGCGTTGACCGCCGCTGGGTACCGAATCGAATGTTTTCTTCACTGGAGCATCGTCTTTCATGCGCTGAACATGACCAAGCCAGCGAAGCCGCTCGATTTTAATGCGCTTGACTATGTCGATGTCAGCGTACAGCTCATACAGTTCATCATTCCACCGTATTCGGTACTCGCCATTGACGCAGATTGGTCCATAGATCTTACGAAGAATCTTTCTCTAGAATGCTCCTAAAGTCTTTTCATCTAAACTGCTCAGCGTCCAGGTTTGTGATGCGTAAAGTAGGACGGGCATGATGAGCGATTTATAGAGCGTGATTTTCGTTCGTCGAGAGAGGGCTCTGCTTCTCAATTGCCTACTGAGCCCAAAGTAACACCTGTTGGCAAGAGTTATTCTTCGTTTGATCTCAATGCTGATGTCGTTGGTCTCTGATCTTTTCCATCATTAGGTTGAAAAAGTCGCACGATAAGGAATCACCTTGTCTGAAACCTCGTTTGGTAATAAATGATGGGGAGAGGTCCTTCCCGATTTTTACTGCGCTGCTGGTGTTGCTCAGTGTCATCCTGCAAAGTCGTATTAGTTTTGCAGGAATACCAAATTCAGACATGGTGGAGTACAGGTGCTTCCTTATTGGGCTGTCGAAGGCGGCTTTGTAGTCGACAAAAAGATGGTGGGTGTCGACTTGTTTTTCTTGAGTCTTCTCGAAGATTTGTCGTAGCGTGAAAATCTGGTCGATGGTGGACTTTCCAGGTCTGAAGCCACACTGATAAGGTCCGATCAGTTCGTTTACAATGGGCTTCAATCTTTCACATAAAACGCTCGACAGGACCTTATATGCGATATTAAGAAGGCTTATCCCACGGTAATTGGCACAGATAGTGGGATCGCCTTTCTTGTGGATTGGGCAGAGCACACTGAGATTCCAATCGTTCGGAATGCATTCTTCCGACCATATTCTGCATAGAATCTCGTGAATGCATTTAAGTAGAGCTTCGCCTCCGTTCTTAAACAGCTCAGCAGGTAAGCCATCAGCTATAGCTCGGCTTAAAAATAACAAAGCCGCGGGAGCTGATGGCTTACCTGCTGAGCTGTTTGGCTTACCTGCTGAGCAGCGAAACCTCGACGCTGTCATCCGCAATTGGGGTTTCCGGAATATCATCTCTATTGGCGGGATTGTTGTCAGCGTCGCCATTTAGAAGCTTAGAGAAGTGTTCCCTCCATAACGTCAGTGTACTCTGGACATCTGTCACTAGATTCCCGTTTTCATCCTTGCAGGAAGAGGCCCCGGTTTTAAAACCATCGGCAAGGCGTCTTATTTTTTCGAAAAATTTTCGGGCCTCATTCCTGTCACCATACATCTCAATCTTCTCCTGCTCGCGCTTTTCTGCCTCTCTTTTTTTCCGCCTGAAAATATGTCTCTCTTCCCTCCTATTTTCTTTGTATCGCTCCTTAGCAGCGCGCGTTACAACCGACTGCAGGGTGGCTTTGTAGGCGGCGTCTTTCTCTGCAGTGGCGTCGCGACACTCCTGGTCGTACCACTGGTTTCGGCGAGGGCGTTGGTAGCCAATCACCTCTTCAGCAGCCGCACGCATGGAGTTGGAAATGTGTGTCCACTGCGCGCATATATCATCGATTGGAGGAGTGCTTTGAAGCAGGAGTGAGAGTCGAGTGGCGAAAGCATCGGCTGTCTGTTTCGATTGCAGCTTGTCGACGTCTAGCTTTCTCTGTGTAGGGTTGCGTGTATTTTTAGCTGCGCACAGACGTGTACGGATCTTGGCTGCAACAAGATAGTGATCCGAGTCAATGTTTGCACCACGGATCGTGCGTACATCCAATACACTGGAAGAGTGCCTTCCGTCGATCAAAACGTGATCAATTTGATTTTTTGTTTTTTGATCAGGGGACATCCAGGTGGCTTTATGAATATTGAGATGCTTGAATCTAGTACTACTTACGACCATGTTTCGTGCTGCGGCGAAGTCAATCAGCCTCATTCCGTTATCGGAGGTGTTGTCGTGGAGGCTGAGCTTTCCGACTGTTGGACCAAAAATATTTTCCTTGCCCACCTTAGCGTTGAAGTCACCAAGCACGATTTTTACGTCGTGGCGGGGGCAGCGCTCGTAAGCATTTTCAAGGCGCTCATAGAAAATTTCCTTGATCTCATCGTCCTTGTCTTCTGTCGGAGCGTGCGCACATATTAGGCTTATATTGAAGAATCTAACCTTGATGCGACAACATTACGTTACTTTATATTACGTCTATTATAACTGGGCCTTTAGACCCTGTTCTCACTCGCCTTAAAAAAGGCAGAGTAAAGGTGTTACTTTGACACTGTGCATCTGTCAGGAGTTCTTACTACCGACTTTTTTAAGACCGCCTTATTTTGAATTCCGAGAACAGTCAATAAAATGTGCTGTTAAATTTCGGAAAATTCATTACTTTGTAAGTCTTAAATTAAACAGCAACGCAAACAATTAGAAATAAGTAAAAGTGAAAACCCAACCAATGCAAAACCAAGAGGAAAATGACAAACAGTGAAACTTCAAAGTAACAGACGTCAAAATGAATCGCAGAATTTTTAAAATTTTTGAAAATGCTGCCTTACGTAACTTGTCACCTTCCCACTTCCCACCTTTCCTATATACGTCAAAATAAATCTGATGCTTCGCCTAACGTAAGGCGCGAGAGAACAGGCTCTTAGAATCTATGCTATTTCAATCGTCGGTCGCAACGATTTAAGATTCTGTTCAGGCTCTATGTCGGAAATTTTATGTACACTCTTAAAAAACCAAATTTTTGGTTTGTAGACTCAATTCTTATGCACATATTTTTTATTTTATTAAGGTTTAATATAATTCATACATATTGCCTATTAAGATTCTTTGCATTATTTTTTTCATATTATTTGTATTCATTAATTTTTTGATACTTAATTTTTTGAATCTGAATTGGAATGTGATTTTTTTTCCGCAGAGAATCTTTCTGGTGAAGCAGAATGTTTAGTTTGCCACTTTAGGCAAACTTATATAATTAATTTACTTAGAATAAAATTATCGAGCTTTGATGTTGACAAAGAAGAAATAATGAACAATACCTATGCCTAAAAATTTAAACATCAAATAAAAAATAAACTCATATAACAGTACGTGTGGTGGTATAAACATACAATCTTGCCAATCTAGATAATTGTGACAACCTTTTCGCTCAGTGTGCTCTTTTCGAGAGCGCACCAATACTAACAAGACAAAATAAAATGTAACTGTGTTAGAATGCCCAGCCCTGCTTTAAGCTCATCCCAAATAAAATTCTTTAAAATATCTTACTCCCATTTTTTTAGTGGACGTGTCTCTCTTAATTTGTAATAGAGATTATAAGCCCATTTGACTACAATTCAAGTTTCGTCGTTTTTTTGTTGATAGAATTCTTTTAATAAATTATTATAAATCAAAGTAGTCAATTATGAAGGGTGATTTTTTAAGCGTTTGATTTTTGAAAATTGAAAAAAAAACAGGAAATTTGCAGAAGTTAATGAAATATTTATTTGGAGCGATACATCAATGCCTTCTATTAATTTTTTAAAGGTTATTTCATGTTAATATTGCCCGCGGCTACACCTGAGGTGGTCCACCCGTGAGCTCCAATATATCATGCCGTCGACCGCACCAAACAGTGCATTTTTCAGGCTGCCTTGGCAGCTCTTCAACTGCCTTAAGGCTGCTCTTCAGACCAAATTCTTTAATTCTGTTTGTTGACGTACCCATTGAGCCAAAAATGAGCTTCGTCGCTAAAGACATTTTTTCGATAAAAAAGTGGATCTTCATCCAACATTTTTTAGGCCCATTCACCAAAAAAACGACGTTGTGATAGGTCACCCGGCTTCAGTTCTTGCACCAACGATATTTTATGTGGTTTCATGCCGAGGTCTTTATGTAAAGTCTTCCAGGTGGTCGAGTTACACAAGCCCAATTGTTGACAACGGCGACAAATTGGCATATAGCTATCATTATTGATACTTGCCTATACAACAGCAATATTCTCCTCGGTATGCACTCTTCTCGTATGGGTTGGTGGATTAACGTCCAATAAAGTAAAACTGGTGCAAAATTTGTTCATTATAGCTTGAATAGCCTGTTCGGTGGGTTGATTTTGATGACCATTAAATGATCGTAATTTGCGAAATACGTTTCTCGTTTGTAAGTTGATTCATGGTGAAATGGCAAACCTTACTGAGCATTTTTGGCTTTGCCACATGTTACGAATCACACATGAGGTGTCAAAAAATGTACACTAAAAAACCAAAAAGAAAAAAATCCCCCTTTATATTCGCCGTTTTGTTCCATCACCTTTTCCTACGTCTGTGGGGCTTAATTTTTCCGCGCAGGTCTCCACTCCGCGAAAATCTCCAATTTTTCTTCGCAAAGAGCCTCTCAAGGTGCTAATTACGATGAGGCCCTCATTACCAAAGGCTTTAACATTCAGTAAGTCTTATAGGGACCGAAAAATATGTTAATCCGAGGGCAGAAGGTCTGGATTATAGGGTGGATAGGGCAAAACATCCCATCCCAACTCGAGCAGTTTTGGCCGTGGTAGGCCTAGCATTATGGTTTTGGAAAATTACCTTCTTCCAATTGAACCTGTCTGTTCGCCACAGCTGCACGCAGTAGACTTCAGAACTTATGGTTCTATACTGTAGGAGTACCTCGTAATTGACAGACCCCTTCCAATACCACCAGATTAAGAGCATAAGCTTCCTCTGGTTTATGGCTGTTTTTCCTTTGCCTATCCGACGCATTATCTTTCTTGTTGGGCCAGTTTCTTTTTCCGTTGACATACATAGCTGTAGACAATCCCCTTTTCGTCACCCTTAATCATACGCTTGAGAAATGGGTAGTTTTTCACGTTTCACGAGCCGTGTATTTATTTCAATTCGTGCGGGAACCAGGAATCCAATTTTTTGATGAAACTAAACCGTGAACGCTTCCAATGGAAAAATTTAGAGCATTCGTCATTTCTTTAACTGTCGAATGCTGGTTTGTGTCCACTAGCGACTTGATTTGGCCGTCGACAACATCAGAGGGCCTACCAAAACGAGGAACAGCTATGATTGAAAAATTTTCATCAGGGAAACGAGAAAACCATTTTTGACATTGTCTTCTTTTCATCACATCTTCTCCAAAAACTTCCGCTAATTTTTGTCTAACTTCAGTTGCTTTTTTTTAAGTAAAGAGCAAAATATGACGTATGTGTTCATCCAAGTTCTCATCAAACAGAGAGCAGGAAATATTTAATTAATTTACAGCTGAGCACAAAAAAACGATATACACGCCAACACGATAACAGAGATGCCTACCAGTAAAAACGCGCATTCTTTTTTAAAAACCCAATACAGGGATGTGCAAGTCAAAGAAATAAGTCCAAAATCGACTTTTGTATAATAATTTTTCGACTTTTGGCGGTCGACTTTCTAATATTGCAAAAATTCGATAGTCGACTTTTACTTTCGACTTTTTAATTTTATGCGAAACAAAAACTTAACGATACTCTGAGAACTGATCTTCTTTAAGGTAATAAACGAAATCGCTGTTTAAAAACAAATACAGCAGCGTTGTCAACTCCTGATTCGCAGTAAAACTTAAATTATACATTTTTGCGCGCGTTCTTTCTAAATCGAACTAAAAGCATTAAACAATAGCAAAGTACTTTGTAGACGGTTAAAAATCTTGGTCTAAATTTTAAATTTTTTTGGATTGCATCTAGGACAACACGAAAAAAGACTATTTTTTAATCAAAGGAAAGTTTCAAATATTCTAATCCAAAAAAAGATTAGTTTTTTATACGTAAAAATTTTTAAAAAAGCAATATAAATATCGACTTAAAATAAAAAATTTTTCTGACTTGTTCATGATTTGAACTAATGTCCTCTGATCTGCTGGTCTAACACCTTATCCACTCAACCAACTCAGTTGTTAACAAGGTTTCATTTATTTTGCATCATTACGAATGCAAGTAAGAAAGCAGGAGCGTTGGTTCAAGACCTAGCGAAATTAAACTAAAGTAGGGGATAAAAAATAGTACTTTTTGAATTAAAAGTTCCTTTAAACCAGGGATGCCCAAAAAATCGCCCATGGGTGGAGAGCTTTCACACGCATTTGTTGACACGAAAACGAAAAGGCTTTCAGTTGCTATAAAGCAGGTAGGTTGCGGTTGCTCGCTTCTTTATATGTTCTTGTTTTTACGTAAATTATGCACTTAACAAAAAAAGATATGCAAACTGAACTAAGAAAGTTGTTGTTAGCTAATTTTTTTTTCAATAAAAAAATACAAGTCAGAAGTGCCTTTTTACTGAAAAATATATAAAAATTATTTTTTATTTTTAGTTTTTTAAGCATATAAAAATTAATTAACATAAAGAAAATAAAATCAAGTATAATTATTCTTTTTTTTTTTAATTAGGACTAAAACACTAATAAGAAAACCCAAAAATAAATCTTCGAACTTTCAGTGCAACAACTCTTCTCTAATACGTTTTTCTTTGTTTTGACATACTAGGCATCCAGCGTCAACAATGGAATTTTCAGCAAATAAAAACATCTTCATTAAGGATTAAACAATTATCATCAAAGAATGCAACCTAACCGTTTGAAGCTCCAATAAATAATGAATCAAAGATATACCCCTTATACATTGGGCAAGACTAGAAAGCAAGATTTTTTTAGTTCAAAACTTGCCAGTACAGAGCAAGTTTAATCTTTCCCCTTCGTCTCCAAAACTCACGTAAACTTACCACGATTTGTCCTACGAACTCACATTCTTGCTTTCAAGTCTTGCCCAATGTATAAGGGGTCATAGTTTGTAGAGCAGCCTGCTGGCATGAAGTCTGGACAGCTACTGAAAGTTTGTTGCTTTCGTTTCGTTATTGTACTCGAGCTTTTCTTCAAGTGCAAACTTTTGAGGCAAAAGCTTTACAAGCATCTTATAAGGATAGAGATAGCTGCAGCGCTGACTGTGCTCTCTTTCCTTACTGCCATGTCTGTCAAATTCAGCTGTGTGCAAGTGGAAAAACAAAAGAAAAGAAATAATAAGTTTTGCTTCGTTTTGACATTTCCGGCAGTATGCTCTCATCTGGTGCATCTACCTGTATACTTCTACCATGTTTACACCCACAAACATAAAAATAAGTATGAATGATTTGGACACCCTTGCTTTAAACCAAAGCTTGGATTAAAAAGTGCCGGCGGTTAGAGCTCGATATTTTCTATACAAGAAACAAAATTGCAATATTTTGTTAGTTTTTTTATGTATATACTGAGATACCATGTTTTTATTTATTTTTTAAAAATAAACCACATTTTTCAAATTGAATTATTTGCTTCTTAACTGCCCAACAAAAATTGTACAAAATTTATTTAAGAAAAGTCGAAAAAAGTTGAAAAGTCGACTTCTAAGTGTTCAAAAAGTCGATAAGTCGACTTTTACATTTTCAACGGTTGAAAAAGTCGAAGTCGACTTTTGCTGGCAGTTGCACATCGCTAACTCAATATTAAGCTCACGTAAGTATAAGAAGGCGCCTCACTTTAATATTTAGATGCAATCTATGCCAAATATCTATATATCTACATCTCTATTTTCATCATCATAGTGTAGCAAGGGCCCTACTTATAACGAGCCGATTTAGTTCACTTTCGTTTAATTTTCTAGACTTTTATCTCAAGCCATAAGTAGTTTCACTTCAAAATGAATATTTTTACTTTGGAGCATATAAAAATATGTGGTTCATTTTGTTTTGTCAACAAATATTCAGACCAATCCATAAAAAATTGTTAAATAGTTTTCCAATCTTCTTTACTGGCATAACATCTGAAGTTAAACGACAATAATACCCTTAAGTTGGCAACAGCACACTACACCCACATGCCACATTGACAAATTTTTGAGATGCTTTTGCTGTGAACAACAACAAAAAAGATGTCAACAATGATTTAGGAATATGGCGCCAATTTGATAAAAGTCAACATAATATTATATTATACCTAAAAATTGTTTAAGAATAAAAAGAATTAAAAACCAAACAAAATCAGCTGTAAAACTTCACACTGACATTTGTTATTTGTTTATGATGTTTTTTTTCTCTTCTTTTCGCTCAAACCAACAATAACAACAACATCTTCCAACACAACTCGGCACTCACCACAATCTTCAGTTTCTCAAAATAGCCTCTGCGTTACATCCAAGTTGGCGCAAATCACTGTCGAACGTGAGAGTGGCTGTCTCGGTCTGACGTTACGTGGCGGTGGCGATTTTCCGTTGATCGTAACGCATGTCCGTCCACACGGACCTGTCTACAAAACGGGTCGCATCAAGCCCGGTGATCGTTTGTTGCGTGTCGATAATGTAAGTATAAGAACAGAGACGGACGCTTTGAAAACTGATCGATTGCACCTGTTCGTGCATTCTTTCTTTATTCTTTTGTACGCCCCCATTCATAAATCATTTTACAATTTTCGTAGAAAATCTCACTTTCACTTTTTATATTGTATAAAATATAGATCTCGCTGATTGGTAAGACACTTGCGGAAGCTCAACAAATCATCAAATGTGGCGGCCATATTTCCGGTTATACCAATCTTACTATTGAGTATGATGTGTCTGTGGTACAAAGCGTCGAATTCTCCATGGGTCCTTTGCTCATAGAAATCGAGAGACCGATGAATGATAAGTTGGGTCTGGTGATGTGCAACTTTTCGACGGCCACATCAGCGTCAGCGTCGGCATCGTCAAACAATGATCACTCAAAAATCGATGAAGTCAGTCCAGCGGGAGTTTATATAGCGAGCATATTGCCGGCGAGTATCGCGGATAGGTGAGTGCAGACTATTTATTTAAAAAAATTAACAAAAATATATATATTGTGAATTAGAACAATTTTAAGTTGCAGATCGATTTTAGCAATAAAAAATAATTAAAGAATGAAACATCAAAATTAGAGATTTCAACCAAAGAATATTCAAATTCTTCAGATATCATATTCATTGGAGACATATGATAATAGAAAGAAAGGAATGTTTTAAAAGAAGAAACTATAGTTCTTCGATTTTGACTATTTAATCAAAAATTATTCATTCTTTTTCATGCTCATTATCACAAAAACACCTGCAAACGAAATTTATACCATATCACCGTGTTACACACATTCTGTCCTATGAACCAAATTTCTTTTTTCGGAAAGGGGATAAAAAATAAAAATACACGTGTATCAGCGATTTTCATGTACACGTCAGAATTTTTTTTTTTTTATGTTTGAAGTATATTTTTTTTAATGGTTATCGTTTTTTTAAGGTTTCAGTTCGTTAAAAAAACAATTTTTTTTATTACTTTTGTTTTATAAAAATAAAGAATTGTTACATTAAAAATTTTAATGTTTTTAAAGAAATTTAGGCCTTTTATTTTTGCGGTTGTAAGCATTTGCTTCAGTATCGCGACAAATAGACCAACAGTATTCACCAAGCATATGCGTAATGTCTTTTCCTTTAAAGCGCTTTTCAATAGCCGCAATGTCCTGATGGAACCTTTCGCCATGCCCATCGCTACAAGCTCCTAAATCATCAGGGAAAAAATCTAAATGATTGTGAAGAAAATGGATCTTTAGCGACATTAAAATGCCCATTTCGCCATATGCCGAAATCATTTCTGCGGCAATATTTTCATAATTGGCAGCTCGTTTGTTGCCAAGAAACTGCTCAATAACGGCAACTGTACCTTTCCATGCACGTTGTTCCATAGCATTTAATTTTGATGAAAATTCAGAACTTGCAATTATTTCTTTTATCTGCGGACCATTGAAAACACCTTAAATCAAAAAAATCATTAAAAAACATAAAGTTACTGAATGACTTCTTAAAAAAAATACCTGCATGAATCTTTGCGCTGCTCAATTTCGGGAAAATGTTGCGCAAAGTTGCAATGACCTCGCCATCACGATCCAGTTTTTTAACAAAATTTGATACGAGACCGAGCTTAATGTGTAATGGAGGCAAAATGATTTGAGACGGTTGCACCAATGGTAGATTCTCTATACTTTCTACGCCTACTTTGTAGCATGTTCGCGGCTTCCACTTAAATTCAGTGTAATGCTCATCTCTTTTTCGACCTTCCCATGTACACAAAAAGCACTGGTGGGTTGGAAATCCACGCTTAACACCCATGAGTAAACCGACCACTTTCAGATCGCAGCATATTTTCCAATTATGCTCTTTGTACTTTATCAACTGTAATATTAATTCCATGCCTTCGTATGTTTCCTTGAGGTTTGTGGCATATGCGATCGGGACAGATGGATGTGTGTTGCCGATATGAAGCAGCACGACTTTAAGGCTGTTGACCGATGCATCGATGAAAAGTCGCCACTCCTCTGAAATATGTGGGTAACCGAGTTTTGCAAGCAGCGAATCAATGTCACAACAATAAGCCAAGTTTTTTTCCCGATCTTCGTGCAATCTAAAAAATTGGTCATATGGAATAGTGCTACCTCGATCACGAGCGGCTGTTATTTTAAAATCAGCCGCCACTATATTCCACTGCTTAAAGCGTGATGCAAAGAGTTCTGCTGTTCTCCTCGACAAATTTCCGTCTCGTACGAGGTCATTGCAGTCGGCTTGCGTTACAAAATGCGGCATTGCAGTCCCAATTTCACTGGGTGTTGACACAAATTCCGATACTTGTGGACTCTCGCATCTCGCATTCGATGGAAGACAAGTTGATAGCAGTTTTGGTACAAATATTGATTCTGCATCGCTTATTTCGGGAACATTATCAAAAATCTCCACTGAAGCCGCTACACGGTCTTCTGGTGAGTATAGAACTGCTGGAATTACCGATTCTACATTAGCGTAGCGAATTTTGTTGCGGTGAATGTATTGGTACCCTTTTGTTTGAGCAAAAGTTACACAAAAGTAGCACAATTCATTGCAGTGCTCCGTGCGTGGTAGCCAAATTGTTGGTACAGCGTGCTTTATTGTTGACCTTGAAACAAATTGAAATTGTTGATCAGTAAACTTGGACAAATTTCTGTAGCAATAGTCGCACACGACTTCCGGAGTATACCACAAGTAAGGAACATAAGCAGTCTTAAATATTTTCTGAAACGAATTCACCACTGTTTTAGTAATATTTTTGAAATTTTTACTTGGTGGGAATAAGCCACAAACGTAACAAAAGTTATTTCGCGTCGGACACTGCATTTTTTTCAGATGAAATATATAGAAATACGTTTACGCACAACAGAACTTAAAACAATATTGCAATTCCTTATTTCATCTGTCAGAAGGGGCCCTCAAACGATACTACATGTCCATCCGACCAGTCAAGTCATCACACATGTAGTATCGTTCGTGTGCAAGAAATCAAGGCGGATGGACATGTCCGATGGAAGTTGGATGGACATGTAGTATCGTTTGAGGGCCCCTAGACCAGTTGTAAGTGTTGTAAAAGTCAAAAACTGTTTAGTGTTAGAAGGATACTATTGATTAACTACAGCTATATCGAGTAGGATGGGTCAAAAAACATTTTTTTCCTAACGCTTTAGTAGTTTAAAAATTTGGAGTCCCTTCAAGTAATGCTAAGAAAAGTGAAAAAAATATTTTTTTTCAAAAATAATAAAAATTGGGGAAAATCTGAGAGTTGATAAAAATTGTTTTTAAAAAATTTGACGTGCTACAGACATTTCCACGAGTCTGCCTGCAAAAAATCAGCTCGATTAGATCACTGAAAAAGGGTTAAAAATCGGTCCAAAGGCTTCCACACAGGCCACTACGAGCTTTATACTTCAAACTTAAAAAAAAATTCTGACGTGTACATGAAAATCGACGATACACGTGTATTTTTATTTTTTCCCCTCTTTCCGATTATGTGCATTTGGTTCATAGGACAGAAAAAAATTTATTTTTTGTAACACCGTGTATTTTGAAGTGTTTTTATGTAAAATTTTTTTGTTAGACTGAATTAACGCACAGAGGATGCTCCCTATAAATGTGTAAGCATTGTGGTGATTTGGAAGATGGCTGATAGTAAGTTCGATGATAAATAGATGCCGGATAGTCGGTGAAGATTTTTTTAAATTTGCTCAGCTCAAAGATGCCGGTAAACACGCAAGCAGGAAGATAGTTCGACCGTGTGACTAAAAAACGAATTATTATGGTAGTGTGAAGTTCTGTTGGGGCCACCAACATTAGGTCGATGCCTAAAAGTGTTTCAGGCGGCCTCGATACTCTAGTGGTTGCGCGCCTGACTGTCGCTTAGGGGTCCCGGGTTCGCATCCTGGCCGGGCCATGATCCTACGCTATAACCTTTCCTTTTCCTTATTTCTAATCAAAGGAACTTTAACACACATCAATTTACGACAAAAAGTTAAAGTTGGTGGTGGGAGGAAAAGTTTGTGGAGAGGAACGCTTAGTAACTTATTTTTTTTTTTAAAGAGATCAAAGAACTAAGGCATGCACCTTTTACAAACAAAGTTTGGTCTTTGACCTGAAAGAAAAGAGATAGATTTACTTAGAGGAATTGATTGGAATCATACGTGAATTATTGATTAGGCGAAACATGCAATAACAATAGAGTTCAGCTACTACAGCTTTTTCGCACTTTCTCCGCATTGGATCATCTTAAGAACCAGCCCAAATAACATCAAAACATCTCAATAAGGCCATTCACAGTTCGAATACGCTGGTCTGCCATTTGTTCGATCCGCTATTTGTACGCCAATTTACGAAAGCGCATTTTGCTTTGCTGTTGTTTTGCATACAAATGCAAATACGCAGGCACTCGTAAATAAAAGCAGCCCTTGGAGGTGTTTTTTGTACCTCGTATTTTTATGCTCTGTCTACAGCCGCATAATCACATACATCATAGAGTTGCACAGTCTTTTTATACGACAGTCACATGGCGAGGTGCTCACAATTCGAACAATAACAAATGCTATAAATACGATTTGTTAAAAGTACGCTCAAACCGTGAATAGCCCCAATGATATCGATAAGAGCGGTCCAAAACAATCCAAAGTGAGAAAAATTTACCCACCATAATATGGGTTGGGCTCAGGGACAACACAAGACATAACAACTAACCATGCGTTTACATAGATCTAATCATACATTAGTTTTCAATCTACTTTTGAGTTGACCTTTCGATAAGTACTCATGCGATGTAAAGGAGCAGTAGCCATATAATTTGTTCTACTAAAAGGTAAGTAAATTAAATTGTTAGCATTTCTACTGCTTCTACGGTTAGTGTTAAAATTTATAAGAGTTAGAAGTTCTGGTGAATCGAATACACCAGTTATGAGTTGGTGTAAATAGACGATATCTGCAGACTTCCTTCTCTCATTCAAAGATTGCATTTTTAAAAGTTTTAAACGATCCTCATAAGAAGGAAGGTTTAAAGTATCAGTTGCACTTAAGCCCCTTAGAGCAAACCGAACAAAACGTTTTTGGATTCTCTCTATACGTTCAACATGTACATTGTAACTTGGGGACCAAACTTGACTTGCATACTCTAAGTGAGGTCGCACAATTGCATAATACAGCGTTGTAGTTGTGATCATACTATTAAATTCTTTGGCCCAGCGTTTCATAAACCCGAGCATAGAAGATGCTTTTTTACAAATGTAATCAATATGAACGTTAAACGATAGCTTAGAATCCATGCATATACCAAGATCTTTGACAGAATCTACACGATTTAAAGCCGTATCTTTTATCGTATAATCAAAAATTAAATTATTCCTTTTTTGCGAAAAGGTCCTAGTTTGGCATTTATCTGGATTTAGAAACATATTGTTTTTAGAACACCAAATTTCAAAGGATTTCAAATCAGACTGGAGCAGATCTGAATTGTCTTTAGCATCTATTGTTCTGTATATTTTCATGTCATCTGCATAGATAAGTAGATGAGAGTGTTTGATGATGTGGGTTACATGATTAATGGCTAAAATAAACAGAAGTGGACCAAGGTGGCTACCTTGAGGAACACCTGATTCAGCAATAAATTCAGCTGACAATACGCCTCGAAATCGTATTTGATAAGATCGCTCCGTCAGATACGATTGAATCCAGCTTACAAAAAATTGTGGAAAACCCATTAACTTTAGTTTAAATAGAATTAAGTTATGTGGCAGTTTATCAAATGCTTTACTAAAATCAGTGTAAATACAGTCGACCTGGTTACCTGAATAAAATGAATTTAAGCAAAACGTTGTAAAATCGAGGAGATTAGACACAGTGGATCTGCCAGTAACAAATCCATGCTGACGAGTTGTCATGACCTTCCCACAGTGAATTTTCACACGATCATACACGAGGCGCTCAAAAAGTTTTGGAATTGACGAGAGTTTCGCGATAGGCCTGTAGTTGTTTATATCGTTCTTACAACCTTTTTTATAGATAGGACCTATAAAAGATTTTTTCCAAAAAAGTGGAAAAATACTTTCGCTAATTGATTTATTGAATAACATGGACAGTGGTTGACTTAGAACGGAACCACATCGTGTTAACACTGCGGCAGGAATTCCGTCAGGTCCAGCATTAAAATTCTCATCGATCAACCCAAT
This sequence comes from Dichetophora obliterata, assembly GCA_963920525.1. NCBI lineage: Eukaryota > Metazoa > Arthropoda > Insecta > Diptera > Sciomyzidae > Dichetophora > Dichetophora obliterata. The sequence continues at coordinate 108,561,615 of OY986439.1, read as the reverse complement.
ATACTTTAAAATATCCTCTGAAGTAAAGGATATAGAATCCAACGAAACCCTGGGTGTAGAGTTCATATATTCAAAGTACTCTTCATCAGGATTAAAAGAGTCTGAACAAAATGACTCTTTAAAGAGATTGGCAAATAGACCACAAATTACGACAGGATCGTCAGTAAATCCGTCAGAGGTCTTAAATGATGAAGGGAATCCATCAGATTTTTTTTTGGTGTTTATGAAACCCCAGAATTTCTTCGGATCAGACAATATTCTCAGCTTAGTACTGTCTAAATAATTTTGATATAAGGTAGCTGAGCAATTTTCAAAATCCAGAAACAAACGCTTGTAGATTTCTAGGTCATTCAAGTCTAAGCTACAGACATATTTTTTCCATGCCCTATTCCTGCTGTTGCGAAGAATCTTTAACTCCTTTGTGTACCAGGGGTAAGCACAATTTTTCGTAAATTTGAGGCTATATGGCACGGACAGAGAAAACATAGCAAAGATTTCCATATAAAAAAAATTAATTGAATTATCAAGAGTGTTATTATTAACATATTCTAAAATAACATGAAGTTTACTTTGAAGTAAATGATTCAACTTCAAAAAGTCAGCTTTTTTAAAATTGAATTCATAAACTTTATCTATTGAGTTAGACTTTACTATATTATCCCTGTCTGATTTGTACCATATGCTCAATGGTGGATGGTATTCATCAACAGCAGTCAAAACATGAGGGGCCCTCTCAACAATCACATTGTTACTATCTGTAGTTAAGACCAGGTCAAGAAGTCTTTCACGACTATTATAAATACAACTCACTTGTTGTAAGTCAGAACATATATTATCAACAAATATATGCTCTTGGCGAGTCTTCGAATTAGATGCACAAAAATATGTATCATCGTCAGAAGATTCCCATTTCAAGTCAGGCAGATTAAAATCACCTAACAATAAAATGTCGTCATTAACGTCAATTATGCTTATAACGTATTCTATGCAATCCGCAAGGCATGCATAAACTTCTACACTGCTCTTAGGAGGAACGTATGCATTAATAAGATATACATTAGAATTGGAATGTACAACCTTGACGCATATAAGTTCGATGTTAGCAGAGCAGGGAATAACAATAATGGAACTAACGAAGGAGTTCCTTACAGCTAATAAGACACCTCCACCGACAGCAGAAGTATTGTCAGCATGTCTATCTCTTCTATAAACTTCAAAACTGTTATCAAACAATTCTAAGTCAGTAATGCTTCCGTTTAACCAAGTTTCAGTCAGTGTGATAATATCCTCAGAGAAATTCTGAGACATTAAAAATATGTCTCGCATCTTAGAGCGTAATCCCCTTACATTTTGATAGTAAAGGGATAACCTATTCAGTTTTTTTGGGATTGACGAGCGGCTTGAGTCGTCCCTCTAGGCTTATTCTTAGGCTGAAACTCTATAACGAGTATATTATCAGTCCACAAATTAGAGTTTAGAACAGTTGCAAACTCTTCAGCTGGAACTGTGAGAATAAAGGAAGCATGGGAAGGTTTATTACCTATTTTTTTGCATGAACAAAATGCATTTTGACTCAACAATTTATTATGTTTGATAAAAGTCAATACATTTTCAACAGTTGTATCGGGCTGAAGACGTGAAATAAATACATTTTTTTTCCTCGACACTGCCCTTAAGCTTGATAGATTTCTAGGCTCAATAGGAGTCAAAACTGAACTATTAGTCAAAGAAGGAATGTTAGAAGGTGACGAGGAAGTAACTGGAGTGTTCCTGTTCAAAAGCGGTGCTGAGGGCTGCTTGGCCTGAGAAGTAGATCTAGATGATTTTCGCTTCTTATTATTTTTTTTATTTTTTCTCTTTTTTTTTGCGATAATGTGGTCTTCTGATGATAGGATTGTTTGTGTCCCTGAAGAAACAGTCTGTGACAAAGAAAGCGGGATATTTTCCGAAATGGAATTTTCATCATAGACGCTGGTACTGGGTGTGGCCCTAACTTCACTAAAAAATGTTACAATTTCTCGAAAATTGTTGTTTAATGAGTTAAGTAAGACTATCCCCAAAAAGCTTAATTTTTGAATAAAGTTCAGCTGGGGAAAGTGCCCTACACGAAGCACAGTACCAGCGAAGGCCTGATCGCTGAGATTTTAAGTCGTCAAGGCATGATTTGGATATACCGGCACAAGATGCATGAAACATCTGCTCACATGGACCAGAACAGCTGAACATGGGGTTTAGAATGTTTTGGCTTTTGCAAAGTTCGTCCAAAGAACAAGCAACAATATTTTCTGCAGAAAAATAATCCATTTTTAATTTTTTAAAAAAATGAGCAGATGCAAAATGTGCTTTCAGGGTTACTTTATTCAGACAGTGTGTGCACAGTTTAGTAGAAAACAAAAAACAAACAACAACACTCACTGAACTGAAGATAAACAAATCACAGCACAAAGAAGAAACTAAAACACCGCAAGCATGCAAAAACAACAACAACACTGCATTAACTAAATAAGTTAAACAAAGTTAAAATGCAAGAATTAAACTTACAGAACTTAAATGCACAATTATTATTTAAGCGAACAGTTTTATATTAATGTTGTTAGTATAGTAAATATGATATTTAAATAATTACTATATTGAAACTATTTTAACTATTTTAATACACTCACGAATATAACAAACAAAGGCTTTTACATAACACGATAAAACACAACCGACACCAACTTATATACGAGATCAACTGAAACGTGAAAGACAATTTGAATTGCTTTTAACCGAGGCTAGTGTTATGCCTTAACCTCGGCAAGCATTTCCAGCCCTTAGTGAGCTTTGGAACCTAGGATAATATGGGCTAAACGTGTTTTTTCGCAACATACTTTGTCAAAACGGGCCACACTACTGCAAACAAACTAATCGACCAATTTTATTTAACTTTTTTTAATCTGTTTACAATGTAATTCTTCACATCTTTCACTAAGATAAGCGTCTTTGTAAAATTTTTCTAGTTTTTACACGCAACAATAGAGGAACTTCGGGTATTGTGGTATAGATATTTGTATTCTGCGATTTGTGAAAAAACTATAAGTGTGTTTTTTGTCAAATGTTATTTGTTTGGATGCTTGAAGTATTGGTAACAAAATAGCATAGAATAAGAATCTTATGATAACCCATTAAAAAGTTATTAGGAAAAGTTTGAGAAAACCCAAAAACCTTCTCCTCAAAAATTTGGAGGGCATTGTGGTACATAACATAGGTGTAATGTGATATACTGTTTTTGAGTGAATTGGTTTTGAAAAATCTTAAAAAAAAATTTTATTTTATATATATGGACTGTTTTGAGGGGTTTTTAATTTATAAATTTAATATAATTTCAAATTTAACGAAAGAAAACGTTTATAATTCAATAAATAAGAAAAAGTAATGAAAAAAGAATGACAACAGGGTTGCTTAATAAACTCATTACATTGGATATCGTTGAAACTTAAAATAAAGAGTATAAGAAAATTTTAAATTATGCCTTCACATGCATAATCATAATACCACTTTAGCCGCCAAGATGTATACCACAAAAGCCGATTTGATACGATCAGGTATAAAAAATTTTAAATTAAATAGTGTTGAGAACTATCAAAATGTATCGCAAATTAATCAGAGCCTAACACTTACCTTAAATGCAGAAATTACACAATAATAAATAACTCGTTGTTTTCCTTAAAAAAATTCACTGACTTTGGAACAAAAAAAGTCGATCAAACGCCTTCATATGCTTTTTTTAACTGATCGAAAACGTGTTAGGTTTCGTCGATTTTCTTGAACTCTATTCTCTTTTTTATTAGTTTACACAAATTTAAGTAAGATTGCGGAAAAATAAGTTCAGCGGAATCGAAGATATTAGCCTATACCACATTATCCTCCTATACCATACTACCCGAAGTTCCTCTATGGTCTATAATAACGTAAATTTTTCGGTTTTTTTTTCAACGCTTCAAAATTTTCCATATTTTCATTGAATTTTGGTAAAAAATGTGCATTGAAGAGTCCATTTTCGAATGCATTTTTCTTTTTTTTTGTTCTGACGATCTGGAGCTATGAAGTGACCCGATTTTAAGCACACCAATTTCAGCGCCATCTTTATATATAAAAAAAATATTTGTTAAATAAAAACTTTTTAACAAAAAAAAAAAACAACTTCAAAGCCACTACAAAGTAAAAAATAATTTTAAATAAATTTTCACATTAATTCTGTGGTCAAAAGCACTAAGCGCTTAAGTCGACTTAAGACAAAACTGAGTTATTGATGCAGATGTGTTTCAAGCATATAGCTTTATAAGCACACAAAATCTGGAGCTTCTAGCATGACCCTAGCCAAAGTTATGACACAAAAACAAAAGACTCTTTCATACAATTCATATGGCGATTGAAAACTTTAACACGAGATTACTCCAAACAGCAATTTTTGACTTAAGCGCTTAGTGCTTTTGACCACAGAATTCTTGGTCAAATTTGATAATTAATTTATATCTGTGGTCACAAGGCATAACAGCTAAAGTCAGTTTTTCATACTTTTCAGTAGAGCAGTTTGAAGTTTTAAACTGTTCTGTAAAATATTATGTAACACTGACAACAAAAATTTATATGCATTGCAATTGTAGGAAATTAACATAATTTTTAAATCCGTTTATTTGCGTCTATTGTACTCAATAGGAAAAGGGCGGAATTGGCCAAAACGCATCTTAGGTTGTTTTTCCTTTTTAAAAAATTATCGTTTACGTTTCCTATTTTGAGTTTAGCTTTTATGTTTTGAGAAAAATGGCAAAAATAGTTATCCTAAGTCAAATTTGTCTGATATGCCCTGAACTTATAAAACAGCTCTAAGACACTTAACTTGAGTTAAGTCGTTATTCCAAATTACACGTACATGATCGAACATTTTTTTTTTTTATTTAAGAATTTGTTTCCTCAGTCAATTTTTTTGCACAAGAAAAGAGAGAAGCCTACCAACTTTAGTTGTAAATTACTTGCAATTTAAAATTTTGCAAGCATAACAAGGTTTACACATTCAAAATTGTATGCAAACATCAGAAAAATTTATTGTGGTAACGCAACTTAAGGTTCCGATTGAAACATGTGATTGGCGAATCATTTTGTTATGTCACCTTAAGAGCCAACTAGACTGCACAGACTGTCAGCGCAAACTGTCGAATAGTGTATTTGGCTGTTTTAAGTTTGTGCAGATATCTGCGCAAAAATTTAAATATTTTGATTTTCAGTTGTGTTTGCGCAAACCGTTTGTACAGTAAAAAAATCAAGTCCGCGCAAATAAAGTCTGTGTAGTGTTTGGTCGTCGCTACGACGATAAAAATGTCTTATTTGCTCAAACAGTCTGTGTAGTCTATTGGCTCCTTAACTGTGGGTGTAGACCGCTTGAACGAACGAAATAAACCGGTTTGAACACTAAGCCCGAACGAACACCGTTCATTATAAATTTATCGCGAAATAAGTTATTCTAAATTAGATGTTGAACGAAAATCTGGATCTTTAATATAATCACCAGAATCGAAATGAAATGTTTCACGATTTTCCATTTGCTGCGACAACTCAACATGTACCTATTTACTAATTTACGAAACTTCAGTTAATGGCTGGCTTGCGGTTAAGGCTGCCCGCAGAGTAAGCGCCGAAGCAGGCAGGCAGGCAGGCAGGCAGGCCCTGCGAAGAAATGAGATAAAAATAACTTTTGTCTCGCTTGTTCACATAGTTTTCTTGCGCCTGTCTGCCTGCCTGCCTGCTTCGGCGCTTACTATGCGGGCAGCCTAACACTTTCGACTGTTTTCGGCTGCGCTTGTTTTTTTCATGAAAATTTTCTGAACTAACTTAATTAAAATTTAGTCAAAATTTATTTGTAAAGGAAGTATCAATGTTTTACTTTTAAGTTTTCTCAAAAATTATGTAAAATTTCAAGGTGTTTGCTTTGGTTCAACTTTAAAATGCACTTATTATGCTGAAGTTTATCCTTATGCCTAGCTCGAGTTGTGGCTATGCCTTAATTCATTTTTCGTTCTAAATTAATTTGGAGTAAAAACCTAAATTGACTTCGCCAGGTTTCTTATTAACTTTAGGATACGGAAAAAAAAACTAAATTAAAGATATGATTTTTGTCATACAACATTTGTAATGTTCAGACTTTTTTTTTGGAATAGTGACCTAACTCAAAATAGGAAGACAAAAAATATAAATTGTATTTTGCCCTAACCACTTAACTGAACTTTGGAACATTTTCTGATGATTTGAGAAGATCTAATCTAAGCTTTAGCTGTTTTTCCCAAATAAAAATATTGAGTTGGGAAATTTATTCAAAAAATTTACGAGTTAAGCTGTTATGGCAAAACAATTATTGCTAAAAATGACTAAAGTTTTTTGGTTTTTTCGCTGCAGCACCCGTATATTTTAAGCAAAACTCATCAAATTTTGCTGGAATATAGATTCGCATGTTGTGATTCCATTCATGTTAATTACTCTATTTTGTCCTAACTCGACTTTAGCGATTACGGCTTGTGACCACAGATATATTGTATTGAATTGGAAATATTATTACATTAATGATAATAATACAAAATAGAAAAAAAAATTATAGGATTTCCAATTTAATACTATACATAAATAAGTTATCAAATTTAACCCAGAATTAATTTGAAGAGTAATTTAAAATTATTTTTTACTTTGTAGTGGTTTTGAAGTTGGTTTTTTTATGTTAAAAAGTTTTTATTTCTTCCTGATTATGATAACAATTTTCCCATTCTTGTAACGAATTTTCGTACTCTAGTGTCAACATTAACTGAGAAACAGTATTCAATATGAAAATACTCCTGTTCTTTAAAAGCTATTGAAAAGGTCCCACAAAGGCCGAGACAGCGTAGAAATACATATTTTAAACACATATTTTATCATATTTAAAAGTCATTAAGCTGAATAATAAATAACCTAGTACTCATAAATAAAACACTTTAAAATAACCTAGTACTCATGAAAGGAGCTTTAGTATTTTATAATTGTGAAAACATAATAATTATAACTTTAACAAAATAACTTGGTTTTTTGTAAAAAATTTTATGATCCTCATAATTTATTATCCCTAAAAGTATGCTGTGATATAAGCACGAAAACCATTTCATATTAATTATTGCTAAGCTCCAAGCTACACCTAACAGCTTATAAAGTGTCGTTCATTCGAGACATGTCAACTCTGCAAAATATGCTGATGATCATGCCGATAAAGAAGTAGAAAAGTTAGTTGTAAAAAACCACTTTGTCGCCATTATTCTTAGCTAATTAAAACTCAGATAGACTAAATGCATTTTTGAATAGCGCTAAGCTAATCACAACCTCAACAACTGCTGGTGATGTTTTTATAGATTAGCATTAATTCTAAAAGATGCACTCAGACTGAGAAATAAAATATGATCCACTACAAATTAAATTAATTTTTGTGCAACAAAGTCTTAAATGAAAAATAAATTACGAAGAGAAAACAAAGTGAATGTGTAAAAAATTGATTTATTACAGATGCGGTGCACTGTCAGTTGGCGATCAAGTGCTCTCCATAGACGACACCATAATCGAGAATTCAGCCTACAGCCCCGATGAGGTGATGACATTGCTGGATACGAGCACAGGACGCGGCTACACACAGATGCAGATATTGCCAGCTCATGCATTGGCGCGAAGAGGTACGTACTAGGGAGTCCAATCCGGTAAAGTTTTCACAATCCCAGGATTATCGAGATGAAAATACGAATTCCGGGATTATGAAATATTAAATAACTAGAAAATCAATGAATTTTTTTATGTGATATACATATTTGCATTTCTTGTAATAAATATCTTAAGAATTTATTCGGTGAGAATAAATGATGAATTGAGAACGACGAATTGAAAAAAAATATTAAAAAAAATTCCATGACATTTGCTCAAAACACTTAAAAATTCGATAATGGTTTTAGGGATAATAAATAAGTTCAATATCTTAAATACTCTGCTATTAAAAAATATCTTTTTAAAATATAACCCGCTACTTTGATTTCCTTTCGATAAAAGATATAAAAGAATTTCACTTTACAATAGATATTAAACAATGTTAAACATAGGTATGCTTAACGCAAGGATATTGTTGACCATTTGATGAAAAAGGTGATAAAAAAAAGCGTTTTCAATAAAGCAAAAAATTATTTATTGTGTAAATGAAGGGGATATTTTGAGATTAACTTGAAAAATTTCTTTAATTTTATTCTGCATCATGTTTAATCTCTTTACACGCTCTGAGCCAAGGAGAATTTTCAGAGTTCAAAACTCCTAAAGGATTCGATGGTATAAAATATATCCATCCAAATGTGGCAAATCACGAAAAAGTGGAAAATATGTTCAGGAAAGTCTTTCTTGCGTCTAAAAATATTTTTTTTTTAACCAAAATTGCACCATTTTAGTTTAGTTTATTCAGTCTATGGACATTACATTAATTACAGACTATAGAAATTAACATATTTTAATATTATAAATATGCATAGAACATAAAGCCTTAGTTAGTTATAGGCTCATTTAAAGCATAATTCGTTCGATGGAATTTGGTGAAAAATATCTTAAAACAACGCAACTGCCTTGGTGGTATATTTAATTGAATCAAACTCAAAAGCATTGGATCATCAATATTACTAGAAATAATATCGTAGATGAACATTAATGAATTAGTTTTTCTCCTTATTTCGAGCTTCTTCAGCCCCAGTAATAAGCATTGCTCATTGTAAGGGGGTAAGTCAGAATTAAATCTAGTGCAATAAAGCATGTGCTTTGTAGCAATTTTTTTAATCTTTTCAAGCCTTGACGAATGAATCGCAGCTGAAGGATTCCAAATTAAAGAAGCATATTCTAATCTTGACCTTACTAGGGAACAATAAAGTGCTTTTATTGTATAGGGATCTTTAAATTCTTGACTATTCCTACGAATAAAAGCAAGCAGGGAGAAAACTTTAGGCAGCAAAAAATGTAAGTGCTCAGAAAAGGTAAATTTTGATTCAAAGATGACACCCAGGTCCCGGATTGTATTTACTTTTTGAAGAAGGATATCGGAAATTGAATATGCAGTAATGATCTGACTAGTAGCTTTACTGAAACATACCTGATAACATTTACTTATGTTCACCGGTAAATCATTACGGATGCTCCAAGCACAGATATTGTCAAGACCTGCTTGCAGTAATGCCGCATCAGCGGAACAGTTCAACTTTGCGAACATTTTAAGGTCATCAGCATAAAGAAGATAATAAGCGAAATGAAAACATTGCGTAATGTCATTGATAAACACCACAAAAAACAAGGGGCCTAATACACTACCCTGCGGTACACCAGAAGTCGCTGCATAGCAATATGAATGAGTGTTATCAATTGAGACAAAACAAAGTCTATCACTAAGATAGGATTTTATCCATTTCAGAAAAATCGAGTGGCAGCCCATTTTCCTAAGCTTAGCCACGAGCAGCTTATGGGAAACTTTATCGAAAGCTTTCAATAAATCTGTGTAAATGGCATCAATTTGATAACCTGATTCTAAAGAAGAAATGCAATAATTTGAAAAAAGGGAAAGGTTTGTAATGGTAGACTTTTCAGCTACGAACCCATGCTGCTCAGGACAGATACATCGCTTTGAAAGAAAATAAAATTTCTGCTTGATAATTGACTCAAACAGTTTTGATACGTTCGTTACTTTGGAGATATAGGGCGGTAACTGCAAACATCATTCTTTCGTCCACTTTTGAAGGTTGAAATTATAGCTGCAATCTTCCACGACTCTATGAAAGATCCAGATGAAAGTGACTTGTTAAAGATTATACAAAGTGGCTCCGCTCATGCAGGAGCACAGTGTTTTAGAAAAATAGCAGACAAACCATCATTATCAGACTTGGTTGAGCCTTTGAAGAGGGACAATGCAATGCGAACATCCTCAACTGATATAGACATAGAGCCAATGCAATATGTCTAGCCTCATAAGTCTATATAAGTCTAGCCTCAATGCAATATCTCATAAGCCGTATAAGTCTAGCCTCAATGCAATTCAAAATGGAACTATCAAACCAATGGAAGCATCATCATCATCAAAGTTGGATTTAAAATAATCCGCAAAAAGTATCAGCAGTTGAAGAAGAATGTCTGCCCTTAAAGACCATTGAAACTGGAATCTGTGATCCATTCTTTTTTGTCTGAATGTAATTCCAACAACTTTTCGGATTAGAAATTATATTAGATTCAAATCTAAGAATATATTGATTATATAAAAATTTATTTAGGAAATTAAACTCCCTCGAGTAATGTTCATATTTGAGTTTGCAATTGCTATCATTAGTAGACTGAAAAAGTTTAAAAAATTTATTTTGAAGATTTTTTAGCTTATTGAGACCACTAGTATACCATGGGTTTTTGTGGGTTTTCTGCACAACCAGTGGAATGTTATTTGCACAGATTTGAAAAATATGAGATTTTAAAATATCAAAGTATGTTGCGGTATTTTAACTATCAAATAAGCTTGACCAAATAATGTCATTAAAGAGACAATTTAAATAACCAAAATTGCAGGAATTAAAATTAAATACATTTCGCACTTCCTTAAATGCGAAAAATTCATAAAATTTAATAAGTAAAACTAAAGGCACATGATGAATACCACCAGGACTAATTGAAAAAATACATTCAGATAATTTACATTTAATATTAATGGAAACGAAAATGAGATCTAAAATTTTTTTAAGATTTTTAAAATTGATTTGAGCTAAATCGATACTAAAGACATTATCTACAAAATTAATTCCATGCACCAGATTAACATTCGTTGGAGTAAGTTCATCTGCAATCCGAATCCATTTAATTTTACTGAGGTTGAAATCACCCAAGCCACACAAATGGCCGCCTAAATCCATCGAAGAGTGCATAGATACAATGTTATTTGTATGAGCCGCATAAATTTCATCAGCGCTTTTCGGAAGAGGAATGAGGCACATAAAAGCAAGGTGCCATCAAGACCTTCAATCGTAATGCAAAGCTGGTCCAAGGTAGTATCAGGATGGGACACGGTGCAAAGGTTGGAGCGAAAACGACGTTTTACAGCAATAAGAACGCCGCCACCCGGCGTGAGACCAGTCTTTAAGGGGTCTCTACCTTTCCGATGCACATTATACATATCCAAATCAAAAAATTCTCCATCATAAAAGTCCGAATTAAGCCAAGTTTCAATGAAAATAATCAGATCGAAATCATCAAACGAGGACCAGTTAGATATGACATCCGATTTAGTTCTTATACCGGACATATTTTGAAAATAAAGTTTAAGGTGCTAAGGTAAAAACTATTGGCATTTATTTCTTTCGTTAGTGTTCTATGCTGGGTGCACACAGCTTTTGAAAATTTTTAAACGAGCGTACTCTTACATTGACTGGCCAGATAGACGGGTTAATAATGTTATTAAAAAGGTTTGCTGAAACTCCCACTTTGAAAGATACTCTGCTTAGATTTTCAAGCAAGGCATCTCATTTTACAAGTTTGGAACAAGAGAAATTACTCCTATCTTTTCCAGTTTGTTTAACAACATAATCAATTATATCACACTCTGGGACAAACGGTTTAAAAGATGAAACATGCACAAACTTTTTTCATCATTAGCTCCCGAAAACCCCCACGGAATAATTTTGGTTTAGAGTTAGTGTTCACAACTAAATTTCCTATAGCACTATTTTTTCCTGAGTAAGCAAAAGAATCAGCGTTGTTGACATCATTCAATTGGAGTAATGCCGTCATGTGAAGAGCAAGGTGTTGTGGTCACAGCAGAAAGTTTAGTAGGCTTATTACGGTTCACAGCAATACATTGCTGTGTCTTATTTTGAGTATAAGCAATGCACACAATAAAAGCAGAAATTACTGTTGTGTTGTGAACCGTAATAGGCCTATAGGGTTCTGCATAGTCAGAGCTTTATTAAAAATTTAAATAAAATCTATCTGACCCCCAATTCCATTACCAAAATTATATAGAATATAAAAAATACATTCAATTGGTATACTTTTTTGGTCTGAACCAATTTTAGCGTTCCCCCAATGCATTTTTACATTTTTGAGAAACTTTTGTACTGGAGACCCTCTTTTGGTTGATTTAAAAAAAAATTAAGCTTATCAATCAATTTCATGGATATAAAAACATAGAAGTGCAAATTTCTATCACATTTGACAAATGCTTTAAACAGATTTTATGGTTTTGTTCAAAAAGAATATACTTGTTATTTAACTTAAGTTATATTTTTTTTTATTTTTATATGAAAGTATATTAACTCTGTTGAGTTTATTTATGTTTATTGCAAAAGTGAAGTACATTTTGAAACTGTCAGTGTTAACAAAATAAAAACAATTATATTAAGGGTATTCAGAGGTGAAGTGTTGATTATTTCAACAATACAACAACAAAATGCACGTCTGGTCATATTTCAACAACTCAAAACTCGACCCTATAAGAGATAAAGAGATGGGAAACTATGTTAGAGAGAAACAACATTATATCTGATTTTTGTCCAATTTTAGTCAATACTATCACAAAATGTATAACTGTGGTAGTAAAATCTCGAGGAAAGTCACCACTGCGGCGATATTTCATATGTTAACTCACCACTCCGCCGATATTTTTGTGGTTCAGAAATTCTCATCAGAGGGTGTGTTCCAATCGGATACTTTTCACTCGTGGTAGGATAGAATTCCGAGTTGAAGAAAACTTATATCTGTTGAAATGGAAATGTCATTTTTGCTATGCCAAATGGAGCATAAAAAGTTTATTCAGAAATTTTGACGTCTTCTTAACGAATAAGCCCTCAGTTGCCTAAATATAATATTTTTTCATAGTACGAGATTTCTTAAGACCCATTTGACTAATACGTTTTCTTCTACTTATTTTGTTATTAAAAATTATATTATGAGTTTTAAAAAATGTAACTGTTAAGTGTAAAATGACATTATAAAAACCAAAATTGTGTAAACATTATTAACTTGCAAAAAAAATAATAATTTTTATTCATGATCGATTGTAATACGAAAGAAAATACCGACTCATACTCAGTCGATCAATCAGCCAACCATTAAGCATCCTTGAACACGAACTAACCCTTTATCAGCCATATTTTTAAATATTCAAAAAGTATATTTAAGGCATTTCTGGGTTAAGTTTTGTAATAAAAGAGCCTATTTTGTAGTTTTTTTTTAACAGTTTTTAATTAGAAGGTTAACATCAGTGCTGCTGCTACGATTTTAAAAAAAGTATCCATGAATAGGTCAAAAAACTATCCACTTTTGAAAAAAGTATCCACAAAAGTATTTAAACGGATGACGACCTGGTAGAGAATCTGTCCAATGCAACTAGAGACTTCATTTTAGTGTAAAAAAATTACATCCTGGTAGGAAATCTACTCCAATGTAGCTAGAGAGTTGATTTTGTTGTCAAACATTTTTAAAAAATACCAACTTTCTTACTATATAGGTGTCATATGTGCAGAAAACTCTTTTTAAGTGACCCAAATAGGACTTAACCTCAAATTGATGACCTGGTACAAAATCTGCTCCAATGCAGCTATAGAGTTGATTTTGGTGTCAAAAAATTCTAAAAAATATACACTTTCAAACTACATAGGTGTCATATGTGCAGAAAACTTTTGGGATCCTATTTATGAATTTTTCAAAACTGGGTTACGACCTGATAGTCAATCTGTTCCAATGCAGCTAGAGAGTTAACTTTGGTGTAAAAAGATTCTTAAAAATATTTACTTTGCTACTGCATAGCTGTCATATGTGCAGAAAACTCCTGGAATGCGTGAGAGCACCAGCGACGATTTTTATTTAAATGGAATACGACCAGGTAGTGAATCTTTTGCAATGCAGCTAAAGAGTTGGGTTTGGTGTAAAAAGATTTTTAAAAACATCCACTTTGCTACTGCATAGGTGTCATATGTGCAAAAAACTCCTGGAATGTATGAGAGCTCCAGCGACGATTTTTATCTAAATGGATGATGACCTGGTAGGGAACCTGCTCCATTGCAGCTAGAGTTTTTTTTGGTGTCAAACATTTTTAAAAATTACCAGATTTATGACTATATAGGTGTCATATGTGCAGAAAACTCTTATATATAACAATTACATATTAAATATTCGCGTTTTGGACCTCTTTTTGTTATGCAAATATTCAAGAAACCAAAAAGAATAAAATCGTTATTTTGTTTGCTTATTTTTGTTATTGTACTTATGTATTGTTGTAAGTATCAGAAATCAATAATAAACAATTTCTGATACTTTTCTTTTTAATATGTCTTAATTTATAAAATAAAGAGTTTTACTTAATGCTTAATGATCATTATCTCTATTACTGAAACACCCTGTGCCAGCACTAAAAAGAAATTCGTCGCTAGCTCAAATCGAGCTATCTTCACGGACGTTCGATGCAACAACACTTGACAGCTATGAGGTGAACTCACTTACACAATACATGAGTTTCACCAAAGTACATAAAAAATGAAAAAAATTCATGCAGCCAGATGTTTTGACGTCACAAAATGTAAGTTTTCCATCTCTTTATCTCTGGTTAGGAGTGTTGGTACGGTGTTGAATATTATTGTTGTCAGTTAACAATCTAATTTTGACAGAAGTGTAGGTGTAGAAAAACAATTTAATTCGTGTGTTCAAACGTACATCAAAATTTGAACAGTCTAACACCGTAACAAGACTACATCTGAATACCCTTATTGTTTTTTAGATCTCGTAAGGGATATTTCTAGTGACATGATAATGCAGTCAAAATTCGACAGGTATCTTGCCACTTTCAGCATACTAAGAGGCATGTTTAGCTCGTACCGGAGGCGTCAGTGGCTGTTGCTTCTGCAGAACGAAGAAAAACTTATGTTTTTTTAATTCAGAGAGCCGCTAAAATATGCTGAAATTTAAAACAAAAAGCCATTTTTAGTTCTATACAATACAACAAGTACCTACATTATTTTTGAAAAAAAAAACTGTTAAATTTCGTTAGAGAATTTAACAAATGGGATGAAAATTTGCAGTTATATGTTTTATATCCAAGGAATTGATTGATTAGCTTGATTTTCTTTTTAAATTAACCATTAGTGGGTCCCTAGTGCAAAAGTTGCTCAAAAATTAACATAAATGCAATTCGGAGGATGCCAAAATTGGTTCTGAACAAAAAAGTATTAAAACCGAAAATTTTTTATATAGGTACTATTTAATTTCAGTATCGGAATGGGGAGTCAAATTATTGCTATACAAATTTTTGCATGCTGACAATTCGATAAACTTAAATATATATTGAATTTCAATAGGATGTGCAATATCTAACCTAACAGTGATCCGCGTCTTCGCCACGGAGGTTTTTTCTTTATCAACCTTTTTAAAGGATTAGGCCAACAATTTTTGGAAAATTTTTTTAAATTGATTATTGTTGATTGAACTATTCAAGAATATGTAAAAAAATTTCAAATCAATCTCGCTTATAAAGGGTGGGGTTTTTGCTATTTGTTTTTTCAGTGTACATTTTTTGAAACTTCACGCGTGATTCGTAACATATGGCAAAGCCAAAAATGCTCAATAAGGTTTGCCCTTTTATCATGAATAGACTAACAAACGAACAGCGCTTGCAAATCAATTAGGATATTAGCAGTTTCCTTTTAAAGTTAATATGTGGTAACTTAAGAAAGATTACCCATTAAAAGTGTGAGCACCCCTTTACATATTAATTCTAAAATTCACATAAATTGTATCAAATTTTGTAAACAATTTCAATTGAACTAAATTTTCTGCATTTTGTCAACACTTTCACTTTCCTTTCCAATTGGATCTTCTGCTTCCATTTTCTGAACAATAAAATAATTCAGCTGTCAGCATTGCCACATTACCACAAAAGACAAACACGCTTCAAAGCATGGCAATTGTAATATTTTGTGTTATCTTTATTTTGTATGCAAAACAAAAACAAAAATAGTTATCAGATGGCAAAATATTTGAAAGTTAACAGTCGGTAAAGATACCACATCAGATAATACGAAACTGTGAGCACTCTAATTGAATTATATTATCAAAATTCGTGCTCTGTGAGAAATGTGTTCGCAAATAACGCCCATTTTATGGTCGTCATAATCGACCCACCGAACAAGCTATTCAAGCTATTTCGCACCAGTTTCTTTTTACTGAACATTAACGCGGACTTCATCCCCAAAATCGGATATTAGAGCAGGCCACAACGAGGCTCATTTATAAGGTTGTGGCACTTGAGAGTGAACTCGGTCGAACTGTCAGAATGGATGAAAAGAGATCAAGAAAATTAATGCATAGAACAAAGAAAAGCACAGTGACAGTTCAAGCAAAGGTGGAAAAGAGTACATTTCTCTCAAGCGCCACAACCTTATAAATGAACCTTGGGTCACAATAATAACCAAAAAACAGCACTTGCTTTGCACTGTTTAAAAGAGGGTCACATTCCCAACTTCGACAAAGTGGAAATTTGTTCAACAGGAGAACAATTACTCTAAAAGACCTGCTTTTGAGATGGGTCCATATATCAGACACTACAAGCGGCATACGCATTAATTACATAGCACACCAAGAAAAATTTGCGGCGTTAACCCACGTTTTTTCGTGAGTCAAAAGAGTTTTTGAGAAGTTAAAAACGTTTTGTCGCCGTAAAACGCAAAATGAATTACATCAATATTTTTTTTGTTACTATTAAACTTTTTTGCTTGATACAACTCATTTTAAAAGCTTGGAGTAAATTAAAAGTAGTTTCAAATTAACTCTGCATCTTCTCCGAACAATTGTCCTTTTAACTCCATTAAAACTTATTGCTACCATCTATAAAGAACGTCTTTGTATTTAAAGCTGAAACGGACTTATGTTTAGCACGAAACAGAGTCTGTTCGAGCAAATATTCCCGTTTGTTCGTTCTACTTTGAATGAAGAGAAAGTACTCAAATAAGAGCGATTTACGTTGATTATGTAAAGTTCTTTCAAACATACATCTGATGCATCTGGTGATTTGTAAACACATTATCATTAATATAACAATCTAAATCCTAAGCGTAAAATGGAAAATTTTGGTGTATGGGATCTTCAATTTTGTACCTGGGATCTTCAATTGCCTCTTATCTTCATGATGATTGTGACTACATTTGTCGACGGTACCGTGGTATCTTGGTGTCTTTTTACCTCTTGAAACACTACGTTAGATCGATTTGTAATATATTAATATAAGTGGCCGATAAGACCTAGTTTGTTTTGGTGCCTGCGTTCGCAACTGGTTTTCTTTATTTTATGAAAGTTGGGCTAGTTGACCTAGTTTGTCGAGTAACCACCCTGTCAAGCCAGAATCTCACCGGCTTCAGGAAGACAACGATATATATTATATATATACCTATTGGAGTGTGTTTTATTGGGTATGAGACCTTGTTTGTCACACGACTCCGTATACAAAAATTGTTGCTAACTTGACCTTGTTTGTCTTGAAAACGCAACCCTGCTTTGCTGTCTGATATTATCGATTTTGACTTAACGTTTTTTTTTTTGTTATTTTTTATACTTTAATAAAATTATATACTTTAAGCAATTTATTAAAACTTTTTAGTTTGTTAATTATACATGATTTCAATCAAAATCATACTTTATATTTTTGAATTGTATTAAATATCTTATTTTATAATTTTAAATTTGCTATAAGACCTGTTAAGGTTTAGCAATCAAGTAAATAAATAAAATAAAATAAATATTTTAACAAGCAAATAAAGTGTGCTGTAAGAATTAAATGTTGCATAATGATAAAAAAGGGACCCATTTTTACTATTACGAGTTATGTGTTTTCGTATATCTTTATCGAAGTGAAACTTCTTATGCGGTTATTTGATATAGAGGGTTCAATTTTTCGAGTCTCGTCACGAAAGCTTTTTTTAATCTCGTAACGAAAAATTGTGAACACAAGCCATGATATTTTTTTTGGTATAGTGACCCCTAGAAGGGTGGCAGATAGAGTGTATGTGTGCTTAGAAGAAATGTTAAATAAAAAAAAAAACAATAGGACCAGCTCAAAAATTATTACCTTCCTAGGGGTTATCGATTTTTTTTTATATGAACTATAATAGACAATTTCTTCTATTTTTTGAGATTTTTGTATCGGGACCCCCAGAAAAGTGGTAGATAGAGTGCTGGTGTGCTTAGAAAAAATATTCAATGAAAAAATCGGTAGGACCAGATCGTACAGCAGAGGGTAGAACCCTCTAACGGTCATAGATTTTTTTATATTAATTATAATAAACATTGTTTCATTTTGTGTTTTTTGTATCGGAATCCCCAAAGGGTAACAGACAGAGAAAAGGTGAGTTCAAAAGAAGTGTTAAGGGGGAAAATTTAATAGGACCAGCTCATATATTTATCCCCTTGTAGAGTTGTAGATTTTTTAAAATGAATTATAAAAGTCATTTTTTTTATTTTTTGTTTTTTGTATGGGGACTCCCACAATAGATCTCCATAGGTGAATTTTTCGCGTTATCTTGGTACATATCAAATCACGAACATATTCCGCATACATCTCAAACCATTAAGACCAGTATTACTAAATGAAGCACCAAACAATGACATGAAAATATTAAATAAACAGAATATTTTGTATGAAAATTTTATATTGTATTTCGTTTGAGATGCTATCTCTTTCTTTCTCTCTTTTTTTACAAAAATCTATCTTATTCTTTGTTTTAAGAAGTTTCTCTTCTGTATACACACTATAATGTAATTTTTTTTTTAACCTGCGATGTATTTTTTATAGAAAATTTTGGGAACTAAACAATTTTATTAAATTTGGTATACAACTGTTGTTTTAATAAAAGTCAAGATTCATACATTTTTTAGAAGAATTTATGAGTTTTTGGACAATACTTAAGTCACATATTACCATATTTTATTAACGAAACTACATTAAACACTAATAAACAAATTTTTAATGTATGCATCACGACATTTAGGCAACCCTGCTCACTTAACACAAATCGCCTTGAGAATATTCTAATAGTTTTTATACCAAATTTAATTATTCTAGCATCAATATATATCGGAATTTAGCATATTAAATTAAATGCCATGTCCAATTTTGCATAAGTATAAGAACACAACTAACTCATCTCTTAAAAAACTTTCATAAACCAAGCGTTCACCCTGTTGTTTAATCCTCACTACATTTTGATAAATGCTTAAAAAATATCTCTTTCCTCATTCAACGAACAAAACTACAGCAATCAATTGTAAAATCAATGCAAATATTTTTCCCTTTTTTCAAATATGTTAAATACAAAAATCCCTATCTTAAATTCCCCTTAAAATCAGAGAAATGAAACACCTTTGAAACAAATTTTGAGAGTTGAGCGCAATTTAAGCTCAAAATTAAAAAAAAAATTTTGTTTTATAAGAAATTATAGAGATTCAAATTTGCAAAATCGTGAATAAGCAGCTCTGTGAGTATTTAGAAGAGGTTCTGTTTTCGGCATGAAGCTTGTCTTTAATACCCTTTGTTTCCAATTGAAATAAAAAATAAATAAAAATAATTAAACACAAAAGAAATTAAGGGTTCTTTTTTTGACTCTTTTGAGGGTGAGTTTGTTTGTTTATTTTTAAAGCTTCATGCTACATTTAAATGAGTTGATTCTAGTTTTTTTTTTGAGTGAACTCAAAATTTAAAAATTCTCAATATCTCAACCTTAAAACAACTCAAGACGGAGTCAGTACGACTTTTCAAACAAATTCAGTTTTTTAAGTAAATTGAACACACAAACGGAGTTAAATATAGTTTTACAGCGTTGGCAAAATACCATGCACGAAAGGGTTAAATTGACCCCGGATATGACTTTATTTACTCCGTTTTTTTTTGGATACAGACACATTACACTGAACAACA
Source organism: Dichetophora obliterata (assembly GCA_963920525.1). Lineage (NCBI taxonomy): Eukaryota > Metazoa > Arthropoda > Insecta > Diptera > Sciomyzidae > Dichetophora > Dichetophora obliterata. Next base: position 108,541,619 of record OY986439.1, on the reverse strand, counting down.
AAATCATTTTTTTCCAAAATAAGGTTCCGCCAACGGATTCTGATGGAGATGACAAAAAAAAAATTTCATTATTCACTGCTTACAAGCCAAGTATTACACAAATCAATTTAATTTCCTTACTTAAACTTGATATTATTTTGATTAAGTAAATCACTCAGGCTTTGTTTAAAAATCTGTAATTCTTTTAAAAAGCACCGAAAGTTGTGTACACAATAAGAAATAACACAGTAACACACTTCGGTGCAATAAAAAATAATGTGGAGCGGGAAAGGGAATTGATTTCAATTTTTGTTTTGATTTTGCTTTTCATAGTTTTTTGTTGGAACGTAACGGATCTTATCAGACAAAGTGCAGCTGATAAGGTTCATTGTCATAGCTAAGTATGATGCGCCAAATTAGTACATCAGTGGAAAAATGACAAAATTTGCTCTCTTCTTTGTACTTATGTATATATATGTTATGTAGAGCTTTCTTTTGTATGGTGACTTAGAGTGAAATTTTACGTAAATTTTTGTTATAGTAACTAACACCCTAACACTGAGTTTTGTGGGAAATTTTAACACCAATTCTAAATAAGTGAGAAATTAACCCTTAAACACATTTTAAGTTTTCACTTATTTTTGGTATTTAAGTTGGTTTTTGAGCTTTGGTGTATTCACAGACTTATAGTAAAATTTTATGGCAAATATTTTTGTGGAATATTTTAACCCGTTATATCCCTGTTTTATGTGTCTTATTTGCCCTTTTTCCAAAACAGGTCAAAAAAGACCCATACATTGAAGAGCAAGAGGGTTAAAATGTTCCACGAAAATGTTCCTACTAATATTTTACATAAATGTGCTGAACACATCCTATACCAAAAACATAAGGGTCACATGGTTTTGTTTGCCGATTCACTATGAGAATGTGCAAAAGGGGGATAAATTAAACCCCTCTAAAATAAAACTCGGACGTAAACTTTCAAAACGCCGATACAAGTATATTTTTTTTTGGTCCCCTCTATCAGAATCCGTTGGCGCAACCTTGTAATTTTTCTTTGTGATGAACAGTGTTATTAGTCACAAGGGGGGGGGGGGGGGATTTTGCAGTAGTAGCATTTTTAGGATTTAGTTTTAAATGCTCCGAACTAAGTGTAATAAGGACTGTATCGAAAAGAAACTGCACACATAGTTTTGCTTGTAATGCAATGGTTTTTATTTCTTTTCACTTCAAACTTTTTTTTTAAATAAAATTTATTTCCATAAAATTTTCAATAGGCTTATTACCTTAATATCAGGGCTCGCAAACAAATTCTAAAGAAAAGTATTTTTCTGTTCCGTTTGTTTCTTCTGAAGATCACAACAAGTATTTTGGTTTGTTTAGTTTTTTCTCTCCGATTCAAAAAGTAGCACAAACCGAAGCAAGTAGAGATGAGAGAGAAAAGTAAAATGAAATGTTTCTTTTTTCGAATAGAAAAAACTTCGTCTCACTTTTATGCTTTTGAATCGCGTGCACAAAAACAATCAAAGTAAAGAATCTTTAGCGATCTCTTGTTGGTTGCTGGAAGCACCAAAATCCGAAGAGAGATCTGCAATGTTTGTTCGTTTCGTTTATGATGCGACTTTTTTTTTGTGTTGAAAAAGTTATTGCGTTGGAATTTTTCTTTGTTTTGTTTGCTTTTATTGAATTTATTCAATATTTAAATTGAATAATTTGAATTTGAAACAATAGGTGTGTTTAAAATGAACAAATTATCAAAACTATAAATAATGTGCACTTTTTGATAGTTAATTCTCTGAAACCGAAGCAAGCTGAAAAAATGCTGCTTAAAACATGACGAAATTCTTTTGTCGAACTTCCGTAGTAAAACGAACACAACATTTGTTACTTGTTGTGGTTGCGATCGTGACAACAAAATCTAAAAAACGAAATACTTGTTGTTTTCGTAGAACACAAAACAATAGTTTTCTTTCTCTCTTAATTTTCTGTTCGCTTTGGTACGCATTTCTGTTTGTAGCAAAGATCCAAACCTAAGCAGATAGTGAAACTGTTTGCTTTCGCAGATTTAGCAGATGTAGAGATAGTTTTTTCGTACAGTTTATTTGCAACCCCTGCTTAATATACACCAAATTGTTTGTTTAATACTCTTTATTAAATTTTGCACAACTTCTTTTGCAACGAATCTGCTTGCCTTAAGCCAATTTTTTTTAAATATTTCGATGTTACCGGCAATTTGACCATTCTTGACGTTCTTTTAGTTCCTTTTGACAATAGCACAATTCCTCTCTATCGAACGAAGTTCTGGAGCGTTAGGTGAAGCATTCTCCTCTTTTGCAAAATAATTTATGTTGTTTTTTTTAGCAAATTGAAAATAGAACGAGCGTATCGTGCAGTGGCTAAATCAGGCCAAAATATTGTTGACACATTGTGGTTTTAATAAAAAAGTATAAGGAGACACTCCAATGAGACACTCCTTTTTGTAAATTTCTGCTGATATAGTGCCATTTGAGAAGAATGAGGTGTCCCTAAGGCCACTTTCCTAGTGGTCTCTAAGGACTTTTCCGCTAAACTTTTCAATTCAATTCTTGAAACTGATTAGTCAGCAATACCACCTTTCTGTTTTGTGTAAAATTGAGGACCTGATAATGATCCTGAGTACATTTTTTTGAAGGTTTCATTGCCCATAATAATGCACTGATCACGATCTTGAAGCAAACGGTCGTACAATTTCCTAATCCTTCTTCTCCGCACTTTCACTTGTCTTTTACTTTTTTGGGTACTTTTTGTTTTTTGTACGTTCTAAAGTTATGTCTTTGTCTAACTTTTTGGATTATGGTAGCACTGGTTTAAGCTTTTTTTGCCAAATCTCACACAGACATTGAATTGTTTTTGTTTATTAAAGTAAGTAACTTAAAATCAAGTTTCGGATCTCTTGGACATTTTTTTCCAACATTTTTTGGCAGATCTTTAAGAGAACAGGTATTTTCGAACTTTTTTATATTATTTTTAACCCTATTTACATTAGCTTCATACCTTTTGGCTAGCTTTCTGTAAGAAATTTATTTTTCAGTGCAGTAAGGCCTTTTCCACATGGAGCAATTGAAAAGTAATGCAACTGCAACAAAAGTTGCTAACCAAAGTATTTATACCGAAACCTTCACATGAAACAACTTGTACTCAACAAGTTTTCAACGCATTTGCAACAAGTTTCATGCAACACGGCTTGCTGCAATTTGAATCGGCGATTTGTTACGTTTGCGATATGTGTTGTGTTCTTCGAAAATAATTAATCAGTTAATAAATATGAAATAAGTGCAGGAAGTGTAGAAATATCCTTTTTTATTCTCAATTTATTTTTTATATCTATTTAACAAAGCTTCCATTTTATAAGTGTTTGTGTTATTGTGAATTTTTCAATGTTGCGTTGCGATGTGACTTGCTCATCTGAAAGCGTAGGTTCCTGTTCAGTTTAAAATTGAAATGTTTTGAAACTTTTTAAACTGTTGCGTTGTATTTGCATTACTTTTCAATTGCTCCATGTGGAAAAGGCCTAACTGTGCTCAATTTTCTTACGCACGTGCTTTTTGACTCGAGGCATCGCAATAACTTTGACAAGAATACACCCTCCTAAGTAAAAAAGTCATATCTCCATTTGAGTAGTTTTGAGATATTTAGCTTTTACGTTTTTTATTTTTCTAAGAAACACACTAGAAGTGACCACTTTACTAAAATTTTTCAGTCATTTGGAGTTGAAAATGGGTAATCTTTGCTTAACACAAAAGACTTAACTCATTCACGATTTCGAATCTGCCTTTTTTTTAAATTTTGGAATTTTGGCGTTTATGTTTTTCTTTCTTAGGACGGCAAAATAGAGGAGAAAGAATATACAATGAAAGTAGAATATATATACTTTCTAACGGTGCTTACCGCATTTCAATTAAACATCTACACTGCGAGAAAAATTGAATTGAAAGTGTGCAGTTTCTTTTCGATACAGTCCTTACGTTAATTTCAAATGTAAGAATTGTTCTATTTGTAGTTTTTCATATTTTGTAAATTTATTTAAATTTTTGTAACTTAAATATTGTTATTGTATTTATTGCAGTGTCAACTAGAAATATTGAAAATAAAAAACCAACATTAAAATTGAATATAAAACTATCTTTTTTTATATTTTGGAGACCTAAATCCAGTCAAATAAACACTCTTGTGAACTCAAAAGGTCGACTAAGCTTTCAACATGTTCCTTAAATAAGCAGGATACAGCTTCAGCAGTTAAGCAGAATGATAATGCTTTCAGTAGTGAAAAATAGCAAATGCAATGAGAACCTTGTCAAACCTTTGTCACATTTCATTTCTTTTCTGTATTAGAGCATTTGAAGTTTCATTGAAAAAGTTTTTAGCAATAATTTAGGATCTAGTGTAAAATCACTGCTCATGGATCCATGGTTTGGTATTTAAAAGGGAAAAGAAGAAGCGGCTTGGCCTTAGCATCTAAGCCAATGGTATGTTGTGTTAATCCAAACTAATTTTTTATTTTGCGTGTACTTTTCCATATCAAATTTTCCTCCTGAAATAACTAATCGCATGCTGACAAGTATGTAGTTTTAGGCTTGTAGAGACTGGCAAGAATTCCCACATTTCCTATAGTTTCTTATTCGATTGTTTGTGAAAGGTTGCATTTTTAAGAATGCTTTCAAAAATATTTGTAATTTCTTGAAACCGGCACTGAAATGGGCTAAAATCGTGCAGGATTCCGGGACTGACTTCCCTAGGAGACAAACTGACAGCTGCGAGTGTCAGGCACTCGCCGCGGGTGGAGGCTGGGCTGATGGGTGGATCATGCTTGCACCATCTAGTTCGCTGTTTGGCTCTTGTGCAAATAGCAAACACAACATGAGTGTTGATGGCAGGGATCATGATAATAATGATCATGAAGATGATGTTGTTGTTTAGCGAATTTGCATATTTTGACCAGGTTACATGTGAGGATTTTCGTCATGGTTTTTGGGACGACAAAAACAAAGTAGTATTAGGAACATATTTTATACTGAGCCATAGTTGACTGAATGCACGAATGGCAAAGTGACTGTGTGAGTGAGTGATTCGTTGAAAGTTGTTGACAGCATGTTGCCCACACGAGTTGGCATTGGACAGAAAATTTGTTGCTGGCGCTTGTGTGGCGCCTACGGGGCCGACAAGCGACAAATAGGCACGGCAGATAAATAACACATCCGGTGAGAATTCTAATAGAGTCCAAAGGATCTCAGCTAGCGCAAAATTTCACTCTGCACTAGATTTTGTAATTAAAACACACAAAAAAGTTAAAAAAAAATAAATAAAAAAAGAGCTTGGCACTCAAGCGTGGTAATGAGCTTTCCATAAAAACAAAAAACTAAATCAGTGCCCAGCGCACTGAAGTCGTCTGTTGATGACATCGAACAAATGGCAAAATCAGACCGCTATCTACTACAGCATGAAGGTCTTTCTAAGCATAGATAGAAAAAATAAAAATAAAAAAATTTAAAAAACAAAATAAAAAAAAATTCAATATTTGCCTCGCAGCATTTTTCGCATGCAGCTTGTCATAAATCTGAGTAACACAGAGAAATAATACATTGAAAATATATGCCCCTATACATAAAAGTTTTCCTCGCACACTTTTAAACTCAAGGCAAGTATCGACACTGAAAAGTCAGCCAGTTTAATGAATGCGACGATTTGTTTGTTTGTTTTTGCTGTTGTTAATGTTGTTGATGTTTTACTGCTTTATGGCGGGAGAGTTATGTCAATAGCATTTGTGACATTTGCCGATCATAAAACATAAAAGTCGTGCAATCATCGCAACAGCAATCAAAATCGAAATAACAACAAAAACACACTACTTAAGTCGCTTGGCAGATCTTTCAGTTTCTTCCGCTGCTTGCTACCTCGACATCGAAGATTGAATTTTTTCATTGAAGAATATCAAATGCAATTAAGTTGTCTCCGCAATATCGGCTAATGATGTAGCCAGAGCTGCGAACAGCTAACATAGGTAGCTCTATTGTGTAGTGTTAGTCATAAGTTTTGAGAAGATGCACTGAAAATTGATTAATGAAAGGTTTTACACTATATTCGAATAATAAAACTGACAGTTTAAGTAGTATTAAAGATTTGAAGTTGCATCTTGGAAGCTATGTAGGTGTTTTTTTTGTTAGAGCTTTAAATACTCATAATTTTTTCATCTCATAGTTATTGTTAATCTATTAACATTCCTTTACTAAATTTCCTTCTTAATGGCACTAAATAAGTACCGCCTTCTTTTTTCTGCAATATATAAAAAAATGTATAGAATATTTGCGGTCTAATGACGTCATCCGTAAATTTTATTATTTTTGCCATGAGTACAAGAAACCGCCTTTATTACCGCAAATAAAAGTAACCGTAATGTTTTTAGTCAACGAGATAGAATTCTGTGTCGATAAGCAATAAAAGCATAAGACGATTTAAGACAGTGCTGAGTTATAAATATAGCTTTCTATAACTACACAAAATCTTAAGCTTCTAGCATATCCCTAACCAAAGTTATGACACAAAAACAAAAGACCATTTCATATACACTCTCTTCAGAAAAACCCGTCTTAGTATTTTGAAAAAAATACTTATACTTTTTCTTGAATTATGTATAATAACAATATCTCATGTTGTCTTTGTAAAGGCATTAGACTAAGGCAGTGGCGTAAATATGGGGGACCCGCTGGTCTGTAACCCCCACCAGAGCCATGGAAACATTTCAACTATCTGACGTTATTGTGAATTGATTCTATTAAGTTAAGACCGAATCCTAATGTATATCTATTGCCAAAAATTCTTCTGTTTCTCAAGAAAGTTATCAAAACTTGATTTAATTCAGTGTTTAAATTTTCTCAGTCGGTCAACAATTACTAGAGATATAGTTACATGGTAGCTTCCAAAAATTAGGTGTTACTTACTTTATTAGTTGGCGCTACAACCGAATGTCAGTCTTGTCCTCATCTAAGAATTTGCGCCAGCCATTTCTGTCTTTCGCTTGCTGGCGCCAGTTGGAAATTCCAAGCTTCGTCAGGTTGTCCTCTACTTGGTCTTTCCCATGAAGATGCGGTCGTCTTCTTCTGCGTTGACCGCCTCTGGGTACCGAATCGAATATTTTCTTCACTGGAGCATCGTCTATCATGCGCTGAACATGGCTTAGCCAGCGTAGCCACTCGATTTTAATGCACTTGAGTATGTCGATGTCAGCGTACAGCTCATACAGTTCATCATTCCATCGTATTCGGTACTCGCCATTGACGCAGATTGGTCCGTAGATCTTACGAAGAATCTTTCTCTCAAATGCTCCTAAAGTCTTTTCATCTGAACTGCTCAGCGTCCAAGTTTGTGATGCATAAAGTAGGACGGACATGATGAGGGATTTATAGAGCGTGATTTTCGTTCGTCGAGAGAGGGCTCTGCTTCTCAATTGCCTACTGAGCCCAAAGTAACACCTGTTGGCAAGAGTTATTCTTCGTTTGATCTCAATGCTGATGTCGTTGGTTGAGTTTATGCTGGATCCCAGATAAACCAAGCCACAACCTTCACAACCTTGAAGGAGGTATTGTCAACTGTAACGTGGGTTCCAAGACGCTGGGACTGTTTGTTTGTTGACACCAAGTATTTCGTCTTATTTGCATTCACTGCCAGACCCATTCGACTTGACTCTCTTTCTAATCTGGAAAATGCTGCACTGTCTTCGCGCGTATAATGGCCAATGATATCGATGTCATCAGCATACGCAAGCATCACAATACTCTTGTAGAATATTGTGCAACTACGTCTCAGATCAGCAGCTCGAATGATATTTTCCATTATTGGGTTGAAAAAGTTGCACGATAAGGAATCACCTTGTCTGAAACCTCGTTTGGTAACAAATGGTGGGGAGAGGCCCTTCCCGATTTTAACTGTGCTGCTGGTGATGCTCAGTGTCATATTGCAAGGTCGTATTAGTTTTGCAGGAATACCAAATTCAGACATGGTGGAGTACAGGTGCTTCCTTATTGGGCTGTCGAAGGCGGCTTTGTAGTCGACAACAAGATGGTGGGTATTGACTTGTTTTTCTTGAGTCTTCTCCAAGATTTGTCGTAGCGTGAAAATCTGGTTGATTGCGGAGTTTCCTAGGTCTGAAGCCACACTGATAAGGTCCAATCAGTTCGTTTATAATGGGCTTCAATCTTCAGTATTAAGAAGGCTTATCCCACGGTAATTGGCACAGATAGTGGGATCGTCTTTCTTGTGGATTAGGCAGAGCACACTAAGATTCCAATCGTTCGGAATGCATTGTTCCGATCATATTTTGCATAGAAGCTCGTGAATGCATTTAAATAGAGCTTCGCCTCCGCTCTTAAACAACTCAGCAGGTAAGCCATCAGCTCTCGCGGCTTTGTTATTTTTAAGCCGAGCTATAGCTGTCAGAACTTCATCACAGTCGGGCAGCGGAACCTCGATGCTGTCATCCGTAGTTGGGGTTCCCGGAATATCATCTCTATTGGCGGAATTATTGTCAGCGTCGCCATTTAGAAGCTTAGAGAAGTTTTCCCTCCATAACGTCAGTGTACTCTGGACATCTGTCACTAGATTCCCGTTTTCATCCTTGCAGGAAGAGGCCACCGGTTTTGAAGCCATTGGCAAGGCGTCTTATTTTTTCGAAAAATTTTCGGGCCTCATTCCTGTCACCACCATACATCTATCTCAATATTCTCCTGCTCGCGCTTTCCTGCCTCTCTTTTTTCCGCCTGAAAATACGTCTCTCTTCTCGCCTCTTTTCTTTGTATCGCTCCTTAGCAGCGCGCGTTACAACCAACTGCAGGGTGACTTTGTAGGCGGCGTCTTTCTCTGCAGTGGCGTCGTGTCACTCCTGGTCGTACCACTGATTTCGGCGAGGGCGGTGGTAGCCAATCACCTCTTCAGCACGCAAGGAGTTGAATATGTGTGTCGACTGCGCGCATATATCATCGATTGGAGGAGTGCTTTGAAGCAGGAGTGAGAGTCGAGTGGCGAAAGCATCGGCTGTCTGTTTCGATTGCAGCTTGTCGACGTCTAGCTTTCTCTGTGTAGGGTTGCGTGTATTCTTAGCTGCGCATAGACGTGTACGGATCTTGGCTGCAACAAGATAGTGATCCGAGTCAATGTTTGCACCGCGGATCGTGCGTACTTCCAATACACTGGAAGAGTGCCTTTCGTCGATCAAAACGTGATCAATTTGATTTTTGGTTTTTTGATTAAGGGACATCCAGGTGGCTTTATGAATATTGAGATGCTTGAATTTAGTGCTACTTACGACCATGTTTCATGCTGCGGCGAAATCAATTAGCCTCATTCCGTTATCGGAGTTGTTGTTGTGGAGGCTGAACTTTCCGACATTAAAGGAAAACATCACTAGCTGATTAATTAGTTAGCTGATTGATTTTACAGGTTTTAACAGCGATTAATTGTTATAACCTTACATAAAGCTCAATAAACAATTTTAAACTATCAAACAACTAGAATTTGTATTAAAATCAAGAATGATTTAAACTATCAAACAATTAGAATTTGTATTTAAATCATAGAAAATCAACAAAATAAATTACAAGGTCATATAGAAAGCTTTAAGTTGTATATTAATTTTATTTGTTGTTAAACAATTGTAACCTTTTCTTAAAATAGTTTTTACTAAGCTGCAACAATAAACTAAATAATAAACGGCAACTCCACTGCACTACCTTGATTTCAATAAAAGATTCAATGTATATTTCAGAGTTTTTTGGCGAACGGGTGAAAAAGAGGGAAAAAGACAAGAACACACGACGCATCAAGCAAATATGACATAAATTTCAATTCAATTTTTGATAAATATGAAAAGTACTTTGTAGTTATACAGAGAACGGTTAAAAGGAACAAAAATGTGTCGTTTTCATACCAGAAAATCAGACGCTGCCGCATTAAGTATCGTTTAGCTGGAACAGTCACATTCATGACATGTTGGGTTGTAATACAATAGATAATACAGATGTAGCTAGAGAGCTAGTATGTGGCTACAAAAAAATGTGCTACTAGCCAAGGTTGCCAGTTAAAATTTAAAACAATTCCGACAAAAAGTTACTTTTTTCACAGTATAATAAATTAAATACAACCAAAAATATAATTGTAAAGATAAACAAAAAAGTTTCTTCCGCAATAAAAAAATATCAAAAAAAAAATCTCACGATCATTAAAAATTATTACAAAAATACCACGCGTTCTAAAAATACCACCACAAATTCCATATGCATTTAAAATTGCCACAAAAATCTCATTCGCATTAAAAAATACCACAATAAGTCTCATATGCACAAACAATTTAAAAAACATTTAGATGTACCACAAAGAAACTTTGCTAACTAAAAAAGAAAAAAAAATTAAGAAGAATATTACCAAACTCCCACGGAAATTCAAAAAATACCCCACTGAATTCCCACGCCAATTAAAATATATCACGCTGAATTAAAAAATTTAATAGGAATTCCCAAAAACAAAAATTCCTAAGGCAATTAAAAATTACCACGAATGGGATTTTTCCAACATAACTGGCAACGTTGCTACTAGCTGCTGATATTGTTGTTTTGGTCAGAGATAAAGAGATGGGAAACTCTGTTGGAGAGGGATAGCACTCTGTTCGATTTTACGTTAAATTGGCTCTAATACTAGCACAAAACATTTATAAGTGGTCTTAAAATCAACGGAAAACAACCCTGGTTTATGGTAGATTGAAGAATTTCACCAGTTACGTTTGAGGTCCGATAACTGTAAAACTGCATATTATTGGAACAAAATCGGTAACAAAAGGTATACCAAAAAAGACTTCGGAAATGCAATGGAAAGCATCCCTGAAACATCATGGTGAAATTATCTTAAAATAATTACACCATAGGAATAAGTCCAAGCAGTGTTGCCGTTAGGAAAAATTTATGGCTACTTTTTTCATACTCATATATGAATATATATTTTTATTTGCAAAAATATAAAAAAAGGAGGCATTTCTTTAAATTCAACAAAAACTTAGAGAAAAATTATGACATTGAGACATTTTTGGACAGTACTTTTTTATTTATCAAAAAATGCATTAACGCAACCTCTTTACGAAGAACTTTACAGTTTTGTAATAAATATATTAAGTCTGCCTTAAAGCACAGCTGCTGCTGAATGAAGTTTTTCTAATTAAAGTCTCACTATAAACGATACGACTAGTAGATTTTTTTTAATAAGTAAAGTTATATTGTTTTGCAAAATACTTAAAAACGAATAATTTTTAAATTTAATATAAATAAAGGGCAATAGCAACCCATTTTATTTATATTACTTAACTGAATAAGCTATTAAATTACTTTTTTATGTATTTATATATTATTTTGTATCATAGCTGTTAAATAATTATTACTAATCGTATTCATTAGCAATTCGATTATTTTTTAAAATTGTAAAATAATTGATTAAGTACAATTCTTTTCTGTTTATAATCGTAATATAATTATAAAAATCGCAAAATAATTACGATTACTTTAGATGTCGAAAATAATCAATAAGAATTAAAAGTAATCGAGAAAAATTATCAGTGTTCTTTTAGAAATTATGTTTGATTCTTTTTTTATTATGTATAGCATTAGCAGCGGTAACAGAGAAGGAACCATGAACCCAAAGTTCATACTGTAGCTCAAAACAATTTTGTTAATAAAACTGATTAAGTTTTCGTGTAACTGTTTTTCGTATAACTGTGTTAACTGAAAAAGCCGTATCAGCGTATGAGCGATTTCAGTTAAAAATGGCTGGATGCACTTCACAACCTCACCGTTGAAACAATGCGAGTCGACCTCAAACAGAATCAAAAATAGTTTCTGAAAGTAGTCGGATTAGTGTTTCTTGATTACTTTTTATTCGTTTTGATTATTTTCGTATTTCCAAGTAGTCGTAATTATTTTTTGATTATTTGTAATCGAAATCAATTACTTATCAAAAACATCTTCAAAGATTATATAATGATTATAATTTTTATTAAAATAATAACTAATTGTTTATTAATCGTAATTGCTATTTAACAGTTATGTTTTGTATAAATATCAATTTTTTACAATTAATGTAATAAACATAATTTATAAAAACTATAAAAATAACACAAAATATAACAGACTGCAGTAATGAAATGTACATAAGTTCATTTTTAAAGCAGGAGCAGGTTGTCTAAAATTGTTATCTTCTTTTTCTTCTTAAACTTTCAAAATTATAGTTTTTGAGGATTAACTGTTAAATTTTTGTAAAGATACTGACGTTATCTCCGCTTCTATAGCCGTTTTAGCAGGTATCGAGCGCACAGCAAAAATAGCATACTCACTCTATTAACACTCATTTATTTCAAAACTACTTTTTTTCGGCAATTTATTGTAGCGAAAACAAAAACTATTCAGCCAAATCATCTGAAATTTTAATATGTTATTCACATCAGTGATTTTCGCTATCAAAATTTCAAAAAATCGTAAATTTTACACTGAATAACCAGTAAAAAACCCTGTTTTGGGACTTAAATTTAAAAAGCGCGTCATAATCAAAAACTTTTATTGCAATATACCTTTAAAGATTAAATATTATTGTTCATTATTTTAACTTTTAAAAAATAAATTCTTAAAATATTTAAAATATTCAAGCACTAGGTCTTAATATTATTATTTATTATTTTATATATGTACATGCTTTGTTTCTTACTATTACATTTTAACAAAGCTATTTGTTTGGCTTCAAATTAAATAAATATAATTGTTCTGAAAGCTTAAAAAATTGGGTTTCAGTACTGTAATATGTGAATACTTTTTTTCGGAAGTGGACCTTTTCATGGATCCTTTTTTTTAGAATCGTCGCGGCAACACTGATCTGAGGTGAAGTCACGTACCCAATAAATGAGTTTCACCAAAGCACATAAAAATGGAAAAAACATATGTTTTGACGTCACAAAATTAAAGTTTCCTATCTCTTTATCTCTGGTTTTGGTTCTGCATGCGCTGCAAAGGGGGCGTTCTTCACTCGGCAATTCTATGAGCAATAATTGCTTTCGCCACAAGTAGTTTGTGGACTACTCGGGTTTAAAGGGGACTTTCGTAAACCCCTCAAGAGGGCGAATAATCGACAAACTGCTTGCGGCAAAGGAAATTATTGCCGAGTGAAAAGCGGGACAAAGAGATCTTGCTACCAGAGCAAGAGAATTATTGCTCTCGGAGCAATAATTGCTTTCGCCGCAAGCTCGAGAATTTTCGTGAGTGACGAGTGAAAAGCGGGACATAGTAAGCAAAGTTCTGTTTATTTTCTGTGAACGATTCGGTTCATCCCCTCTAACGCTACTCAACCTCTGTGATCTTGCTCTTCTCTCTGCGTCGTTGTTTTAGATTTGCTTGGTAATTGTTGTTGGTTCAGTTAGCTGAAATTTTTTTAGATATTCTTAATTTTTCGACATGAACAGCTGATTTTGACAACTAGCTCGGTTTTCTCTGCTTTCTACTTCATTCCTCTCCGAGTCGTCCCTACCAGGTTATTCTGATATGAGTTGTAGTACGAATAAGATAAATACAATAGAGAATACAGATGCGTGTAGCTACAGAGGCAGTATGTATGTATACTACTACGCAAATTTGGGCATGTGTTACTAAGCATGCGTGGTGTTTTTAGAACACCATTTATTTTTTAAATACCATAATAAATTTGAAATATTTATACTAAGCATTATATTTTTCCATATTAAAAATTTATTTTGTTAACTAAAATTTTAATTTTAAATTACTTTTAAAATATACATATATGTATATGCTCTTTACTACAGGAAAAATTAATAATTTAAATTTACCCATACTTATTTCCATTAATTAAACATAATTTTGAATTACATTTAGTTTTAACCAACAAAACAAATGAACACGAACAACAAATTATCACCAAAAATATCAAACGAAAATTTTTTATAAAACAAAAACAATTTTTACATGAATTTAATTGTGAGCTTTTTAGATCAGGTAAGTTTGAAGAAGGACAACACCAAATTTGTTTTTGAATAATTTTTATTTAGAAGACGAAATGCTTTAAGATAGTTTTGAAAAATATAAATAAAAAAAACCAGAATTTTTCTCTATTACTGTATAAAAAGGAGTTCTAGGTCTAAACTGACAATACTAACAAAACTGAGACTTTTTTTTAGATTTTTGCTGATATATTTTCAGCTTGTTTCTGTTTGGTCGTGCTCTACCATTTGTTAAAGTTTTTTTAAATGACCTTGTTATTTATTATGTTGATTTTATATGATTTAAATACAAATTCTAATGTTTGATATTTTAAATCATACTTGATTTTAAATAACAAATTCTAGTTGTTTGATAGTTTAAAATCGTTTATTCAGCTTTAGGTCAAGGTTAGAACAATTAATTGTTCTAACGAATCTTTCCAAAGAAACAACAACAACGCTTTCAATATGAAACCTTCAGTAACCATGCTTTTTTAGTGAAAGACTTCCAACAGACTGTTGGACTCCATAATAATAACATAAGCATAAAGACTAAAATAAGACAAAAATACAACAATAAATGTGAAAATATGAAATGGGAGAAAAACTGAGAAATTCACACTTAAAATCTCATCGCCTTTGTGGTGCAGTGCGCTAGTGCGTGCTTGCATGGCGTATCACAAAGATTTTGGATGAAGCCTTTAGCAGGGCCGAAATTGCAATAAAATCAGCTAGTGATTTTTTCCATTTCATATTGAAAAAACGTGTTTGTTGTTATTGTTTCTTTGGAAAGATTTGTTAGAACAATTAATTGTTCTAACTTTGACCTAAAGGTCCAATAAACGATTTTAAACTATCAAACAACTGGAATTTGTATTTAAAATCAAGTATAGTTTAAACTATCAAACATTAGAATTTAAATACAAATTCTATCAAAATCAACTCATATAAAATCAACATAAGAAATAAAAATATTAACCGCAAGAAATCATGAAATTTCATATCGATGCGTCAGAAAATATTAAAGATATAGGGTTAACGATAGGGTTAAAGATATAGGGTTAAATAGTAAAGATATAGGGTTAACGATAAAAATATTTTCTTTTGCATGCCACAGTTAAAGTTAAAAGCAAGGAAATAAAATAACAACAAGTAATTTATAATATTAATTTCTAAAAACTAAAAATTAGAATTAAAAAGAATTTAAAATTGAATTATACAACAACAGGTAATCAATGTTATGAATTAAAAATAAACAAAAATTATGAGCAACATAAGAAATTACTGATAAAAAGCATACCAAGGGAATTAATTGTAGCTTTACTATATAAGTAGTAAAAGATAGCAATTTTATAAATAAAGCAAACAATAAATAAATTAATGAAAATAAACAATGCAAGACGAAGAAAGACAGATTATAGCTAGGAGTAATATTCGAGAATTAAACGCTTGAAGGTTCTTTGGTTGGAAACAACCTTAATGTAATTTGGTAAAGAATTCAACAACCTGATTGCACTGACTGACGAACAGTCGACTAGAATTTTTATAACATTAACTTGGAATCAATACGTTCATGCGTCTGTTTGATCTACAGAACTGAAGTTTTTCTTAAAGGTAATGTGGACAATCTCATGCATAAATAAACAATTTATTGCTTCAAGATAGCGAAATATGCGGTGACCAAGTAATTAAGTGCGAAAAAATGGTACATGGTCAAACTTTTTCAGACCATAAACGTAACGGATAGCATAATTAAGAGCAACTAGCAACTTATGAGATGATCGTGAATCGAGATTGCTATAGGCGAGTCCCGAGCAGGGTTGATATTTTTGGTACAATTGTACTTTTTTGGTACAATTTTATATTTTTTCTACTACCAAAGCGTTTTCGGTACATTTTATTTCACTCTATAGTAAACACAGACTTTAGAACTCTAAGTAAGCAAAAGATTTAAAAGAACTTGAAAATTTATCTAGTTTTGGTACTCTGTAAAATATACATAGAAATAAAATATAAGGAAATGGTGTTCTAACCACACACACTATACATGTGTAGAAGGATTTTTCGTCAATTGAGGAAGCGAGATAAAGCGTCGTTTTTAGACATAAGCCCTTGCGAGCAAAACAAATGGCCAGAAAAAATTGTTGCACGCCATTTGTGAGCAAGAGCTTCTGTCAAAACACAAGTGCTGTTTCATGAGCGCATTTACTCTTTAGGCTGGCAAATATAAGGGCCCTCATTGTTTTTGTATGAGGATAAGCTTTAATAGTTATTTATTTTTTTACAGATTTCTTTGAATACTTGACATGAAATTAAGATGGATTAGCGCTCTAAGGTTGGAAGCTTTAACTATATACTTTTTTATAAAAAAAATCGAATGAAAAGCGGACTGTTGGGTCCAACTACACAAAACTATGTCTTTAATGGAATTTAATTTACTTAATTTGGTATGGATTTCAGTTGTATAGTTCTTGTGTTATTTTAATTTTAATAAAATAGTTAATAAAAAATAGTTTTTTGAAATGAATTATTAACAAATCACTAAAAGTAGTTTTCATTTTATTAATGCTTTTCTCTGTAAAAAATCGTAAACGTACCAAATCGTATAATGGTGCTATATAAAAATTACTTAGTAAACATACATCTAAGAAATGAAAAAAAGTTTACGCTTTTCTTTACTACATAACCGAATGCGGCCCTATTGGAATGTTTTTGTGTTTATGTCAACTTCATTGTGTTTTTAAAATACTTCAATTCACATCAACTACACCGCTTCCTTGTATTTTACTTCTATGAAAATACATATGAAATGATTTTAAGGAGTCAATTTTCTCCAAATTTTATAAAATTGCTTAAGGAATTCTTTCAATTTCTAATTCGACAGCAAATGTTAAAAGCATATTTTATTTTAAAAATTTAATAAAAACAAATTACAAAAACAGACTGCAGATTGCAAAAATTTATTTAATTCAATTTAATCAAAATATTTTTAAAATCTAGTGAACTAAATGCCACAATATTGATATCAGAAGCTATATATTAAATGAAAAAATTTCTAAAATTGGACTTAAAGTGAAGAATTGCTTGACTGAAAGATTTCCCCCACTAACTTCTTTCGTTACCTTAACATAAAAAGGCCCTGACTAACATTTATACATTTGGCCTTTCTATATTGAGGTAAAGAAAGAAATTAGCACGTTTACAGAAATTTTTGTTTTTTTAATTATAAAAAGACCTCTAAACTTTATGTTGAGATATATGATTTTTTACAAATTTTATTGATCTCATTTTTGAATATTTAATACAAAATTTACCGGATCCTGAAAGACGATAATTAAACCTTTCCAACGATATCTATATTGCTTAGGACAACTTGAGAAAGCTGTGTGTACACCCAAAAAAAGCGGAGTAAATAAAGTCATATTTGGAGTCAATTTAACTCTTTTCGTGCATGGTATTTTGCCAAAGCTGTAAAAACTATATTTAACTCCGTTTGTGTGTTCAATTAACTTCAAAAATTGAATTTGTTTGAAAAGTCGTACTGACTCCGTCTTGAGTTGTTTTAAGGTTGAGATATTGAGAATTTTTAAATTTTGAGTTCACTCAAAACAAACTAGAATCAACTCATTTAAATGTAGCATGAAGCTTTAAAGATAAACAAACTCACCCACAAAAGAGTCAAATAACGAACCCGTAATTTATTTTTTGTTCTATTATTTTTATTTATTTTTTATTTCAATTCTGCCGAAAACAGAACCTCTTCTAAATACTCGCAGAGCTGCTTATTCACGATTTTGCAAATTTGAATCTCTATAATTTCTTATAAAACAAAACTTTTTTAATTTTGAGCTTAAATTGCGCTCAACTCTCAAAACTTGTTTCAAAGGTGTTTCATTTCTTTGATTTTAAGGGGAATTTTTAAAAAAAGGCATTTTTGTATAGCATATTTGAAAAAAGAGATAAATATTTGCATTGATTTTATAATTGATTGCTGTAGTTTGGTTCGTTGAATGAGGGAAAAGATATTTTTGAAGCATCCTTACTATTTATCAAAATGTAGTAAGGATTATCCAACAGGATAAACACTAGGTTTATGAATTTTTTTAAAAGATGAGTTAGTTGTGTTCCTATAGAAATGCAAAAATGGACGTGGCATTTAATTTAATATGCTTAATTCCGATATATATTGATAGTAGAATAATTAAATTTGGTACAAAAATAGGTAGAATATTCTCAAGGCGATTTGTCGGCAGGGCAGGGTTGCCTTATTGTCGTGATACATGCATTAAAAATTTGTTTATTAGTGTTTAATGTAGTTTCGTTAATAAAATATATATGTAATGTAACTTGTAAAGGTAATATGTAACTTTAGTATGTTCCAAAAACTCATGAATTCCTTTAAAAAAATGTAATCAAGATACATATATCTTGAAATGTATGTAAACAACAGTTGTATACCAAATTGAATAAAATTGTTTACGTTCCCAAAATTTTCTATAAAAAATACATCGCAAGGTTAAAAAAATTACAGTATAGTGTGTATACAGTACAGAAGGGAAAATTCTTAATAAAAAAAGAATAAGATAGATTTTTCTAAAAAAAAACAGAGAGAAAGAAAGAGATAGCATCTCAAACGAAATACAATACAAAATTTTCATAAAAAATATTCTGTTTATTTAATATTTCCATGTCATTGTTTGGTGCTTCATTTAGTAATACTGGCCTTAATGGTTTGCGATGAATGCGGAATATGTCCGTGATTTGATATTTACGAGATAACGTGAAAAAATCTATCTGCCACCCTTCTAGGGGTCCCCATACAAAAAAAATATAATTGCTTGTATACACAATTTTTCGTGACGAGATTAAAAAAACTTTCGTGACGAGACTCGAAAAATGTTACCCTGTATATCAAATAACCGCATAAGAAGTTTCACTTCGATAAAGATATACGAAAACATATAAATCGCAATAGTTAAAACGGCCCATTCTTATCATTATGCAACATTTAATTCTTACAGCACACTTGATTTGCTTGTTAAAATATTTGAGTACTTTCTCTTCATTCAAAATAAAACGAACAAACGAAAATATTTGCTCTAGCAGACTCTGTTTCATGCTAAACATTACTCCGTTTCAGCTTTAAAATACAAAGACGTTCTTCATAGATGGTTGCAATAAGTTTTAATGGAGTTAAAAGGACAAATGTTCGGAGAAGATGCAGACTTAATTTGAAACTGCTTTTAATTTACTCCAAACTTTGAAAATGAGTTGTATCAGGCAAAAAAAGTTTTATATTAACAAAAAAAAAATATTGATGCAATTCATTTTGTGTTTTACGGCGACAAAATGTTTTTAACATCTCAAAAACTCTTTTGACTCATGAAAAAACTTGGGTTAACTCCCTACATTTTTTTCGGTGTATTTATTCTGCAAATACAACTTTTTTTCAATTTTTTTGGCTTTTTCAACTTTGACGATTTTTCTACATACTTAATTATGTAGCAGATACACTAGACCTGAATAGATTCGCAGATAATATTTATTAACAATTTAAACGCAATTTAGTTTTTAAAAATCGGTCAATAATTGACAAAGTTATTCTTTTTTCATGAAATTCGATTTTTTTGAAAAATCCATTTTCAGGATGACAACTCAAAAATGCGTGCTTGACCGTTTTCTTTTTAAGTCGACGTCATTAGTTTCGCATTGTAATGACCCGAAATACTCCAAAATCATTTTAATTTTATTCTTTCCTTCAAAATGTTTTTCTATTGTTGCCATTTCTTGGTGAAAATGTTCTCCTTGCTCATCGCTGAACTGGCCTAAGTTTTTATATAAAATAATTCAAAGTTATAAAGACGTGAAAATACAAAACGTCAAATAAAGAAACAAACCATTTTTTTACATAAGAAAAGCTCTCATTGCATATTGTTGTAATTTTTATTTCTTCCACTTCTTCTTATTTGTATAAATGTTCCGAGTTTTTTAAAGCTTAACTTAAGAGAATGCAAAGGGCATAGAAAGCTAAGAGATTATAGGCAGCGTTGCCATATGGTCCGATATATCGGATATGTTAACATTTTAATACTTGAATCCAACGTTCCGATATTTGACCAAAATACTTCAAAATGTTACGATTTCAGAAAAAGTAGATCCGTCGTCCGATTTTGCATATATTTTTATATACATAAAATAAAATATAATAAAATTGATGGCAACTTTAAAATAAAAAGATGCGATGGTACTTCTGCATTTCCAATAATGGAAAAATTTATTTTTGAATTCTTGAGCTTACCGAATTACTCAGCTAACGTTGAGCGAACTTTTAGCCAAATAAATATTAATAAAACTAAAGTTCGCAATAGATTAGAGTTAGATGCAATGGAAGGAACTCTACATACAAAAGATTATCTGCGTATGAAATCTTATAACTGTTTTAGTCTTGAAATTGATAAAGAATTGACAAATTTAATAAAGCAATGTATATATGACTTCGAAAAAATTATATTTTTTTGTATATCTAATTTTTTTTTGTAGTTTTGCTGGCTTAAAACAACAAAATTTTTTCGTTAATTTACTTGAAGCAAAAGTCTTACATTTATAGAGTTAAAATTTAAAAATTATGTATTACAGCTCTATGCATTTAATTTTTACCGATTTAAGAGATCTACATTAAACCAAACTGTGTTGCAAATGTATTTAATTTGATTTTTACTCTTCGTTTATGTGTTCAAAAATATTTTCAAAATGTAATTTATTATAATATATTTTCTATATTTATAATGATTATTGAATTGACTTTTGAAAAAAATGTTATTTATTTAAATAAATAAACCTTAAATATACGTCATATGTCTACTAAAATGCAATATTTTATTTGTCTTCTTTGTTGTAAAATGCGACTGAAATTTCTTAGTTCTTGTTTTCAGAGTTTTACAAATCCGACGAGAAATCCGACGAGCAGAGTGCAAAAGTTACGCTGTAAAATTTTTTTCATGGCAACACTGATTGTAGGTAAAATGTTCGTCAGCTGTTTGATGATTCGCGAGAGAAAAAGTCCACAAAAACAAAATGCATCTCTTAGTAAAGCTTTTAAAAATTTTGCATTGTAAAAAATATGAGAACAAATTAGAATTGCAACCACAATATGCAATGAGAACTTAGAAATATGTCAGAAATATGTAATTTTGCTTCTTCATTTGACGTTTTGTTTCTCACAGCTTTATATAACAAAATTTACTATTTAATAAAAAATAATGTGCAACTTATATTAAATGTGTGAAAAACCTAATAAATTTGCTACATTTGTGACTTTTCAATAGATATCAGTCATCGCTATAGTTTTAAAGATATCATATTAAGTTATCTGTGCTCCTATAAAAAATGTGCAAAAGAACACGAAAAACATTGTGCAGGTATTTTTGCAAAAATTTCCATCAATAACTCAGTCAATTACTAGCCGTTTTTAAGAACTAAGTTGCGCCGTAATTGCTAATAAACGTGTTTGCTTAGTACATTAACAGGTAGTATAGTGTATATATAAAATAGTGTGTACAAAAATCTTGAAAGTTGGGAAATATTAAAAAATTTAAAAAACTGAGTTTGCCGGACAAATACACATGGACTTATCAAGTTATATAAACAATATGTGTATCATTGGAAAGATCTAATTTTTTTCTTTTGGAATCCGGTAAGAAACTGAACATCGGTGTAACATCGGCTAAGTTACAGCCTAAGTGCGCAAAGGAACAAAAACCGGTTTTTAACGATAAGTCAAGACTTTGGGGGTGTTTGGAGAATTTCTGGTATGCAGTCTTGTTATACTCAACAAGACCTACAATAAAAATGGTAACACTTCCCTGGGATTTTGGGCTGTTGCACTGTGTTATCTTTGACTGGGTCAAAGTTTAGATACCTCCATAATATAATATTAGCTATGCATGTTTTTAAAGTTTGATGACGTTATTTCGTATAGATTTCGGTTGTGGTGTTCATCCAATTTTGAGAAAACTTAAATGCAGCACACGTTAAAGATATGGAAGGTTATGTGATAAATATGCTGTTAATACACACATTTTTGTGGATTTTTTTTTTTGACATTTTTTCTACCTCTAATGATACCTCTACGCTTTCCAGTGACAACCTGACTTTACCACAGTCTTTTAAGTTTGAAACGGTTAGTCAAATTGATGTTGGAAACTGTGTTATGCAGATAAAATCAAATGCAGTTGCAGAAGATGGCATTCCCATCAAATTCTTTAAACTTTTACTACCTCACATAATAACTTCTCATACGCACATTATAAATCATTGCTTTATAACATCCTCCTTTCCCGACATGTGGAAAATTGCCATCGTTACACCTATAGCTAAAAAACAAAATCCATCTGGTGTGAATGATTAGAGGCCTATAAGTATACTGTCACCATTGTCAAAGGTATTGTATGTGAAAAACTTATGGCTCAACAAATTAGCAAATATTTTTCTGATAAAAAACTGCTATCCCGCTATCAGTCTGGTTTTAGGGCAGGGCATGGGTGTTCCTCAGCTGTAGTAAAGGTTCTTGATGATATTTGACCCGAATATGATGCCGGCTCTATGGCTTTACTCTGCTTACTTGATTTTGCCAAGGCCTTTGATAAAGTCAATCATAGTTATTTGTGTCAAAAGCTTAGGTATCTTTTTGGGTTCTGTGATAGTGCTGTTAATTTAATGTCTAGTTATTTGTGTAATACAATGCAAAGAGTAAAGGTTGGTTAGGTATCCTCGTCATAGAAATTAGTAGTAAGTGGTGTTCCACAAGGTCTATACTAGGTCCTCTGTTATTTTCAATTTTTATAAACGACATCTTTATTGTGTGCCGGAATGCATCTGTTCATGCTTATGCAAATGATATCCAGCTTTATCTTTCGCGACGAACTGGGCTTCTTGATGATCTGTGTTGTAGGTTAAATGAGGATCTCAGTTGCATCAATGAGTGGGCCAAAAGTAATGGCCTTCAACTAAACGCTGCCAAATCGTATGTTCTTCCTATTTGTAAAAGTAAAACTTTTGTCGTTGATGTCCCTGATCTGTTTATTGGCAATAGCAAACTGACTGTGGTGTCGGAAGTAGTAAACCTAGATTTCTACATTAATTCTTCTTTGTCCTGTGTAGACCATGTTAATAGTATAGTCCAAAAAGTTTATTATGTCCTACGAAACTTAAGAATGTCTGTTAGTGTCACTCCTACTGAAATTAAACGTAGATTAGTCATACAGCTCATTTTACCAATCATTTCTTATTCAGACATAGTATATAGTAAACTTGGCGCATCTTCCCAGTTAAAAATTCAAATTGCATTTAATTACGCCACGCGCTATGTGTATGGTCTCCGAAAATACGATCGTTTGTCTCGTTTCCGAAATGCAATACTTGGATGCGACATAACTGCTTACCTAAATGCTAGAAACTGTATTTACCTGCACAAACTAATCCATGTGAAAACTCCTTGCTATCTGCATGAAAAACTTCAGTTTTGTATGTCAAGTAGAAGCCATGTTCTGATAGTTCCGAGGCACAACTCATTGAACTCTTCCCACCTGTTTTTCATTAACGCCATTAGGTTGTGGAATGCTTTGCCAAGATGGCTTAGGGAGGTCGCTGGGAGAGGTCCTTTTAGGCAATCTATCTTTCCATTTTTCTCTACTCAATAGCTTTTCACTTCCTTACTTCTCTATGTTATCTATTCTTTATCTATTCTTTGTATCAGAAACTTTTTTCAATCTTGACTTAACTTTAATTCTTTTTATTTTTTATATTCTTTAAAATAAAAAATAACATAAAGCCAATATTGTTTAAAAATTAAGGTCATTATTTTTGATTCTGTTTTAAATAGTTGTTATTATACTTCGTTTTTATTGGGTTGGAATTAATTTTAAAGGTTTTTTTTCGGTTTTTGAGCATTTATTTAGAAACAACGGTACAATGTATATTATTCAAAGTATTGTCCGTCGTTAGCTACAATATTTTCCCATCTTTCTGGCAGCATATGGATTCCGCGCCGGAAGAACGATTCGTCTTTTGAGGCAATCCACGAATCGACCCATTTTTTGGTATCCTCGTAAGAAGTGAAGCGCTGCTCAGCCAAGCCATGCGTCATCGATCTGAATAGGTGGTAGTCAGAAGGAGCTATGTCTGGGCTATAAGGCGGGTGGGGTAGCACATCCCAATTCAGCGCCTCCAACGTTTCCTTGACGGTTCTTGCAACATGTGGCCGTGCGTTGTCATGTTGAAAAACCACTTTGTCGTGTCTTTTGGCATATTCCGGCCGTTTAACCTTTAATGCTCGGCTCAATTGCATCAATTGTTGTTGGTAGCATTCCCCAGTGATGGTTTCGTTAGGTTTTAGCAGCTCATAGTACACGACACCCTTCTGATCCCACCAAATACACAGCATAAGCTTGGCGTCATGAATATTCGGCTTGGCCCTCGATGTTGATGCATGGCCGGGTGGTCCCCACGATTTTTTTCGCTTAGGATTATCGTAATGGATCCACTTTTCATCGCCAGTGACAATACGATGCAAAAAACTCTTCCTTTTATGCCGTTGAAGCAGTTGTTCGCACATGCAAAATCGCCGTTCAACGTCTCTCGGCTTCAACTGGTACGGCACCCAAATTCCTTGCTTTTGAATCATTCCCATGGCCTTCAAGCGTTTGCCGACCGTTGATAAGTCGACTCCCAATGATTCTGACAATTCTTGAAGGGTTTGACACGGGTCTTCATCGAGCAAAGCCTCCAATTCCTCATCTTCAAACTTTTTCGGCTGGCCCGGACGCTCTTTGTCTTCCGTATCAAAATCACCACTTTTAAACCGACGGAACCAGTACTCACAAGTAGAAATCGATGGAGCATAGTCCCCGTAAGCCTCAGTAAGCGTGCGTTGTGCTTCAACCGCTTTTTTCTTCAAATGGAAGCACAAAAGTAAACCTTCCCGCAAATTGCGTTTTGTTGGAACGAAAGTCGACATGTTCACAGAGAAAAAAATATATGTTGTTCACACTTCAGTGGAATGACACATACTAAAAAATGAAGCTTAGACAATGTGCTTTGAAATGAATATAGTCACAGGTGTGCCCGATGCGATCTATTGATAGTTACGCCATCTCTTAGAAAACCTTTAAAACTAATTCCAACCCCCAATAGTTTTTAACTTTAATTTCAAATTTTTAATATAAAATTATTCATTTTAATTTTCATTTTCATTTTCATTTTCATTTTCATTTTCATTTTCATTTTCATTTTAATTTAAATTTTAATATTAATTTTAATTAGATTTAATGTAAATTAATTATATTTTAGGGGTAGGAATAATTATGAAAATTTACGGTCAAGAAAGTGGGCGGTATTGGACAAAAGGGCGTGGAAATATAAGAAAAATACTGTATTACAGTTAATATTGACACTAGGGTACTGGAAATTGGTACAGGGGTTGGAACAATTATTACAAATTACGGTCAAAAAAGTGGGCGTTATTGAACAAAAGGGCGTGGCAATATTAGAAAGACACTCTATCTCGAATAATATGGACACTAGGGTAATAATATTCATTACAAGAATGTGTAGAATTATTACACAACACTATGAAGAAAGTGGGTTGTAATAGACAAAGGGCGTGTCAATTTTGAATAATACTGTATCTCAGTTAATATTGACAACATAGTACTGAATTTTAGTACAGGGGTAACCACAATTTTTACAAATAATGGTAAAAAAGTAGGCGTTATTCAACAAATGCGTGGAAATCTGAAAAAACACAAATAATATTGACACTAGGGTACGGAAATGCGGTACAAGAATAGGTGGAATTATAACAGAATGCAATCAGTAAAGAAGGCGAAATTTTTAAAAGGACGTGTCACTATAAGAAAAACACTGTATCTCGAATATTGACACTAGGGTACCAAAATTCGTTTCAAGAATGGGCAAAATTGTTGCCATTATCTCTAAAAAGGAAGAAATAAAAATCTTTTACAAAAAAAAAAAACCAACTTCAAAACTACTACAAAGTAAGAAGTAATTTTAAATTACTTTTCACATTAATTCTTGGTCAAATTTGATAATTTATTTATTGGAAATCTTATTATTAAAAATCTTTATAAATTGGAAATCTTATTATTATAATTTTTTTTTCTAATTTGTATTATTATCATAAATATATTAATTTCTCCATTAATATAAAACCTTAAAATCAGCGCTAATATAATCAGACTTTTACAAAACTAACGCTACGGCCTTAAAGGTTTTATATTCATAAAAAAATTAATATATTTATGATAATAATACAAAATAGAAAAAAAAATTATAATAATAAGATTTCCAATTTATAAAGATTTTTAATATCTATACTATTATTTAAAAGGAGACTCACGAAATTGATCCAGAATAAGCTCGGTAACCGCTGAACCGATTTTGATAATTCTTTTTTTATTCGATTCCTATGATAATATAGATTTTTATAGCTTACCAAGTTTTTCGAAAAAATGTATTTTTTAATTATTACAAAATCACGCATTTTATTTGATGCCTTCATTTAACCAGCAGCACAATATAACAGCAAACAAAGCTTTTCTCTCTTTGTCGCGAGAGCTTCTCTCAATATAACACGGCAACCATGTTGTGTAGTTAAGATGGATTCACTCATGGTAGAAGGATAGAGGTATATGCAGCGCTGACTGTGCTCTCTTTCCATTCTGCCATGTCTGTCAAATTTAGCTGTGTGGCGAATGGAAACAAAAGAAAATAAAGAAAAAGTTTTGCTTCGTTTTGACAATTCCAGCAGTATGCTCTCATCTGGTGCATATACCTCATGGCAGAATTAGAGAAGGTATATGCATTTTGGAGAGGGAGACTGCCGCAACTGTCAAAACAAAGTTGACAGCTCATACAAAATCTGAAAACGATGAGAATGCTATAAGAAAGCGAAAATAGGCAAGAATAGCAAAATGCTTGAGTTTGACAATTCTGGCTATGAGAAAGAGAGCGCAGTCTGAAATGCATATACCTTCTCTAATTCTGCCATGATATACCTGTATTCTTCTACCATGGATTCACTGATAACCTTCAGAATGTTTTTGTGTGATTTAAAATAATGTTAATCAAGTTGAGAGCGTGCAGAAATTTTTCTCTCTGAGCGAAAACTTCATATAAAAAAAAAATTGCAAAACATGCTGAAGGTGATCAGTGAATCCAGCTTTACTTTCATTGAGATTCTTGCTTTCATACATTGTTGATTAATTTTCTTTGCAAATGTTTTGAAGGGAGTTGCCAGAATTTAGTTATAAGCATTAAGTATGTTTTGCAGCCTTGCCAGCCAGCTTATCCCCACTTGAGATTGTGTTAATCTATCTATACAAATATATAAAAGCGTTTTAACACTGCACAGATGTTTGACAATCACGCAAGAACCACTCAACCGATTAACACGATATAGGTATCAAACGATTTGTTATTTCAACTTAGTCGTAATATGCTATGTTCATTGGCGTCAGAAGCGGGGGGAAAGGGGGGCAGTTGCCCCCCACTTTTTTAGCTAGATAAACAATTTAAAAGAAAAATTTATTCAAAATATCAGTTTTTTTACAACGATAATATTTTTGTAGTATATATTTTCCTCTTCTTTCTCTCTTCTTCATGTTTCATGTGAAGAAATTTTGTTGAACTTTTTTTGCACCACCATTTGTACTGCCCCCCCATTTGTACTGCCCCCCCAGATGAAATTCGCTTCCGACGCGCTTGGCTATGTTAGATTTGCCACGTCTACTTTTCGAGCCCACTTTTTGCAAAAAATGCTATATTTCAGACAATTTTGGTGGTATGAGACTAGAATTTGGTAATCTACGTTGTATGGTTACTTTCACTAACTTTACTAAAAATGGGTATGACCCACTTTAGTTAAGTCCACTTTTCGGGGGATAAGCTTGGAGTAAAGCAAAGCACACTAGGTTTAAGCTCGATTGGGCTGAAATTCTGGCATTCTATTGTTTTGAGTATGAGATGGTTTAAGTGAAAAAATTTAGCCACACCCCCGTCACCGCCCAGAATTAAACGAAAATTATATATTTCGAACGGTTTTGGTCGTATTAGACTAAAATTTGATAATTTAGTTCATACAGCTACTTTCGGCAACTGTACTAAAAATGGCGAATATATACATTTTTTTTTTTGAACAGCGTGAAAATTCGTATATAGCAGTAAGGTGGTCTGGACAACGTCTGCCGGGCAATGCTATACATCAATAAGAATGCTGTATATATCAGAAAATTCTGATCGTCATGCATTGACGTTTCAAACAGAAACGTCTAGCATGTGTTTTGTTCGAAGGTCAATTTACACTTTTATAAATTCACAAAACTATCATAAAAATTTCATTGAATTGGGTCAGGACAAAGTCTACTATAACGTTAACTATGAATATATAGATAAGGAAAAAGATTAAAACATAGATTTATGTATATAACTTTAGAATAGTTTAAAATATTTGAAATATTTTTCACAAAATTATTTTTTAAGCTTTATTTGAAAATGTTTTTCACAAATTTAATTAGTTTTTAAGCTGTAGAACATTGCAAAAACAATAACAAAAGCATTTTAGGCAAATTATTTTTTATCAAAAAATCGCAGAGGGGTTATGTGGCCAATGATTTTTAATGATAGACAGTGTTTGTGTCAAAAAAGATTAATTAATGCAGATAAATTATATTATATGAGAGAATAAGAAAAATGAAAATTAAAAAAAATATTAAAATTAAAAATAAATATGTACAACAAAAGTAGCTCTTGGCCTATTTTTGAGTACAAGTTGGATATTTAGAGGTTCTTTGAAAACAACATAAAACATTGTATTGGTGAGGTAACAGTTAACCTATTCTCATTTTCCCAATTTAGTTAATTGAACTTTCAAGCAAAGAAAATTTGATGAAAATCGATTTGAAAATGGCGGAAATGTTTGCTTGCTAAGTCAAAACATGAAATTTCAATAGTTTTTTTCTCATTCTGAGGCTTATGAGTTATACTGAGAAAATCTATAGTTTTGAGATATCGCAATGATTTTAATGTCATAATAACAGGTTTTTTTAAAACATACCTTATATCTGTACAAAATATTTCCGAAAAAAAAAGATTTTAATTTTTACTGTTATTTTATTAATAAACGACTGTCCATACAAAAATGCATTGTTGTGCATTGAGAAAGTCTATAGTTTTTGAGATATCGCCATAGTTGGATGTCATTATAACGGTCTTTTTTTTTAAATTTAAGAATATATTATTTTCAGAATATATGTAAAAAATTACAAAAAAAAAGGAAAGCCAGGTCAATTATGTCATCATAACATTTACAGTTTAAATAAAATATTAAAATTAAATAAAGTAATTTTTTAATATTTATAACATTTTTACATAATCAAACAAAACAAACACAATAATTTTTATATTTAGAATTTATTCAATATAAATAAATACTTAAATTTTAAGATTTAAAATTTTTACATGGTATTTAATATTTTTATCGCAGGCGAAGCAGCGGGTATTTGCTAGTATATAAATAAATATGAATAAAATATAAATAAATTATCAAATTTGACTAAAAATAAATGTGAAAAGTAATTTAAAATTATTTCTTACTTTGTAGTGGTTTTGAATTTGGTTTTTTTTTTTTTGTTAAACAGTTTTTGTAATATAAGCACATATACCAAATTTCAATACGAAAGCTTAGAACTGCGTCTGTAATCGTGTCCACAGACTGACCTAGCGAAATCGGCTCAGGAGGTGATGCTGATAAAGACTTTATATATTTTTCTATACCTGCCACGCCTCCTTATCAGCGTTAAAAACGGTGTGAAAAAGTTAACGCAGTATGCGTGGAGTAACTATAATTTATTCCATACATTTTTTTTCATTAAGTACAATTTTTTTGAATTTGTATAGCAAAATGAAAAAGTCATATATCAACCCTGGTCCCGAGTAGGTGATAATTGGCATCTAGTTTTCGTCTAGTTTCGACGGGAACAAATGATGCAGTCATTTTCTGATTTCTTAGAACATAATTGATCGATCCTACTCACACACGAGTTTATGTGGTCATCACAGGACAAGCAAGTATTTCTTTGAAAGCCAAGTTTTGAAGCCTTAATAACAACTTTCAAATGTAAAAAATATTTCAGTTTATGATATGTGTATGGTATGTTTTTCTTAATTTGTTGCTCTTTATGTCCATTAAAATAGTGAATTAAAGAAATGCACGAAAATACTTTTGAAATACCTGAGATTAATATTATTCTTATTTCATGAAGTTTATGTGAATTTCCGGTTCTCTCTATAAACGGTACAATTTTGTAAAATATTGTACAAACAATTAAAAATAGCATTCTTTTCTATCTTTCCGAACTGATATGAAGTGCCAGTTGTCAGCATATTGTTTTTTTTTTGTAAACTTCACTAAAAGAGCTACTCCAACACATTATCCCCGCTTTACGCTGCCGCTGTGTACTTCCAAAAATTCTAGACAGTTATAGATTTTTCATCCAAAAAAAAAAAAAAAGAAGATTTCCTTGCTTGTACAAAAAGAACCAATTGACGGCATGACGACATTAAAATTAATTCCCGATTTAAAAAAGGTACGGTTCGACTCACCCGAATTGATCCCCAAATTAAAATGCATAGAAATAGACGCCCGCTTCAAGGCATTAAAATATTTTTTATTGAAATATTTATTAGCTAGCAATACACACTTTATCCTAGAGAAGATTTTTTTTTTTTTTTGGAAAAACTTACAGCTGAAATGTGCTGTCAAGCATTGAAATGCTCATAAATTGCAAGAGCTGCATCGACTGTGCCATGGACAGCATTTAGGAACTTTTATATGAAACTGAAAAGATGAATAAAGACAAAATGTAAAGCTAAAAATAACACCCATAATTCACGCGCCCCCTCAATATGATGTGTCTTACTCAATCGACTGCCACATTGACTTTATGCCACTATTTTGCTTTGCCCGTTTCAGGTCATACCACGTTAGGCAGTCCGAAGTACGGTTTCAGCACATTGGAGTCACGCAAGTCGCGTCAACGTCAACGTTTCGTGCGCAAGAGTTCGCTTCCGTTGGACAGTGGTAGTGGTGGCGGTGGTAGTGCTGGTGGTGGTGGAGGAGGAGGAGCTAGTAGCGGTAGCAGTGGCGGCAGTGCGGCTAGCAGTGCAGCAGGAAACAGCAGCAGCTCAGGCACTGGTACCGGCACCATGCATCATTCGACCAGCATGGGTCTATGTCGCGCCGAAACGTTTCCATTGCTACTCGACTGCAGCCAAGGATCGGGCCTTATACTTGGACCACAAACGACTTGTGGTCGCGCCGTAAGTATTGTACAGGTCATCAGCGATTCAGTGGCAGAACGCAGCGGTTGTGTACAGAAGGGTGATCGTATTATAGCGATCAACAAAATGTACAACCTAGAGGCGAATACGATGCGTCAACTGCTGGGTGACATAACGCAACGACCACATGGCGTGGCCAACTGGCTGGAGCTGGAGATCGAGTTCGATATGTCGGACACAGTGGTGCCCTCCAGTGGTGTCTTCAACGTTAAGCTAGTGCGTTCAGGTAAGGCGGGTCTTGGCATCAGCGTGAATGGATCCAGTCACGGTGGTTTTGTGATTGCTGACGTCAAGCCAGGTAGCCCTGCACATCGCACTGGCACATTGCGTGCTGGTGATATTCTCCTAGCAGTAGACAATCATCCGGTGCAGCACTTCAATGTTGAGGCCCTACTTAAAGAGGGCGGCAGCAACAAGAGTGACTTTACGACACTGACCATCAAACGCAACATGTTGCCCGACTTCCTGTTCGATGCTCAGCAGAAAGTGGCCAATCCGATATACAGCAACTGTCCACCCGCCTCGGGTGAGCATGACTTGTATAGCAGCACCTTTGTGTCTTCCAAGTACGCCGACGTTAAATACGGCAATGACGGCGTCTCCTTGAAATCGACAACACCGCAACCAGAATACTTTCGTGGTGCTGCACCAACCATTGATGAACAGTCGGTGCAAATGCGCCATCATCCTGGCATTGGCACCTGGGGTCCAACAACGCCGACTATTGGGCGTTCATTTGGTGCACAAAATACACAAAGCTTAACCACGGAGTTGCCAGACGATGATATTGCCTACAACGACTTTGGACCCTACGATTTGGATAGATATGCCAGGTGTGTGATACTTGGTGTTAATAATTGTTCATAAATCCTTTAAAGTTTTTCTTTTTATAGCGCCGATTGTACTACATTGCCGCCACCCATGGAGAACAAAGTGTACGGTTCCGCTGCGAGTTCAAGCAGCAAAAGCAGTGGCAGCAGCCTGCATCAAATCATTTTTACGGTGCGCCTAGAGCCAAAAGGTGCTCTTCTAGGCATTACTTTGGCTGGTAGTGAAGATATAAGCAAGATCATCACCATCAGTGGCATTGTGGAAGGTAAGCATTATCATTTTAACAAATGCAATCGGCCGGATCGCATATGATTAAGATTATGGCAACAAAGAGCAAGAACAACAAGAAGAAATACGCTGAGAAGAGTTTCTTTCCATCAACCATGGTTGGGTTGTAATTGCTAAGAAACATGCTTATGGCAGAACTAAAATTTTTGTTATTATTAACAAATATATTATTCATTTGAGTCTTCTAGTTGTGACAAATGCTTAATTGGTTATAGTTACCAAGCCATCAAATACTTTCTTGAATTAAAAAACTGTTAAGATTTTATTATCTTTTATATCTATGATTATATTTTATCTTACGAGTTTTTCTGAGGCCAGATTATTTTCAAACTACTATCTTTGATGTATCAGGCATGAAGTTCATTGTTATATCATACTTTCAAAAAGATATATTTTTTAAGTCTAAACAAAAAGTTACCCTGAAATATAAAGTTAATCCGCTGTATTTTGTATCACTACAAAGCACACTAAAGACAAGAAAAACACAACACAGAGCCAAAGCGACCTAATAAAATGTAGCAAAATCAAAAACATTTCTTTATTGTTTCCATCCAAAAAGACGGTATTTTTAAAACCATAGAGAAAATCTTCCTAAAATCCTGTAGAGTTTTATTAATAGTGTCACATAGTTTTAAGAAGGATCTTATTGTTTTTTATAAGAAAACTTTTTAAAACTATAAGAAAGTCTTATTCAAAGTATGTAATTTTTCTTATAAATTTTTTACCTGTCTACGGCGAAGCAAAAGGAGAGGTATATGTGTTTGACCGGTATGTTTGTATGTATGTATGTATGTTTATCTGTTCCACTCTCACTTCAAAACTACTTATCATAATTTGACAAATCAGGAATCGTTGGAAGTGTTTTGATAATCTTCTAGTTAATGACTATGTGACGTCACATTTCATTTAATATAGCGCCCTCTAGCGAACATAAAGTCATGAGCAAAAAAAATTTTTTTTAGTGACACAAGCAAGTGAGGTATCGTTAGAAGCGCTTTGATTGTCCGATGAAAAAAGTTATGTGACGTCACATAAAGTTAAATATAGCGCCCTCTAGAGGACAAAAAGTCAACTAAGCCCCAAACTTCTAAACTACCTTAACTTCTAAACTACTAATCATAATTTGACAAATAAGGTATCGTTAGAAGCGTTTTCACCGTGCGCTGGTTATGGGTAATGTGACGTCATATGAAATTGAATATTGCGCCCTCTAGAGGACAGAAAGTAAAATATGCCCTAATTTCTAAACTACTTATCGTAATTTGACAAATGAGATATCGTTGCAAGCATTTTGATCATCAGCTGGCAAAAAGCCATGTAAAGTCACATAAAATTTAATATGGCGCCTTCTGGAGGATAGAGAGACAAGTAAACCCCTAACTTCTAAACTACTTATCAGAACTTAACAAATGAGGTATCGTTGGAAGTGTTTTAGTCGTCCGCTAGTTATGACGTCACATTCAATATAACATGGCGCCCTCTAGAGAACAGAAAGTCAACTAAACCCCTTACTTCTAAACTACATATCAGAATTTAACAAATAAGCTATCGTTGGAAACGTTTTGATAGTCCGCTGGTTATAGGTTATGTAACGTCACATGCAATTTAATATAGTGCAATCTAGAGGAAATAAAGTAAACTAAACCACTAATTTCTAAACTACTTATCATATTTTGAGACATAAGGTATCGTTGGAAGTGTTTTCCTCGTCCGGTGGTTAAAGGCTACGTAACGTTAAATTGAATTTAATATGGCGCGCTCTAGAGGACAGAACGTAAACTAAACCACCAATTTCTAAAATACTTATCATATTTTGACAAATGAGGAATCGTTGAAAGCGTTTTCCACGTCCGCTGGTACAAGGCTATGTGATGTCACATTCAAAAGAATAAAGCGTCCTCTAAAGGACAGAATATTAACTAGACACCTATCTTCTAAACTACTTATCATGATTTGATAAATCGGGTACCGTTGGAAGCGTTGTTTTTAGTCCGCTTATTATAGGCTTTGTGACGTCACATTTTATTGAATGTGGCACCTTGTATAGGCCATAAAGTCATGCACTAAAAAAAATTTAAAATGCCATAATAAACATCTTTGTTTATAAATTGATCATCAAATAATTAATTAGTAGTTAATACTTTTGATTATATAAAAATTGTATCCCCAAAATAATTTAAATAAAAAATAAGTTTAAAAAACTAAAACCCGGCGTCTAAAAAGCGCTCTCTAAAGAATATGAAATAAGAAAATATTCTCACCTGTAATTGTTATGTGTTATTGTGGCGGCCGTAGCCGTGTGGGTAGAGTGCGTGGCCCCTAAGCTAAAGAACCGCGGTAGCCCGGGTTCAATTCCAGCTCAGACAGAAAAGTTTTTTCAATTGAATTAATTTTTCTGTTCGGTCGTAACCTTTCTGCAGACAATGGCAAACCTCAGAGCGTAAAAATTGCCATGTAAAGCTTCTTGAGAACATAAGCCGTTCGGAGTCGGCATTAAACACGTAGGTCCAGTTCTCGGTCATTTGTGATCAAACATTTAATAACACGCACAACACAATTGATTAATAGAAGCTAGGTCAAAGTCCTTCCAAGGGCTGAAATGGCCAGTTTATTTTTTATTTTTTAATTGTTATGTACAAACTATTTGCCCTTATTCTTGAATCCGCATCGAGTAAATGTCATCGTAAGTGTAGTGCAAATATATGCAACAATAATTTACAAATGCACTCATGCAAGACCATTGGAGCTAGATTGTGAACTCCACTTTAGTTTATATTTGCTATACGTATGCAATATGATTAATAGAGTGAATAATGCAGCCCATTCAAGTTTTCGATATGTCTTGGGTTCAAATCTAAACGTTTATAATTTTTCCCCCTCCATCATTGAAGTTTCTATAACCTATATATCGCCCATTTCAGATTGAGGTGACCTATCAGTCGCACTGACCATCTCCGATTTGGCTCAAATTTTGTTTTAAGGTTGGTTTTTTGTTAATAAAACCAATTCCGGAGTTTAAAGTTTTTATATATATAATTGTTATAATTGTGTTTTTGTGTGTACGTGTCTTAGTTTTTGCAAAACACAAGTTCATAATAGAAAACAAACTGTACTTGCTGAGCATATATGCTGTAAAGCTTTGAAAGCTAGTTCAATTTGTATTGAAAATTGTTTAACACTGCACGTTTTACGCTATAACTTCTGAACCCTTTAAGAGCACACCTAAATTTTATATCGTTGGAAAGGTATTGAAACGTACAAAAAACCAAAATTAATAAACTGAAAAAAAATTATAGCGTCTGTTGTTGGCATGGCATTAAAATTTAAAATGAAGAATGGTCCAACTTACTGCAATTTTTCAATAAGTTTTATATTTTTTCCTTAAAAAAAACAAAATAACCTGTTCAATGATATCTTATTTACGAAAATCGGATTTAAATTGACTGAGCTACGTCATTTCAAAACACACCCTATTTTGACCTTGAAAAATGGTTCTAAAAATTTATAACTTCGGCTTTAGTTTTCTAAGCAATAAGCCAATCTAGGAACAAAATTTGAGCCAAATCGGAGATGGTCAGTGCGACTGATAGGTCACCTCAATCTGAAATGGGCGATATATAAAATGGAATGTGTGTTTGTTTATTTGTTTGTTTGTACCTTATAGGAGACCAAACCTCTGGACCGATCTTCCTGAAATTTTCACAGCATTTAACTGGGACTCTGGCATGATTCATAGGGTACTTTTTTCGACCACGCCCACTTTTACGCCCACTTTTTTAAAATTATGTAATTGCTCCCATATAGTTTTTAACAGATTTACTTCAAATTGTATACACATTATACTCCAGGCGAGGTAGAAATAAACATTTCTTACGCCACGCCCCCTTTCACGCCTCTTTTCACGCCAAATTTAAGTTTTAAACTTTTTGTTCTCTGTACAAATTTGTTCCTTCCAACGGATTATTTTTAATTTGGTAGTATATTGCTCTTAATACTGTTAACGTCGCCATATTACTATGAACCACGCCCACTTCACCGCCCCTTTTTTAATTCAGATACTTATACCACTAACAATGTTTGCTATACAAAATACTTTTTTTGTAATATGTATTTACCTAAAGTTTTATATACTTTTTATCTACAGGTAAGGTAGCCATAGATTTTTTTATTACCAAATCCCCCTTTTTCGCCCCATTTTACTTTAATTATAATTAGTCTGCTTTCAATCTATATATATAAAAATGAATGTCTGTCTGTCTGTTTGTTTGTTTGTGCTTTATAGGAGGCCAAACCCTTGTACCGATCTTCCTGAAACTTTCACAGCATGTTACTATGACCCTGGAAAGAATAATAGGCTATATGAAGTTTTCATTGGACAAAGGGGCGTGGCACCGCCCATATAACCCACAAATTTAAATCGCCATATTTTGGGCATTTTTTGACCTAAGTCGATGATATTTGGTACATATGATATTGGCATAATTAGAAATACGCACCAGGAGAAAAGTGGGTGGGACCACGCCCTTTTTTAGGAAAATTAAAAATCGTAATATAGTCTTAACTAGTGGACCGATCGTAATTAAATTTTCACAATAGGATATTCTTACGAAATAATAAATTCTTGACTATATAAAGTTGTGAGTGGACAAAGGGGCATGGCCTCGCCCATATAACCCAAAATTTAAAATCCTCATATCTTGGGCATTTTTTGACCAACGGCGGCAGTATTTGCTATATACGGTATTGGCATGAATAGAAATACGTACCAAAAGAAAAGTGGACGGAGCACTC
The DNA here is from genome assembly GCA_963920525.1 of Dichetophora obliterata. Taxonomy (NCBI): domain Eukaryota; kingdom Metazoa; phylum Arthropoda; class Insecta; order Diptera; family Sciomyzidae; genus Dichetophora; species Dichetophora obliterata. The sequence continues at coordinate 108,504,268 of OY986439.1, read as the reverse complement.
CCCTTTGTTTGCGATATATTGGAGGCTGGACCTGTTAACCGATCTTAAATTTTCACAGCGTGCAGCTTTGACTCAGGAATACTTATTACATGATAATATTTTTCGACCATGCATACTTGTGCACCTACTTTTTTACTACGTTTATTAACGGCTTTACCTCAAATTTAAAATACATATTAATTAAAATAGTGGGGTAGCCCCATTCTCTTTCTCCCACAACTGTCTCCAAAACATCTGATTTTGTAATATGTGTTAGTTAAAATAGAGAGTGGGGCAACCCCATTCTCATTCTCCCACAACTGACTGCGAAACAGCTGATTGTGTAATTGCTGCTTTTTGATTGGTCTAAAAATAAAAAGGGGGAGCATGAAGCAAATTACATGCGGTTCAGTGCTGAATTCCAATTGGTTTACAAAAAAAAAAGGGGAGAAGCATTGCAATAATTAAATTAAATAAATAAATTTTTGTACATATATAAATACTTTTAATTTTATTTCATAACGAGGGGGGTAGCGAAGCACACCGGGTTCAGCTAGTAATGTTATAAAAACAAAACAAAATGCTTTCCAAAATTTAATAAAAATTCAATAAGTACTCATAAAAGTTCTTTTTGATAGAAAATTAGCCATAATAGAAAGTAACAAAGCTTCTATAACAAACTTTTGAAAAGCATGTGCAAAGCTAAATTGGAGCTTTTGTGTTGGTTGGATTATCTTCCGAAGTGGAAGAAAAAATTGAAGGATTTTTTAACAAAATTTAAACGTTTGCTTTTTGACTCTTAAATAAGTCATAACGAAGGGTTATATACATACCTTGCCCAGCATTTTAAATAAGCTTTTGTAAAGTGCAAATATTATAAAAGCTTGTATTTAACTTTAGTAGGTTTATGATTCCACTAGAATTTTTTTGTCATAAATTCATAAAGTTCAAAGTTTCTCCCTACTTTGTTATTTGACACGCAAACGTGAAGCGTTTCATATGTTACATTCTCACGTACGTCCATCTGAGTACGCTGCTATCTACATCTACAGTTTGTTTTTCTCTTTTCTCGGAAACAGGTGGAATTGCTCACAAAACTGGACAAATTCTGGTGGGCGATCAACTACTTGCTATCAATAATGATCCTGTGCAGGGCATGCCACTTTCGCATGCTACCAATAGACTGCAAAATCTAGGAGACATCGTTGATTTGAAAATACTGCGTGCTCATGATGTGCCCAATCTTTTTGAGTCATCCTCCAACATGCCACAACCACAGGCCATATATGCCAAAGTGCAGCGACGTCCACGCAGTCCTTCCTCAAACACGGATGTCACCTCATCCAGTGGGGCAAATTGCAAAGAGGGAAAACCTCGTGTATTTCATGTAACGCTATACAAGGATAAGGTGTACGATGACTATGGATTTTCTGTCTCGGATGGCCTTTACGAACGTGGCGTATTCATAAACCGCATACGTACGGGTGGACCTGCGGACATGTGCGGCATGTTGAAGCCTTTCGATCGCATTATGCAGGTGGGAATGAGCTTTGATTTAATTTTTTATTTATGGTCTACTTTTACCTATTCTTCAAGGTAAACGATATAAAGACGCAGGACTTTGACTGCTGTCTGACGGTGCCATTGATAGCTGCTGCAGGCGACAAAATCGAGCTGATTATTCAACGTACAGAATAGCTGCGGCTACCATTTCCTTAGAGTGCCTTCAAGCGACAAATATGGCTTTTTTTTTTCTATAAAACCAAAAATAATTTTTTAAATAGTTTTAAGATTTTTTTTAGTGCATTAGTAGTTGTTCTCCTTTTAATGATCTAATATGCCAAATATACTAAATGTTAACATTTTATATAAATTAAAATTAAATTAAAATTAAATTAATTTATATTAAGGCCGCTTAACTTCTCTTGTTGTAGTTTAACTAAGAATTTATAAATGCCCAAAGGGATTTTCCACAACTAAGTAACACTGTTTTAATTATATTTTTATAATTAAAATATATTAAATAAAAACATAAAGTTAAAACTTAATATCGCATAATTTATAAAATATTTAACAAAAAAAAAGTTATAAACAAACATTTTTAACGCCAAACTTACCATTCTTATAACATATTATTAAAGTTCTTATATTATTGACAATACCTAACATATTACATATTTTTCATTTAAGGTTATTACTTGAAATAATGGCCAAACTAATCATTAGCCTGGAACAGGCAGATGTATTCGATAATATTGTAAACAGAATTAAAACATATTTTGATAAAACGCGTACATAAAACATTTATATAAATAAATATTTGTAAATAAAATTTAATGAGAACATTCATTTGCTTTGATCTAACAGACTTTGAATATTATCCGATAAATTTCGGCTTAGACGCAAAAGTTCTTTTGTCGAACTCCATTGTTTCATACGAATATAATTTTTTAAAAATTGTTAGGTCTATTATTTCGACTTTTTTCCTATGTGGCATATAATGTTTATCAATATGAAGATAAGATAAATATAATGGCAGATTTTGCATGCAAACTCGTGCGAAGGATGCACGTGCAAAACATAACATTTTGGAGGATGACAGGATTTGCAACTGGACGATACAGTTTGAGAAAAAATAAAAAAAAATAACTCGTCTGAATTTCTTATAACAAAGACATGAATCAGAAAATGGAAAAAAAAAATCAATTCATATTCATAGATTCTGTCAAGAAAGTACCGGGAACACAAAATTTATATGGGGTATTCCACGCCAAATCGGACGTTTTTAAAAAATTTTATTTTTGATCTCCGCCATTTTTTGATATCTTCGAGTACTCATCGAAAAACCCTCCTTCCTAAATTTTGAAATTTTTTTTGATCATCCGTTCCAAAGATATTAAATTTTCAAAAAAAAACAGCTCTTTATGTGGTTTTTTGCCCGCAACTTTTTTAAAACCCATTTAATTGAAAATTATTATTTAACATAAAAGTTAAGTTCTTCAATTTAATTTTCGAAAAAAAATTCTACAAAATTTTTTAAAGTGTATTAATACGTAATTTTCGCTTTAAAAATTTAGATTGCATTTTCTAAAGTGATTGCATATTTTGATTTTCTTCAAAATTTTATACAGCAAACTACTACTAATTCCACAACTTTTAAGACCGGTCTGGGCGTGGGCCTTCGATGACTATAATTTTTTCGATTTTAGAAAATACAAAAATTTTTTTTTTATTTTATTAAATTTTGTGTATTTGTCTCTTTTGATAAATTTTTGTGTAAGCTGTTTTTTATTGCTGTTTTTTACTGTAGGGTTAATAAAATTGTATATTTTCAAATATTTTTTTTTTAAAACAATTCCAAAATCTTGAAAATAAATGTAAATTAGCTGTGCCATTAAAAAATAAAATGCTCCTTTTTGTTTTTAGTACAGAAGCAACATTAGGGGTATTCACGATTCAGTGCACTTGGCTGTGCAGTTGATGACTTGAGGACTTGTGCACTTTACAAAAACAAATTGTACGAACGTCAAAAATCTGCAAAAGTGCTTTTCTACAATTACCTTCAACTTGAGGACTTGAGCAGTTGTGCACTTGTGTGCATTGAAAAATGTTGACAGCTTTGAAATGGTGATGGTGGTGTGTTCACGGAAACCTAACTGCACAACTGCACAAGTTCTCAAGTCCTCAACTTCACAGGCAAGTGCACTGAATCGTGAATACCCCTATTGCTTATAGTCATTTCCTCTGTTTAACATTATACTCCAAATGACAAATTTCCTTGTACTTTTCACTCAAGTAAGTGGGTTTATTAATTGCATATTTATCTATCTGAGGAATATTTAATAAAGGCAATGCTTGGTTAAAATACACAAAATTTATTGGTGGACATTTAGCAGTAAACAAGGTATATCCGGGTACTATAAATAAACTGTCAGTCATGGGAGTATAATATCAAACAGAGGAAATGACAATAAGCAATGTTGCTTTTGTACTAAAAACAAAAAAAGGGGCATTTTATTTTTTAATGGCACAGCTAATTTAAATTTTTTTTCAAGATTTTGGAATTGTTTAAAGAAAATATTCAAAAACATGCAATTTAATTAACCCTACAGTAAAAAGTACCATACACAAAAATTTATCAAAAGAGAGAAATACACAAAAGTTAATAAAATAAAAAAAATTTTTATTTTCAAAAATCGAAAAAATAGTAGTTATCGAAGTCCCACGACCAGACCGGTCTTAAAAGTTGTGGAATTAGTAGTTGTTTGCTGTAAAAATTTTTGAAGAAAATCAAAATATGCAATCACTTTTGAAAATGCAATCTAAATTTTAATAGCGAAAATCACGTATTAATACACTTTAAGAAATTTTAGAATTTTTTTTCGAAAATTAATTTGAAAAACTACAATTTTATGTTAAATGACAGTTTTCATTTAAATGAGTCTTACAAAAGTTTCGGACAAAAAACCACAAAAAGAGCTGTTTTTTTAAAATTCTATATCTTTCGAACGGATGATCAAAAAAATCCTAAAATTTAGGAGGGAGGGTTTTTTGATGAGTACTTAAAGATATCAAAAAATATTTTTTTAAAACCGTCCGATTCGGCGTGGAATACACCATATATATTAATACGCCAAATAAAAAAAATTTTTATGTAATTTTTCTGTTTTGTTTTCTTTTCTTTTACATTCTGTGGTTGCCATAATAACTGTCACTCCTACCTTATAGCTATTGTATCATGGCTCTCTTGAAGTGTCTGAGTCACTCTCGATTTTTACTTTTTCTCGTGTATGCTACAGCAACGATGTTAAACAGAGCTATGTATTTTATTGTTGTTTCTTACTGTCCCATTGGGAAAAAATGTTTTTGGGATCGATTAGTTTTACCTATCTTAGTGACAACATATTCAAATAAAAAATATATTCTGCAAATTTATTTTTTTTTATTTTTTATTTATTTTTATTAAACATATTAGTACAATAATAACAAGTTCTTTTACTATACAAAGCAATAATCTTAAAAGTAAAGTATTACAAATGACATTGTTTTTAAATTTAAATTTGACATAAAGTTTGATATAAGTTTTTAAATGAAGAATAAATATTACTGTATACTTCAGCTTACATTATAATAAGTAAAATTAACAGCAAGTGTAGAAGACATTTTAAAATAAAATATATGAAATAAAAGTAAAATAGAAAAAAGGAACGAAGAGGAAAGAGCTGAAGTTTAGAAAGAGAGAAAGTTTAAATATATGAAGATATTATGTAAAAAAATTAAAAATAGCTTGCCTAAAGTTCCCAATTCCATTTATTGATTTTAAGTGATTAGGTAAGGTATTCCATAATCTAATGGCGTTAATGAAGAAGAGTCTAGTAGAGTTTAGAAATTTAAAATTCGGTACTATAAGCATATTACTTCTAGCCGAATGGCAAAACTGTAGTTTATCAAAAAGGTACCGTGGGGTTTTCGAATGAATTAGCTTATAGAGAAAAATACAGTTTCTGGCGTTAATATAAGTTATAATGCTACAGCCAAGAATAGCATTCTTAAACTGCGAAAGATGATCAAATTTTCGAATTCCGTAAACATACCTAGTTGTGTGATTGAATGCTACTTGTAGCTTATGTTCAGAGCTTGAATCTAATTTGCAATACACATGTTCCGAATAAGTAATTATCGGTAATATTAGTTGTATTACAAGCTTACGTCTGGTTTCTATGGGTGTAAAATCTCTAGACATCCTTAGGTTTCTCAGAATGCTATATATTTTACGTATTACGCTATTCACATGATCGGTGCATGTCATTGTTGAATTAATGTGAAAACCAAGACTTACAACATTTGTGACCAGTTTAAGTTTTTTGCCCCCTATAAATAGATCCGGAATATTCTCCGGAAAGATTTTTGAGGCTGAGATCGGTAGAACATATGATTTATCCGCTTTTAGCTGCAGACCATTATTAATGGCCCACTGGTGAATATGATTGAGATCTTCATTCAGCCTGACACTTAGATCTTCAAAGAGGCCTGTTCTACGTGAAAGATGCAACTGAATGTCATCCGCATAAGCATGCATAGAAGCATATCTGCAGGTTGAAAAAATATCATTAATAAACAATGAAAACAGCAGAGGACCCAGAAGAAATCTACTTGAAAATAACTTTCCATCGATATTATATTTATGTAAATATGCTGACGTTAACACAAGTAAAACTAAGCTAATTCAAAAACTTTTTCCAAGCTACAGAAGGTCGTTGATAAAAAGCAGAATCAATATTGGTGATAGAACTGAACCCTGCGGTACTCCTGCGTTCATAGCGAACTCCTCGGACGAAATGCCATAAGCAACGACACGAATCATTCTGTCCTTGAGAAAACACGTGATCCATCAAGCAAAGTTACCACCAACGCCATATGCAATTAGTTTTTGACACGAGTTTTTTATGCCACACTCGGTCAAACGCATTTGAAATATCCAGAGCAACAATCCTGCTCTCTCCGAAAAAGTGAACGCATTTGTTTCATTTCTCGGTATTTTCTCGCGGCATTGGGATTGAACCCGGGCTACCTTGGTTCTTTAACATACGAGCAACGCACTAGGACATTACATTATTCAAGGACGCTGAATTTAATGACGTTAACGGATTTTTAATCCTTGTTTCTTTTTTCGAGAAATTCGAGTTTCAAGGTCAAGTGCATGTTAATGCAGTTTTTGTTAGAGGTGAAACATTAACAGCTACCTAATAAATAATTTCGTAGAACAGTTTACTCCTCAAAACCTGATCCTTAGGGTCCAAATAAACTCCATAGTTAAAAAACCGGTGTTTCGTATAAAAGCTTTGTTTAAACAAAAGAGTAAACTTTTTTGATAGCAACTTACGCAAATCTAGATACTTATTTAAATTTTTTTTACCATCGAAACTTTTTATCAATTTTTAAAAACAAAGATTCCAACTTTATTTTGCTGTTAGTTTATAGTTCAGCTTATTTTGTTTAAAAAGATAAGTTTAACCAAAAAAAAAAGACTTCTTCCACTGTCAAAAACAAATAGTCAACATGTTAAATTTGAATTTGGTACAAGTACATTTGTGGCTAAAAAAATCATTTGTATTCTTTAATTATTTTATAAATAACTACTGTGAGATAAAATTTGACCCTGACAGTAGTCAGACCCTGAAAAACATATCCTGAATCAGTCAATATTTGCCAATATTATTTAATTTTATCAAACACAAACCTTTAAATATCTCAATACTAGCAAATACCCGCTGCTTCGCCTGCGATAAAAATATTAAATACCATATAAAAATTTGAAATCTTAAAATTAAAGTATTTTGTTTATCTTCAAATGCAAAAGTATAAAAATATTTGTGTTTGTTTAATAATAAAAAAATGGTATAAATATTAGAAAATTACTTTAGTTAATTTGAATTACCTTCTTACAGTAATTGTTATGGTGACATAAATTTGCTTGGCTTTATCGGTATTTTGATTTTTTTACAAAGTCCTGCATAACAGGATTATAAAAAATATTGGTAAAACAATTTTTTAAATTTTTAATTCAAAAATGTTATATTTCTTAACTTAGATTCTGAATATGAATGTATTTTTCTTACGTTTTGAAATATTTCCATTATTATGACATCAAACTTTTGGCTATATCTCGAAAACTCTAGATTTTCACAGTACACCTCATTTTTTTAAGGGAAGACTGTAACTAATAAAAATAACGGTAAACGAAATATTTTTCGAAAATATTTTGTACGTATATCTAGTACATTGAAAATTTCCATTATTACATCAAATTTATTGCGATATCTTGAAAACTACAGATTTTCTCAATATTACAACTTTTTTTTAGCCTTAAGCATAGTACTCTGTTCAGTTTCATGTGAAATTCCACTCAAATCTCCATATAAAAACTGACAGTTGCAAAACAAGCGTGGAAATTTTCACAACATGTTCGCCAGAGCAGTACTCTGTTCCGATGCGTGAAGTTATTGCAACATTTTTTCACGACAATTTAATTGTACTGCCTATTTATTTTGAAGTGAAAAGAGAGAGATCATATCAAATCTCCCAATTTACTCTCTGAGAAACAAACTTTATGTCAGAAATTTCACGCAACAAATAAATAGATGTTTCCAGCGAAATTTCACGCAAATGAACAGAGTACTAGGCTTTAGGATTAGAAAAACCGATTGAAATTTCAATTTTTTAATTTGCAAGCAAATATCTCTACCATTTTCAAATCTATGTTCATCAAATTTCCTTTGTCTGAAAGGTCAATTAAGTGAATTTTGAAAAATGAAAAGAGATTAAACGTTACTTCACCAATTCAATGTTTTATATTGTTTTCAGAAAACCTTTAAAATATTCAATTTGTGCTCAAAAAATAGGCCAAAAGTTATTTTTGTTGCAATTTTTTTTCAATTTCCATTTTCCTCACTCATTCATATCATTTCTGAAAAAATTGCTTAATTTTGACACAAAATTCAATAAAGAGTTTCTATAGTTAAAAATCATGGGCTACCCCCTTTTATTTTTTGTATAAAATTTTATTTTCCCAAAATTTTATTTTCCCAAAATTTTATTATATTTTTTACAATGTTCAACAGCTCAAAAAATATAATTTCTGTAAAAAAAATTTCAAATATTAAAAACTACATTATCAAATTTTAGCCTTATACTACATTAACATTGGGCCAAATGACTTATTCAGTCATTTAAGTCATTTCAATACAAAATTTCAGTTGCAATTCAGCTCATTTGAAACAATTAAATGAGATTGGATACGTTCTTAAAACTTAGAACAAACTATTTCGAACGCATTCAGTGGAGAATGTATAAAAAACACCGAACATACTAAAAACAAAGGAAAGCGTCAAACAGCAAATCGTTTTATACACGTGTATCATCATCAATAACAACCAGAACAAACAAAACAAAGAACCAGTGTTCAAATGAAATGAGATACTCTCACACAAAAAAAAACCAATGTAAGCACATGACTGATTCCAAATGAGTCATTTGGCCCAATTTAAGCGTAATTATACGACCAAAACCGTTCGATACATAGCATTTTCATTGGTTTTTTGGCGGTTAAAGGGGGCGTGGAAACCCATTTTAAGTACAGCTGGCGAAAGTAACGATACAAATAAAATTACCAAATATAAGTTTTGTACGACCAAAACCGTCTGAAATATAGCATTTTTAGCATATAGAAGCCGTGAAAAGTAGGAGTAGCAAAATATCAATAGCCTATCACGATTAAGTGGAAACTAAAAATCGTTTGGTACCTATATCGTCTAGTAAATCGGTTTAGTAGTTGTCGCTTGATTGTCAAACATCCGTGCAGTGCCACAACGCTTTTAATAGTATAGATAGATAGATAGTATAGATATATACAAGTAGATAGACTAACACAATCTTAATTCGGAAAAAGTTTGCTGGCAATTCTGCAAAACATTATTTATGCTTATAACTGAATTCTGGCAACTCCACCAAAAAAATTTGCAAAGAAAATTAATCAACAGTGTAAGACAGCAAGAATTTCCCTGAGAGAAGTTATATTGAGAGAAGTTCTCGCGACAAAGAGGAGAAAACCTTTGTTTGCTGTTGTGTTGTGCTTGTTGAATGTAAGCATAAAAAAAAAATTCGTGCAATTTGTATTAATTAAAAAATAGACTTTTGGAAAAATTTAGAAAGCAATGACACTAGAAATTATCATAGGAATTGAATAATCAAAGAATTATCAAAATAATGAAATTGTAATCAAAGAATTAATACAAATAATTATCAAAACTAATCGGTTCAGCGGCTACCAAGTTTGTCTGGCTTAAAATCTCGTAAGTCTCCTTTTATATAATAACAAAGATATAGAAATACTATATCCCGATAATATTTTCCCCCAGAAATCTATTTTACTTTCATATAAAAACAAAATTTTAATTTTGATTTATCTAACACGAATAAAAAGGTTTTGGGAGATTTATAATTTTCTGAAATCATGTTTTAAAATAAGTAGTTTTGGGTTATACATTGTTCCAATAATGTTGGTTTATAGATTTTGCTAATGAATTACCTGACACCACATCTAGCAATACTTTCTTAGCTTTACTTATTAACTAATGCACAAAAACTTTATAGTAAGTTTTACATTCATTCTCAGCTTTACCGTAAACAAATAATTTTCGCTCCATCTTTCTATAAATGTATATGTCAGTTTTTGTTCCAGCTTAAAAATATCTGTTTTTCTTAAGTATTCGTCTGCATTTTTACATGTCCGTCTATTTACCTGTATTCCACATTATACGTCTGTCGGTATGTTTGCTTTCGACAGCCCGTCCAATACACATAATAATTTTGCAATATAAATCAAAGCACAAAAAAAAAATCACCTAAAGTCTTATAACATTTCTGTAAAAGCGGTTTACTGTGTAAAGTAGATGTCATCAGTTGTTTAGCAGCCATGCCTGAAAAAATGTAATTCAGAATTGTGTACAGGTGTTGGAGACCTCGCAGCTTCATTGTATTTAAGAAATACTTGGTTACGTTATATGTTCGTTTACCACTGGGTTGTTTTCGGTATGCTCTTTAAAGCAAGCGCTCATTAATACATACTCAATATGGGAGAGTACAAATGTGCAAAACTACCCGACACCGCAATAGAAACAATGAGAAACACTATAGCAGAGGAAAAGAGAGATAAAGCTTTATGCTGCTTGTTTGTCTAACAATTTAATAAAGCAATGCTTTTTATGTTCGGTTTTTTGGCTACTTTTTAAATTTAAATTTTAGTAACTTTCAAGAGTGGTTTTAAAAAAATAAAGGATGCAAGATTTTAAGTTAAACATGTAGCTTTACAGTAGTGAAAGAATTACTAAAATTGGTTCAGTAGTTTTTAAGTTTAGCGTCGTCGCAGATACGTGAGAAGCCTTTTATATAATAGTATAGATACCCTGCAGTGTAAGACTTATCAGCAGTAAAAAATTATTAGTCTTTATACTAGTTAAAACAAACTAGTTTATATTTTGTCACGATTTACTAGTTGCAAAAATAGTTTAAGCCCAACTAGTTTGTGTCAAGTCACAATAAACCAGTTGTAAAACTAGCCAAAATCAAACTTCATTACATATTGTTAAAATCAACCAGTTCCCCAACCAGTTGGAGCTAGGTAGTTTTTCGAATACTTTAAAGTTTTGAAAATATTCAATCCACCAATAGTCCTTGCGTTCGTCACGATTTAAATTTTCTTTCATTATACTCATGTACCTAATGAATTTTCAAATATTTACTTTTATATCAAATAATAAAACTCTATGTAAAATACAAGCATCAAATGCAGACGACAAAAATTAAAACAAAAACAAACCAAAAAATACAATTAGTATTATAATTTTTCTTTCATTACACTCATGTACCTTATGAACTTTAAAAAATTTACTTTTATATGAAATAATAAAACACTATGTAAATTTTACTTGAATTTTTCTAAATAGTCGCTTTAGAAGAAGCTCCAACTTTAGAAGATAAATTGCCGAAAAAAGAACTGGTTGAATCGTCGGTTTGAAATAACTAGTTGAAAACTAATTAAAACATGACTATTTGCCAACCACTCAGGAAAGGTTAAACTAGAAGCTAGTTAATATTTGGCAATATATGATTTGTTTACAACTATTCACAACAAACTAGAATTTAACTAACTATATCTATATACATTATAAACTAGTTTTCATCTGTTCAGAATAGGACAATTGATATTTACTATGACATCGCCACGTTAAAAATACCAGTTGGGTATATGAAAAAAATACGATCTTGAACTAGTACTGCTCAGTTTTCAACTAGTATGCAGGCTGGTTTTAAACTAGTTGGTTACACTGCAGGGTAGATACACATAAGAGGACTTATTCCACTTTCAAATATAACGGCTCAATTATATTCAACAATGTAAGTTATCACTATATTTAACTTAATTTCAATTATAAATAATTATTTGAATAAATTAAACGATTTGGTAATATATAAATTTTGTTAATCGCCTAATTAAAATTATTATTTGATAGAAATTCAAGATTTGCCCTGATAAACAGTTCTTTGATTTACAAAATAAAGTCTACAAAGGGCAAATCTACCACATATGCTCTTTTTAATCATAGATTTTGTGTATCTGTGTCAAGAAGAAAAGGGCCAATATGAATTCTTACATTTACTTAATTGGCCCTTTTCTTCTGGACACAGATATTTTAGCAGATTTAATCAAATTAATTTGTTTTAAACTTAGTATTTAATTCAGGTTGCCCCTATTAGAACGTTTATTGTGTTCGCATGATTTGTGTTCGATGTGAGTACCTATAATAAAAATAGTTTTAAGAACCACTAGTTTTTTTAGTTTTTTGCAGAATTGCGATGTAAGTCATTTATTTTTTCAAACAATTATAGTAAATAATTTTTATTCATTTGAATTTTCATTAGTATAAATGCACTTCAATATCTCCCTATGAAGTTTCATTAACAACTCAGCTTGGAGCACTTTTTTTTTTATCAGTTAATGCATTTTTTAATAGATTTAAATTCCATTGAAAAGTATATTAAAAAAATGGAAAGCAACTGTTTAATCATTTAATTATAAGCAAAACCGAGTAATAAAGATTATCGGATTCATGCGATGGAAATACCAAAAAAAAAATTTGCGATAATAAAGTCTATTGTACGAGGAATGGACAAAATTAATAAACATTTATGACAGTGGTTTCCTGATTGAAAAAACTGGGATTATTTTATTTCAATCGATTAAATCGACTGTTATCCACAAATGTAAGTAAACCAAAAAAATTATCAGCTTCGATCATGAAATATTTATTATGCAGTCGGAGTTTTCAAAAGTTTAAGCATAGCATAACAATAAGTATAAGATATACATGTAGTTAATTAGTTTTTATGATCTATTAAATTATTGCATGAATTAAATTGCGAGCTTTAGATCAAGTAAGTTGTTAAGAAGGCAACAACAACAACAACAACTCTGTATAGAGTCAATCACTTAGCTGACTAGACAGTCTGTTTCGGAAATCGCTACATTTTCATCTTCAGTAGTCTTTGAGTGATTAAGCTGTGATCAACTCACTGTTTAAATTAGTATACGACTGCGCAGATTTTGGAACTCCTTCTTTTGAATTGTATGGCTGTTAATCATATGACATTTCAAGGCAGTACGCTATTTATAGATCACCGCCATCAACTCTACCAAGGTTGCCATCTGTTCTAGTTGCTTCTTTATTTATTTCAATATTCATTGGTGTTCGATAGTTTGTCAAAATGCACCATAGAAATGAAACTCGTTTCTGTTTCGCAAAGCTCGCAATTTAATTTATATATACATATATTTATAAGGAGGTAAGTGATTAACTGTATGTTTCAACAAGTCTTTAAAGGTATTCACTACATTTATTAAGTCCTGCTAAGCTCAACAAATTTTTTAGGTCTTGTCGAAATTTTGTATGGAAAACGATTTAGCTCAATGATTACATCAATAGCTGCTAGTTTTAAGAGCTTTGCAATTTAGCAGTATTTACAGAAACGAAGCGAATATCTTTTTTTAACGGCGTATCGTTGGCTATTAAAAGTATTATCAGGTTATTTGGTACTTCATACGTTTTGTTTCTAAGATACTTTTTTTTTTCTATGTTATAAGGGTGTTGCAATATTAGGTGTGGTACTTTGTTATCGGTTAAAATCTGCATTATCGACCCTTGTCCGCTATATATTGTGACATTTTCATTATGAGTATAGAATTTTAGTTGTCCTTTCGTGAAGCGATCCATGCTTCACGAAAGGACAACACATTGAAATTGTCGAATTCTACCGCGCTGCAAAAATTGTTGAATTTTTTGATACAAAGTATATTTCTAGAGTAATTAGGGTCCCCTGATTCAAAATCCGAAACCAAAAAATTGCAAAATACATCCGTTTTTTCGTTATGTCAAAAAATCAAATATTCGATAAATCGAACGTTGGCGCTTATACCGTTTCTATTTTCATGTTAACACAATAGAAATATGTAAGACGCTGTCCTTTGCTAGTAAAATTTGACGTAGCGTATTTGTATGGGATTTTATGGTGTGAGATAAGTGAAAACATTCGATTAATCGAACACTAACTTTGACTCATACCCGTGTCATCCAGGTAAAACAGGTCTTGACTTTTTTATAGCAAAAGATAGCTTTGTCTTTTGGCTAAAAGGCCTCATCATTTATATTTAATATTATTTACAAGAAAAGTTTATTGGCTAGGTATTTTTTAACCACACCCTCTTGAAATTACGGGGGGTGATGGTGAATACTATTTACAAATAGCTAATGATACAAAGTAATATATGATATCAACCATCTTCCTGATTTAATTTACTTTCATAGTTAAAAAAGTTATTGAAACTGGACAATTTATGCGTTCGATTAATCGAGCACTAGTAAAGGGTCCGCCAAATAACTTTTTTTTAAAAATTCTATAAAAAAAACTATTAAATATTTTCTCAAATTTCTTTTTTGATTTGAAAGTACAATTCTTCCGGTTAATAATAAAAAATGACTTCATTCAAATAGCTGCTTCGGCTGGCCATGCAGCAGCCTACACGATCGGTCTAAATTTTAAGCACATTATCGATTGTGTGCAGCTGTATTTCACCAATGACTTGTCGGCGTAACACTTATCTTTGAGGGCACCCCACAAATAATAGTCCAACGGTGTCAAATCGCTGCTCCAAGGTGGCCAACCGACATCAGCTCTGCGGCTGATAATGCGATCTTCAAAAACAGGGCGCAAAACATCGAGTGTAGCTTCGGCTGTGTGGCACGTAGCGCCGTCCTGCTGAAACCAAATGTTGCCAATATCCTCCTCTTCAATTTTTATGAACAAAAATTCGTTCAACATGGCCCGATAACGATCGCCATTGACTGTAGCGGCCACTCCTTGCTCATTTCCGAAGAAAAATGGCCCAATTATGCCTCTGGACCAAAATCGGACTCGTTTTAGGTGCAGCGGCTTTTCAATGTATGCGTGCGGGTTTTCTGTGCCCCAAATGCGACAATTTTGCTTGTTTACATGCCCGCCAAGATCAAAATGAGCTTAATCTGAAAATATGATTTTTTGGCAATATCGGCAAATGATTTTCAAAGTAATGTCGCAATATTTCCCAGCGTTGTTCAAGCGTATACACAATCATATTCGTTCAGCGGAAAGATAAAACTAATTATCTGTCAAATCAGACATGAGCTAAGTGTTACCATTCACGAAATAAGCACTAGTTGAAAAAAAAGTTAGATGGCGGACCCTGTAGAAAATGAGTTCAATTCAAAGTCGAAGGTACAAACGCTCCAAAATCGATTCACCATAAAGCGGGTTGCAGCCACCACATTAGTGAAACAACTGTGCGCAGCATTGTGAATAAATTTTATCAAACTGGGTTCGTACTTGATGTTCCGAAGCTAACCAGAGTGCGGACATCACGCAGTGCTAAGAATATTGCTGCCGTAAGTGAAAGTGTCGTGGAGTCCCCCGAAATGTCTATTCGCCATCGTTCGCAGCAATTGGCCATTTCCGCGACCTTCATGCATCGAATTTTGCGCTTGGACTTGAAGTTACACCCATATAAAGTCCAATTGACGAGCTACAGTACACACAACTCGCCTTAATTAGGATTTTTTGTGTAGCAAATTCCCGAACCGTGTTTTTCTCATCGCGGTTATATGAATTGGCTGCCCAGATCATGCGATTTGACGCTGTTAGACTTTTTTTCTGAGCAGTTACACGAAGGGCAAAGTCTATGTGAATGATCCAAAGACAACTCCAGACTTGAAAAGGGATATAATTCATCGGTGATTCGGGCAGAAAGAGTGAGATATCTACGGAAGAGTCGTGATGAACATATCCACAAAATACTGTTTCACTCATAATCCTATTGTGTGACCTTTCAAACAAAATAAAATATTTGGAAAAATTCCGAACAGTTTGCGTTTTATTCAAAATCAAAGTACCACACTTCTTAATGGAACACCCTTTAGTTCTGGCAGAGTTATAAATCTTAGCATTTTTTTCTCCATTTGGATTATTTATTTTATAGAAATTAAATTTAGAAAAAATATATAATGTAAGCAATTAAAAAATAAAGCATAACGAATTTTTAAATGATGCACAACTACTTTCTGCCTTTTGCAATGATAATAGGTTTTCTGAGCTAACTTTCTCAAATACTTATTTTAATTTTATGTATACTTATTTTAAATATTTATTTCTCAAAAAGTTATTTAACCTCATTTATGTTAAACTACTAAAATTTGCAGCTGATAACATTGTAATGTATAGTTGTAAGCGGAATGTGACAAAATTTAATTTGTGTTGAGAATCGGTAGTTTCTCTTCATTGTTAAGGCAACAGTTTTACTTAATTCGTCTGTAATAGCTACAACACCGTGTTTTTATCAGGAAGTTTCGCAGTATAGCATATTTGATTAATCTTTATGTTTGAACCGGAACAAATTTTAATATATGAAATAACGAAGGATTTATTAAGCATTTAATTTTGATATTGTAGATTCAAATGACTTGAAGTTGCTTCAAAGCGTTATTTTACAAATTTTTGAAGCTTGAGAGTCAAGAACAACATGCAAAATGTCACTCAAGTTAGTACGTAAACAGACCTAATATGTGGCGTCATTTGCTTTTTTGTTCCTTTTTTCGATGTGTTCTCTTTCGATTTAGAGATACAGTGCCAAACAAAACTATTGGCACAGCAAGTATTTTTAACCTTGAGGCTAATTTAGAGCCATATCAAACAGTCTATTGGTAAAAGAATGTTTGCTCCCACATAACTTCTTTAATTATTTAACTAATGCAGAAATTTTGGTTTAAAAATATATATTTGATAGTTTTTTATAACTTATTTAGTAAATAAAATCACGATTTCAACGCACAAAACTATTGGCACACTCAGACAGCCTTTTGATTTATTTCTTAATTTTCGTATATCTGACAACACTATTAACAGAAACATTTGCTGTCATTTACCGTAATTACCAATCAAATAGTTTTTGAAGTATAAATTAATTAACAAAAATAAATTAATTAAAAGCTTAAAATGAGTTCGAAACAAAAAGAAACTAACGAATCTCAGCGCAAAATAAAAATGCACTTGCTCAAGGGAATCAAGGGAAATCTTTTGCTGAGATAGGTGAAACAATGGACAAGAGTCGTTTTACAATTCAAAGTATTGTAAATCGGTTTAAAGGAGAATCCAACTTCGAAAGCGCAAAACGTTGTGGCCGTCCCCGAAATTTAAATCGTCGTGATTGCAACCAGTTAGTCAGAAAAATAAAACTAGACCCCAAAAAAACATCAACACAGATTGCCGCTGAAGTAAGACAGGATCTTGGAAACGATATTCATCCCATGACGGTCAGAAGAGTGCTGCACGGGGCCGGCTACAATGCCCGAGTTGCTCGACATAAACCACTTATAAGTTTAGTCAACCAAAATAAGCGTTTAGTCTACGCAAAAGATTTTAGGAGCAAACCTTACAGTTTCTGGGACCAAGTGCTCTGGTCGGATGAAAGTAAACTTAATATTTTCCGCTCCGATGGTCGCACTACTGTATGGAGAAAGCCCAATACGGGATACGAAAAAAAAATCTTGCGCCAACAGTTAAACACGGTGAAGGAGGTGTAATGGTGTGGAGCTGCATGTCGGCTGCGGGTGTAGGTGAGCTGGTTTTCATTGATGGTAATATGGACAAAGTGGTATACTTGAATATTTTTATGGAAAACCTTAAAAAAAGTTGTGACAAGTTAAATATATATATACCAAGCTCATATACGTTTCAACAAGATAACGACCCGAAGCATTCAACTAATGACGTACGTATGTGGTTAGCAAATAATAC
Source organism: Dichetophora obliterata (assembly GCA_963920525.1). Lineage (NCBI taxonomy): Eukaryota > Metazoa > Arthropoda > Insecta > Diptera > Sciomyzidae > Dichetophora > Dichetophora obliterata. The sequence goes on along the minus strand of OY986439.1, from coordinate 108,486,352 downwards.
CCAACATGTTCTACCACACCCACCACAATCTCCTGACCTCAACCCGATTGAGTATTTGTGGGAGGAGCTGGATAGACGCGTAAAAAAGGGATCAATTACAAGCAAGTCTGAGCTAAAGCAGGCGTTGATGAAAGAATGGCAAAAAATAGAGGAGCGAACAACAGAAAATTTGGTGCATTCAATTCCAAGACGTTTAGAAGCCGTTATTAAGCAAAAGGGCTTCCCCACAAATTATTAACTTTAATGCAGTTTATAGTTTTTTAAGATTTTGAATAAGGTGTGCCAATAGTTTTGTGCGTTGAAATCTTGATTTTTGTTACTAAACTATTTTTAAAAAACTATAAAAAATATATATTGGAACGAAAATTTCTGCGTTTGTTAGTTAATTAAATGAGTTATGTGGTAGCAACCATATTTTGACCTTTAGACTGCCGGATATGGCTCTAAAATGAGCGCAAAGTTAAAAATGCTTGCTGTGCCAAAAGTTTTGTTCGGCACTGTAAGTTTCGTTCGATATTATTTTTATTCTCTCCTCTCTTGTGCACCATAAGCAGCACACCATTTCCCATCGTCGCTTACTGTGTAACGAATTGTTTACAACAGACGGTAAATTTAAGATAAAAAAAAATACGTATTTAATGTCAAAAATGTGTCATTTTGTGACGTAGGCGTCCTGACAGTAGCAAAAAAGTGTCACGACACGACAGTTAGTCAAGTAGAGCTCAATAATTTTTATAATTTCTTGTTTTGAAAGTCGTTTTTCCATTTTATTCTTTTTTTTTTTTTAAGCACACGCGAATAAAATTTTTCAAAATTGTTGCTTTTTTCAAACGTTTCTGACATAAATATCATTTCACTGTCTGAGTCTGTTTTAAGATATGCGTAAGGTAGATGTAATCACTGATTTATCGGCCATGCCCAAACAAATGTAATTTAGAATTGTATACAAGAGTTGGAGACCTCGCAGCTACGTGGTATTTAAGTAATAATAAGTTACGTCATGTGTCTAAGAAAGGGACGAAACAAACTATTTCTCAAATGCAAATTTAGCTGTGTGACCTCGTGGCTCAAATACTGATCGACTTTGCACAATAAGCGACAATGCAAGTAAAGGCCCAACCAAAATAGATGAGTTGCTCCGTAACGAGTAAAAATGGAATTGTTTGGTTAAATGCATTTTAATATTGTTACCCAAAATGAGCAAACGTAACTTAACGAAACTAAACAAAAATTACGCAAGTTTAAGCAGACAAGTTATTTTATTGTTTTGTGTATTATAATAGATTTAAGTTTTATTTAAAGAGCGCTTTTAGCACGACCTGATTAATAGCAGAAGCAAAAAAAGGAAGAGCGAAAAAAAGAAAAAGAAATCCCGAAGTTGGCAATGATGGCTGCAGATTTTTCTGCGCAGCCAACCAGTGCTGTTAATCAAGTGCTGTCAATCAAATGGTGCCAAAGCATACAGTTCTTATTCGCTTAATTAACCTAATCAATGTTACTATATTTACAGTAGTCATTATGTTTACAGCTCGGCCAATCTGACGATTGATCGACCTCGATCAATAAAACTACTTTTATACGTATATAAAAAAAAATACATCAATTTCATTTTTTTTTTTTTTTTATAATGTAGCATATGTTTAATTTTGACTTAAAGTATTGCATAGCTTATCAGTAGCTATGGTCCCATCATTTGTTTTCAATAACCATTTCCGCATTCGATTAGCTTCTATAACCCCATTATACGGAAGTTGAGTCAACTGGCAATTCTCAATATCGCGTATTACATAACGATCGTTTCCCAATTTCTTATGTACGACGTAAGGTCCTCGATATTTCGGAATAAATTTTTTGTTCGTACCAATCATATTGTCAACGTTTCTAATAACGACAAAGTCGTCAACTTCGTAAGATTTAGCATCGGCACTATGATTTAAAAAATATTTTAAATTGTATTCCTGAGAGTTATCTATTGCATTCGCGGCGCTGGTTCGAATATGGTCCAAATTACGAGTTTTTCCTGTATTAATCTTATTCTCCAAGTATTCTGTAAGTTCATCTACTACTTGCCCACGTTGTTCGGTGCCAAAAAGAAGCACACTTGGTGTATTTTTTGTTGACGCATGAACAGAGTTATTTATCGCATATTCAACCTGCAGTAATTTATTTGACCAATCGGCATGATTTATTGGATTACTTAATTTTCCTAACATGGTTTTAATAACTCTATTAACACGTTCTACCTGACCGTTAGCTTGAGGGGAGGCTACGGCAACTTTTACATGCTGTATGTTTCGCTTTATTAGGAAGTCTTCAAACTCTAAAGAGGTAAAACACGTTCCTCTATCCGATATTATTCTTTTGGGTCGACTATAATAACTAAAATATTTATCAAGAGCGGAAGTGACTTCTTTTGTACTAGTTGAATTTGTCGGGTATAATTTCACAAACTTAGTGAATGCATCTATTACCACTAGAATATGCTTTCTCTTGGAGGTTAAGGACGGCAAAGGGCCAAAATGATCGATGTGTATATTATCAAACGGCAATGGTAATTTCGGAATATTATACAAATTCCTCTCACGAATTCTTACCGGTGTGGCATACATAAGGCACTTGATGCAGCTTCGAATAAATTTTTCTATTTTTTGACGCATAGCCGGAAACCAATAGTATAGACTTATTTTGTCATTACATTTATCGACTGATTGATGACCAATTTTTTCATGCATCAATCTTATAACGTTGTCCTCCATTTCTTGAGGTACATACAAAACTCTACTTCCGTCTCTTTTTTTCCTGAAAACTAGTCCATCAGTAAGTTCAAAGTCATCGACTTGATTCGTCTCTAAATTTAATTTTAATTTTTTTATAACATCATCCCTTTCTTGTGCTATCTGTATTTGGAAGTCTATATCACCAGCATCTAATACTGTCGCAATTTGGCATCTGCTCAGGGCGTCTGCATGACCCATAGAGGTACCATTTCTATGCTGAATGGAATAATTGTAATTTTCAAGTTCTAATGCCCATCTAGCAATTCGAGGATTAACATTTCTTTTTTCCAACGTTAGTGTTAAGGAGCTACAATCTGTAACTATTTTGAAAGAAATTCCTTCTAAATAAACTCTGAATCGTCTTAAGGCATAAATTATAGCAAGCGTTTCTAATTCAAAGCTGTGATACTTAGATTCTGCAGCGGAGGTGGTTTTCGAAAAGTATGCAATAGGATGGAATTTTTTGTCATCCTGTCTTTGTAATAAGACGGCACCAAAACCCAGAGAGCTAGCATCACAGTGTAATTCAGTTTCTCTAATGGGATTATATATTGCAAGAACCGGTGGTTTGGCTAATCTCGATTTTAATTCATTAAATGAACAAATACATTTTTCGTCTAGATGGAATTCGGAATCTTTTTTCAGTAAATTAAGTAAAGGCTTTGCAATACTTGAAAACGACGGCACAAATCGTCGAAAATACGAGAAGAGACCAATGCATGAATTTAATTCTTTCTGATTAGTCGGCAATGGATAATTTTTGATTGCGGCAACATGTGATTCACTTGGTGAAATTCCATAAGTAGAAACAGACAACCCTAAATATTCAATTTTTTCATAACCAAACTTACACTTTGAAAGGTTAAGTCTAAGTCCACTACTCGTCATGCGTCGCAAAACCATTTCTACTAAAATTTTATGTTCAGCAAAACTATTGTTTGCAATTAAGATATCATCCATGTAAATGATTATTTTTCTAGTTTCAACTAAATCCCGAAATACATTGTTTATAAATCGCTGAAATACTGCAGGGGCATTCTTAAGCCCAAAAGGCATCTTCAAATATTCATACTGCCCGTTTGGAGTTACAAATGCAGTATATGGAATTGATTCTTCGGAAATACTAACCTGGTGAAAGCCACTTTTAAGATCTAAAACGGAAAAAATTTTGCAACCTTCTAAATAGTCTATACAGTCCTCAATTAACGGCAGTGGATAATTGTCGCGAACAGTAATTTTATTTAACCCACGATAGTCGACGCACATTCGTTTATGACCATTTTTCTTTTTAACCAACACAATAGCGGACGCGTAGGGTGAATTGCTTGGGCGTATAATGCCATCACGTTGCAGCTCTTCAACAATGGATTGTACTTCTTTCCGCTCTAAGTAAGAGAGACGTCGCGGTGGACAGTAAAAAGGTACACAAGAGGTTAAATTGATCTTCATTTTAAATTCCACTACTTCTTTTTTTATATTTTTCGGCGATATATAGGAATCTACAATTAATTTGTTAAGTTCTGCAAAAGAAAATTTATCTAATTTATGATCAATGTCTAATTTATCGTCAGGGGCAATACCAATATTAAAAATATACGGCACGTCGCTATTAGTGCTTGAATTATCAATTGACTCAATTTCCGTTAAAAATATACTTTCACAATTATTTTTTAAAAGACCATATTTACTGAGAGCTGAAAAAGAATCATTCAGAGGAAAAGTGCAAAAGTTTTGTTTTTTATTTAAATTCATTAGTGTTGATTTATTATAATTTACTTTTAAAGAAGTTAAATGTATATTAAATGATTTTAAAAAATTTCTGCCTAAAATAACTGGCATTAGCATCATTTCATCCGGCAAAATGATTATATCAATTGTTTTTATTATATTTTTGAATTTAATGTCACATTGTATTTCATTAATAATTTTTAAACGGCTTCCACCAACTCCAAAATATTTCGATGATCTCGGCGTTGTGGGCACTTGTGGCTTCGGAGCACATGATTGTTTAATAAAACTAGCCGCGCTGCCAGTGTCAAAAAGAGATAAGAATTCGTTAAAATTTGCACTATCCACTGAATCAATCTTAAATGCAATACCTACCAAATTGAATGCGGATATCACATCAGTAGAATCTTCGGCAACTTCGTCTTCTTCAACAGCGGCAATTTGGACGGCATCATATCTCTCGTCATTCATCGGTGTTTTCTTGGTCAGGATCTTCCTTGGATTTGGACATGAGCGGTGATCGTGGCCCATACGCCAGCATTTGAAGCACGAACCGTTTTGGCGCAGAGTATATGGGCAGTTTGGTTTAATGTGCCCAGTCTGCGAGCAGTTGAAACAAAGAATCGCTTCTTTTTCTCCCACTGGTTTCGGCACAACATTTTTTGAAGCAACTGCACGAGTTGTGGCACGAGGTAGAGCAGCAGCAGTGACATCACGTCTGACAGAGAAGGTCACATTGGAGTCAACAGCTGGAGTCAGATAACGGAACTGGTATCGTTTGATAAGGCGCTTTAGCTCTTCAATAGTGCGTGCGCTAGCCAGCAAATTCACATTAACGGCACTATTTCCAATGCCGTCGATAATAAAATCGACGATTTCGGATTCTTCAATATCTGTTTGCTTTGCTATAGCCTGCATGGTTAGCACATAACTGTGCATTGACTCGTCTTTCCGAATCCAACGACGTTGCGCTAGAATTTTGTAGACATCAAGCCGAGTGATAGACACGTCGAATTCCTTAATTAGATCAGCTTTTAGATCATTATATTTTAGGGCTGAAGTTGTATTTAGGAACAATCGTGCCGTGCCGGCAAGGGAACGGCGTAAACTCAGCAACTTCAGGCGTTCATCGGCGCTGACCGTCTGCATAATTTCCTCAAAATCTCTGAAAAAACTTTTGACAGTTTGGGTCTGGCTGTCCCCAGTAAACTTTGGAATAGCCTGCTCAAGTTCACTGAAATCAGCTCGATTAGTGCAAATGACACCAGTGTCCATGTGCGCAGCAGCATCTTCGTGCGATGCAGTTATTTTGCGACGTAGCTCTTGAATTTCAAGCTGCTTTCGAAGTCTCTCCAATTCTTTGTCCAATTCGGCATCTTCGTCCGCAGAACAAGTTGCAGACTCAGCGCTGGCAGCGTCGTTATTTAAATCAGGTGCCCCAGCAGTGGCACTTTTCGGCAAATTATCACCGTTTTTTGCTGCATATAGAGCATTAGCGGCACTTTTGACGGCATTTGCGGCACTTTTAACGGCATAAGCGGCATTAGGCGCTACACCAAAAACACCTTTAGTAGGATTGACATCGTCTCCTTCAGCACATTCCAAGCCAGCAGAAAGCTTTCGTTGCCTTGTTGTTGCGGGCAATGAAAGTTCCTCTATGGCGCTTGCCAGCGTCTGCTTTGAACGTGTCGTCATAATTTGACTAATCAAAAAAAATCGCGTATATTTTACAACAATTTAGTCTTCTTTAATTAGGTTTAGGTAACCCCACATCTGAGTTTTAAGCAGACAAGTTATTTTATTGTTTTGTGTATTATAATAGATTTAAGTTTTATTTAAAGAGCGCTTTTAGCACGACCTGATTAATAGCAGAAGCAAAAAAAGGAAGAGCGAAAAAAAGAAAAAGAAATCCCGAAGTTGGCAATGATGGCTGCAGATTTTTCTGCGCAGCCAACCAGTGCTGTTAATCAAGTGCTGTCAATCAAATGGTGCCAAAGCATACAGTTCTTATTCGCTTAATTAACCTAATCAATGTTACTATATTTACAGTAGTCATTATGTTTACACAAGACATAATAAATTTTACGAACGACGCTGTTTATGCGGTCAGTACATGTGAGAGTACAATTAATGTTGAAACCTAGGTTACACACACTTTTAACTAGTTTAATATTCTTGTCACCTGCACTCAAAAGAAATTTAAAATAAATAAAATAAACTGGCCATTTCAGCCCTTGGAAGGACTTTGACCTAGCTTCTATTGATCAATTATGTTATTAAATGTGTTATTAAATGTTTGATTACAAATGATCGAGAACTGGACCTACGTGTTTTATGCCTACTCCGAACGGTTTATGTTCTCAAGAAGCTTTAGAGCCCGAACAGAACCAAAGCGGATGTCGGATGGCGGGCCTCTCTCGGCGAAATCCGCTGAGAACACGGCCAGAATTGGAGCGGTGGCGGTTGTCGGATCACGGTTGCATTTTATTTGGGAATGATACAAATTATTTTATAATTTGCTTTGAATTCACATGAATGCAACACAGGCACAAAAACAGAATGTCAGATCATAGTAAAAACTAAGAAAATAACACTGAACGTACCCAATCTTTAGCAAAAATATGGCAACATTTAAGTCACTCAAAGAGAGATCCGCCACTCGTCAAAGAGAAATTAGAATTAGATCCTATTCTGGCGTTTTTTCCCGTCGCGGATTCTACGGCGGTTTCATTTTTGGCGGCTGCACGTATTTTCATATACTTTTTTGCACGGCGCATCCGACAACTGACATCCGCTTTGGTTCTGCTTGGGCTCTTTTTTTGGACGTGTTCTCAGCGGATTTTGCCGAGAGATGCCTGCCATCCGACATTCGCTTTGGTTCTGTTCGGGTTCTTACATGGCAATTTTTACTCTCTAAGGTTTGCCATTGTCTGCAGAGAGGTGACGACCGAACAGAAAAATTAATTCAATTGAATAAACTTTCTGTCTGAGCTGGAATTGAGCCCGGGCTACCACAGTTCATTAACTTAGGGGCCACGCACTCTACCCACGAGGCTACGGCCGCCACATATGATACACAAAAGAAATATGCTTTCCTTAAATTAAGACGCAGTGGCATCAATTCATAAGAATGGGCATGGGCATCCGCAGGATTTGTTCTAGGGGGGGAGGACAAAGGCATAAGGGAATCTGGAATAAACACAAACAAAATGTAACCTATATAATTCTATTTACTCGGATTTTTGGTACTAATTTTGTAAACATTATACGCACAATACACCGGTTGACACACGCTTTTATACATAAGAACATTTTCTATATTTTTAAGATCGTGTAAAAATCTTTCTCGAAATATTTAAAAATTTTATTTAATTATGTTGATTTACTATGATTTAAATACAAATTCTAAATGTTTGATAGTTTAAATCATTCTTGATCTTAAATACAAATTCGAGTTGTTTGATAGTTTAAAATCGTTTATTGAGCTTTAAGTCAGGTTAGAACAATTAATTGGTCTAACAAAATTTTTCCAAAGAAACAAAAAAAAAACAACATTTTCAATGAAAAGGAAAACATCACTATCTGATTTTATTGCTATTTCGGCCCTGCTAAAGGCTTCATCAGAAATCTTTGTGATGTCGGCGGGAATCGATCCCGGGCCTTGCCTCGTGCAAGCGCATCTTAGCGCAATACACTTTGAGCTCCCAGGCTTTCAACTTTTAAAATAAGAATACAAAAATTTTGTAATATTAAACAATATATTTTTTGTTGTAAAACTGAAAAAAAAACTAAATTTTTAGGCTTTGGAAGCCTTTAGCTCCTAAACCAATTTCGAGCGGACTGAAATTTTTCAGGTTTGGATTTAGGAGGTCAAAGTTCATATCATTCGAAAAATTAAAAATTTGAGTTGTCGCTATTCTCGAAATGCTCCGCTCCCCGCATGCTAAGGGAGATCTTTTTCACAGGATCTCACACTGCATTAATACCAATCTTCTTATTTATTTTTCTAACATGAATCAGTTCTAGCAGCTTGCAAGTTCCTACAATCGAGTACGGAAACATACCTATTATCTGAATGATTTAACAAATGTATTTTTTTTTAGTTCAAAACGTATGAATAAATAAATAATGAGGTACAGTTATTCAGATGGTTTTTTGTTCTATTTATTTTATATTGCTTTTTTAATATTAATTTTACGTTTAAAACTTTTACAACAACAAAATCAACATTGCGTGTTGAATAATATATATTTAATAAATTTTTGGTTCAACATAAAATTACAACACTCAAACTCGAATACAAAAATTGAATAGAAAATTATTGAATACATTTTTGATTATAAAAATTTGACGAAATTGAACATAATATTTTTATCAATTTTAAATTAAAGTAAAGTATGTATTTAAATTTGAGAGTGTGTGTGATTGTGTATATTGTTTATGTGTAATTTATGTGTGTTATTTATGTATTATTTATGTGGTGATAAGACACCACATGTATATTAGATTTGTTTTGGGTTGCATACATTTTTTTAATATGTTCCGGAACCTCACTGCAAGGCTTGATTATTAATTGTGTTTTAATGTTAGCACGTGACGCGAAAAAAAGTCCAGAAAATTCTCAAACTGGGTGGGCGCCGCTAAATAACGTGAATTTTAAGAAGTAAAAAATGGTTGTTTCAAATCGTGTTTTATATTTACGTTTATAACATAAAAAAACTTTTGACTATAATAAATTCTAATGTAAAATCGTTTGCTTAATATAATATAAGATTTTTTCAATAATTAGTCCTTGATCCAAAATTGGCTTACTATATTAAATTTCCTATTTTTTCTTTCGGTTTTGAATTAAAAGCTTTGCTCTCGGGTAGATCGCTGCAACTTTCTTAAATTTAAATTCTGCAGAATTGTTTGTCATTTTATTAAGTTTTGAAAAAATTAAAAAACAATCCAAATTAAATCATAAATTTTTTTTGTAAAATGTATTTACTTTGTCTTCTACTTGTTTACAATGACTTTCAAATATAAATTTGCATATCGTCAAAGTTAATATCCATTATTGAATTAAATGCCTCTTACTATCTGTTGCTATGAAGAATGATCTTCGACTAATAAGGCAAATAATTCTTTAAAATTCGTCAATTTCTCGTAGGAATCACTCCGTACTCATTATTCGTAGAAGGTACGAAGTTTTAGTTACGCCTAAAAAATTTACAACTGAAATCGTTCAGACTGGTTTGCCGAACAATTACCGAATATAAGGACATGTGTGATTGCAAGGTAGCCGTAGCCTACTGGAAGAGTACGTGCCCCATACGCTAAAGAACCGCGGTTCAAACCCTAGCTGAACAGAATTTTTTTTTCGTGACTAGGTACTACGATCATTCGTAAATGTATTCGTACAATATACATTTGTTTTTGTACGATTTATAAATTAACCTAAAAAATTGGTTTTTGTATTCTCTTCAAAATATATTAAATACATAATAAACATATTTTTATATGAAATAAAACAAGCCGTAGGGCACAAAAAATTCAAAATCGACTTTTTGACTGATTATTATACACCTTATCAAAATACATGTTTCGGACAATTTTACACTTCTACAACTTAAACTACGTTTTTATTCACAAAGTTCTCAAAGCCCTAAGTTTAAGCAGTACTTTCAATTTAGAAAGCTTTTTGCTTCTATCTTAAAAAATTTAAATTTAAAATTACGGCTTTTTTGATTTAATATGAAGATATATAAAAAAAATTTCACCGCCTATGGGGCGCTCGTCCCCACTGTACCTCCCCCTGCGGATGCCTATGACTGTAGCTGTAGAGCAGCTGTGGCCAGAACGAAAACCAGATTGAAGTGGAGAGAGGATATTATTAGCCATTAGGAATGCCGATATTTGTTCGTCTGTGCTATAAGAGCTTCACAGACTTTAGATAGAGACGAAAAAAATGCTCTGAGGAAGAAGATAAGAAGCAGTTTTTTTTTTTGCCACAGGCAACTTTACAGTTGCAACTTTCCAGGAGTCCGGAAATGAGGAAGTAGTGAGGCAGTGGTTAACAATATGTGCAAGAAGATTGCATTTTTTGCATTTTTAAAAATTTTACATATATTCCATCTTCACCAACTGAAATTGATTTAATATTCATTATGGACTTTGCAACATCAAACTTAACAACACAAGTAAATTGAAAGGTTTCTTCAGCAGGAGGACATGAAAATTCGTAAGAATCATTTTGAATATTTGACGAAGTAGAAAAAAAATCATTGAGAACATCAGGGTCAATATGACGACATTCAGAGGTTTTCTTATCATATATAGCAAGCTTCTTCAAGTTATTCCACAAAACCTTAGATGGGAGGGATGCCTTTAGTTTAATCGAACAATATCTCCTTTTAGAGTTCCTCATTATCAAAACAGCAGCATATCTTGCACGCCTATAGTTTTCCCATTTATCTGGCGTAGTGTTTTTCTCCATACATTATGCAACTTATTTCGCTTTTTTGAAGCATGCTCAACATGGCTTGTAAGCCATGGACAGGACACATTTTTAATGGTGATAGTTTTAATAGGAACATGCTTATGAAAAAGGGTATTGACAGAGTTTGAGAAAATCGCCAACTTCTCCTCTTTGGTTGGACTTAACCAAACCTGATTCCACGGAACTAAAGATATATCCTGAAAAAGTGCTGCTTAGTCAATGAACTTAAAGTCATAGTACGAAAACTATTTAACGTTATAGAACATGACAAAGATATGTCAAGTGTATAAAATATAAGATCACTAGCTGAACCCTGTGTGCTTCGCTACCCCCCTTGTATAAAATAAATTTAAAAGTATTTATATATTTACAAAAATTTATTTATTTTATTTAATTATTGCAATGCATCGCCTCTTTGTTGTTGTAAACCAATTAGAATTCAGCACTGAATCGCATGTAATTTGCTTCATGCTCCCCCTTTTTATTTTTAGACCAGTCAAAAAGCAGCAATTACACAATCAGCTGTTTCGCAGTCAGTTGTGGGAGAATGAGAATGGGGTTACCCTACTCTCTATTTTAATTAACACTTATTATAAAATCAGCTGTTTTGAAGACAGTGGTGGAAGAAAAAGAATGGGGCTACCCCATTATTTTAATTAATATTTTTTTTTAAATTTGTGGTAAAGCCGTTAATAAACGTAGTAAAAAAGTAGGTGCAGAAGTGTGCATGGTCGAAAAATATTATCATGTAATAAGTATTCCTGAGTCAAAGCTGAACGCTGTGAAAATTTAAGATCGGTTATCAGGTCCAGGCTACAATATATCGCAAACAAAGGGGCGTGCTCCGCCCACTTTTCTTTTGGTACGTATTTCTATTCATGCCAATACCATATATAGCAAATACTGCAGCCGTTGGTCAAAAATGCCCAAGATATGACGATTTTAAATTTTAGGTTATATGGGCGAGGCCACGCCCCTTTGTCCACTCACAACTTTATATAGTCCATCAGTCCAGTAATTAAGACTATATTACGATTTTTAATTTTCCTAAAAAGGGGCGTGGTCCCACCCACTTTTCTCCTTGTACGTATTCCTAACTATGCCAATACCATATGTACCAAATAGCATCAACGTAGGTCAAAAATGCCCAAAATATGGCGATTTAAATTTTTGGGTTATATGGGCAGTGCCACGCCCCTTTGTCCAATAAAACTTCATATAGCCTCTTATTCTTTCCAGAGTCATAGTAAAATGCTGTGAAAGTTTCAGGAAGATCGGTCCAAGAGTTTGGCCTCCTATAAAGCACAAACAAACAAACAGACAGACAGACAGACATTCATTTTTATATATATAAGATTGAAAGCAGATTAATTATAATTGAAGTAAAATGGGGCGAAAAAGGGGGATTTGGTAATAAAAAAATCTATGGCTACCATACCTGCAGATAAAAAGTATATAAAACTTTAGGTAAATACATATTACAAAAAAGTATTTTGTATAGCAAATATTGTTGGTGGTATAAGTAAGTATCCGTATTAAAAAAAGGGGCGGTGAAGTGGGCGTGGTTCATAGTAATATGGCGACGTTAACAGTTTTAAGAGCAATATACTACCAAATAAAAAATAATCCGTTGGAAGGAACAAATTTGTACAGAGAACAAAAAGTTTAAAACTTAAATTTGGCGTGAAAAGGGGCGTGAAAGGGGGCGTGGCGTAAGAAATGTTTATTTCTACATCGCCTGGAGTATAATGTGTATACAATTTGAAGTAAAACTGTTAAAAACTATATGGGAGCCATTACATAATTTTAAAAAAGTGGGCGTTAAAGTGGGCGTGGTCGAAAAAAGTACCCTACTAATCATGCCAGAGTCCCAGTTAAATGCTGTGAAAATTTCAGGAAGATCGGTCCAGAGGTTTGGTCTCCTATAAGGTACAAACAAACAAACAAACAAATAAACAAACACACATTCCATTTTATATGTATAGATGATCAGACACAAAGTATATCTGATCAAACATCAAGACAGACGAAATATCAGACACTATAAAATAATCAAGAAGACTAGCACTATCACTTGATGAAAAACGGGTAGATATGCTAAAAAATTAACATCTGACAGACCGACACACGCAATACTATCAAACAATGATCGAGTTAGGCTATCATTACTTAAGATATTAAAATTAACCCTAGGATGTGCGACTGGGCTTTTCGAGGCCCATATGACTTTGAGAAGTCGTCAATTTTTTTCTTCCCTCTGAGCGCCGAAATATTTTATGCCAACTACCGCTTATGTTTTCTAGACGTAACAAAACAAACAAAAAAAAAATTTAAATTATTTTCATAAAAAAAAACTAATCTGTTTTTATAATAAGGATGTAAGTGAACCTAATAGGCCTCACGAGGCCCATCCGTTAAATGTATGGAAAATGTCCAGGGTTCGTATTTGCTCACTCATGAAGCCTCATGAATATGAGGAAATTTTGTGTTAAAAAAAAAACCTTTTCATATTCATTTTCGTGAACTACTGAGCAGATTTTTTCATGAAGTGAGGAAACCAGTTTGTGAACAAGAATATTATTTATTATTGCGAAGAAACGGTTGCTGTTCATCAATTCTTCACTTGTGTTCGTTGACTCTTCATTAATTCATTAATTGTTCATGAAGTGGTGAAGGCAACGTATGATACTTGCCTTCTCACTCACTTGTTCACTGGCAATAGATGGTTTGTATCAGAGAAGCAATTCGGTGCTGACGCGAACACTAGGTAAAAATAGGTCGCTAAATCCGCATCCGTTGTCAGAATTTCAAAATTATAAAATTTTATAACAATAGGGTTGTCACATAATAAGACATGTTCTTAAGTTTTTTAAACATAATTTATCAGTGTTAGGGATTCTCCCCATGATAGAATTGTTTAATAATGTTAAAAACTTTTAAAAATACATATTACTAGGTGGCAACTGTATTATTTCAAAATTTTATAATTTTGAAACTCTGACAACAGATTCGGATTCAGCGACTCATTTTTACTCTTTAGTTCGCGCCAGCCCCAAATTCGTAAAAATAAAAAAATTAAGGTTGCAACCCTATCTATCATCATAATTTTTAAAATTCTGACTTCAGATTCGACACTGTTAATATATGTTCAAAACTATACATTTTATGAGGTGGCAACCCTATTACAAAAAAAATCATAATTTTGAAATTCTGACAACGGACTCGAATTCAGTGACGCATTTTTACTTAGTGTGCCAGCATCAAATTCGTTAAAATAAAAAAAATTGAGGTGGCAACCCTAATAATCATATGGAATTTTAAATTTCTGACTGCAGATTCGAAATCAGCGACCCACTAACACTGTTAAATTATGTTTAAAACTTTTAAAAAAAGTATTATTAGGTGGCAGCATTATTATAAAAAATTACATAATTTTGAATTTCTGACAACGGATGTGAATTTAGCGACCAGTGAACAAGTGAGTATCATCCGTTGCCTTCACCACTTTATGAACTATTCATGTATAAATGAAAAGCCAACGAACGACAAGTTAAGAATTGAAGAAGGTTGAACAGCAACAGTTTCTTCGCAAGAGTAAAAAATATTCTTGTTCACAAACGTGTTTCCTCTTCTTCAGTTCATGAACAAAAAAAATTTGATCAGCTCTTGGTGGCGGTCGTAGCCTAGTGGGTAGAGTGCGTGGCTCCTAAGCTAAAGAACTGCGGTAGCCCGGGTTCAATTCCAGCTCAGACAGAAAGTTTTCTCAATTGAATTAATTTTTCTGTTCGGTCGTCACCTCTCTGCAGACAATGGCAAACCTCAGAGAGTAAAAATTGCCATGTAAAGCTTCTTGAGGGCATAAGCCGTTCGGAGTCGGCATTAAGCACGTAGGTCCAGTTCTCGGTCATTTGTGATCAAACATTTAACAACACGCACAACACAATTGATCAATAGAAGCTAGGTCAAAGTCCTTCCAAGGGCTGAAATGGCCAGTTTATTTATTTATTTAGCTCTTCACGAAAATGAGCTGCTCACTTTGATATTTCTTCATATTCTTAAATGAATGAATAGAAGCAGAAATGAGCAGTTCATGAATGAACAAAGGCGAACCCTGAAAATGTCTGTAAGTTACTAAACAAAATATGTTCAAACACAATCGATCACGTTCGACGACTTTATTACACTATATGTTTAAAGTTATTGTGTGCATATGGTCTCATTACATATTTATTTTTTTGTTGTAAGGATATTCGAAATGTCGTGAATAAGTGACGAAGTGTGGGAGGAGCTTGATGTTGTTCTAATTTTTTTTAGGATGCCGAAAGACCGGCAGCAGCTCACTGAGGACAGGTATTTTTCCTACTAAAAAACTAAAGAATGTAGAAGACTTTCTTTTCGGAAAAACAAGCCTTATAAATAGCTGGATTACAAAGAAAATAAAGCAAGTATCAGCACTATGGACCAGATGCTCAGTTGTTACTCTTGCAAGAGTGGAAAAAACCTATAAACGGATAAACATCGTGAATTTCTAAAGGTTTTGACATCCCAGTTTGTTACTTCTCACATGAAAAATAGGACAATGAATGGAAACGTTCAAATTTCAATCCAATGTTTTTGTCAATAATTATAAAAAAATATTTTATAAATTCGTAATTCTACCTTTACTATAACATACACAATTGCACTACCCTGAATAATATGGAATGGAAAGACTGTGAGTCGTGCAATGCTAAAAAAGAACGGTAAAAAGAGGCGCATCCTAACCCCCTTAGGAAACCTCCTAAAAATGACACCTACACACAGATGTAGTGTCTAACAATACTTTTACAAAATAGCAGCTTGTTATAGGATATCTACCCACCAGGAAATGTGAGCATTCCCGGATGTTACCAGGAAACATTCCATGGAATGTAGGAAGCATCCCCTTTTGTTGCACACTCCATTGCTTTTTTAACATAGCATGTCATTAGAGGGAAACGTTCCCCCCCGCTGTGTTAAAAAGTCATGTGGAAACATTCCTCTCCGCTGTCCTCAAAAGTGAATTGGAAGCAGTCCTCTCCCCTGTTTTAAGAATTAATGTGGAAACATTCCTCTCCCTTGTTATGAAAATGGATTCGGCCAAGATTCGAACCCGGGACCCCTGAGCGACAGTCGAGCGCGCTACCACTGGACTATCGAATTCTACAATAAGCGGCTAGAAAACAATGATATTAATATTTTCTATTGTCATGGCTTGATAATAAATAAAAGTTTCCACATGCATTCTTAAAGAAGTGATTTGGAAACAATATAAATACAAAGCTACCCTTAAGCTTCCAAAAGATGCGGTGGGGAAACAATATAAATACAAAACTACCCTTAAGCTTTCAAAAGATACGGTGGGGAATGTTCTTTATCACTTTTAGATGGAAGCCTTCCGATTTTTCCTCGAGGGTAGATAGACGAAATTCGTAAAGATAACTGACCATAATTTATGGGCCTCGCCAGGCCCAGTAGGGCCACTTACAGCCTCCAAGATATCGTAGGGTTAAAATCACCACATATAATAAAATTGCTAAAATCTATTGATAAATCAGACACTTCTTTAAAAGACTTAATGCAATTAAATTTTAATACATTCCAAGATTTACAGATGAATCTTACTTGCAATAATTTTTCCGAAATAAATGATAAAATACTTTCAAATGGAAGCTTGAAATCTTAAAGTGACCTTCATATTACATTTATTGCATGATTTTCCTAAATCTTAAGTTAATTTATTCAAGCCAGTTGTCAGTTTCTGGTAGTTTCTATTGTGCTACACTGAGAAGCGTAATTATCATTAATATTTCTATTAATTTAACAACATGTTGACAGAAATTAATGTATAATTACAAAATCATCAATTACAAACTGTTAAAAAAGTTTCAACTTGTTGATTGTTTATTGCTATTTCGGCTTGGAGCTGACTTGCGAATAACAATTTTTCCAAATCCTTATTGGAATGACGTTCGCTAGAGAGTACAGAACAATAAATAGATGATAAGCGCTTAAAATTTATATAACTTTTACAAAACATTCCCTGACGTTAGTAATGAGAAATTTGCATTTACATACTCCCCAACTGTTCGCCAAAAACTGCGTTGTTCTAATAACCTCTTTAGCAAAAACTTGTTTACGGGCTAAAAATTGGACTTTGCACACAAAGGTCCAAATGTCGTTGAAAGGTGATCCTGATTAGAAATTCAATTCTATTTTAGGCCTATGCTTTTAAAAAAGTTAAATTGGTATTTCATTTTTGATAATTTTACTTGGTGAATTAAATTAAATGTCTAAATTTCGGTAAACAAATGTCTCTGTTTACCTTTCATTAATACCAAATACGCAATAGCCATGACATAAAGACCCGATACCATTGGAGCCACATCTTAGTATTACCCAATTTGCAGCTTTTTTTAACAAAATTAATGTGCATTCACGCTGATAAGCGGATTTTATTTACTCAGACACCCCAAACGATTGACGTCAATAGACGCTGTTGTTACAAAAAAAAAAAAAAAACTAAAAGAATCCATTTTATTTATTAAGCCCGTCAATTAATAGCAAAAAAAAAAACGAGTAAACAGGTCAGTTAATGTCATCGAATACGAGCTGGACTTTGGAATTCATCAAACTCGTGTATTGTGTATTAAAATATTTTGATGGAGGCAAGGCTTGAAGAACTTCGACAGAGTCTTCTCTTATCTCTTGAGATATTTCAAGCCTACGTGTTGTAAACATAGTCAAAAATAGATTGCCGGTTTTAGAGGCGAGTTACAACAAGGCCAGCTAGAGGGCTTGACTGCCCATGTGAGTACAATTTTGCATTTATTGATAAGAAATACATAGTGTTAACTCAACACACTCGACATACTCTGAGGTTAGGAAGATTGTCGGCTTGCTTGCTTAATTTTTGACAACAATAATCGAAAAAAAACTTCTTCTAGAAGTTACAAGATTTTCACACAACATGTTCCGAATTCAGTAATATGTTAGTTTATCAGTATTGTGTTTCGAACGTTCTGGCTTTTGAAAATACACATAAAATTACAGTAGGCAAGCGATAAGAGTTTAAGAAACGTTGTTGCTTACGTAGAAAAGCATATTTTATCTCTTTTTGAAGAACAGCCCCCTGATAACATTTTTTCGTCTTTATTCCTACCAGTTTTCAATTTCTTACCATTTTACTTTCATGGGCCGCATTCTAGCCGAAAAAGTGCTCAAGAACTGTTCCACAACTTTCGGGCTGAATGGTATGCTCTCACAGAACATGTTCCTTGAGATGTCACAATTTATATAGCGAAAATATTTTATGCTACTTCGCTACTTGAGCACTTTTTCGGCTAGAATGCGGCCATGATCAATTTGAATTTGACCAATGTCACATTTTTTATGCACGCTATTTTTATATGACCTCTGATAACAAACATTTTCCGTTTCTTTTGTTTTGAATTTTTGGTATTCTTCAATAATTTCGATTTCTTTTTTCAAAGTTTGTTTGCAGCTGTTGTTTATGGCATTGCGTAAATATTTGCTAACCTTACTGTAGTTTACTTTTAATAATAGTTATAACAAGTATTACCGATTGCATGTTTGCCATGTTGTTTTGTGTCTTCTTTTTGAGTACACTGGGAAAAATGTCAGTAATTTACAAAAATGCCAATGTTCTCCGGTAGTCAGTACGCTCGACGTGGAACTTGTCGAGCTTAGCTTAGATAAGCGACTTTCGCAAGGTCGAAATTAATTGGAGCTGAATTAATATCTTGTATTTTAACTTTTAAGCCAAGAAAGGGCGTCCGATGGACTTGTTCTAGGGGGGGAGGGCAAAGGCATAAAGGAGTCTAGAATGCACATAAAGAAAATGTGAACTAAATAATTATATTTTCTGAGATTTTTGGTACTAATATTGTTATCATGATATGCCGGTTGACACATGCTTGTACACATAAAAAATTATATATATTTCAAAGATGGGGTAAAATTTTGCTCGTATCATGCCCGAAATATTTTCAAATTCAATGTTTTTTTTCATGTGATTAAAAAAATTTTTTCTTAACAAATATTCTTAATAACTTAGTAAATTAACTAATGTGAGGTCTCCGTTATCCTTAAATAAAATCGCATTAATTACTATTTAGCCCCAAGTTTTCCTCTTTTTAAATAAGAATCCAAAAACTTCTCAATATTTTTTTTTTAATGAATAACCAGTAAGATTTTTAGACCATTTTTCCAGTTTTGGAGGCCCATAATTCATAAACCAATTGCAAGCGGCCTGAAATTTATCAGATTTGGATTTAGAAGGTAAAAATCCATATAATCCGCAAAAATTAAGAATTCGAGTTGTCGCTATTCTTTAAATGTTCCCCGCATGGGCATATTTTTTTTTTTATTTATTCATTCATTCATCAACAGATTAAAGTATCCTTACTGACTACTAGACTTAAAGTATTAACAGTTAACAATAAAATAATAAAAATAGTTAGTTATTCAAAATATTGCTTATACTATGCAAATAAGAACATAAGTGATTTTTGAAAGCATCTCTGCTTAAACCTGGATAGAAATCAACATGTATGCAGACTGAATTCGCCAGTTTTAAACAACGTGTTATTGGTTCATTACAAGTGTAGTTTACTCTGCGATATGGTATATGAAATAAATTCCGTGCTCTAAGATCTCGTGAGGGAATGCGAAAACTAATCTGAAGAAGCAATTCAGGACAATTAATGCTACTACATATAATATCCCTTACAAACATGACGGCAAAATATTTACGACGCATCTTCAAAGTGAGAATACCGAGAAGTAGACATCTTACTTTATAAGCCGGCATTTCTATATTCCAATTTAATCGTCCGATTGCCAATCTCGTGAATCGTCTTTGAACTCGTTCAATTCTATCAGAGTGCACTGCGTAAAAAGGATCCCATATAATGCAGCAGTATTCTAATACTGATTTCACAAAAGCATTATATAATGAAATTAAAGAAAAAGGATCGTTAAATTCCTTTGAGTTTCTAGCAATGAAACCCAGCATGGAATTGGCTTTAGAGATCATATAATCAATGTGCCTAGATAAACTAAGCTTATGATCAAGAATTACTCCTAGATCTTTCATTTCCGTTATTCGTGATAAAGTTATATCGCCAAGCTTAAACGGGTAAAATAACGGATTAGAGTTTCTGTGAAAAGTCAAACATTGACATTTTGCAATATTGAGCGGTAATAAGTTATCTCGACACCAAGTAGATAGTCTCTTTACATCTGACTCAAGATCCGCGCATTCGGATGTCAACTTCAAACGAGCAAAAATTTTTATGTCGTCAGCGTACATCAAACACTGAGAAAATTTAAGAATTTTAGGTATTTCATTAACAAATAATAAAAACAGAAGAGGTCCTAAATGACTGCCTTGAGGAACGCCTGAAGTAACCCGGATAACTTCTGAAAGCACATTGTTAATGCGAACATATTGCGTCCGTCCGGTTAGATAGGACTTAAGCCATTTTAAAATATTTGAATGAAAGCCAATTCTTTCCAGTTTGCTTATTAGTAGGTTATGGTGAACCCTATCGAACGCTTTAGAAAAGTCAGTGAAAATAACCTTTTTCAAAGCTATTTAGGACGTAATTACAAAAAAATAGTAAGGTTAGTAACAGTTGACTTACCGGCCACGAAACCATGTTGGAATGGAGATATAGCCTCTTTTACAAAAAAAGTGAGCCTGTTGTAGACCAATTTCTCAAACAATTTGGGAATCGACGAGATTTTACAAATCGGTCGATAGTTCGATACATCGTTCTTGGACCCTGATTTGTAAATTGGTAGTATAAATGAAATTTTCCATTCGGAAAGAAACTCACCATTTTTGAGCGATTGATTAAAAACTAAAGTAAGAGGAAGGGCTAATGCTTCTGCACATTTTTTTAAAAGAATTGGTGGAAAACCATCAATTCCAGGCTGTTTATCGGTGTTTAAATGACTCAAACCTTCAAAAACTTCCAACACACTTAGCTGAAAACTTCCTATGTTGCTTGAAGAGTCTATTAATTCTAAATTATTTAAGGTTGGATTAGAAGTGGGAGAGGTATAAACAGATTTAAAAAATTTGGCGAAAAGGTTGCAAAATATTATTACTTACTGACTTATTTCTTTTTTCAACATGCATCAGTTCTAGCAACATGCAAGTTACTAAAATTGAGTTTGTAAACATATCCATTATATGAATTAAAGGGCTTATTGCAATAACTTGATAAGCCACATGATCAAAAAATTAAATTTTTTACTCTGACAACGTTACTCAATGCATTGCCAACAACCCCTGAAGAGATTATAGCTATTTCTTATTAATTTTATAATCAATTTTTAAAGGTTTCCAAGTTCAATTTCATTTCCTCACACAGTAAAAAATATGAGCATAAATTTTATACTATTTTGTATACATATAAACCCAAACCAAAAATGTTTTAAAAGTTTTACCATCAAATCTTAAAAATTTTTCCAGTCCAATCGACACCAAAATATTTTTAAATTTCTCGATTTCGGTGAATTTTTTTCTTTCGAACCAGAATATATTTTTATTAACACATGATATCCATATGAAATTTTTAAATTATATTTTTTTTATTATTTTTATAATACTGAGTGATATAAAATTTATAAATTATTTGGAATAAAAAAAGTTTATACCACACAAATGTTATAAAAAAGATAAAATTTACTCTCAAATTTTTTAATGTGCATATAAAAATTCATTTTTTCAAAGTTTTGGAGTCGATTATTTCAAAATATTTTTTATGTGGCTTATCAAGTTGTTGCAATAAGCCCTTTAATTCATATAATGGGTATGTTTCCAAACTCGATTTTATTATGTTTCCAACCCCTTCAATTATTAAAATTTTTTTTTTTAATATAAAACGTAAGAATAAATATATTAAGAGGTACATGTATAGATGGGTTTTGGGCTCCATTCTCCATTTTCTAAATATATTTCAGAACCTCCCTGCAAGGCTTGATTTAGAATCCTTTATGTAACATAAGCACGTGACGCGAAAAAATCCAGAAAATTCTGAAAATAGGTGAACGTCTGTTAAAAAACGTGAATTTGAAGAAGTATAAAATAAATGTTTCAAATCCAGTTTCCTATTTAAATTTTAGTCATAATAAACTTAAAGTTTTCTATATGATGTTGTTATTTATTATGTTGATTTACTATGATTTAAATACAAATTCTAAATGTTTGATCGTTTAAATCATTCTTGATTTTAAATACAAATTCTAGTTGTTTGATAGTTTAAAATCGTTTATTGAGCTTTAGGTCAGGTTAGAACAATTAATTGCTCTAACGAATTCGTTAGATCAAATAACTAGAATTTGAATTTAAAATCAAGAATGACTTAAACTATCAAGCATTTAGAATTTGTATTACATCAAAATAAATACAAACAAAACAAAACAAACAAAATAAATAAAAATCAAACAGTCATAAAAAACTTTTGACCATAAGATATTCTAATGTAAAAGCGTTTTCTTAAAAAGAATTCGCCCTCAGATTTTACTAAAAACACAAGTTTACAAGTTCCGGTCAACTTTTGGAGCTGATTCGATGAGAACAAATCTTAACGTTATTTGAGGCGCTGAATTCGAATCCGGTTTTTGTTTTTCAAGATTGGTTCTACTTTTCGAGTTCTTGCATGTTGGCTGCACTGCACTGTAATAACGACAATCAGCTGTTGGCATTGCTAAAAACGTCATTTCAATTGTAATCTTTAAGTTATTTTTTGTTTCAAAACCTGTGAAAATGGAAAGAAAGAAGTGCAAAGTTGATTCTAAGTGTTTTTGTTATGTTTGCGGATGTTATATTATCGGGAAAAGTGGAAAAAATATATCAAAAGCGCTGAGAGATGCATATTCGTATTATTTTGGTTTCTCTGTGAAAAACACTCATAAGCCGTGGGTACCGAAATGATTTTGTAAAGCACAAAACTGTACAAGTGGTCACTTGGTCAAGAAGTGTACTTTTCATTTTCAATGCCAATGTTATGGAGAGAGCCAAAAAATCATGTAGATGATTGTTATTTTTGCTTGATGAATGTGGTCGGTCTTAATGCAAAAAAAAACTATCAAAGTATAAATATGCTGACGTGTCATCAGTGTCCAAGCCAGTTCTGCGTACGAATAATGACCCTTTGCCAATTTGCCCAGGTGTGAGTGCAAATTCCAGGGGAAGTTTCAGTTCGTCACCGACGAACTGTTCTTCACCGACCGAAGATTTTAACATGGAAGAAACACATAAAATATCGCAAAGTATGCTGAATGACTTGATTCGTGATTTGGATTTATCGAAACAAAAAGCGGAATTGCTCGCATCACGGTTGCAGGAGTGGAACTGTCTTCACACTGAAACAAAAGTCACTGTTTACAGAACCAGAAATCAGGCGCTTTTACCGTTTTTCAAAAAAGAAGATAACATATGTTTCTGCGATGACATCAACGGTTTATTTCAAGCGATGAATACACCATACGATGTAAATGAATGGCGTTTGTTTATAGATGGTTCAAAATACAGCCTGAAGGCTGGTCTGATACACAATGGAAATTTGAAACCATCTATTGTGATTGCTCATGCAGTACAAAAGAAGGAATCCTACGATATAATGTGTAAACTTTTGACCAAGATCAAATACAATGAGCATCAATGGAAAATTTGTGGCGATTTAAAGGTTTGAAAATAAATGCATATTTAATGTTAAAGAATAAATTATTTGCATACTATTCCAACAGGTCGTTGGCCTCTTAATGGGGATGCAATCTGGTTTTACGAAATTTTGTTGCTTTTTGTGTCTGTGGGATAGCCGTGCAACTGATCAACATTATGTGAAATATGATTGGCCACGTCGAACTAGTTATGAACCAGGAAAACAAAACGTCTCTTTTACATCACTTGTGAATCCACAGAACATTTTCCTGCCACCTCTCCACATAAAACTTGGCCTTATCAAAAACCTTGTCAAAGCACTCAATCCTGAAGGACCGGCTTTTAATTACTTAACCAAGGTGTTTCCCAAATTGTCATACGCTAAAATCAAAGAAGGAATATTTGTTGGACCTGATATTCGAAAATTAATGGCCGACGGCAATTTTATAGCAGTTTTAACGCCTAATGAAGCAGCAGCATGGGCATCATTTCAAGATGTTGTTCACAACTTTCTTGGTAACCGCAAGTCCCCGGATTTCAAGGAAATAATCGACAGTTTGTTGCAAAATTATCGCAAGATTGGAGCTCGAATGTCTCTCAAAATGCATTTCCTCCATTCCCATCTCGACTTTTTCCCTGAAAACTTAGGTGATACGAGCGACGAGCAAGGAGAGCGACTACACCAAGATTTGGCGAAAATAGAAAGACGCTATCAAGGATTTTGGGACGAGGGCATGATGAGCGACTACTGTTGGACTATACTGCGTGAAACAGATCCCAAGCAATACAAACGAATCAGTTCGAAGACTCTTCATTTCTAAATAATCACTTTTTATTGAATAAAAAAAAAAATTTTAATCTCTCGTTTTGTTATCTTACACGAAATGGTGTGTATCCGCATGCAACAGTTATTTAGACATGGACTCATACGATTCTTTAACGTTAACTGCTTTTCATAACCTTTGTGCAACAAAACAGCTTTCAAGCTTAACCTGCTGCTGTCGATATATAACCGCCAATCATTTGGAAGCTAAAAGTGGGTTAATTCACTAAATCTTCTGTAGCTTTGTCCTTTTTGCACCAATCTGGGTCTTGTTCGGCGCAAAATGTTCGTATTGAAATAAACTAATGTCCTATGTAATAAAACAGCAAAATTTTCAATTGTTTTGTGTAAAACAAATTAGTTGAAAAGAGCAAAATTTCAAAATATCATCAAATTTTTCATGAATTTTGAAATTGTGTCCACTGTAACACTGTCATTTCTTGACTAATCTTCACAAACGACCCATGGTTATTTTAGCAATTTTATTATCTTTCAATAAAAAATAATAATCACATCAACCGACGAATATTTTTGAAGATATTTGCATTTAAGTGACATCATCTTTTTAAAAACGCAAATAACGGTAATTATGCAATATCTCGAAAACTAGAACCAATCTGGAAAAACGGAACCCAGATTCAAATTCTGCGCCTCAAATATCTTTAGGAATAACTTGTAGTTGCTCAGCTCCAAAACCGTGTATACTTGTGAAATTAGTGCATGATTTCAAATAAGCCTATTTTATTCAGAATCTCTTAATTTCTTTTCGCCTTTGAATCAAAAGTTTTTCCCTCGCCTAGATCGCAATTTTCTCAAATTGAAATGCTGCAAGATTGTTAGCAATTTTATTGAGTTTACGAAAAATTAAAAAATTATCCAAATTGGATCATCTTTATGACAGCCTTTATTAAGCCGAGCTGGGAAAGCATTTATTTTTTCAAATTTATTTTACTTTGTTTTCTTCTTGTGTATAATTACTTTAAAAAATAAATTTGCTTATCGCCCAAGTTCATATGCGTTATTGGCTTAAACGCCTCTTACCATCTGTTGCTCCGAAGAATGATCTTCGACAAATAGGGATATAATTCCTTATCGTTACTCAATTTCTCGTAAGAATAACATCGTAATTTCTTTCATTGCATTCGTAGTATTTACTAATGGCTTCGTACTATTTAGTATTAGTTGAGTTTAAAAAATGTACAGCCAAAATATTTCAGCCTGATTTGTTGAACAATTACCGAATATAAGGAAATGTATGCAAGATGGCCGTAGTCTACTGAAAGAGTATGTGGTCCGTAAGCTAAAAAACCGTGGTTCAAACCCTAGCTCTGATAGATTGCTTTGTTTTTCGTTAGTTAATGTAACAAATGTATTCGTACAATATACATTTGTTTTTGTACGAATACGAATAAAATAAAATCTACGAATCCTATTCGTGACTGAAAACTAAGAATAATATTCGTAGAATGGACGCAGTTTTTAGTAATATTTACACACAAAATTTTTTGAGTGTAAAAATACGTATTGAAAAGTGCCTGAGAAACAAGGATAAATGAAATGGTATCGTATCTTATCACTGTGACGGGTACAACATACTATATAAAAATGCATGCATAGTTGAGCTCAGCTTTATTTATAAATATACCTTAAATGAAGTATTTTTGATTTCTCTTCAAAATATATTAACATTTATATTGAAAATATCGTCATATAAAATTAAAACAGCCGTAAGTTACAACAAATTCAAAGTCGACTTTTTGATTGGTTATTGATGCACCTTATCAAAATACATGTTCCTGCTAAATTGTACACTCCTACAAATAAAAACGACGTTTTTAGTAAAAAATTTCTAAAATCCCTTAGTTTGAGTGCAACATACAATTACAATTTAGAGAGTTTTTTCGGCTCTCCAGTACAATTTTTTTCATTGTAGCTTACGGCTTTTTGATTTAATATGAAGATATTTAAAAAAATTCACTGCCTAGGAGGGGCAAGCGCCGCCCCCTGTGGACGCCCATATATATTGGTATTATCTATATTCCTCCTAATTATATCGAAACTGCTTACAGCAAATTATGTGAGACCATTATTAACCTCTATCTTGAATGAAGAAGATAAAGTTATAATATTTGGTGATTTTAACCTCCCAAATATTTCCTTTGTCAATGATGAAAATGACAACTACATTCTTCCGGCTAACCTCTCTACCTCAAAAGATTTTACTTTACTCAGTATCTTTTATGGCAATGACTTTCAGCAAGTAAAAGAGACTCCAAACCAGAATGGCAGATGGTTGAATTTAAGCTTTACTAACGCCTACGATGAAATAAACGTTGGACCAACTATTGAATCTAAACGCCTGTTATCTAACAGTCTCCACCACACAGTCTTAACCACGAAACTGTCCGACGTCAGTATAAAATTGATCGTATATGATTTTCTTAATGCAGACTACAACAGAATTAAAATTGGTCTCTATACTTTTGACTGGAGTGATCTCTAAGTATTGGCTCTTGATAGTTCAGTTTCACTTATCTATTAGCGTGTTCTCACAATTTTTGATAGACATGTCCAAAAAAATAAAGAAAAAAATAAACGTTCGGAACTATGGTTAGATCAGAATCTAAGATATCTAAGGAACCAAAGAAATAAATTTTACAAAATTATCAAAAACTCAACAAATATTAGCAAGGAAGTGAAGACAAGTTATGAGGTGTCGGCCAAAGATTTTTCTATTAAGTCAAAAAAAGCTTATCAATTTTATATATACCTTTTTGGTGAGAAAATTGTGCAAGAACCCAAAAAACTTTTTTTGATTACGTAAATTTTAAACGTAAATATGACGAATATCCAACATCCATGTGTAAATGTAACCTAATTTCTTCGAACATACAAGTGATCTGTAATCTTTACGGAGACCATTTTAAAGAGGTTTTCTGTGTTTCTACAAGAAATACTTATAGTTCCCCTCCTTTTTTCAGGAATATGCCCCATAATTAATCATATCCAATTAACGAGTGATGAGATATCCAAAGCGATTAAAGAATTTGATCCAAATAAAGGACCCAGCCCAGACCTGTTACCAGCACGCTTACTAGTCCGATGTTTAGACACACTTATCATTTTTTTATATATAATATTTAACAAATCTCTGTTTCAAGGTGCTTTTCCATCGTATTGGAAGATATCAGACCTCACACCAATATATAAAAATAGCGACAAAAGGTCTGTTGAAAATTATAGAGGAATTGCTATATTATCGGCTTTTCCAAAATTGTTCGAAAAAATTATATGCGCTAAACTAACATCTATTATAAATTCTCTACTCAATGAACAGCAACATGGTTTCCGTAAAGGTAGATCAACCACAACAAATCTAATGACTACGATCTCTGATGTTTTAAGTAAAATGGAAAAAAAACATCAAGTGCAGGTAATTCACACCGACTTTAGCGAAGCTTTTGATCGTGTCGAGGCAAAGGCCACCAGATCCACAGATACGTAGACAAACAATAAAGTGGCTCGAAAATAATACAAAAATGAATTGAGAAAAGCACAAAGACAATCCTGGGGGATTTTTTTAAGAATTATATTACAAACCTCAGAGGCGTCAAGGCTTTGGAAAATTCTAGCTACGGTTCCCTCCAATCCGAGCTTCATGAAATAAAGAAGATGGTACTTGGACCATCACCAATAAGGAATCTCTGAATATTTTAGTAGAAACTCACTTTCTGGGATGCTCAGAAATATGTAACACACCAATTCACGAAGATCACTTACCATCTGTAAACAGATCCCTAAAAATACTTACACAAACTAAGCTCGAGTGGGCAATCATTAGCTTCAAACCATTTTCAGATCCATCTTCACCAGGACCAGATGATATAGCTCCCATAAAAATGTAAAAGTCGTATTGTATCATTAAGAGCGGCTTTTGCTGATCTACGAATGCTGCCTCGACCTAAATCACATTCCCAGACGTTGGCGTAATGTGAAGGTAATCTTTATACCTAAGGCAGGCAAAAGCGCACACGTTAACCCAAAAGACCTTTGACCAATTAGTCTCTCATATTTTCTTATCAAAATCCTCGAGAGATTAATCGATATTCACTTGAGATGTAAAATAGAACAAAAGCCATTGTCAATAGCACAACATGCTTACACCAAAAGCAAATCCGTGGAAACAGCTCTCCACGCCATAGTTTCCATCATTGAAAAATCTCTCTATCAGAAGCTATATAATATAAGCTATATAAGAAGGGGCCTTTAATAACGTTGAAGCAAGAGCAATCACAAACGCGCTCACGGAGCTTGGGGTGGATGCCGCGCTGATAAATCGAATGCTGGTAGGCAGGATTAGTGAGGGGGCGTCCATTAGTTACGTCCATTAGTTACGGCGGTTAGGGTGGCGAGGGGTTAAGCCGAATCTTACTCACTTTTACGTGGTGGAGAGGGGGTTCTCACAAAGATGACGTAATTTTTACACAATAATATTTATATTTAATATTTATATTAATAAATTTAATACATTGAAGCATAAATTTTTGAGCAATCTCACGTGAGATTAGAGGGGAGGACGAGCCACATCTCACGATATCTTACTAGGGAGGGAAGGGGGTAAAAAAATGCAAAAATCACCTCACGAAATTAATGGACCTTTAAGCTAAAAAAAAACGTGGTTCAAATCCCAGCTCAGATAGAATGTTTTTTTTTCGTTCTTGGTAAGCGTAACAAATGTATTCGTGCAATATACATTTGTTTTTGTACGAATACGAATAAAATATTTGTAATATGTACCAAACTACGTCCAATCTACGAATCCTTTTCGTGACTGAAAACTACATATAAAATTCATAGAATGGACGTAGTTATTAGTAATATTTACACACAACATTTTTTGAGTGTAAGAATACATATTGAAAAGTGCCTGTTAAAGAAGAGTAAATGCCTTCATTTTACTCTTGTAAACATACTATTTAAAAATGCATGCATGGTTTAGCTCAGCTTTATTTATAAATATACCTTAAATATATTTTTGAGTTTTTTTCAAAATATATTAACATATATCTGTGCTCACAAGGAATAATGACTAAACTCAAAATATCGTAAAAAAGCGATATGGAATTTACTTTATTGCCAATTTTTGGAAGTATGCAGATATCCATTTTTTACCCAGAATTGATCATCACTTATGTCTGCACATATTTTGTTCGTATCGGTTTATATATTTCAAAAAAATGGGTCGTAGTTCGTGCAATTAAAATATCGTTTTTTACGATACTTTGAGTTAAGTCGTTATTCCTTGTGACCACAGATATAATGAAAATATCGTAATATAAAATAAAAAAGCCGTAACTTAAAATAAATTCAAAGTCGAATTTTTTATTGATTATTGATGCACCTTATCAAAATACATGTTCCTGCTAAATTTGACACTCCTACAACTAAAAACGATGTTTTTATTAAATTCGTAATTTAATTTGTAATTTGGCTTTATTCATATATTAGTACATAAGAAATAGTTATTCTTTTGCGCACAATAAAATAGTATAATATATATATCGAACAAACATAAGATCAGAATGAAAAAGAAACAAACAGTTATTAAATTTATATTTAAAAATTACTTAAGTTAAATTCTAAAAGTAGTTTAATTAAAATAATAAAATCAACAAAAACTTATATCTAATGAATAATCAAATAAAAAAGGGTTAAATGAGAAGAAGAGAGAAAGCAAAAGAGAAACGAGAATTCAAAAAAAATGTGCAGATATTAATTGCTTGAAGTTTTGTGCGTTGGAAATAGATTTAAGGTACCTCGGCAAGGAGTTCCACAATCTAATGGTGCTTACGAAAAAAAGTCTTGAGGAATTTAAATATTTAAAGCGAGGAACTACCAAATTGATGCTTCTGGCTGATAAACAAAACTGAAGTTTAGAATATAGATAGTTTGGAGTTTTTGAGTGTATCAGCTTATGCAGGAATATACAATTTCTTTCTTTTAAATAATGTTCCACATTGCATCCCAGAATTCGGGTGCTTAGACCAGTAACATGGCTAAATCTTCTGAGACCATACACATAACGGGCCGCATAGTTTAACGCCACTTGCAGTTTATGTAACGAATGTGAGTCTAGATTACTAAACACCACTTCAAAATAATTTATTGAAGGCATAATCAACTGTATTACTAGTTTATGACTAGTTTCTGTTGGTGTGATCTGAGCAGTCATTCGCAAATTTCTTAGGACAAAGTATATTTTGCTTACAACATAGTTAATATGGTCTACACATGAAAGTGATGTGTTGATCCGATACCCAAGGTTGGTTATCTTTTCAACAGACTTTAGTGGTGTAGTACTTATATATACGGCAGGAATATCTTCAACTGAGTAACGACTTTTTGAAATTGGCAACACAAAAGATTTTAACGGATTTAGTTTAAGCTTGTTACTTATCGCCCACTTATTAATTGCATCTAGGTCTTCATTCACTCTGAAGCAAAGATCTTCGCTGAGACCAATAGGACGAGACATATAAATCTGGAGATCATCCGCATATGCATGCATTATTACATTTTTTGGAATGGTAAAAATATCATTAATAAAAATTGCAAAGAGAAGAGGCCCAAGAACTGAGCCTTGTGGCACTCCGCTGTTAAGGTATTTATAATTCGAGTAATTACTGTCAATTTTTACTCTTTGGGATCTACCTTTTAGATAATTTTTAATAAGATTGACTGCAGTTAAAGAAAAGCAAAATAATGATTCAAGCTTTGAACATAAAATATAATGATCTACAGTGTCAAATGCTTTAGAAAAATCCAAGAGACAGAGTAATGTAAGATGTTCTTTATCAAAGGATATTCGAATGTCGTCTAAGATTTTAGCTACTGCAGTAGAGCAACTATGACCAGAACGAAAACCGGACTGAAAGGTTGACAGGAGCTTTTTAACGCAAAAGTTAGTGCGAGATCTGATCTGCCATTAGTGACTCACAGACTTTAGAAAGAGATGATAACGAGCTTATATGTAGGTCGAAAATCAGATGGTTCAGATGCTCTAGCTTTTTTTGCAATGGGAATAATTGTTGCTACTTTCCACATTTTAGAATAGGACGAGCTAGTAAAGCAGTGGTTAATGATGTGCGTTAACGGACTCAAAATGTAAGGCAAAATAATTTTAATAAACCTAATATTTATACCATCTTCTCCAAGAGCACTGGATTTAATTCTGATTATAGACCTGGCTACTTCGTATTCCGATACGCTGGGAAACTCAAAATTGCTTATAATATTGACAGAATTCGTTCTGTTTTGATTACAGTTTACAACGGGCTGTGAGTCAGGGACAAAAAGTCATTAAGAGCGTCTGGGTCAATCTGACACTTAGCCAACTGTTTGTTGCACACTCCAATTTGTTTTAAATTTTTCCAAAGTTGCTTGGAGGAAAGCGTTACGACAAGTTTTGACTTGTAGAAATTTTTCTTGGCATCCTTTACAACCGAATTGGCCTCATTTCGAGCTGTCTTATATGATTCCCAGCACAAGTCTGTCGGCAATCTTTTCCATTTAGTGTAAGCCTGGTTTCGTTTTTTTATGGTCAACTTAACACGTTGAGTGAACCACGGACATAAATTAAAAAAGTTATAAAATCACTAAGTTTGAGCGCAACTTACAATTAAAATTACAATTTAGAAAGTTTTTTGACTCTCCCGTAAAATTTTTTAACTGTAGCTTACGGGTTTTTGATTTAATATAAAGACATTAAAAAAAATTTCACTGCCTAAAATTGCCCCCCTTCCCCCCTGTGGAAGCCCAAGAAGCCAAGTAAAACTTTGTTGTTAGGTTATTGCAATTGTCCACGAAAGTGAGTATAATGCTTGATAATAATACTTTTGACCGCAAATTTGGCAAAATATCCGAGGGTTTTAAAAATCTCCTTAAAGTACAAAAATAATCTTAACTTAGGTACGGTTGGCAAAGTTTGCTCCATGATTCAAGCAAACAAATTTGTCGTCATCATATCTACAACTACTCAGAACTCCATATTCATAAAACTCACGCTTTTATTAAACCATAGGCTAGGTTAGTTGAAGGTGGTGGCTGGTCTCTACCGGCCCACTTAGACCAGAGGATTTGTCCGTTGGGTTGCTGGCACCCGGAGAGGAAAGTAGATTTTGCAGCCCCAAAAGGAGATTATCCACATCTAAAATCTCTGCCCACAGGGGTGGAATCGGCTAAGGTGATAGTTGATAATGAAAATCTTCACTATTGCTCTACATTAGGTGATTATTGAATAGGCAATTGCTTTTAGCTATCGATTTTATGCGACAGCTTTTTAAGTGTCGTTTTCATATATTGCCAAGTAATTAGAAACGCTTCTACTTTCGTTATATTTTGTTCACTGGGTTATGCTGTGTTTTGAATCACCGTTAATATTTGTGCTTAAATAAATCTTTTTTTCTTTTTATGCAAATAATGTCCCGTTATTGTAAATCACTTGATCTTTCCGCAACAAAATTGACTTTAGTTGTGCTGATGTGGTGATTAAGGCTGTGTGCGAATTGATCTAAATGCGACTCAAACTAAATTGTGTAGATAAAGCAGTGCTTCCTAATTTAAAAAGCATTTAGGTAGCTCGCTAATTACCTAAATTACAATATTTAGGAAGCACTGCCTAATCGATACAATTTATCTTAAGTCGCATTTAGATCAATTCGCACACAGCCTAAGTCTGACAGTTAATTAGAAATAAATTCAGTGGTCATTCATCATTAAAGTATGTGCAAATTATCGTTTGCTTTAATAAATCGGTAAGTAACAAGTTCATTAGTGTTTTGCGTCCAAATAATTCGAATAGCCATAAGAAAAGCTATTATTGAGCTCCAAGTGTCAGGACTTTCGTACCACAACATCGCACAATTAAAAATTTTGGAATATTTTTTAACCCAAACTTTGGTTTAAAAGAATTTTGAATCCAAAAAGTACTATTTTTGTAATCTTTTTTTTTAGTTTAATTATGCTGGGTCTCGAAAACACGTTCCTTAAAGAAACTTACTTGCATTCGTAATGATGCAAAATAAGCGAAAACTAGTTTACAACTGAGTTCGACAAGTGGGTAAGGTGTTGGACCAGCACATCAGAGGACGTTTGTTCAAATCATGAAATGGTCAGAGTAATTTTTTATTTAAAGTTGATAATTATATTACTTTTTTTGTTGATTTTCTATGTTTTTAACACAAATTTTAAATGCTTGATAGTTTGATTCATTCCTGATTTTAAATACAAATTCTAGTTGTTTGATAGTTTAAAATCGTTTATTGAGCTTTAGGTCAGGTTAGAACAATTAATTGCTCTAACGAATTTTTTCCAAAGAAATAACAACAACAAAATTTTCAATATGAAAAGGAAAACATCACTAGCTGATTTTATTGCAATTTCGGCCCTGCTACAGGCTTCATCAGAAATCTTTGTGACGTCACCGGCTGGTAACGAACCCAGGCCGTGATCGCAGTGCAAGCGCATTTTAGCGCACTACACCACAGAGGCGAAGAGATTTCAGTGTCAATTTCTCGGTTTTTCTCCCTTTCATATTTCCTGTTGTTGTTCTCTTTTGTTTTACTTTAGTTTATGCTTATGTTATTATTATGGAGTCCAACAGTCTGTTGGAATTCGCCAACTAACAAAGCATGGTTACTAAAGTTGTTTTTAGATTTGCTGAAAAATCTTCAAGCTGTTTCAGTTATTTTTTTTTTAACTTTTTGCGGATTTAAACTACCTAATCTTTTTTGGATCAGCAAAATTTAAACTTTTCCTTGAATCAAAAAGTAATTTTTTTTTTTGGTGTTGTCCTATAAGTAATCCAAAAAAGTTTTAAATTTAGTCCAAGATTTTTAACCAATTAATTGATTTAAACTGATGGAATAAAATGATCCAAAAATATGGTTTTTAATGCTATTCAGCATTTTCCAAACTATGAGACTCATATGAACGCTCTACGGAAGAAACGCCCACAGAAAACCACAGCTTACATTGATAAAAAAACAAGTGTATTTTAGAAGCGGACCCCACGAAAACTGCTGTAGCTGTAGTGTGCAGTCAAAACTGACGTTCACGGAAGAATAGCGCACAAGAAACCACTGGTTACGTCTATAGCTTAGCATGCTGTAGGAACGAAAATTTTTGGGCATATAACTCTACACGCGAAATTTTGGTGTAGAGTCAACATTTTTGTGTGTAGAAAAAGCACTTGCTGTTCTGGTTGGCAGGTTCATATTTTTATTGCTGCAATTTTGTATCCTACAAAAGGCAAGACTACACATTAATAAACTTTATAAATGCAACACTAAATTTGGTTAATAAAAAATTCAACATTTAAACATACTTACTGCTTATTTTTTATTGTTGAATGGCAAATTTTCACGCCAATTAAATGTACGGGCACTTTATCGACAGCGCAATTTTGATATTTCAACTCTCCACTCACGAATGGAAATTTGGCAACACAGCAATAATTTTCGATTCTACTAGTACGCTGTAGCGAAAAAAATTTCGCTGCCTGTTCGTTGTCAAAAATCCCAATCTATTTCTTATGGAAATTTTTTTTTTCGTTCCTACAGCATACTAAGCTTGTGCAAAGAAATCATTTTTCATTACCATTAATTGTAATCAGTTAAAAAAATTTTACTGTTTTAATTGAAAATTTAATTTGGCATTGTATTCAAACTAACTTCATATACAAAAAGGTTTTGCGCCACACAAAAGTGGCGATAATATTAACATCGCCCTGTGCTTTTGTTGTTGTGTATACGTTTGTTGAACAACAGCTTTGAAAAGCAGAAACAGCGGCTGTACTGCTGCCGTTCTGCGGCCATATAACTTAGTTTAGTCCTTGTACGGCCGTTGTTTGACCCAACCTTCAGCCGCTGGGCTTTTTGGATTATTTTTAGGCCATCTTTGACCCTTGTTATGCCGTGTGGCCCATGATCGACCGCTGATCGGCCGCTGTTCGCCCGCTCATATTTTTACTAGGGTCAGTATCAGAAAAAAATTTTTTTTGCATAATTTTAGGGAGTTTTAAAAGAAGTTTTAATAAAGATTTCCCTTGTTCAAAGAGACGTCTAGTGAAATCAAAGATACGTGATCAAAGAATATTTAAATACTTTGCTACTAATTTTTCGATACCTTTTGCTTTAAGAAAGAGGGTCACACTAGACCCAGAGCTTACAAATATTTTACAAAACTTGTCTTCAGAAAATTTTAACTTTTCTTTTTAAAATCTTCCTCATAAAATTTTACTAAAATTTTTTTATGTAAGCATGAATTGAAATGTATGATTCTCGCATAACTTTTTTCAGTGTCAGGTGTCTGTCGGCGTCTTGTCTTCACTAACTTTTAAGCCAGTGCCATCTCACTGTCTTTTCATCAACAACCATGCTGTTCATCCATCACAGAGTGTTCTGAAGAGAACAGATCCAAAGTCTGCTTTAATCGCAAATCTCAACACATGCTGCCTCACTCAAGATCAGCGTCACCGCTCAGTGCCTCCCAGTGCAGCTCCATTTGGTCCAGTTTTAAAAATAGACTCAAATGCGCGCATTTGCTATGCTACCGAACGTAGTTTAAATCAGCGAAGATTAAAGCAATCAAAATGTTCGATCGTGCTGCTGAGCAAATAAAATTGATCGCTGAGACCGTAATCAACTCAGTCTTGTATGAATTCTCCATGTGAAAGGTTGTAAAAAATAAAGAATAAACTGTTATTAAGCACAATAAGCAATTAAGCAAGAACAAATCAAGCAAGAAGCAGAGTTAAAGAATAGAAAAAAATATATATAAATTTTTGCAACAGATAAGATTAAGAAAAACTAAATAAAGTTTGAACTTTATTAAAGATTTAAGTATTATTTATGGGTTTATCAAAAAGATTAAGACTAAAGTGAATAAAATATAAGAAAAAAAAACCAAAGCAAGTTTTGCATTCTTTCAAGAAAAAGTTGGGGTTTCAATCCTCTAAAAGTTGCAGAATAACATGTACGTGTCCAACTCTACCGGCGGACTCATGCTGCAAACGATGCTCTATTTGGCCAACCAGACCAGCAGAGCAGCAGTGAACACTTTGGTTGATCTGCCACCGGCACCAAAAAGCGGTAAGTCAAGCACGCGTGGAAGCATTTTTTTTTTTTGATTAATGTCTGAATCTAAATAAAAATCAGAATGTTGCAAGGTGGCGTGTAAAGCAAGTGGTGTCAAGCAAGTAAAGTTTTAAGGTAGCTAAGTCTTAAGGCTGCTTCGCGGCGTTGTTACCGAAGCAAATTATTTGTTGCTTAGAGCGCTGTTTTAAAAAAATTTGTAGTTTTTGATATATTTTTTAAATAATTTTTTTAGCAAAAATAAAGAAAAAAATAGCTTCTATTCGTTGTGGCTTTATCAATAAAAAGTTGAATATTTTTATAATTATTTGCTAGAAATTGGTGTTAATTGTGGCGACTTGATTGATGGATTTCTTAAGAATAATATTGCACATCGGTCGTGATAGTCTTTTATGTGACTTAATATCAGGTTTCACAGCTGAGTGAATATTTGAGTTATTTTAAGGGACAGATTGTTAATTCAAATAGAATAGACGTTGATTGACAATATTTAAGAAAGTAACAAATTTATAAAATTCACTATTATTTCATAAACTCGATGAAGTGGAACGT
Organism: Dichetophora obliterata; assembly: GCA_963920525.1. Lineage (NCBI taxonomy): Eukaryota > Metazoa > Arthropoda > Insecta > Diptera > Sciomyzidae > Dichetophora > Dichetophora obliterata. The sequence goes on along the minus strand of OY986439.1, from coordinate 108,449,124 downwards.
AAGAATGTTATTTAAAAAGACAGCTTACTAGTAAGATAAATAAAAGTTTTCATGACATATAATTTGGTTATTTTTTAGTAACTTTTCATCGACGCCCAACTGAAATTATTTTGCGTATAGCATATTATTAACAATTGATACATAAAATCTCGATATTCCATGATTGTCGTTACGACTCTCTACGTTTATTCTTTTAAAGAAATAATGCAGACTCCAATTGAATTGGTTTTCGAGCACTTTTTTAATTTAGAGTAAAAGATAGTGAATAGCTATATATTATTTGCTCTTATACAATTTTGTACTTAAAGCCGGCTTAACCATCGGCTATTATTGTATGTAGATTTGCATAATTATTGTAAACCAGGCCCCTTTCCAAGGTCGGTTTCCGGAGATAAGAACCCAAATAGCGTTCGAAGGTATAAAATCTAAGTATGACAAATCAAGATAATTTTAAAAATATTTTCAAAAAATAATTTGTAGTTTTCGCTACTAGCAAAATTTTTATAGAACCGTATTTTCACCATTTTCTATCAAAAATTTTAAAAACTTCGAATTTAAATTGATTTTCAATTGGATGCAAATTTATATCTAGGTACTATAAATTCAGATCGCATACTTAAAAAGTATGAAAAGCTGATTTTATTTGGGATACAACACATTTTCAAACTAAATCCGACAAAAGCATGAACGAATTGTAAAAAAAAATTTAAAAAATTTGGAAATCTCGAAAATTAGTTTAGGCTCTTCGAAACGATCTATATAATTTTTTCAATCTGAAGTGAAGCGTGTCATAAATGCAGAGCTGCGCTCCAAAACAAAATAAAACAGGAGAAGACATTTTTTATTTTGTTTGGCATTTATTGTCTTATGAAGATTGATAAAAAAAAGTTTGTGGACAGCTGCGGCCTGCTAGTATTTTATATAATGTTAATAAATGTATTTATATAAATATGTATATAAGGGAGTGTCTCCGGTTATGGGACACGTTAGGTATTTATCTCATAGCTTTTGATTTAGTTTATAATACGTGGACATATGCATAGCTATGGAAAGATTATTAAATAAGCTAAATTTTTGCTGAAGTATTTATATTGATTTAGTCAATTAGAAAAATTGACGTCCAATTTTATGAAGGGCTAATTTTTTGCCAAAAAAACACTTGTACCCGGTTGTGGGACACCCTAAAAAATCCACTTAAAATGGAACAATGTAAAGAAAAACAACCAAAAATACGAAAAATAGCAAAATTTACTCATTTTAGTAGCCTTCAATAGTATAAAAAGCAACAGAAAATTACACTTCTTTTATGTAATTCATCACTTTCTTCAAAGCTAAAAATGCGTAAAAATACAAAAAACACAATTTAAATATTATATATTGACAAAAACGATGATATTTGACAGTTTGTATGTCCAACTCATACTTTAAATGCAAAAACAAGGCGTCCTACAATCAGTTACATGAGGTGGAGGTGTCCCACAACTGTGAATAGTAACCATTTCGAAAGTGACTGGCAGAATCGTATGGTGAACATATTTTGCCAGAAATTTATGTTTCATCACAAAATACAATAAAAATACTGCATAGATTATGCATTACACTTTCTTTTGTATTAATTCACTTCAATTCATCGCACTCTAAAAAGATTGAAAAGTAACTATTGTGCAGAATTTTTAAAATTTTTTTTCATTTGCTTACAGCAAGCAAAGAAATGCGTGTATTTACTTCGGTGCTAGCAAAATAACTGAGTACTGTAAAATTACAAGTTTACCATTACGTCAAAAAATACGAAGTGTGTCCCACAACCGGAGACACTCCCCTATACACAAATATATTTATTATAAAAATGTAAAATAAAGACTTGAAAATTCGCAAACCCATTAGAAATGAAGAGTTTTTATGTTTGTCTATCGACCCACAAAATTTGAAGCAAATGAAGTTTTAATAGTAGATAAAATGGCCCAATATATTTCGCCTTAAAGTCTTGAAACGTCAGAAAATAAAAAATTATCTCTTTTTTATAAATGAAGGTCTTATTGTAAAACCATGAAAACTAATTCCTAAATTTATATTTTATGTTCATACTATAATTTCATATTCTGTTAACAGCCGCTTAATATATTACGGATCAACTTCTACATTATTGCTGTAGAAGTAATAGTTCGTTTAAACAACTAATTAGTTTGATATTTTCATACAAATGCATATTTATTCAAAAAATGTAAATTGTTTTTTATTTCGATTTTTCATTATGTCAGATAATACACATTGTCAGATTGTACACATAAGCATTAATATTAAGATTTGTAGATTTTGAGATAAGACTATGCTTTTCCAAAGCTTAACTAACAGTTCGCAAACGATATCGCAAAATTCTACATTCTCCATGTTTTAATTGCAAAGAAGAGTTCAAGTAGGGTTAATTTTGGTTATCAAATTCTATTTAATTCCCATATATTAAAACATTGCCAAAGTGGGAAAAAAAATTATTCTAAGAGATAAGAGTATATTAAATATTTAAATACAATTTAGTAGTTGCTAAATGAGTCTTTTGCTCCTTGTAGCTTGTATGAAATAAGTGAAAGTTTTTGAGGATTACGAGTAGGAACTCATATAAAATGAGGTTGGTAACAATTTAAGTGGACTATTCGTTCTTTTAGGAAACCTTTAGGGATCACCCACTGAGGTTATTTAATTCAAATAAATCACTATAGTAAGGGTTACAACTTTCTTTCTTTCAGATATCAATGAAGCGAAGTGCTATGGCGTCTATGGTTGTTTTCCCCTCAATGGTCCCTGGACAACAGTGACGCGTCAAATAAATGTGCATCCACAGAAACCCTCTGAAATCGAACCACACTTTACGCTTTACACAACACGTGCCCTAGACAATCCTCAATTTATCGATCTCAATGACCCTGAGAGCGTGCGGCACATGGGCATTAATCCGAGAGGCAAGGTATATGTGCTGTCTCATGGTTATCTTGAATCGGGTGTCATGCCATGGGTAGGTTTATGGTTCATTCAGGAATTTGAACTTAGTTTTACTAAATTGCTTTTCTTTTCTCTTTTATTAGATGCTAGAAATGGCCAAAACTTTGCTAAGCAAGGAGCCTGAGGGCGAAGCAGCTGTTATAGTTGTTGATTGGGGTGGCGGCTCAAGTCCACCCTATGTTCAAGCTGTGGCCAACATTCGACTAGTTGGAGCCATTACGGCGCATGTTATACACATGATTTATGTAAGTTTACTTTGCATTTCTTCTTTTTATTTTGGTGTTTCTAAACAATTTTCTTTAAAATATTTTTACAGGAGGAACTGGGTCTGCACGATTTGCACAAAGTACACATTATTGGTCACTCACTCGGAGCTCATCTTTCTGGCTATGCTGGCTATCATTTGCAACGCGACTTTGGCTTAAAGGTGGCACGCATCACTGGACTCGATCCTGCTGCGCCACTCTTTACCGATACTGAGGCTATAGTGCGTCTTGACCGTTCGGATGCTGCATATGTCGATATCATTCACACCGATGCTAATCCTCTGATGAAGGGCGGATTGGGTATTTATCAGCGCGTCGGTCATGTAGACTTCTATCCCAATGGTGGATTCGATAATCCGGGCTGCGATATTAGACTGCAGGAGTACATGAAGAATCGGAAGAACTCCTTATTGGCCACAATGCAGGAGTTCTTGGGCTGCAATCACATACGTAGTCATCAGTATTTCATAGAGAGCATTCTGACAAAGTGTCCATTCATGGGCGTTACATGTGAGTCATTTGAGGTGAGTTGGATCATTTTTGTATGCCTCTGACTGAATAATTATTAAATTGTTTGACTTTTATAGAGTTTTAAAGAGGGCAAGTGTTCGCGTTGTGATGAACATGGACATCATTGCATGCGCATGGGCTATCACAGCTATGAGGACTATAAAAAACTGCGTCACACTCGAAAAATTAATGATAAGAATCCACCCGTGTTGTATCTGATGACAGGGGAAAACAAGCCGTACTGCCGTAAGTTTTGCTAGATCTCTACAGTTCATTTTTACTATTGTATAATATTTTAAAGTTAAACAGATAGACCATTTGAGGAACAAATTTTAAAAGTTTTATAGGTTTTTCAAACATTTAGATAAAAATATCTTAAGTAGATGTAAAGAAAGATGTGCAAATGTAAGCACTGGAATTTTAATGTGCATTATGTGTACTACATATCAGGTCCTGCTTTGGAAAACATATTTAACCCTTTATTTGGCAGTGCAACAGAACTGTAACAAACCGAATAGGTTCCTAGTTAGACGCTTCAAGGACAATTTACACAAAATAAATAATTTTTGCATAACAGCCACAAATTGAAGAACATGATTCTGAGACAGAAAGGGAAAAATAGCTGGAGTTTTTTTGGAGCCCAGTCTGGTTAGACAAGCCGAAAAATAGTCAGTTTTCATAAATGTTTTTGGAAAAAGTAAAAAGTATAAGTACTCAAAACTATTCAGGTATATTTATAGTACTTTGGAGAAGATTGTATAGAATTTTCAGATTGTTGAATCAATATCCTAAAGGTCGCAAAAATCATCTGAAACTAAAAATCAACTAATTTTCCTCTTTAGTAAAGGGTGTTTTTTTAAGAGGTATAGAACTTCGAATTGAAATAAAATACAAGAAAATCGTTTTAATGTCCATCAATTTGGCTTTATTGGAAGGATAATTTTATGCCATTAATGTTTAAATATGATTTCGGGCATGTGGCCACCACGGCTGGCTCGAATAAAGCCAATTCTACAGGTCCAATTTTCAACCACTTTTTCGAGCATATGGGGCCGTATGTCGGCAATAACGCCACGAATGTTGGCTTCCAAGTCCCCTAACGTTTCTGGTTTATTGGCGTAGACGAGCGACTTCACATATCCCCAAAGAAAATAATCCAATGGTGTCAAATCACACGATCTTGGTGGCCAATTGACAGGTCCATTCCGCGAAATTATGCGCTCATCGAATGTTTCCTTCAATAAATCGATTGTGACCTGCGCTGTGTGGCATGTAGCGCCGTTTTGTTGGAACCACAACTTATCCACATTCATGCCATCCAATTCGGGAACAAAATAGTCGGTTATCATGGCTCTGTACCGGTCTCCATTAACGGTAACTGACTCTCCAGCATTATTTCGGAAGAAGTATGGCCCAATGACTCCACCAGCCCATAGAGCACACCAAACAGTCAGTTTTTGTGGATGTAATGGCGTCTCAAGGGTCTCATGTGGATTCTCTTCACTCCAAATGCGGCAATTTTGCTTGTTGTCGTAACCATTCAACCAAAAATGAGCCTCATCACTGAACAAAATTTTGCGATGAAAATCAGCATCGAGATTAATCTCATTTTCGGCCCATACACCAAAATCACGACGCATTGCATGGTCTCGCGGCTTTAATTCTTGCACAAGCTGGATCTTGTAAGGTCGCAAGCCAAGATCTTTGTGCAAAATCTTCCATAAAGTTGATGGACAAAGCTCCAATTGCTGTGCACGGTGGCGAATCGATTCATTCGGGTCCTCTTCAACATTTTGGTCTACAACGGCAATTGTTTCTTCGGTGCGCACTGTTCGACGTCTCTGCGGATGCGTATTATCACATAGAGTAAACGTAGTACGAAAACGACCCATGGTTAACCGAATTAATTGCTCTGATGGACGATTATGTCGACCATAAAATGGACGGAGCTTGCGGTAAACTTCGCGAACTGAACCATTATTTTCGAAATAAATTTGCACGATTTGCAAGCGTTGTTCTTTTGTCAACCTGTTCATGATGAAATGGCAAACCAAACTGAACATAAATGACATTAGAGTTGCCAGATTTGACCACAAAATGCCAGTTTTATCTCTATTCGAAAAACAAACCTCTAAAAAAAAACACCCTTTATAAGTATGATTACGGAATAGACTACTTTTAACCCATTAACCGCGGCTCTCAAATGCTTCGTACGATTTTTACGAAATTTCTTGTGCTTTTCTATATTGATCACAGGAATTACCACATTCATTTTTAACTTTGTATCTTTCACCGTAGTCGAGATATGAGCTGGGTATAAAAATACCCAACCGTCGTTAATGTGTTCTAAATGGGCACAAATTCCTTCTGCAACGACATCACAGTTTTATATCAGGAATTTCCTATCAATAGCAGGTATAGTTGGTTATTTAGCTAAGAGAGCTTTTACATTTTTTATGTAAAAACATAAAATTTTTTACAAATGATGATAACACAAATTTTACGATTTTTGAACTTAATCACTTTTGACTTTAAAAATGTAGTAGTTAGCGCGAAAATTTCTTGACACACTCCAAAAACAATTTATAGCTCTTTGTTTTTTTAAAGCAACAAAAAAGAAATAAAACACTTAGCTGTTACCAATCCTGAGATACGATCAATTCTGCAGAAGCATTTTCATGGGTAATCAAAAATACATGGGTTAATGAAATTGATTAAAAATTGACAAAATGACGGCGTTTGAATTTTTTTTTTAATTTTGACTGAAAACTTTCGTTTAATTTTTGTTGATAAAAAATCGGTTAGATTATGGTCCATTCCATGGAGAATTTAATAACGTGTATTTAAAAAAAAAACCCATTAAGATTCGTTAAAAATTGACTGAGTTCTAAGAGGTGGGCAGCTCGATAACGTAGTTTTCCCCAGAAAACGCGTTTAAGGGGAACAGTGTAAAAATTTCAGAAAATAAAATATTTTGTCTATTTTCATAAACTATTAGTTTACACCCCAAAGAATATGCAAATCAAGTTTCAAGTGAAAATTCGTCATGCTACTATAGCCGCATAAGAGCCGTCGTTTACTCAAAAACACTTTTATTGACTTGGTTGACAGCATAACTACACAGTAAAAAATTTGAGGGTAAATTTTATCTTTTTTATAACATTTGTGTGGTATAAACTTTTTTGTTCCAAACAATTTATAAATTTTGTACCACTCAATATTATGAAAATAATAAAACATAAATAATTTAAAAATTTGATATGGATATCATGTCTCAATCAAAATATATTCTGGTTCGAAAGAAAATATTCACCGAAATCGGGAAATTTAAAAATATAATGGTTTCGATTGGTCTGGAAATATTTGTGAGATTTGATGGTATAACTTTTAAAACATTTTTGGTTTGGATTTGTATGTATGCCAAATAGTATAAAATTTATGCTCATATTTTTTCTGTGTAGACATTTTTCGTCCGATCGATTTCATTCATATACAGAATGACCATCTCTGATTTGGGTGACATTTTTCATGGAGCCATCACTGACGGAAATTGAAAACTTAGTTTGGAGGAAAAAAGTTTTACGTGATTTTTGGCTGAGTTACAAGGTGAAAAAATTGATGAAAATCGGCGTGATGCTTAGGAATTATGAAAATTGGAAAAAACAAATATTAAAAAAATAATAATCAGTTTCGAACATGAGCAAATCGAATTAAAACGACGCTTACCTCCCATACAGAGCTACTTTATCAAAATATTAAAGTCTCTCAAAATTCTATAAAAATTATTAAAATCGCTTGAAATTTTGCACATAAGTTTTGGTTTCAAATATTAATTCTATATTTGAAATTTGTCAAAAAAGGATGAAAACCACATCTACCTCCCATACAAAGTGACTATATGAAAACGGTCAAACCTCTACAAGAATGAATTAGAAATTCAGGAAAGATCATTGGCAATTCACAAAAAATCAATTCAAATTTAAAAATTCCATACAAAATTCAAAAAAGAGCAATTAAGATTCAGAATATATCAATTTAAATTAAAATTTAGAAATTTCATTTGTATAAAATGTTATAATTCGTTTTTAATTTAATTTTATGATTTGTATTGTATTTGTTATTTATAAAATATCAATTCAGAAAAAATTTTTGAATTAATGATTAATTGAGATAGAGATTAATGAAAATTTAGAAATTTCATTAGTATTTCTATAAAGATCAATTGAAATGCAAAATAGATATATTAAAATTAAAAAAAAAGATTAATTATATTCAGAAAAGATCAATTGAAAAACATATTACACTAGTAATGGTAATGAAAGTCGAATTGGAAATGGTAAGGGTAATGGGAATGGTAATGGTTATGGTAATTTTAATGGTAATGGTAATGGAAATGAGAATGGGAATGGTAATAGTAATGTTAATGGCATAGCATACATACAAAAATACGCGTACTGTATTGGTTCTTAAGAATGTACCGAGCACACGTAGTTAAAAAATAAAAACAAATAAGGTTAAATTCCTATATATTTTAGCTAAGTCAAATTTGTATGCATTCATTATTAGCAATTGTGCGGGTTCACAGTGCACATGGTCTTGTATGACATCGCCTTGCAAAATGGCAATGAGCTAGCATTTACGCTGGCTGGCATGCATACAAAGCATCAAACGTATGCATACGTCCTCAATGCTGTATGCATTAATGTACTTGGGCTGTGTTGTAATACTCGTTTGTTCGGGTTTGTTTTCAGATTAATAGCTTTTATTTCAGAAAGCGTTAGTTGTATTTCAGAATTGTGAAATGTAGTTCAGAATCCGAAAATTGTATTTCAGAAAAGTAAATTGTAGTTCAGAATAGTAAGTTGAAATTTAGAAAGCGTAAGTTGTATTTCAGAATTGTAAAATGTAGTTCTGAAATCATCAATTGTATTTCAGAAATATGAATTGCAGTTCAGAAACTGTAAAATGCATTTCAGAACATATAAAATGTAGTTCAGAATCTGTAATATGTACTACATATACATATATACAACTTATGAATTACCTTTATCCATGTTATACATATCGATACGTCCAACGTATAAGTTGATAACTCTAATTACCAACTTTTAAGCGGACAGTTTTCTTGAGAATCCGCGCATTGGATTCCATATGGTAACAAATTTTTGAATCCTTAACTGAAAATTTGAAGGATTGTCAGCAATTTAAAAGTACAAATTTCAGTACATTTATATGGAGAAAAACATTTTAAATGTGAATTTCTAAAAAACTGTGATTTTTCGAATTACCAATTTTCATGTTGACGTTACGTATCGTTATTATGATTAAAAGATACATAACTATTGCATCGACATGACAGTTTTAAAATGCTAGCAATTAAAAACAACATAATCGGCTTACAGGATTTAAATCCTTACATTATGTAAAATATTAATACATAGATATATATTAATCGTATATGATTAAATGAAGCGTATCCGCGAACAATGTTGTAAGCGAAAAAGTTTTAATTGTACACACACAGAAAAAAATAATTGTAAAATCAACTAGAAACATAATGATTTTACATGTTTCCCCTATGATTTTGCTTCATAGGGATTTATAGTAAAATCATTGTGATTTTCATGTAAAAATCGCAACAAATTTTCATGTTGAATCATTATGAAATCATGTTAAATCATTATGATGGTCATGTTGAACCATTATGAAATCATTATGATATGCAGCTGAATCCTAACCTCAGTTTGAAATAAAAAGAACTTCAAGTTTAGGTTTTATCTAGTTTTTTTTTATTTGAAAAATGAAAAAATACGACTTATAATTACAAAACATACCTTAATTTTTCTCCAACTAAATAGTTTTCTCGATAACGTGCACGAAGTCCTATGGGTGGTATAGCTTCCTGTTTACCTTCCTTAGATAAGTACCTTAAACTTTTCTAGTCAACTGAAGCTTCTGTTTCTATTGAAAAGTAATACAGCATTTTGATATTATTTTGTAATAGTAACATAAGTCACATATCACATTACCTTGTTCATCTGCGTCGAAGTTTATGGATTCGACTACTTACACTTGTATTTACTTTTCATTCCACTTGTTTTACTTTTTCAGCTATTACAAACTATTTTAATTTTTAACGAAGCTACTTCTCGCGATAAAACTTCAAATGTGCTAGAAACAACGGAACTTCTTCAGCACGCAAAATTGTTTTTTTACATGATGCAATAATAATTTTACTAGATTTCATAATGATTCAACATGATGTCATAATGATTCTACATTAAATCATAATGATTCTACATGAAATCGTGTTGATTAACTTTTTACATGATGCAATAATGGTTTTACTGGTTTTCATAATAATTCTACATGAAATCATAATGATTTTACATGAAATCATAATGACTTTTATGTCGCTACCACCATGAAATATAAAATCATGTAAAATTAAATTAACTATGCATCACAATGATTTTACTATGCAAAATTTTTCTGTGTGCAACGTTCTAAAATTTTAATACAAAACGAAACTTTTTAAAAAGGTGTATAATTGGTAGAGCTGTAAAAGATTGCAATCATTTCGAGTTTCAAAGAATTGCTTGTTTTGTTAAGCAGGGGAGCATTTTAAAGCGTAACTTTCGAAAAAAAAGGTTTAAAAGGTTCAAATACTAATAATATTACACATTCTGAACTACATTTCCTATTTTCCGAAATACACATTACAGATTCTGAACTACAATTCATATTTCTGAAACACAATTGATGATTTCTGAACTACATTTTACAATTCTGAAATACAATTTACGCTTTCTGAATTTCAACTTACTATTCTGAATTACATTTAACTTATCTGAAATACAATTAACGAATTCTGAATTTCAACTTACTATTCTGAACTACAATTTACTTTTCTGAAATACAATTTACTGATTCTGAACTACATTTCACAACTCTGAACTACAATTCATATTTCTGAAATAAAATTTATATTTTCTGAACCACAACTTGAAAAGGTGTGGTCTAGTAGTTAGTTGAAGATTTTATAATTGTTTAATAACTCGTTAAAATTATATATTTTCAAGCATACTAAAGTTAAATAGCATGATGTTCTAGTGGAGTTTATGTTTTTAAAATTAGAAATGGCGAATTTCGTTTTGCACAAGTATCAGCATACTAGCTGAAACCCGGCGCGTTGCTGCCACTCTCCCTATTCAAACGCCCATAAAATGTTATCAGTTAAACAGCATGTCTAAATTGAGGTAGAATACTGAATTCCGAGACTGTGCGACCTATATCCACAAAGCCATTCGATATAATAAATTAGGGTTGTATAGGAAGTGCCACGCCCTCTTGATCACCGCTCATAGAATGTAATCAATTAAACTGCATGTGTACATGGAGGTTGAATACCGAATTCCAAAACTGTGCGACATATATCTCCAAAACTATTCGATAGCACAAATTTAGGAGGTGCCACTGCCCTTTTCCTTACGCCCATAAAATTTAACCAATGAAACTGCATGTGTAAATTGAGGTCGAATACTGAATTCCGAGGCTGAGTTACCTATAACTCCAAAGCTATTCGATATCGCAAATTTGGGTTAAGTTGGAGGTGCCACGCCCCCCGACAAACTCTAAAAAATTTTATCAGTAAATCTGCATGCGTAAATTTTGGTCAAATACTGAATTCCGATGCTGTGCGACCTATAACTCCAAAGCTATTTGATAGCACAAAGTTGGGTTGTATGGGAAGTGTCACTCCCCTTTTCCCTACGCCCATAAAATGTAAGAAATGAAAGTGCATGTATAAATTTAGGTCGAATACCGATTTCTTACGCTGTCAACCTATAACTTCAAAGCAATTCGATATTGCAAATTTGGGATGTAAGGGAGATGTCAGGCCTCCCTGTCCAACGCCCATAAAAAAAATCATTGAAACTGCATGTGTAAATTGAGGTCAAAAACTGAATTCCAAAGCTGAATTCCTATAAATTCAAAGCTATTCGATATCACCAATTTGGATTGTATGAGAGGTGCCACTCCCCCTTGTCCAACTCCCATAAAATTTCATCACTGAAACGGTACGTCTAAATTGTGGTCGAATACCGAATTTCTAAGCTGTGCAACCCATAACGCTATTCGATAACACAAATTGTTTTTATATTAATGGGAGGTAAAAGAAGGTGTGGCATTTCTTCTTAAACCATCTCGTACTCAAAGCAAAGCCACTTACAAAATTTGAGCTCAATCGGACCAATAGTTTTGGAGTATTGTGATATTTCCAAAAGTAGGCGTAGATGAAGTGTGACAACGCCCGTTTTTATTAAAGTTTTAATTTAATACGACCAAAACCTTCTTAAATATAGCATTTTTATTGATTTGTGGGCGATAAAAGGGGTGTGGCATTACTTTTTTCCTAAACCTTTGCGTAGCAGTTACGAACAAACCAGTAGAAGGAAGTATCCTATTTGGTCTAGTCGTTTTCAAGTTTTAAGCATCCGAACAAATCACGATTCATTTTTATATGTACAGATATTGATTTGTGGGCGCTAAAAGTGGGCGTGAAAACATTTATGTATCGTGACTGCCTCTTGGAACACTTACACAGCAAGTTTCAGTATAAAAATGTGTAGAACTCCGGAATTGCCATGATTTCGAAAAAGTGAGCGTATATATATTGCGACGAAAAAGTTATTTTTGTACAGTTACTGACAGTTACCATCTGAACAAAATGATAATATCTTAGTTTTTACGATCGAAACCGTCTGATATATATCCCTTATTTGGTTTGTGGTCGATAGCGCAAATTTGGCTTGTATGGGAGGAACCACGCCCCCTCGTCCAAACGTTACCAAACCTCACAGGAACAATCTATCTCCTCGGCAAACGTTGTTCTGCCACAGACCGCCTTACTGCTATACACAAAAATGTCAAGAAATGTCAAATATATTCACCATTTTCAGTACAGCTGCCGAAAGTAGCCATGTGCACTAAATAACCACATTTTAGTCTAATACGATCAAAACCGAGCGAAATATAGCATTTTTGTTGTTTTGCAAGCGGTAAAAAGGGGTGCGGTAAAATGTTTCCCTTGAGCCATCTCGTAATCGAAACAAATCGACTGCCCAAATTTCAGCTCAATTTAGGTTAAGCCTGGCGCACTTTACTTCACTGGACGCTAACTCCCCGAAAAGTGAGTTTAACTAAAGTAGGGCAGTCCTATTTTTAGTGCACTTGCCGAGAGTAACCATATGTACTGAATTACAAAATTTTTGTCTAATACGACCCAAACCGTTGAAATAAAACGTTTTCATTGGTTTGTGGGCGGTAAATGGGGGGCGTGGAGACCAATTTTTAGTACAGTTGCTAACAGTAACCGTACAAACTAAGCCAACATTTTAGCTCAATCGACCCAGTAGTCAATTTTGATGGTTTCTTAAAAAGTGGGTGTGGCTATATAGCGCTGACGCCCTTTTTTAGTACAATTGCCGAAAGTAACCATACAAACTTAAGTATCATATGTTAGTCTCATACGGCCAAAACTGCACGAAATATAGCATTTTCACTGATTTGTGGGCGCAAAAGGGGGCGTGGAAACCAATTTTTCGTACAGTTACTGTCAGTAACTTCACAAACCAAAGTAACAAATTTAAGTCTTATACGACCAAAACCGTCTGAAATAAACCATTTTCATTTATTTGTGGGCGGTAAAAGGGGGCGTGGAAACCCATTTTTAGGACAGTTGTCGACAGTAACCGTACATACTAAATTACAAAATTTTAGCCATATACGACCCAAACCGACTGAAATATAACATTTTTATTGATTTGGGGGCGGTAAAAGGGGGGTGTGGCAAATTTTTTTCCTCAACCATCTCGTACCTGAAACAAATCGACTGCTAAAATTTCAGGTCAATCGGTTCAGTAGTTTTGGAGTCTATAGACATCACACAGCCAGACACACATCGTTTTGCTTTATATATATGTATATAGATATTGATTTGTGGGCGTTAAAAGTGGGCGTGAAAACATTTATAAATTGTGTTCGTCTCTTGGAGCACCTAAAAAGCAAGTTTCACTGTAAAAATGTGCAGAACTCCGGAATTGCCATGATTTCGAAAAAGTGGGCGTATTTATATAACGACCACGCCCATTTTTTGTACAGTTACCGACAGTAACCATCTGAACAAAATCCCCAAATCTTAGTTTTTTACGATTGAAACCGTGAGATATTTTTCTTTTTTTTTGTTTGTGATCGATGGAGCAAATTTGGCTTGTATGGGAGGTACCACGCCCCCATCTCCAATCGTTACGAAACCTCACAGGAACACTCTCAAGATATGGCTTTATTTTCCCTGAAAATTTCATAAAGATCGGTTCAGCGGTTTTGGAGTCTATACGTGATATAGCCACATACCCACATACCCACATACCCACATACCCACATACCCACATACCCACATACCCACATACATACATCCATTTTTATATATATAGATCACAACACCATTACCGAATTTTTCAAAATAAAATTAAAAAAGATGAATGAACTTAAAAAAATTTGCACAGATGTTGTTGATGTTAGTTTGCCCATGTTGCCCATGTTGTTGAAATGGTTTGCCCATTCGCACTTATTGTGAGTTTAACAACACTCAATATCTTTTACAGTTTGAGAAAACTTTTTTAGTATAAAAAATATGTACATACTCTATTCTAATCTATTTTGTCAATTTAACTTATACAATTTTTTTTCCTCTTCTTTTAGGCGTACACTACAAACTCACCGTGCGCGTTTCCAGCAATGATGAGAGTACTCTGCATGGTGGCGAAATTGGCACTGTATCCGTTCGTCTGCATGCTCACAATAGGAAAACTACGGAACGCATAAAATTCTCTGAGAAACCAATGTACTTTGAGCCAGGTTTTGAGTACAGTGCCTTGGTGCCGGGCAAAAATCTACGAGATCCTATCTATGCCACTGTCTACTGGGAATATCAAACAAATCTGCTGAATCCGCTAACTTGGCGTATTCTATCGTCGCCACGCATATTTTTGGACTATATCGTTGTTGAGTCACTGGAAAATAACACACATTTGAAGTTATGTCCGCTCGATGAAAGCGCCATAATATCCGGTAGCGAGAATATGCTGCAAGCACGATTCTGTCAGCCATAAGAAAATATTTGTGTCCCTTACGTCGTGCGATATGCTCACGTAACGGAACGATGTCGCTGTACAAATATCATCTACACAAACCATTAGGTTTAAACTTAAGCTACTTGCACAAAATGTGATTCAATGCACACACTCACACACATCATATTCGTTAACTGTTCCCACTTTACTGTAGCCATGGCACACACTCACCAACTTATTGGCTGAACTGGAGTGGTTTCGGTAGCATATCGTAACCGGTACATAGTAGTCGGTACATAAAAATTTAATCAATGCAATTTAATATTATTAGACACTTCATTCGCGCTTTCATTCTTTTGTAAATAATTCATATTTATTTATACATATTTTGTGTACGTTAAAATATTTATTATTAGTGGAGAAAATAAAATACCTGTGTAAATAAAATTTTAGTTTAAGGATATTTAAATAAAAAAACGAATATATAAGCTGAATAGCATCACTTTTGGTTTTTGATTCAAGATAATTTTTTAACGATGACGAAAATTAGAAAAACAGTTATAATATTTATTAGCAGTGATGCCAGAGCGGAATATAATATTCCACGAGGGGAGTATTTTTGTTTCTGAGAGCATATTTATTGTTCAAAAATATGCAGCATAAAAAGTGAAATATTTATTTAAATCTAAATTTTTACCAAATTTTTCAAAAATTTCTACTAAAAATAACTTTTATTGGTAAATGTCATGAAATCTTTAATTGCTTACATTATTTTTGGGGCGAAAATGCACAATTTTAAGGATGCCCAAAAGGGTTAAATCTATTTACAGATTTAAAATAGTTTTTGTGCTTTCCCTACTTTCATTACCATTTAGCAATGCTGAAGTTGAGCGAATTTTTAGTTACATGAACCTTTTTAAAACTAAACTCCGCAGCAGAATTCAAGATACACTTTTGAATAATTTTATTAATATGAAAACCTGCCTGCATGTAAATAACAAGTGTTGTGATACATACAATATATCTGATAACTTTATAGAAATACTTCATAAAAATAATTTATATAAAAATATAAAAAAACAACTATGATTTAAATGTTGATCTCGATGATATTCCTGAATTTTAATTTAATGAAAATATATATATATATATATTATATATATCGTCGCCCTAATTCCAATAGGACGTGTGTCAAAATTGGTCAAACTAACGTTTATTAGTGGTCTAGGTAGATTGGTCAAAACTACATCTATGTCCTTTTTTAGTTATTAATGTTTGTATGATAAAAAATGGAGGTAGCACGTTTGAAACATTACATTATCGTCTGAACTTCATACAAATAATAAACAGTTTTCTTTGCCTCCTGAACAATAGATAATTTTGACTTACGTCGTATTAGAATTAGGCCGACGATATATATTTTATATTATATAAGTAATTTTTAATGGAAATTCTTGAAAAATTTGGTAAAAATTTGGAAATTTATATATATATATAAATTATTAGTCGAAACGACTAATACGGGTTATCCAGGGTTAACTGGAATTCATATGTACCTACCTACTAATATAAAAAAATTTTTATTCACAGGTATATGTATTACTATACGTTTACATCTGTGGTGTTTAGGTAAAGAGGTACATGTCAAAATTTGGAAACAATCAAAATTGGAATTGTAAAACATGGCTATCACCTGAATGAGACATGACTATGAGAGATCACTAACATGTTTCATAAAGACATCCTAAGTTCACTAAATCACTCTTTTTTGAAAACAAAATGTTTATAGGAAATTCATTCATACTCTGGAAGACCACTCAGCAACCAAAGATTTCCTTGTATTAGGATAGATCACAAAGCATCCAATGGATACTCTGGGAGATCACACAGTAGCAGAGATATTTTTCATATCTCAAATAATCACTTAGTTTAAATGCATTTTCTGGAAGATCGCACAACAACCAGAACCATTTTATACTTTGGAAGAACATACAGCAACCAGTGCTTTTTCTTACGTTACGGATGTTCACTACCCAGTGGGCAATTCAGTCAGGCCTCTTGAAAAAAAGGCATGTATTAACTGCTTCCTTTGGCGTCAACACACCTCACAACATCACTGCATCGATGGGGGCTTCTAAAAGGCCCAACTGTTAAAGGGAAGGCAAGACAATTGTTTTTATGATCTATTGAATAATTACATGAATTAAGATTGTGAGCTTTAGATCAAGTAAGTTTTCAAGAAGGCAACAACAACAACTCTGTATAGAGTAAATCACTTAGCTGACTGTCTAGTCTGTTTCGGAAATCGCTACATTTGCCTCTTCAGTAGTATTTGAGTGATTAAGCTGTGATCAACTCACTGTTTAAACTAGCATATGAATTTACAGATTTTGGAATTCATTCTTATGAATTGTATGGCTGCTAATCATATGACACTTCAAAGCAGTAGGCTATTTATAGATCAGCGCCATCAACTCTATCAAGGGTTGCCATCTGTTGTAGTTGCTTCTTCATTTATTTCAATATTCATTGGTGTTCGATAGTTTGTCGAAATGCACCATAGAAATGAAACGAGTTTTTGCTTCGCCAGAAGCTAGTGTTCTAACTGAAAGGTGGCTATTTTCACAACCAAATGTTCAATTACACATGACTTTGACCGAAAAATCGATCAATTATAAGATTATTTAATTAATTTGACATTAATTAAACTTATTTGGCCGTGCTCCGCCATAGTTAAGTTAATTAGTTTTTATGATCTTTTGAATAATAACATGAATTAAGATTGTGAGCTTTAGATCAAGTAAGTTTTCAAAAAGGTTTCTCTGTGACGTTTTCGTAATTTCTCTGTGATGTGTATGTGAGTTGAAACCCAGTGGGCAATTGCAGGAGTCCGAAGGCCTTCTAGCAGGCCTGCGTTAGGTTTTAAAAAACCTTCCACACTCCTCGCAAACACCGTTTCATTGCTTGTATGAAATGGGAAAATTTGTCAGGCCTTCCGCTCTCCTTGCTCAAAATAGACATGCCAGAAGCGCTCTTTCGAGAAGTCACGTTAGAACAGTGTTGCCACTTTGTGAGTAATTCCTCAAAACGTTAGGAATTTAAAGTGGCTGTGAGTAATTTTTGAGTAATTTTGGAGGAAAATTTTTAGAATTTTTTTTAATATATACACGCTCAGAAATCTTGGAATTAATTTTAAGCCAAGCGTTGGAATCATGCATTTTTTAATATATTTTTGATTAAAACTTATACTTTCAAGTATATTAAAAAATTGATTTAATGTTATCTGTATTAAAGTTTAATAAAAATTGTATTATATACAAGTTATAATACAAATTGTCTTAAATATAATACAAATATCTATAAAGCATCTGTCAAATTGTCATTCTGATTCTGAAATCTGACATTGGCCGCATTCTAGCCGAAAAAGTGCTCAAGTAGCGAAGTAGCATAAAATATTTTCGCTATATAAATTGTGACATCTCAAGGAACATGTTCTGTGAGAGCATACCATTCAGCCCGAAAGTTGTGGAACAGTTCTTTCCGCTGAATGCAGGCATTGTCAAAATAAAACTTAAAGAAATAGTTTTTGTTTACGAAAAACCATATGTTATAAAAGAAACTTTAAATGAATAAATATTTTGTTATTGGTTGACCAAATATTTTCTTTTTATTTCACTTGGAATTTTAAAAGTAAGTAAACAAAAAAAATTTGGCAGCACCTTTTTCTGGTTGGTAGAAACATACTTTAAAATAAACTGAACACTGAACTTTCCGATTGCGCTTCCCCGTCACTATAAAAAAAATTGAAACAAGTGCAAGTGAACTTATTAATTGGCCTACGGTTGTAGCTAAAATCAGTTTAAACATAAAATAAGTACAAGAAAAATTATACATGGTTGCAGTCTGCGTCGGAAGCCAAGGTATGCATTGACTATTATTTCGTTTGAAGCAATTATAGATTAACTCTTTAAGTCAACAAAAAAATTGTTTTTATACATTGGCTAATTTCGACCATATTTTTATTTTGACTAATTTTTATGCAGTTAGTTTTGCGAAATCTGACTTAGTGATGACATATTACATCTTTGTCCTTATTGGGTTAGAGATATTTTAGAGCACTCCTTAAGTAAAAGCCAGCAAAACGAGCATATAAATTCAATCAAAATTGGCTGTTTAAGATCTCGATAATAAGTGTAGATTCTTTTTACCTCGATTATTTTTTACATTCAGAGTCGTATTAAAAACGAGTTTTTAATATAAAAAATTTAGTAAATATATTTGTTTTCAAATTAAGAAAAAGTTAAAATCATATTACTATTATTTTTTTCTAATGCATCAGTTTAGCGAGTATTTAGTAAATCATATCACTAGTTTGAGAAACCGACTCGATACAAAAACAGTTTTATCATTTATCATAAGCTTTTGTTTTTACTACACGCTCAGAAATCATGGAATTAATTTAAGCCAAAAGTTGGAATCATGCTTTTTTTAATATATTTTTGATTAAAACTTATACTTCCAAGTATATTAAAAAATTCATTTAATGTTATCTGCATTAAAGTATAATAAAAATTGTATTATATACAAGTTATAACACAAATTGTCTTAAAATATAATAAATATATCTATCAAGCATCTGTAAAATTGTCATTCTGATTCTGAAATCTGACATTGTCAAAATAAAACCTAAAGAAATAGTTTTTGTTAACGAAAAACCGTATATTACAATATAAAAGAAACTTTAAATGAATAAATATTTTTTTATTGGTTGACCAAATATTTTCTTTTTATTTCACTTGGAATTTTAAAAGTAAGTAAACATATAACAGATTTATAGCTTTATTCCATAAATGTTCCATAAATTTATTCCATAAATGTTGATTTTTCCTTTCACCTTTTCAGGACAATATGTTTTAAATGTTATACATCTTGTATTACTGTTCAATACAATCTGTATTACTATTTAATACAATTTGATACAATTTGTATTAATATTTAAACAAAAACTTTATATTCGTATTACTTTTTAATAACTAAAGTATTACACTTGATTACAAATGTATTAAAATATAAACCAGAATAGTATTGTTCTAAACTTAGTTTCTATTCCAATTCTGTATTACAATTTAGTATTATGGGATTAGAATTCAATTTTAATATTTGACATATATTAGATTCTAATGCAATTCTGGTGTGGTCATATATACAATACAGTTTTTATTAGAATTTAATCCAAGATTTCTAAGCGTGTAAAGAATGAATTAATTAAAATAGTGATGACCTATTTGAATCAAATAAAAACATGTTTGAATTGAATTGGAAAAATAAAGTGCCATATATATAATTTATGCTTATAACTAAAATTTTTTAACAAAAACACGTTAAAACTTAAAAGTCTTAAAATTTTATAAGGAAAGCATAAAGCGTTTTAACCCTTTGACGATGAGTGGGTGAAAAATAACCCATTTACATTTTTAGGTCGTGTAAGCACATTTCTGGAGATATTTTCATAAAGTTAGGCTTAAAGGATGGGAAATCATTGTGGCTTTTAACGTGTGTAATTTTTCGAAATTATTTTAATTTTAAGAGAAAGAAAAAACTAGGAAGTCAAAATATATTTTTTTTTTCATAGGTATGGAAAACACAAACGATTTTCAAATACGAGCGGATGTATTTTCTCATCCAAATTATGTCAAAACCTTTAAGTAGGTACTCCAACAAAGTAAGAAATCAATTTTCTGGATTGGTTTTTATCGGGTTTTTTTAAAAAACTTAAAGTAAAAAAAAAATTTTTAAATTTCAAATTCACTTTTGTATAGAAATATGCCATTGTTGATGACAATTCCACAAACAAAAATTTTAAATTTACAGCTGTTTGGTTGTCATCCTCAAAGGATTAATATAGATATCCAATAAGATAGAAAATATGCAGAAAAAAATATATTTGATTATGTTTACTTGATAAATAAAATATCGTTTAAAAAAATATTTTTTTTTAAAAATTCATTAAAATTTGGGGAATTTTTGAGGAATTTGGGTATTAAAAAGTGGCAACACTGCGTTAGAAGTAAAAGAAATATAAATATCAAATTGAAATAAAAAACGACTAACAATTTCAGATTTGAGCCATGGTACTCTCATGTGGTGGTCCGACAACTTACCCATTTGTCTATCGTGGTTGTTAAGAATGAATAACTTATTTTGCATCAATACAAATGAAAGTAAGCTTTCGTGACCCAACTCGAAAAAAAGATTTTTGTTGTTTTTTTTAAATCTACATTTTTTTTACAAACAGTTTGTAAATCTGTGTGTTTAAAATTTTTTTTTCATTTTTTTTTAAAAATTTTCTTCATACTAAAATATGAGAAAAGACTTGGAGTTTTTCCATATAAATAATTTTCATGTACTCATAAAAGAATTAATTCGCTCTTATTTGTTACTGTACGGTGAAGACGCATAATGAAATACTGCAGAGAATTATGTGGCGATTAAGACTGCATCAGAAAAAAAAAAATAATATAAGAACGTTTTTTTATGTAAAACGATCTTGAAGTGAAAAAAAGAAAATAAAAAACAAATTTTTCATATTTAGGTTGCTATAAATTATTCCATTCTTAAAAGTACCAAAACACTTTAACAGATATTAGTAAACAAATTAAAAATCTAAAAAAAACAGTTTCAAAAGGTTCCAATCTAAAATACTTTTTAAGTTATTGCAACAAAACTGATGACACCATTGAATGACATTTTTTGCTATACTTCCGCTTATAGCTCGAAACAGGGGGCAGATGAACCCCTCCTGTCATAAAATTTTTTTCTTGTTTTGACCCAAGGAATCAACCAGCGCCGGATTGAAACGTTGATCTGGGACACCCTGTATATTAATTAAATGAATTTACCCCCAATAAATGTTTTCTAAATTCAAAATCTGACAGCGCACACCATGGTTTTAACTTGTCAGCTGCATGCACCAACTCAAAACTTATCTGACTTGCTTAAGTACTTTCTGTATCAGCATTAGCGTAGCAAGTGCCAAAAGAAGCGGTGCAAAATTGACAATCAAATTTTTCAACACAAAATTATAATTATTATGTAAATTTTTTTGTATAAATATAAATTTTTCTTTTAATAGGAGTGCATAATTAATAATAAAGTATAAATGTTTTTTGAATACCTATGATTGATTTTATTATATTGACTGCACTCTTTTATTTCAGATGCCAAAGTTTGCAAAAATATCTAAAAGCATTCCTTACAATGCTTTCGTATGAAGTAAAACAAATCTAAACGTTATACATGTATAATGTTGGGGGGGTCCAACCATCATTAAGATTAATTACAAATTTTCATATATATTATTTATTTATTTATTTATTTATTTATTTATTTCATTGTAAGTAATACAAAGGCCTTATTGGCCAATTTACATATTACCAGTATTTAGAGTATTAATTGGATTAATGCCACAATTTTATATATAATAAACAGTTTTGCTTTATGAATGCTTTTATGTACACCCAAAAAAAATGTTGTAACACTAAGAAAATTTGTGTGCCTATTTAAAAAAAATCTTTTATTTTTGACTCCAAAAAGATAGCTTTTTAATACAACAAGATAGGTGTTGTTAAATACAAAATTTTAATAATTAAAAATTAAAATTTTAATGTTGTAATTATGAAAAGACAAAAGTATGTGGACAAATGTGTATTTTTATCTTTAAAATGTCGTAACTTCCTTATAACAAGATCATGCGGTTACATGAAAATTTTTTATGTAAATATGAAAATAGCAAGTTTTAACATTTGAAAAAATCAATGTTGATGTAAAAATCTTTGTTGTAAATAGAAACTTACCCATTTTTACTTAAAATACACTTAAAATAACAAACATATGGTTTCGATTTAAAAACAGTTTTCTTTAGAATAAAGAATTTATATACACCTGTGTGAAAAAATTGTCCTCTAAAATAATACATACAAAATTTGTTGATCAGTGAGAAAAAGCGTTTGTTTATTACAAGTAAGTACATTGATTTTATTTAATGATTTAGTAACGATTATATTTGTTGAGGTATAAATAATTTTTCTTTAATAATTGCTAGCTTAGATATTGATTCAATGCTAATTAAGGAAAATAGCTTATACTAAAAACAAAAGAATTTTTACTTTGGACAAATTCATTGTTATTTGAAAAAACAAATGTAAGGTATAAAGTAATATGACGTTTCTTTTATTATAAACTGAATTAACGAAAAAGGGTCAAATGAAAAAAGAAACTGGAAAAAAGAGTGTATATATGGGCATTTCTATCGTAACTCACGCGACATGTGTACGCCTTAAAGCTTCGTTTTCTCGGAAGTTTTGTTATTAATGTAAAAAAATGTCTTATGTACATGTGTCTTACAAGACATAATAATGGTATGATCTACCAAAATTGTCGTTCCTGTAACTAATTAAGAATGGCAGTGGTAAATATGGGCGTAACTTACGCGACAAAAAAAAGGAAGTGTGTTTTACAACCATGTTCAGATGGCAAAAACGTAGCGAATTTTAACATATAATTTGATTTTGTTTTCAATTTTTAAATAATGGGAAAACAGTGAAACTTCATAATAAAACCACTTTACCTATGGACTTTGCTTATTTAAAAATATATTCAGATTCCAAAAAAATATTTGACGTAACTCACGCGACAAAATTTATATTAGGTAATTTAATAATTAGGTAGTAAACTAATTATGTAAATAAGTAATTAAAAAACAAATTTAATATATTGTCCTTTTCTTGCCTCAATCATTTTTTTATTATCTTTAGCTAATGCCTTCCATTTTTACTAAAACAAAAAGTTTACGAAACATTTACTAAACATTTACGAAAAAGGAAACTATATTTGTGAAACAGTGCAGACGATTTGATCATCATGGTTATTGAATTTATATAGAAATTTCCTAAATTAATAAAATTAAAATTCTTCTCTTAGATAATATTATAAAATAAAAGTTTTTAATAAGTTTTAAGTTTTTGGCCACGGTTGACTTTTTTCTGGAAATGCCCATATAAAAGAATATTTTCAGTTTTTTGCTGCTTCAACACTTCCTTGTGACCCTGGGACTTCACTGTCTACATCTCAAAAAAATTGGCAAAGGATAATCAAGAAGATAAAGAAATAGTGAATGCGTATTTTTTATATTAAATTTTTTTTTTATATTTAGGGCTTCCATGAACCCTTAAAATAGATTTTTCCCCATACAAATCGTCTGGGAAAAACTTAAATTAAAAAGCGCCACATTTATACCTTAGCCGATTTTTTAAGACTTATAGGGTTGGGTCTTAAGGAAGAGTTTAAGCTGCGAAAATTAAACTGGATTCTTTAAAAACCACCCTAATATATATAATACATATATACATATTCTTAAATTAATTTTTAATTATGTGTGTTAATAATTTAATTCTCGGATACGGTTTATCTTTTTTAGTTGTAATAGAAAAGAAATACTTTTGAATGAAATGCCACACAGATTTTAGATTTTAAATCATATGTCTATAGCTGATATTATATTGGACATTTTGTATTGAATCCTATCAAAATAAAGTGCAACCTCCTGTGGGTTTATTATCTCACCAACAATAATTACGAATGGTTGCATAGTCGCCTACTGCTTGCAGATATTGGAGTGGATCATCGATAGCACTAATGGTCGGTGTTGCATACATAAAAGAATTCTGGGAGTCTTTGATTGTAAATTCTTGTGAATGCTTTGCAATATTGTTTCTAATAACTCTAAAAAAATAATATTTTTTGCATAATACCATGGTTTAAGAAATAGAGGTGTTAGTGAGTTTGGCACTTCTCTCTTAAAATGATTAAATTATGTTTCCCCGCTCTTGTCAAAAACAGCTGATAATGAATCGCAATGGAAACAAATTTTGTTTAATTCGTGTCTTTCTGCAAGTTTATAAGATTTTTAGTAAGAATATGTTCTCCGATATGTTCTTGAAGCAGTCGATATGAATGCAAAACAATTTTTATGCTGGCACCTTCCAGCGCACGTTTCTGATAAAATGGCCAAAACATTCAATGACGAACTTGGCAAATCGGCGAAGACAACTGCAATAACTTTTTGTCAACACAACACGGCACAATTAATTGCATTAAATATTTATTTATACTTAATTCGCACAATAAACTATAAAAACTATAGCACATCATCTAGCAACTCAAACATATAACACAATTTGACAACTATCAACAGTTCCGCTCTTTCGCTCACAATTTTTTGACAGAAGCAAAGAAATTCATGGTGTTGTCAAAAACTCACTAACATCTCTATTTCTTACACCATGATAAAAACGTTTAAGAACTCAGCCTTTCTTTTTAATTTTTTTTAATTTATTTGATAACTCACATTATTATTATTACACAACACAAGCCAAACACAAAACAAAATTCATAACTTCTTTCTCCAACAGCTTCAAACACACTGCAGCTCTAATCGAAAAGGTCGGCACAATTAGAGAGAAAGAGCAAGCATTGTCAAGCAAAGAAAAACCGTTCTTACAGTCCACCCTAAACAAGTGCGCGTGCGTGGTTTATCTGTCAAAATCGGCTCATGCCCATACATTTTGTATGGAGCCTACCGAAACACGCACCGGACTACCGCAACACGAATCGAATTTCCAATTTTGACAGTGCGTTCGGATGTGAAGATGGCTGCATAAAACCAAAGTATTAGAACAAAGAGCAATTAGCTGCTTTTAATTAATTAATCTCAATTGCAAATGGAAGTATTTGCTATATTAATAGATTTTTACAAAATTCTAAAAGTTTCTTTATGATTTTTAAACCATCAGACTGAGCTGGTTCGAGAGCAGCAGTTCTTTCCGCAGCGCACTTGTTTAGGTTAAGCGTAAAATAAAATTGCGTGGCGTTTGGGTACGCAGCGCAACGCGCACTTGTT
Source organism: Dichetophora obliterata (assembly GCA_963920525.1). Taxonomy (NCBI): domain Eukaryota; kingdom Metazoa; phylum Arthropoda; class Insecta; order Diptera; family Sciomyzidae; genus Dichetophora; species Dichetophora obliterata. Next base: position 108,423,262 of record OY986439.1, on the reverse strand, counting down.
TAGGGTGCACTGTTATTAAAGACAGTGTTGTGAATAGTAAAACAAAACATAAATATTTTTTTGACAATACGGAGAAAAATCATAATAAAAAAGATAGTAATAAAATATTTAACAACATTGTTTTTATTTGAAAGACTCTTTCTTTAATAATACAAATTAAGTATACAAACAATCTAACGAGCAGCATCTCTTTATAATAACAAGCATGTTGTAACTCAGAAAAATGGCAAATCTGTATATTAAAGAGATTTTTTTTTATTAACAAGAGGTTATATTAACGAAAATTTTTAAAATAAATTTAACAATGCTACAATGGTGTAACTAAATAGTAACTAAAAGTATGTATTGGTTTTTGAAAGTGGTTCGTAAAGTATGCAAAATAAATCGTAAATCAGAGAGTGCCTGGATAGGTTTCATTTGAAACTTCAAGGATTGGTCACAGTCCATGATGAGGTTAACATGAAGGTTCCAATGAAGAAGAGTTAACTATTGAAATACCAAGGTAAAGGAGGTAAGTAAGGCTGCAGACATTGTTTTCGAAACACATATAAAATGAATCACAATAGATTTTTTAAATTTATTTATGAATGGAGACCCAAAGAGTCATTGCCGAATCTAACACTTGATTTAAAACTATTTTTAACGATTAGTTGATTCATTCGAAAGAAGCTATTTCAAACTATGATAACGGTTAGTACAAACATGAAATGAAGATACACAAAATTTTGTCCTGTTCTGATAGCATTCTTGCTCTAAGATATCCTTAAAAATGACATAGATTAAAAAAAATTATATAGCAAAGATTTTTAGATTTAGTTATAGGTATTTACCCAAATATTGATTTTATGAAATCAATATCATCTTCTTATTTCAGAACATCCTTGAAAATGGCATATTTTTTAAATCATAAAATCGTTAAAAATTAAGAATTTATTTTTCAGATAGTTCTTAATGCTTCACTCATTGACACGAAGTCGATAAAGTTATTGAGAAAAAAGTTTTTCTAGCAAAAACTGCATCAACATGCACTTGACCTGGAGCCTTCAATTTATCGAAAACGGGCCAAAAGATTTAAAAACCGTAAAAGTCATTAACTTCAGCGTCCTTGAGTTATGCTGAAATGATATGTCCCCCGCTTGTTTGATATTTGGACATGCACAGTGTAATAAATAAAAGAATCTAGTGTAATTTAAGTCAATTTGCGAACGCTAAAATATCCAGTTAAATTGAGTTTAAACATCCAATTTTGGTGAGTTAAGCTCGGTTTAATTTGACTTGAGTTTAAACTCGGACTGAAAAATTGGCCCTCAGAGATATCAGAGCTTGATATCTTAAAAAACCTTTTTTAACCAAATCCGAATTTCTACGTTTCAAAAAAAGTAATTCATCATCAGTGTAAGTTATATGTGAAATATGCTTGCACCTGGAAATAATAAAGCTTATTTCATTAAAAGCAATTATGAACAAAATTACAGGGATTGGTGACCCTTAAGGTATGACGTTGTGTAGTTCGATAGTTGTGTAGAAATTTACAATTAGTTAAAAAAGATTTAATTATATAAAAAGTTTTACACCAATGCCCCAACTCTCAAGTTGACGCAAGACGATATAAGCTCCAACTCAGTCAAATGCTATTTCAAAAACAAGGCTCAAAGAAGAGACATGGTCTCTGTTTCACAGAGTGGATGAAGCAATATTTTTAAAGTAGAAAAGGGCATTCACAGTGCCCTGCCCTGCCCCGCCGTGAAAACCACTTGATGTGGGCTTATTAAATTGATCTTTGAAGCGAATCACATAAAAATTTTCGAGACAATTTTTTTTCAAAGTAGAGAGATAGCTCTGAATCCCGAAAACCAAGATGCTTGGCGAGTTGACTTGGGAATAGGTAAAATAACTGCACTCTTTCAGACTTGTGGATAGATATTTCGATCTAAAATAGTGTTGTATAGTTTTATGAGTCTATTTTTAACGTATAAGGGTAAATTTTTTAACATGGAGTAAGATATTCAATCTGCACTTAGAGTTTTTCCAGACATTGAGGAGACAGTCCATTCGAATTCCGAGTATGGGGGCGTCCATTAATTACGTGAGGCATTTAGGGGGTGGGGGTTCTCGCAAAAATAACGTAATTTTTTATCAGCAAGAAACAGTGTAGAATTATGAGATAACTGGTTAAATTGAGTAAAACGTGTTTCTCTACAAAAATATGACCACATTTTACACTATAATATTTTTCGCGGTAATGCGAGTGCAACAAAGTAGCATAGTATCTCGTCGATTGTTTTACCACCGGCTAGCTGAGCACGCGATTCGACGAGCGACTGTGTACCCGCACAATTACTATTGCTGTGTGCATGGAGAATTCGTAGTACTCTATGCATTCATTGTCATTAATACTGTATGCATACTTTACCATTAATACTGTATGCATACATTTGCATTAATATTGTAAGAAAAAAATTGCTGTTGTCATTAATTAATCTTATTATTTATTTCAGTTTTTAAAGATTTTATATTCTGTTATATTAATTTATATTTTGTTAATAATTTATGTACAACTGCAAGATTCAATAATAATTTATGTACTGTACAAGAATGGGAGTTCATATCTTTTAAGCAAGACTATTATGCATGCAAGGTTCATGCCTTAGTACTAATACAGCATGCATATTTTAGTATGCCCGTAACTGTGTACAAACAACACGCATACTCAACAAATTTGGATAATTGTTGGTTTTTTAATGACCATACATGCCTTGTCCATGCCTCTGCCTGCATACAGCATGCAGGTTTCCTGTATGCAAGCTACTCTGGATAAGGCGCCCTTACGAAAAAAGTTATTCGGCACAAATGCTCAATACAATCCATGGCTTATGTTATAATGATTCCCCAAATATTTCAACTCTAGCGATATCCATCTGTGAGCTACAATGATTTGAAATAACCTCTAAAAAACGAGTTATTTTGTAATCATATTGGCTTGTGTAATTGTTGTATAAAAAAAATTTTCAGAAATAATAACCGGAAAAAAGTTCTTCCAATCTGCATAAAAATATTAAAATTTTTGCATTTGGATTAAAAATAAAGCGTTTTTCATGAATTTTTTTTAAATTTATTTTCACTAAAATTAAAATAACTTAATTATTTCTAATGCGATCCTCCTTTTCAAGATATCGTTGGAAAGGGTTTGAGTGCTCGCATCGATTCCTAGTCAGAATTGCTTAATTTGATATATATTAAAAGTAAAATATTAATTATAAAATAAACACCTACTGAAAAAATATCGTAAGAAATTAAAAAAAAAATAAAAGGATTGAAGTTATTTGAATTCTGAAAGTTTTTGTATGGAAATAAAATAAAAAATATGAAAAATATGCATGAAAAATAGCGTTTTTTAACTTTTACAATTTTTGATGCAAATTGGAAGATCTTTTTCCGGCGATGAAGACGTTTATATTTTTAATAAATATAACATAAAATTTAACATAAATATTTTTTTAAAAGTTTCAATGCAAAAATTCTCAAAATCTGATAGAAGAATGTTTTTGAAATGCATATAATATAGCGTATAAGCGCACGATTAAGATTTTTGCCATAAATATTTTTTAAAAAGTAGTGAAACCTTAGTACCATGAACGCTTGTTTGTTGCCATACACACAAGTTTGCTTCATTGTGCACTCAAAATTGTGCCAACAGCTAAATTCGATTCAAAAGTTAAACTCGTACTTTGCAAGTAGAACGAATTTAATTTCCTCCCAAAAGTTAAATTCGTACTTAGCAAAGAGTACGAATTTAACTTTTTGCGGATCAAAAGTATTGGTTTGAGTCTTCGCTAAGTTAGCGTCGGATTGATGAATTTATCTTCACGCACTTACACATTTTTAACTAATATTTTTAAAACCGAATCATAATTTGATATTAATGCTTCTACTTTGCGTAGAACTGAGTTAAAACAAATGTTTGAAAAAAATAATTTTTTAATCGTAATTGCGGATATACTTCTGTGTTTTAAAGAAAAATGTACGCAATAAAGAAAAATGTTGTATTAATGTTAAGGAAATATATCTTTCTTTTAAAAAATGTGTTATTTTTTGTGAGAAACTATAAACGCAACTTATAGAAAACATATAGTAAAATGAAATAAATATTTCTCTGTTTTCGAGAAAAATTTACACAATAAAGAAAACGGTTGAACGTATTATAAAGAAATATTTTTCTATTAAAGAGAAAGTCTCTTTTATTAATGAGTAAATATTTCTCATTTTCATGGAAGCTTTTTGCCGTTTTTAGGGAATTTTTGGGATGACATTTAGAGAAAAGCATTCTCTGGAGCAAAGTTAATACCATTTTTCACTTAATATGATGCCTTTTTTCTCATATTCCGATAAACTTTTTTCTGAGAGTAGCTTTGCATACATGCTTTGAGATCGTTCATAAGAATTACATTTAATAGCTGCAGGTTGATTTGATTTGCGGCCAAATTACCCACTTTTTGCTGGAAGCCGATACAACTTTCTGCAAAATTATCTGGTTGTAAAAGCTACATATCATTATTAAAGTAAAGGTTATTTTTTATTTTTACAATATTGTTAATAAAATATTTTATTTAAAATCGAAAACAGTTAAAACAAGATTTAGTTTACATATAATAAGAAATACATAAAAAACTCAGCACTTGAATTCTAATTAATTTGTGCGCAGTTAAATTTGACACTTTTATTTAAGTCTGTCAAAACAAAAATAAAATGTATTAAATACTTTATTGCACCGTTTAGTTAAAATATTTTAGCATGTTTGAGGGAACACATAAAATTTACTTATATTAACATATCGACACCTTAAAATGCAGCTTAAATACATGTGTATATCTAGATTTTATTTTTTTATATGAAGTGAAAGATTATTCGTACATAACAACAACAACTGGTTGAGAGCATCTGTGCATATGTTTATTGTTTATTTTTTAATGCATCCTTATTTTGAATATGAGTACCATTTATAACTACTATATTCAATGGATAATCCTTGCAACAACGAGCTCTATCTTTAATCTTGATTTTTCGATATGAAATTGCATTTTTTGCTGGTAGCTCTAAGTAGTTGGCAGATCTTCTTTTGTTGTTGTAGGGACCCTTTTTGTTGTTGTTCGGCATGGATATTGTTTTGTCCTCTTTTGAAACACATCTTTTAGAAAATAAACAGAAAGATTTTCTTATCGCACGTATCTCGCATATTGGACGATTTTTTTTAGCTGATTTTCACGCATGCTGCCTCGCATTTGCTTTTCACTATTGCTATCCTTTTCCGCACCTTTTCTTGATTTATATGTCACAGTTTTTACAACTTTTCAAATGCATTTGCATTCGTTAGCATCTCGCGCGTCAGACGCCAGACCTGCTTTGCCGCCTGCTCCAGCGAACCCGGCGACTTACCTTTAAACATGTCCAGACTGGGCAGGAAATAGTGTGGACAACGACGATATTGTAAACATGAGATTAATTGCAAAAATATGCCATTGAGACGATCGGCGATGCTGCCCTCATCCCATTCGAAGTCGCGTGGATGTTTCTCGCATTCGTACAGCAGCAGATTTTTGAGATGATAGGCGGTGATGGGATTACCGGGCAGATCCAAATGACGATCACGTAAAGTTTTCAAAATACTCAGACAGCGACGTCGACATCCACCTGGCCATAGAAACATAAGTTAGATTAGTTAGAATATCTACACACAAAACACTTACTTACCTTGTAAAAGACGATTTTCTGCTTCAAGAAAACTCAGCACCCAAGCATCACCTTCCATGCTGGCCGCATTGTTGTTTTTGTTTTGCATTATGACACTTTCCTTGGACAGCAGATCGAAACCCTCTGTCTTCACCTCGGCCACGATGTTCGGGTGTGGCCACGGTATATGAGGCAGCGGCCAGTGTGCGGCCGATCGTGGCCAGATACCGGAGCACTTAAAGGCAGGCGTTATTTGCACCAAGAAACGGTCGCGTATGCGCATCTTTACCTCGGTCGTATCGCTGCTAATCTTCACCAAGTCGCGGTAGATGCTTTTGTCGCAGGCCTGCGCAACAAGTGTCTGAAAGCGAGCTCTTATTTTACGCGACGACAAATAACCCGAAGCTGTTATGAACTCCACCCACAGCGACATAGAACGCTTGCGTCCATCGCTCAGCTTCAGCACGGCACAACCGGGCAACGTGCCATCGTCTACGAAGTTAAAGACGCCCATTTGGTTGAGATAGAGCACAATCTCGAACTCATTCGGCGATATGACCTCGACTCCTTCGAACCTAAGAGAGATAGAAAAGATCAATAAAAAGTCTACATCGATTTGAACGAATTGTGAGGAGAGGAGTTTGGAAGGAGGTCAATAATAATTTTGTTTTTGCATTTGATTGGCACATATAGATAGCAGACTTAGATTCAGAAAGAAAGCATTTCAAGATAAATTATAGGTGTCAATACTAGTTTCTACAGTCAAGCACTCAATTTTCTATTGTTTTTTAACCTTTACAGAAAATTTCTTTCTTAATCTTTTGAGACGCAAGCATACGAAGGCAATTTGAGAAGTTATTGAGTTTTTAACTTCCCACGTAGTAACTTTAGAGCCTGAACAGAATCAAAAATCGTTGCGGCTGACGATTCGTTGTTGTTGGAAAATACATAAAAAATGTAGAAAAAAACGCAGCTCGTTTTCCGCAACGATAAATCGCAGACTTAAAATCTATGCTATTTCAATCGTCGGTCGCAACGATTTTTGATTCTGTTCAGGCTCTTAAATGCAACACTGATCCTGTCAACTACCATCTGTTAATAGACTACTGTACGAATTTAGCTTGCTGCGACGCTTAGTTTGTGTTTGTCAGCCATTGACATCAGACGAGCATTATTTTTTGCGCAAAAAAACCATCAACCAAACCAAGGAAAGGCTTGATAAATAAATACTATGGGGACTCAGCACCATCGGTTGGAATGATTCACAAGTGGTTAACTGAATGCCGATGCGGTCGTACATGCACAAGAGACACCGAACGTTCTGGACGCCCAAATGAGGCCACCACACCAGAAATGGTCAGTTAAATAACCGGTATCGTGTTGACCGATCGCAGAGTTAAAGTGCGCGAGATATGAAAAATTAAAAAATTTGGATATGAAAAAATTATCCTTTAGATGGGTGCCGCGTTGCTCACTCTTGACCTTAAACTCGATCGTGTGATTGATTCAAAGGCGTGTTTGGCTATGTTCAACAGAGATAAGAAGGATTTTTTCTGTCTATTAGTAACTAGAGGTGGGTAATAGCACAATTTTTTGTGTGTTGACTCACCAGCACATGTGCACCCTTGTGTGTCAGCACACTGTGTTAGCGCAATTGTGCCACAATCGAACAAAGCACTAATAAAAGTGTCGATAACAAATAGAGTGCTAACACCGTTTTCTATTGATTTGTTTACAATATTCACAAATTGCATATTGTCAATTATTGCAAGTAAACCAAAGTAAAAGCAGAATCAACTGTACTAAGCAAAAACTTATAAAATGTAAGTAATACAGTGCACAGTAGCGATAACCAATGAGTGTCAGTGAAGAAGCTTAGCACAACAATCTGCTATTCATCCCAACACAGCATACAAAAGTAACTTTAAGCGCAAAAGTTCGTCAAAGCTCTGCTTTTTGCGTGCTATTGTGCCACTATGTGAGTCAACGTAGTGTGCTAGCACACATGGCACACTACAGGGAGTCAGCACAGTGCCATAGCACAGCACTGAGCTACCCACCTCTATTAGTAACCGTGAACGAAGCATGGATCCATCATGCACACCAGAGACAAAGGAACAGTCGAAACAGTGGATTTCACCGTGCTCCAAAGAAAGCGAAACCGCTGCTATCGGCCGAAGAGGTTATGGCGACAGTAAAGTTATGGCGACAGTTGGGTTAAACGCGGTATAATCTACTCGATTACCTTCCACGGAAAAGAACAATCAATGACGAATACTATGCATCCGAATTAGAGCATTTCAACGACGCTTTGAAAGAGAAACGTCCAAATTTGGTGAGGAAAAAGTGCTCTTTTATCAAGACAATGCGCACGTTCACACATGCCCAGCTCCCGTTGCAAAATTCCATGAATTCAAGTATTAATTGCTTCCTCATCCAGCATGTATTCAAGATTTGGCCCCTTCCGACTATTTTCTGTTTCCAAACCTGAAGAAATGGCTCGGCGGAAAGAGATTCACCACCAGAGAGGAGCTCATCACCGAAATAGAGGCCTATTTTGAGGACCTTCCGAAAACGTATTTTTCGGATGGGATCAAAAAATTTTAGGAACATTCCTTATATACCGTGGCCACAACGGAACATCGTGGCCGAAGTGGAAAAAAGTGCCTCTCTACTTTCATTTTTCGTTTTTTTTTTCTATCTTCTTATTTTTTTTCTTCTTTTCTTTTTATATCTTCTTTATATATCTTCTTTATATATCTTCTTTTATATCTTCTTTATATATCTTCTTTATATATCTTCTTTATATATCTTCTTTATATATCTTCTTTATATATCTTCTTTATATATTCTTCTTTCTTTCCTTTTATATCTTTTTAACTACCAACCAACCACACCATCGCCAACCCCATCGCAGGTAGAAGTTATTAACTTACTACCACAAACACCAGAGTACAACGCTCCCTTTTTTTTTTTTTTTTTTTTAAGTCCAAATCGGAAAAAAAGTGCCTCTCTACTTTCATTTTTCGTTTTTTTTTTTCTATCTTCTTATTTTTTTTCTTCTTTTCTTTTTATATCTTCTTTATATATCTTCTTTATATATCTTCTTTTATATCTTCTTTATATATCTTCTTTATATATCTTCTTTATATATCTTCTTTATATATCTTCTTTATATATTCTTCTTTCTTTCCTTTTATATCTTTTTAACTACCAACCAACCACACCATCGCCAACCCCATCGCAGGTAGAAGTTATTAACTTACTACCACAAACACCAGAGTACAACGCTCCCTTTTTCTTTCTTCTTAGAAAGAAGGAGGAGAGCTTCCCCTTTGTATCGAATCATCAAGCGAAGGATAAGCTTCAGTGGATCGCAGTATGGCAGCTGCTCTACCACGTACAACACCTTGCCTGTTACCAAAGTCGTTTACAATTGATTCTAGGCATTGTCATTGTATTAAATAATGTTTTAATATGTAACTAGCGCGGCACCCAGGTGATATTTAATCCTCCCGGATTTGCTATGTTACCAATAACATTGGCATCACATCCATTGCCGTTTATATTGTAAAAATATAAACTTTAAATGGTTTAGAAGCCATACAATGCAATTGCCCCATTTTTATCATTGCAGTCCAGCACGGATACGACCTTAGAGGCGTTCAGGCATAATCCAACAGACGTAGCATCATACCACTGTTCGCTCGAACAAGTATTGTGCCATAGGTCTGTACCTGCGGTTCCTCTCGTACTACGCAGGAATGCTGTCGCAACAATTTTTGTCATTAGTAGGGTAAAACTAACCTGTTTCACGACGGTCTAAACCCAGCTCACGTTCCCTTGCATGGGAGAATCACCAGAAGAACGGCATCCACGGGCGTAACTAGCGGGGGGTAAGGGGAGTAGACTACCCTCCTTACTTTTTTAGAGTCGGCCTAATGGTTATTTTCTACTAAAATTTTTTAAAAAAGTTATTTTTAGAAACTATAATTATGAACGCATCAAAGCCATTCATACCTTTTATTGCCATCTTCATAACAAAAACCAACTTTAGTCGGCTGTTTCATTAAAATTCATACTAAAAACTATCTTCAGTCGGCCAATTCACTTTAAGTCGTACCTTAAACAAACTTCACTCAGCTAACTCACTTTCAGTCGTACCTTAAACAAACTTCAGTCGGCCAACTCATTTTAAGTCGTATCAGCGTTGAATTGTTGTAAACGAATCCAGTGTTTCTTTGTGACAAAATGCAAAAAAGTTCAGAAAACTTGTATACATTTTGTTAAAAAAGTACGGAAATAGTAATGCATAGAAATGTGAAGAGAGCAGCGGACCAAATGGAAAAAATGAACCATTTTTAGTCCAACTGTGCAACCGTGTCCTTGACCAAAAATAAAAACCGAAAACGGTATTTTTGTTTGACCAAAAAAATATAAATGAAAGGGCAATATTTATTTAAGATTAAAAGATAAAATCAGATTAATATTTTTATTTTTGAGAAAAAACTTGAAAATCATACAATAATGATTAATGCTTCAGTTTTTGGATATAGCTTAATGATAACAGTCCCTGATTCAAATACCTTGTCAAAAAGTTGAAAAAATAAGTGGAAAGCAAGCTCAATCCTGCAAAGGCTTAGTCAGTCGCCACACATACTCCCTTTTTTAAAATCTAATTAATACATTATTGTAGAACTTTCTGAGATTGAATCCAGAAATACCTAACATTTGTAATAAAAAAGTTAATGACCAACATATTTAAAGAAATTTTCTTAGCTCAAGAACTCTGATGTAAAATCTTTAATTTCATAGAATTAACATTTTAATTTAAATACAATTATAATAAATAAATAAATAATGAATTTAAGGGATTTAGTCCAACTATTGAAAAAAGGTCTGTTTTAACTTTTCAACTCGAGATGATGGCAAAAAGAACACCATTTTTAAATCTGCATTCAAAATTAATTTATTTTGATTACTTTTCATCCTGGTGCTCTTTTCATTTCACTGCTCCTCTGTGTTACTTACCGATTTTGTTATCTTGCCGTCTTTTTTAAAGTAATGACTTCTACACCGATAAGTGTAAGTGATATACTTTCTAGTACTTTTACCTATATTACTACTCTGTGAGGTAGTATGTCAGGTGTTCTAAATGGAGTCTAACAAATACTTTCTGAGCTACTTGGTCGAAAGAATCCATATACTACATGCCAAGCACATCGTATGAATACTTTTGTAGAACACGGCTGTGAGTCTAGTCATATTATTGTTGATATGTTTTCAATAGTTCAAGAGCTTTGTGTCTTTTTTTCATCCAGTTCAAAAAAGATATTCACCTTTAATAAGCAAACTTCGCATATTGAAAATGCGTTAAAATTGCGTAACTTGACAAAAACAAGATGGACAGCGCGTGCTGAAGCATTGCAATCTATATGGGCATCGCTTTATGTCTTTGTTGATGTTCTAAACGAAATTTCACAAAGCTCTGAAAAATTTGACAAGTGGACTCGAAATGCTGCATATTCGCTAACAAACCGACTCATTTCTGTGGACTTTATTATAAGTCTTATCTTTATAAAAAATGTGCTAGTAAAAATTAAACTCCTGACTGAATCTCTTGAAGCCGTTGAACTGAATATTTTAGATGCTATGAAATTTATTTCTTGTATAAGGTATGGATAACCTAATTAGTAGTGCTGTTGCATTGTTGAAATCTTTTAATGTTGATGCTGAAAAGGAATTCTCAATTCGCCATCGCCGTCGTCTTGCTCCGAAACGTTTGGATGATAACAGTGCCAACGCGGCTTATTTTTCGATGAACTGTTTTTATAGAAGAGAATTTAAACTTGTATTGGGTAAGATAACCTCACTGATGCGAGAAAAATTAAACAGTTGCTTAGAAACAATAAAGCCTCTGTATGAACTCTTTAATCCAATTCTATCTTCTACTAACTTGACCCAAAAGCGAATTCTAGAGTTTCTGCGAAGGCATAGAAACTCTATCGGGTACAGCTATGTTTCAGAATGCAATAAAAAAATCTCTTCCTGCAGTTAATAAAATGTCGCGTTTGCTGTTCACAGTGCTTGTTATTGTTTCAGGAAATGAGAGAATGTTCAGCAAATTAAAATGAGTTAAAAATTATTTAAGAACCACGAAAGTGACTCACGTTTTAATGACTTATTAATACTTTCATCGGAAAAGGACATAATTGATCTCATTAACTTAGATAATATTGCGCAGCAATGGGCTCCTTAAAAAAAGAAGAATTAATATATAATAGTTATACTTAAAAATTAAGTTTGTATATTTTATTTATAACACTATTTTTTTTAATTAATTTAAAAAATTAAAAGAAAAAGTGTAAAAGAAATTGAAAGCCCTGTTTATTTTTTAATATAAGCAATGAATTTTTAAAACAAAAACGAAAATAAATTTTTAAATGCTGACTCGATAATGTTGAAATACTTTTCGTTTATTATTTTATTTTAGGAAACAATATGAAAACTGCCTTTAAGGGATTTTCTTCACTTGAAAAAGATCGAAAGATTGAAAAGTGTTACTATATGTGGGTTTAATATTTCAGGATTTCTTAAAACGGTACCAAAGATTAACGAAAAAGTCCGTTTGAGCTGAAACTGTTTTGCATTATAATTATTATTGTAAAATCTCTAAGATTATTACCTACAATCAACTATTAAAACCTAAAACTCGAATTTTTAGAGCGTTAGAAATGTAAAAAATAGGCTACTTTTTCAATTTTTGTTTTGAAAATGGCGCCAAAAACAGGTATGAGGTTTAGTTGGCTGATTATACGTAATCTTATAGTTTCAAGTATTATCGTTTAGATGAACTAAAAAAATTTTCAGTTACCTGTTGTAAAAGCTGAGAAATCGTTACCACTTTTTTGGATTTGAAAAATGATGTCCAAATTGGTTAATGCTTAAGAGAGCATATAAAAGGCCTCACAAAAAAATTAAATTAAAAACATACTTAATTATATGTATTTTGATGTACACAAGTTTTTTTCATCATTAAAAAAGTTTTTAGTAAAAATAATTACAAAGTGTTTTTCTTAGCCGTTCAAAAATGAAAAAGACCCCTTAAGATTTATTTATATTGTTCGAACGGATGAGTAACTTTATATAATTCAACTATGTCGTATCTTAAAAAAGGCGGGACTTAAGGGTATCCAGTCAGCCGAAATACATTGAAACCCCCCAATCAAAATAGTCTTGGTACTGCATATTTTACAATCAGATTTAAATAGTGGTGCTGTAGCTTAAATAAATTAAATCTTAACTTAAAAAAGACACAGTTTCGATAGTGTCGTAAGGATAGACGTAGAATTCCTTTTTATAAAGTTGTAGAGAAAAATTCTGGTTTTTTTCATGTATATTCTTCAAAACATTTTTAAAATATTTCATCTTCTACATAAAAATTATTCAAAAACAAATTTGATGTTGTTGTCCTTCCTTAAACTGACCTAATCTAAAAAGCTCACACTTAAATTCATGAAAAAATTTGTTTTGTTTTATAAAAACTTTTCGTTTGATGTATATGGTGATGAATTTGTTGTTCTTTTTCATTTGTTTTGTTGGTTAAAACTAAATGTAATTTGAAGTTATGTTTAATTAATGAAAATAAATATGGGTAATTTTGAATTATTTATTTTTCCTGTAGTGAAGAGCAAAATTTTAGTTAACAAAATAAATTTTTAATATGGAAAGAATATAATATAATAAAAATAGTTCGAATTTATTATGGTACTAGCTGAAACCCGGCGCGTTGCTACCACTCTCCCTATTCAAACGCCCATAAAATGTTATCAGTTAAACAGCATGTCTAAATTGAGGTCAAATACTGAATTCTGAGACTGTGCGACCTATATCCACAAAGCTATTCGATATAACAAATTTGGGTTGTATAGGAAGTGCCACTCTCTCTTCATCACCGCTAATAGAATGTAATCAATGAAACTGGATGTCTACATGGAGGTCGAATACCGAATTCCAAAACTGTGCGACATATAACTCCAAAACTATTCGATAGCACAAATTTTGATTGTATGGGAGGTGCCACTCTCCTTTTCCCTACGCCCATAAAATTTTAGCAATGAAACTGCATGAGTACATTGAGGTCGAATACTGAATTTTGAGGCTGAGTTACCTATAACTCCAAATCTATTCGATATCGCAAATTTGGGTTAAATTGGAGGTGTCACGCCCCCCCGACAAACTTTAAAAAATTTTATCAGTAAATCTGCAAGCGTAAATTTTGGTCGAATACTGAGTTCCGACGCTGTGCGACCTTGAACTACAAAGCTATTCGATATCACAAATTTTCGTTGTATGGCAGGTGCCACTCCCCCTTGCTCAACGCTCATAAAATGTAATCAATGAAACTGCATGTGTACATTGAGGTCCAATACTGAATTCCAAAGCTGTGAGACCTATAACCCCAATGCTATTTAATATCTCTAATTTGGGTTAAATAGGAGGTTTCACGCCCCCTTGTCGTACGCCCATAAAATGTAATTAATGAAACTGCATGTATAAATTGGGGCCGAATACTGAATTCTGACGCTGATATTCAATAACGCAAATTTACGTTAAATGGGAGGTGCCACGCCCCTCTTACCAATGAACATAGATTGAATCAATGAAACTGCATGTGTATATTGAGGTCGAATACTGAATTTCGGCGTTGTACGACTTATAACTCTAAAACTATTTGATAGCACAAAGTTGGGTTGTATGGGAAGTGCCACTCCCCTTTGCCCTACGACGACAAAATGTAAGTATTGAAAATGCATGTATAAATTTAGGTCGAATACCGAATTCTTACGCTGTCAACCTATAACTTCAAAGCAATACGATATCGCAAATTTGGGTTGTTAGGGAGATGTCACGCCTCCCTGTCCAACGCCCATAAAATAAAACCATTGAAACTGCATGTGTAAATTGAGGTCAAAAACTGAATTCCAAAGATGAATTCCTATAACTTCAAAGCTATTCGATATCACAAATTTGGGTTGTATCGGAGGTGCCCCTCCCCCTTGTCCACTCCCATAAAATTTCATCACAGAAACGGTACGTCTAAATTGTGGTCGAATACCGAATTTCTAAGCTGTGCGACCCATAACTCTAACTAAAGCTATTCGATAACAACAATTTTTTATTTATATGTGGGAGGTAAAAGGGGGTGTGGCATTGCCCCTTAAACCATCTCGTACTCAAAGCAAAGCGTACTTACAAAATTTGAGCTCAATCGGACCAATGGTTTCGAAGTATTTTGATATTTTCTTTAAAGTAGGCGTAGATGAATTGTGACCACGCCCATTTTTTCAAAGTTAATTATAGTTATCATACGAACTTATTTACCAAATTTTAATTTCATACGACCAAAACCGTCTTAAATACAGCATTTTTATTGATTTGTGGGCGACAAAAGGGGGTGTGGTACAAAACCTGCAAAGATACACACATGCAATTTCTTATGTGCACCCTCCACACAGACCCCAATCACCCCTGAAAATTTCATTGAAATCGGGCAAGACGTCTAGGAGGAGTATGCGAACAGGAAGTTTTGCCACTTAATTTTATATATATAGATATCAAAACAGTGGGCGCAAAAGTGGGCGTGGTCAATTTTTCTTTCAGTAAACACTTAAATTAGATTACTACGAACATTTGAAAAAAAAATTATCCAAATCGGTCCAGCCGTTTTCCGATTTTAGATAAATTGAAAAAAGTGGGCGCAAAAGTGGGCGTGGTAAATTTTTCTTTCCGACAAAACTTAAATTGGATTACTATGAACATTAAAAAAAAATTATCCAAATCGGTCCAGCCGTTTTCCGATTTTAGATAAATCAAAAAAAGTGGGCGCAAAGGGGGCGTGGTCAATTTTTCTTTCCGTAAAAACCTAAGTTGGACTATTACGAACATTTTAAAAAAAAAATTATCCAAATCGGTTCAGCCGTTCTCAACTGATGCAATTACCAACGAACGACATTTGATTTTTATTTATATAGATTTAAAAATAAATGTAGTTTTTAAAGCACAACGCATGCTTAGTAACGCATGCGCAAATTTGCGTAGTAGTATACATACATGCTGAAAATAAACATTCGTTTTGTTCGCACTCCAACTCATGGCAGAATAACCAGGTAGGGCCGACTCGGAGAGGAATGAAGTAGAAAGCAGAGAAAAGCGAGCTAGTTGTCAAATACAGCTGTTCATATCGAGTAAAAATTAAGAACATCTAATAAAATTTCAGCTAACTGAACCAACAACAATTACCAAGCAAATCTAAGTCAACGACGCACAGAAAAGAGCAAGATCACAGCGGTTGAGC
Organism: Dichetophora obliterata; assembly: GCA_963920525.1. Classification (NCBI taxonomy): domain Eukaryota; kingdom Metazoa; phylum Arthropoda; class Insecta; order Diptera; family Sciomyzidae; genus Dichetophora; species Dichetophora obliterata. The sequence goes on along the minus strand of OY986439.1, from coordinate 108,407,178 downwards.
AGCGTTAAGCGGGGATGAACCGAATCGTCCACAGAAAATTTCGTTACACACGAAAATTCTCGAACTTGCTGCGAAAGCAATTATTGCTCTGATAGCAAGATCTCTTTGTCCCGCTTTTCACTCGGAAATAATTGCCATTGCCGCAAGCAGTTTGTGGATTATTCGCCCGCATGAGGGGGTTTACGAACGTCCCCTTTAAACCCGAGTAGTCAACAAACTACTTGCGGCGAAAGCAATTATTGCTCATAGAATTGCCGAGTGAAAAACAGCACTTGCAGAACCAAAACAACAATTACTACGTTTCCATGGCGAGCTGAGTCGGGATTACTAGGGATTAACTCCCCATGGAAACGCGAGCTGAGTTGAACTTCGTTAAATCCACAAAACTCCACGAAACTTGTTAGAATTAGCCATAGAATAAAGAGATAAGGAAGCGGTGTTTAGCTCACACACAGTGTCTGTGTGAGGAAGTACATCTCTGATTTTGAGCAAGCATTTTTTGACACATCGTAAATCGAAAACGTAAACACCGCCAACCATTTGCCAACTACTGAAAATAAAATAAAGAAATATGTATTAAAAAGTTATTGTCATCGCTCTAAACTATTGATTTAAAGTCTTCAGATATAAAAGATAACATTTAAAATGCGCTGTATGGTGAAAAATTGTGAAAGTCAGCAGTATCTTCACAATAAGCTGATTTCATTTCACAGGTAAGTGTATTCATTTTATATCAAATTTTCAAAAGAAATATTGTTATTTATATAAAAGTGATTGGTGATAAGGGAATTTCAATAAGAAATTAATATATTTCTTATCAGAAATACAAGAAAATTGTGTATATTTAGCCAATATATTTCGCGCCATTTCCCGATTGAGCTTATGTCAAACTTTAAATACCATGTCAAGGCCGCATTCAATTTCTAAAGGTGACATATATTTTCAAAGCGCCCTTTTTATTATATTACAAATATCGGCATAGGTGCAGTTTACGGCCCACGCGTAAATATTATTTTCTAATTTTTGTTAAACGTATATGGGCCTTCTGAGTCCAAATAAGCAAAAATAAAATGTCAGTCTCAGATAAAATTCGCGAAAGTTTCAAAATTCACTGCAAAATACGAGATTGTACAAAATAAAAAAAGTTATAATAAATATGAAACCCAATTTCCTCATATATCTCAAGGGTGGTGTGAAAATACAAAAAAAAATTATTAAAAAATATGCATTTAAGAATAACAGTTTACACCTTTCTTCACAATAAACCCGAATGCGGCCCTGTTTGAATGTGTCTGTGTTTGTGTGAACTGACACCAATAAAAAAAAAATACTTCGTTTCTGTTCAACTACAGCGCTTCCTTATATCTTACTTCTATGGAATTAGCTGATTCTATCTGTCAAAGCGAATAAGTTCATTTATCACAAGATTATGGCTAGTGGAAGAGTTTTTTGGAGTGCTGCAGAAACTTTGCTGTTGATTGAAATACATATTTTTGACATGTCATCTGTATGAAACACATAGTCTGGGGCACCTTAATGAAACATTTTTGTTCAAGCATTTTTCAACTGGAAATCAAAAAATATTCTTACTCCTGTATATTTAAATGAATTTTGGTATGAAATTAAATATGCTAATATTATATCGTCGTTGCGCGTGCAATACCGCTTATATTGCAAAAAGCCCAAAATGAATTTCATTTGAATTTTGATCAGTTGAAAATATATTCAATAGCTTAAAGTAAAATCTAAGTATTTTTGATTTTGGAGTTTTAACGCCACACGGGCTTACTAGTATCGATAATAACGCGAATATCGCAACTGACTTGAACAAAACTTGTTGCTTTATCAAAGATCTGCTTATCAGATTTTATTAAAATCGATGAGATAAAAGGTGTTTGATGCTCTATACATATATATATATATATATGTATATTATATCTAGTTTTATATATATATATATTAGGGCGGGTCAATTTGTATGGACGAATTTTTTGGAGGTCTGGCTCAGCGAAATTCGTAAAATACATGTAATTTCAAGACTTTTTCTCCACTACAGCATATACAAATTCTGAAAAATAGCTGTGCGGACTTTTGTAAATAGATTTTGTTCTCAATTATAAAATATGAATGTATGAATGTATGTGTATGAATCTATTTACGAAAATCCGCACAGCTTTTTTTCAGAATTTGTATATGCTGTAGTGGAGAAAAAGTCTTGAAATTACATGAATTTTACGAATTTCGCTGAGCCAGAATTTGACCCGCCCTAATATATATATATAAGATTTTATAAAATATTCCTTAAAAGCTAATCTAATTTTGTTCCTGTCAAAAATTTCAGATGCGGCGAATTTTTTAGCGAACTTAGGAACGTAACCCACAGATTTGAAGGGTTTTTTTAATTTCCGGTTTTTTAGGAGAAAAGGTATGATTAATATTGCACTATCTTATAATTTTATTAATGTAACGTTTTGGAAAGTCGTTTTATTGTCGAATGAGTTTTACTTTTTCAATGTTGTCAGCATGAAAACCTTTGTCGCTGATTTTTAAGACACTGTGTACAAAGTCTTTTGCAGTGTTGTAAATCATCGATTTGCAGAAGCCATGGCTTTTTAGTGCCAGTTTGTTTTTAATAATAAAATATGCCCTCTTCTCGTTTCGCAAAAGCATGCTATTCGTTTAATTTGTCATAAGAACAGATTTTGTAGTAGCCTGTTACTTTTCAGGAAACTTAGTGTCGTTCCTTTGAAACATTTATATTTCTATAGTGCATTGAATTTTTTTTTTATTAAATCTGGATATCTTCTGAGACGACGTTCAGATACCTATCATTTGAGAGTTAATGAATACAATGTAGCACTGGTTCCAACGCACACATTAAGAATATTTCTTAACTTTTTTACTTCTGTTGCTCCTCGACTTTTCAATAGGCTTCCATCGGAAATAAGAAATATTCATGTTCAATCCATTTTTATCAAAAGGGTAAAGTTTTGGCTTTTAGACCTCAATTACAGTGATATTGACACATTATTAGCTGTTATAGTCTGACTCCACAATACTTTTATTAAGTTTTTGCTGTCAATAAGGCCTTTACAAAAAAAAAAAAAAAAAAAAAAAAAAAAATAAATTCTTTTAAAAAACAAAAAAACAATATGTTAATATAAAATTTTTCGATTTATTTTCTTTATTTGATTATTGTAATTAATGCATCATTTATTAATTATTATTTCATTAATTATTATATATATTTTTAACAAGCTGTATTCGCCTCTAGCTCCTAATGAACTATAGAAGCAGCTTAACATTCATTGCAGTTATTTGTATAACATAATTCTTCTTATAGATACATATATTGTTATAAGTAAGAATGTAATGAATTGTTGAATAAAAATACTACTACTACTACTACTACTACTACTACTACTACTACTACTACTACTACTAATATTCCATTTTTCCGTGTGACCAAAGTATTTAAATAAGGTAAATCTTCATCTTTTTCTAATTCCACTGTAAATTGTAATTTTTTGTTATAATCATTGAGGCATTTTAAAATATCATCTACTGCATCCTTTTTTACTATGGCAAATAGGCCGTCGACGTTTATACATAGAAAGCGCGGTTTAGTTTTGAAAGCCTCCATTTGGGTTGTCAATAATTCTTCCATTACAATGCAATTATAATTGCTGACACCGGAGAGCCAATCGGCATGCCACTGCTTTGGTTGTAAGTTTAAACATTGTACCTAAAAAACCGATTCTCTTTCGTTATAAATTTTAAAATTTGCATAGATATTTCCTGACTCATATTTGCGTGCACTTTAATAATGCACCACTTAAAATATAAAAAAATAAACTGGCCATTTCAGCCCTTGGAAGGACTTTGACCTAGCTTCTATTGATCAATTGTGTTGTGCGAGTTGTTAAATGTTTGATCACAAATGACCGAGAACTGGACCTACGTGCTTAATGCCGACTCCGAACGGCTTATGTTCTCAAGAAGCTTTACATGGCAATTTTTACTCTCTGAGGTTTGCCATTGTCTGCAGAGAGGTGACGACCGTACAGAAAAATTAATTCAATTGAAAAAACTTTCTGTCTGAGCTGGAATTGAGCCCGGGCTACCGCAGTTCTTTAGCTTACGAGCCACGCACTCTACCCACTAGGCTACGGCGGTCATCATAATGCACCACTTATAAAGAATTATTTGCAGTGCTGAATCCACCGGAATGCTGGGAAAAAGTAATACCACGACGAACGAAATTAAAACTTCGTCATCAAAAATAGGGACATTTTCCACTCTTCGTTTCCACTCTTCCATTTTCCTCGTCGAAATTCTACTGCATCTTTGTTAATTCGAATCTTTGGCTAAATTCTTTAATATAATCACCAAATACTTAGCTACTTCATGACAAGATGAGCTAATCTAAGAAACTATTGGTCGCAGAGGGGTGTTAGGTTTGTGTATTTTTGGTAATCCATATATGCTAAAAATTTAAAAAATTCCAATCTTATACTGTAGCAACAATGCACACTGCCTGGTGGCAACAATGCACGTTACAAAAATTCTCCACACCTCACTTTTCGTTGTCTATATTTATGAAAAGGTCGTTATAACTCCTTAATTGCAAAGTGAAATTGTAAAATTTGTTAAAATATTCGGTAAAGTGGCAAAACGAATGTCTCCACGAGATTCCTCATACCAAAATTAAGTGAAAGACGTTAAAATTATCAAATGCAGATTTTTTTCAACCGCACAGTGTTAATTATGTTAAATTAGCCATTTTAAGCTAAAAATCTATATTTCCAAATAACGTACATACAAAACTTCACATCATAAAACATTGTTATTATTTTCTAAGAGTAAATTTAGACTTTGGCTACTTTTATAATAACCAGCACATAAATTAGGTCGAAAAAACTGTTTAATCGATCATCACTGAATTAAAGATTAACTTTTACTCGTTTGCTATTTATAATCATGGAGTGCTGTTTTCGAGGTACTTTTTTCTACAGCTAAACAGTATACCACATTAAACTATACCACAAGTAATTGGAGATATTTTATTCTTAGCATTTACTGGCTGTAAACTCAGTCATCAAGCAATTGTCTTCCGTGCAAAAAATAAAATTATTGAAATGATAAATACAAGGACAGACTAACGATCATTAGAAAACATTTTAAATATCACTAAAAAAACGTGAGGAAAGCAAGTATTTTTTGTTCATTTCTCCAATGATATAAGATTTCCTCAGCATATCCTGTAATCTATTATGTTGTCAATCGCTGACACAATCTCGTTCACGCATTAAACATAAAAATCACAACTCAACTCAACAAGAACATCATCAACATACTCCATCGATCGACCAATTGATCTATTGATCGATCGATCTCTTCTTTACAAGTATCATTAAACAGCGACAAAAACACTTGAAATTGAAGTGTTGCTCAATCGTGTCATTAAAGCTATTTATATCCAGACTTATAGCAGCAGCTACCGTTTGGTTGTTGTGTTAACGCCAACATCATTCCAATGAAGCCCCTGAAGCGGCTAGAACGAGCGCCGGCAGAAAAAAAAAACATTCCCGCACAACTGAAACCGATCATCATCCAAACCAACTTCAGAGGCTGTCGAGTAGCATGAAGGATCTCAAACATCGATCATGTAATGTAAATCAATCTGCAGCATTTTATGAGAGCAAATTTGCAAAAAAATTTTCAAAACATTGAATGTATTTTATAATGATATCAGTGTATTTGTATTGCTTGTTATTGAGGTTTTTTTTAATGTTTGCGATTAGCTGCAACGTCAAATCCAAGAATTGTAGCTGCTTAACGAATGAGTTGATGAGGTAAATGGCTAACTTAATGAGATAAACAAATTGTTGGTTAACAAGCTGTCACAATACTACTTCAACTACTCGTATTACCTGTTGCAACCGCTAGAAATGGAGTTCAATTTCAATTAAAAATATTTGCAAAAAGTTAACAGAGAATTACCCTCACCCGAATAGCAGCACCTTGGCGTTGGTGTGGTGGCTTAAGTTGCGAAGCAATGGGCTAGGATGGTGAAAGCGCAAGCTTCTGGTAGGGTTTACCCATGCCATACAGGCCATTGTGGAGCAATGACTAAGAGCTATTCATTCATACCTATCCCCTCCCCCTTACTTACCATACCCCTCCTACTCATCCTACCCATGCTCCTTCTCCTACCCCTCTCCCAGCCCCTCCCATGGGCCGAATCAAGGTGTCATGCGACCCGTGCCGAGGGTTTACTAGGCTGGAGGCCCATCAAAAATAGTCCAGTCTTAAACGGAGCGTATCGGATACCTGGCGACCTCCGATACTATTTAGCCTTGCCCGCACACAGGGACCTCTGTGGGGGCCGACTGTCCATTGTCCCAAACTCGTGGGAACTACATGGAAGTCTACAATAAAAATAAAAAAACCAAGTGAGCCCGGTACTCCAAAAAAACCGGAAGGGAGCTCAGCTTCCGTCGCCGCCAAAATGGTGGCTCAAGCCAAGGCGTCAAGCTACGGCACAAATAAGGTGGAGTCTGAACCGCCAATAAAACAGACAAGCACACCGAGAGCTAGGAAATCGGTCATTAAGGCAGCTTCTGGAGCAGTGTGCGATGGTCCGAGCACTTCGGCACAAGCCAAGGCCAGAACTAGTTCAGGCAGTGGCTCGTCGGGTGTGAAGGCACAAACTGTACACGGTCACAGACTGGCAGCTGATCAGTTTCCAGGTTCAACCGGTAAACGTAAACGGGTTCGCCCATCAAAACAGGCCTGGTACGATAAATGTGCCAAAGCAAAAATGCTGAAGGGCCAGGCAGAGAAAGCAGGGTCTCTTCAAAAGGCCGAGTCTGCTCTTGCTTTCAAGAGGCAGAGGTCGACTGAGGACATGCCTGCCGCAAAAAGGCCAAAGAAGGTCATAAAAGGTACCGATGCCAGGTCATACTGTGATGTGGCCAAAGGGCAGGGCAGGGTGCTGGGTGTCATTGACACACAGAGGGGGGACGGGGCACTTCCCCGAGACAAATGGAGGTGGGTGGAGGCCGCACTGGTCTGCACCTATTTCCAGGTCCTGGAGGAGAACCCTGGTCCCCCGCCTCGGTGTCGGGACGCTGGGTGCCAAAACTCGGGCCACATAAAGCTAATCGTCTGTGACGATGATAGGTCTGCTGTGTTGTACAAAGCGGCCATTAGCAAAGTCGGCGAGGTTTGGCCTGGGGCCAAGCTGAAGGCTGTAGAAATAGACGAAATACCGGCTCGTCCAAGAGCAAGAGTGTGGCTTCCGGTCACCTGCTCAAAGCCGGATGAGATTTTAAAAATGTTCCAGGCTTGCAACCCGGACATGAATATGGAAGGCTGGGTGATCGGCAAGATAGAGGAGCCTGTAGGTCCCTCAAGGCAGGTTCTGCTGCTAATGACTGCCGAGTCGCTAAAGCCGCTAGAAGAGAGGAAGGGAGTCCTCTGGTATTCCTTCTTAAGGGTCTTCCTGAAGGTGTACAGCAAGGACAAGAAGTCCAGGGGCCCTACAACAGAAGCGCAGTCAAGCCAGGCTGTAGCGGAAGCTGTAGAGACCCCAGGCAGTACGCCAGTTTCAGATGCAGACGAGGTTATGTTGGAGGGCTCGGTTGGCCTCACCGGTTTGTCAGACCTCTATTGCGAGGATGAACTCTTGGCTGAAGAGTCATCTGAAGAAGAGGGGCCTGACGTAACGATGAAGGCCAGCCAAAAATCTGAAGCGGATGAAGGTGCTCCAGATTAACCTTCATCACTCCAAGCTCGCCTCGGCGAATCTCTTAGTCCACCTTAAAATTGGTGGATTCGACGTAGCCCTCATTCAAGAACCCTGGGTATGTGGTGGCAGGGTTTGCGGATTGAGGGCAGAGGGTTACAAGACGCTGGTAGCCAGTAATGTAGGTATGCCTAGAACATGTATTGTAGCTAAAAACACTATTAATATTTTCTTGCTTCACAGATACTGCGATAGAGATGTGGTTGCAGCCAGCCTCGAGTCAGGCAAGGATACGTACTGGTTGGTAGCAGCCTACTTCCCGCACGATGAAAGTCCGCCTCCAGACAATGTTAGGAAATTGGTGGATGACGCCGGTGACATCCGTCGAGGGGTCATTATATCGGCCGACGCAAATGCACATAACTCCGTGTGGGGCAGCACGGATACCAACGAAAGGGGTGAGTTACTTTTTGATTATTTATTAAGTACCAACCTGTGTATATGCAATAGGGGGGAAGAACCCACCTTTATTATAAAAAACAGAAGTGAAGTTCTGGACATAACATTAGTCTCAGACTGTATATTCGACAAGATAGGTGGCTGGAGAGTGTCAAAAGAGCATTCCTACTCCGACCACCGATACATTGAGTATAATTTACACAATACGTCTTCAAAAATAATACCCCCGGCTAACATTCGAAAGACAAACTGGGGAGCATACAAAAGGGCTTTAGCAAAACATTTGCCATCAGGTCCTATAGATAAACCAAAATCGGCAGCTGATCTTGATAAACTAGTCGATGTAGTAACCAAAGCAATGAATTGCTCTCTTGCTTCCTCTTGTCCTAAGAGGACTACAAGGGGGAAGCCAAAACCAAAGTGGTGGTCCGCCGTATTGGATGGACTGAGGACTGAGTCTAGAAGGCTCTTTAACGCAGCTAAGCGCTCGAGAGCTGAGCTTGACTGGGCAGCCTATAAGGTATCCCTTAATAATTTCAAAACTGAAACCAGAAAAGCCAAAAGATCCTCTTGGAAACGATTCTGTGAAGGAATCGAAGAAATCTCAGAGGCTTCTAGACTGCGCAAGATTCTCGCTAGCACACCATGCACACCCGGCTATCTCAAAAGGTCGAATGAAACATGGACAATGTCAGGTGAGGAGTCTCTTAACCTCCTACTAGATACGCACTTCCCTGGTAGTAGTGCGCCTCCTGGTGCACAACTGCCTAGTACTAGTCGTTCTACGCAGGACACCGAAGGCATAGTCTCCGACAGGAAACTAAAATGGGCGATAAACAGCTTCAAGCCCTATAAATCACCAGGGCCTGATGGTGTTTACCCTGTAGAAATAAAAGAAGCTTCGAAATATATTTTGCCTTGGCTTCGTATTATCTTCAATGGCTGCATAAGCCTCACTTATATTCCCAATGCTTGGAATAAGGCCAGAGTGGTCTTCATACCCAAAGCAGGGAAGACATCACATACCACCCCCAAAGATTTCAGACCTATAAGTCTAACGTCATTTCTGTTGAAGACGTTAGAACGGCTACTAGATCTATATTTACGGAGCAGTATCGACCCTGCTCTCTTATCGGCATCACAGCATGCATATAGCAAGGGAAGGTCCGTGGAAACGGCTTTACACTCATTGGTCGGTACCATTGAAAGATCCTTCCTGCATAATGAATTCACTTTAGTTGCTTTCGTAGACATAGAGGGAGCATTTAATAATGTCACGCCACAATCTATACGACTAGAGTTGCGTAGGCTAGGTGTGAACAAAAGCATTACTGATCTTATAGATGAGCTGCTCAACTGTCGAGTAATCTTATCAGACCTAGGTGCGTACAGCGCTGTAAGATCGGTGACAAGAGGTACGCCACAGGGTGGTGTGCTATCTCCACTCCTCTGGAATCTGGTAGTGAACAATGTACTGCTGTCTCTAGAGAGGGAGGGCTGTGTTGTGGCAGCATACGCCGATGACCTAGCAATCGCAGTCAGAGGCAAATTTGCCACTACCATACGCGACGTCATGCAAAGAGCTCTTTGCAAACTCGAGCAATGGGCCAAATCCTGTGGTCTTGGAGTAAATCCGGCCAAAACAGAACTGGTCCTTTTCACAAGGAAACATAGAATTCCGTCTCTCACACCAATCATGCTTAATGGGTCTGCATTGTCCTTATCGGAAAATGCAAAATATCTAGGACTCATTCTTGATAGGAAACTTAGCTGGAAACTTAATATTCTTGAGCGTACGAAGAAAGCGACAGTTGCGCTGTACACTTGTAAAAAAGCTATAGGGAAAAGATGGGGGTTTTCCCCAAATATCGTTCACTGGCTGTATAAAGGGGTCATTAGACCTATACTTCTATATGGAGCATCGATATGGTGGCCTGCCTTGGACAAGGTCAAATATTTCAACCAGCTCCAAAAAGTCCAAAGAATGGCATCTATTTGCTTCAGTGGTGCTCTGAGAACAACACCGACTGCGGCTTTAGAGACCTTATTACACCTTCTACCGCTTGACTTGGTTGCTAGGCAACAGGTAGCTTGTTCGGCGGTCAGACTTAGGGAAACTGGAGTATGGAAAAGCCTGGGTTCAGGACACGCATCTATACTCTACAAATTCAACTTCATTCCACCAAGGACTGATTATTGTAAACCACTGCTTTCCTTTGATGGAAACTACGGTACGCTTATTCCACCTAGAACATACTGGAATAAAGGTGCGCCGTGGAAACCGGGGTGTCTTTATTTCTATACAGATGGGTCAAAATTAAATGGCAAGGTCGGGTATGGGGTCTACTCAAAAGAATAGGGGTATCCTTAGTTCGTAGGCTGCCGGATCACTGTAGTGTTTACCAAGCCGAAATGATGGCGATTAAAGAAGTTGCAACCTGGCTCTCAGAGAACGTCATCTCTAAACGAGAAATACATATTTTCTCGGACAGCCAAGCAGCGATCAAATCGATTGAGCAAGTATCCATCAACTCTAAAGTAGCCAGAGAATGCCGTGCTGCATTAGGCGAAATGTCGAAGTTCTTTGACATCAGCTTAATCTGGGTACCTGGGCATAAGGGCATACGTGGAAATGAAAAAGCAGACGAGCTTGCTAGGAAAGGTACATCGGTGACTCTAATGGGTCGAAACTCGCCGAGCATCCCGATGGCAACTGTCAAAATGCTACTTAATGAGTACACCACATCTAAAGCCAACTCAAGATGGGCTGAACTCTCAACATGCAGAACAACAAGGCTTATCTGGCCGACTCTAAACCCAAAGCGATCGAGAGTCCTTCTCTCGTTGGGAAGATCAGAGGTGGCTACGTTAGTGGCTGTTACCACAGGGCACTGCCTAATAGGCAGACATGCCTAGAGATTGGGAGTCATCACTAATGACTTCTGCAGAAGCTGCAGGGACGAGGAGGAGGAGGAAACTATCTCCCACCTTCTATGTTCCTGTCCCGCGCTTGCGAGAAGAAGGCATAAACATTTGGGGTCATTCTTCTTTTCGGAGCTTGACGACCTGTCGGGGACAAGCGTCAAACGTCTAACAAGCTTTATTAAGAGCTCAATGTGGTTCCACTCGGACTGAAGGCCAAGTGTGCAGCGGTATCACAACGGACCTCACTGGTCTAAGTGAGCTGTGGTACGTGCGTTTTGGTTTTAAGCACGTACAGCGGCTGCCGCCTCAACCTAACCTAACCTAACAGAGAATTATTTTAATAAAGTGATGCGTAAAGAAACCGCAAAATATATAAGGAATCAAATTGAAAGTAGTTAAATTAAATAAAATAAAAAAAAGTTTTTTTTTTTATAAATTTGTTCATCAATTAAATCAATCTTCTTCTCTCAAATATCTTTTTAATTTCAAATTGTAGTAAATATATTAAATGCCTTTGTATTTACAATTTTGGTTATAACTTTATTTTTTAATCCTATCAGTTGTAGTTATTATTGTTTTTTGTGAGCGAAAAAATCAAGCATTGTATGTTGATTTATGGGCTATTAGTTTACACTCAAGCGTGTATTTATCAATTCAAGAATTATGCAAATTTAAAACACGATATTAAGAAAAAAATGTTAAATTCAAGAAACATTTGATGAAAACTATAGAATATTTTTTATAGATTCAAGTTTGACATAGGTAAGAAAAATTTGCTTGATTCATGTTAACATTTTGCTAAAATTAGAATATTTTGCTTGTTTTGAGAAATTTATTTTCCTTGAATTGAAAATAGTTTGCTTGATTCAAGTAAACAATTTACTGAGAACTAGAATGATTTGCTTGATTTGAAATCTCTTTTTCTGGATACAGGTGAATGTGGATATAAAGAACAAATTTTTCACATTTTTTTCGCATTTTCGAGATAGATTATTTTTCGAGATAGATTAGAATTGATTATTTTTCTTAAAATTTTTTTAAATTTTTTTTGTATATTTTTAGTTGTCCGTTTTAAAAAAAATTCACTATTTCGGGGGTTCGTTAAATGGGCAAATCCACGGAAAAGGCAACAGTGACCAAAAATTAATACTTATTAAAAACTTATTGTTTTATGATATTATCTAAGAGAAACATTTTAATTTTATTAATTCAAGCCATTTATGCATAAATTCATTCACCATGATGATCAAATTTCACAAATGTAGTTTTTCGTTTTCGTACATGTTTAGTAAATGTTTCGTAAACTTTTTGTTTTAGTAAAAATGGAAGGCATTGGCTAAAGACAATGAAAACTAGTAAGGAATTATCTTCGACTGAGCCGAAGTTAAAATACCCCCATGGCCGAATTAGAGTATATATAAAGTCTGAAGCAAACTGTTAAATATATTTAAAGAGATTTTTCCCGTTTTGGTTAGGTCACTTTGTATGGGAGGTAGGCGTGGTTTTCATCCGATTTTGCTCAGATTCAAACTTAACCTCCATTTTTGTATAAAAAGCTTATATTTTTAATTTCTTTATGATAGCTCAAAAATTACGGCTGCTATCGTGGACACAGACGGACAGACGGACATGGCAAATCGACTCAGGAGGTGATGCTGATTAGGAATTTGTGAAATTTCTATTCCTAATGCTTCCTTAAGTTAAAAAAAAAAAATTAAAAAAATTGTCTATGTATAGGTTTCTGAGATATCGACCAAAGAATTTTTTTGCTTTTTTCGAAAAAGGTGACCTGTTATTATTCGTTATAAATTCTGTTTCAATTAACGGTTTTTACCAAAATTACAATTTGTAAGATTTTTACAATTAAATTTAGTAAAAAAATAAATTTTGTAAATAATAATTCATCGCTTCATAACTCTTCTTCAGATGAGGTCAATATGTACAAAAAAGTTATTGCAAATTTAATTGTCTCTTACAAAATTGTAATTTTGGTAAAATCCGGTAATTCAAACAGAATTTATTACGAATAATAACAGGTCACCTTTTTCGAAAAAAGCAAAAAAAAAAATTCTTTGGTCGATTATCTCAGATAATTCCATCCATAGATAATTTTATTTATTTTTTATTTTAGATCTAGGAACCATACCGTATATGAATTTTATAAGGAAGTCTTGGTCACAAAGATTTTTCTGGATTTTTTAAACTAGTGTAAGCACGTTTTGAAACATTATTTTAAAATTGGGTCATTTTTAATTTTTTTTTTTTTGGTGATTTTTCATTTAATTTTTTGCGTCATATTTCATTTGGGTGATTTTTCATTTTCTTTAAAAAAGTCTTAGGTGATTTTTCATTTTTTTTTGGTGATTTTTCATTTAATTTTGTAGGCCATTTTTCATATCATTTTGGGCCATTTTTTTGGGCGATTTTTCATTGGGCGTTTTTTTATAGCGCCGCCGCTTTCTTTTTTCATCATTTAGGTAAATTATAAAATAGTTATTTGAAAAATTCATGTTGTTATCAACATTCCGTACAAGGGCAAATAAATTTGTTTATAATGAAATAGTTTGCCTTTGTACGGAAAGTTGTTAATTCAAGTGTATTTACCTTACTTAAATACTTAAATAAGTATTCATATTAAACACTACATTCTTTTTTAATAATAAACAAAAATAATTTATTAATCCAGTTTAAATATAATTGTAATATATAACAATATCTAAGCGTCCACTGCTATAAACGCGGCCTTAATAAAAACATTTTTGCAAAGAAGAATGCAAAACTTTAATTTGGGATAATGACCCAAATTTGGGATTATGTCCCCTTTTTAAGCGGTCATAATACCAAATTTATTTTGGAAATATGTCCTCTTGTTTTTGGGACTATGACCGTTTAATAAGCGGTCATAATCACAAATTCAATTTCTGGGATTATGTCCCCTTTTTTTTGAGGACATAATCCCAAATGTCAAATTTGAGCCCTTGGGGCTATGTCCCGGCACCGTAAAGGTTCATGAAGAGCATAATTAGAACTGCACTGACTCAACTTGAAAAACAGAAAATGTCTAGTTCCTCACCTTGGGATGTTAAAATTTAGAGCTGAGATGAGATATTCCGAATTAATCTCGCCACAAAGTCATTTATACAGAAACGTGACATTAAGGGGGTCCTCTGGTAATCTATGCCAAATTTTTGCCTTTTTTCAAAATATTGTGGAAAGAGAACGAGTAAAGATATTTTAGTTCCGTTTTTTGATTTGGGTAGCTTAATTTATTGAAAAAAATACAAAATTTCGAAAAAGTGAATTTATGGACCGTTCAGAAAGTTCTAGGCCTGGTAACGAGGTTCTCCGGAAAAAAGGTGGGTCCAAATTGCGCACGATTCCAAGAGTAAACATCGTCTGAAAAAAAAAAAAAATATTCAGTTACTTAGAATGAATGTCCCTATAGCCCCTACCTCGGAAACAAAAATTGAAATTTTTTTAGGGGGGGAGCCGCCACTTTGAAAATGAAAAATCGAATTTCGACCTTTTCTTTTGTAGTCTAGTGTAGAAAAAAAATAGTAAACATTATTTTTTCGGCAAGTTTGAGGTAGGGGCTATAGCGGCGTAAATTCTGCGTCGTTTCATGCCTCATATATCAAAATCGGTCAAAAACTGTTTGAGTTATCGTGCGCAAAGTTTTGAAAAACATGGTTTCGAGAAAAACGCGTTTAAAGTTTTGACTTCAATTTTGAGGCACACAAATGACATTAACACATATTTTTTTAATACAATACTTACGAATATTCCAAATCGAATTTTTTGTTTACATTGGGCGCAGATAACCAGAGCAGCAAGCGTTTGGAAAAATGAAAAAAATTCCAAGAAACAGAACTGGAGGTTGTTTTCGATGATGACTTCATTGTCTTGCGTTTTCTTCAATTTTTTGGCCGATGTGCTGGCAAAGTCGGTATCCTCTACTTGGGAGTGCTGGTTTCCACGGAAATGCCTCTTTTTTGTTCGATACGCGTACTTACGCGGCGCGTTTGGGTGGCTTTTTTTATCCATAGCAAAAAAAAAAACACAAAACGATTTTTCTTTTATTTTACAACAGCAGTTATCGCGCACGCGTAGCTTTCAGCGTTCGAAAATAAACTGAATCTCGTTCGTTTGCTTCTTTCATGTGAACACCTGGGCTCAAAATCATTTCAACCCCTAAATCAAAACATGCATGTATACATACTGCATGTATACATACTGTGTGTGTATATTTTGTAATATCAATACATATTTTGGAAGAATTCCACAGAATTTTCGAATAATGACTGCAGGCAAATAAACAACTTTGCTGATGCGTTATTTTGACGAAAACATACCTACACAAAAATGCCTGTATCTCCTAAACTATTTCGAATTTTGAAAAATCCTTTTGGGAAAATGTTTTTGAGTATCTGAGCAATAGAAATATGAAAAAAAAAAATCGAAAAAAAATTTTTCGGATTACCAGAGGACCCCCTTAAGCATCATTCTTCTGCTTCTTAGGGAAGGTACTAAAATAATCTTAAGGCGTATTTAAGACGATGGAAGCATAATATTGGGACTCCAACGGCAATGACGTAAAGCAAAAAGTAAAAACTGTTTTTGAACGGATTCTTTGGCGTCGATGTAGACAAGGGCGCCCGCAGGATTTGTTCTAGGAGGGGAGGGCAAAGGCATAATTGAATCTAGAATGAACATAAACAAAATGTGACCTATATAATGCTATTCACTATAATTATTTTTACTAATTTTGTGAATATGATATGCACACTACATCGGTTGACACACGCTTTAACACATTAGAAAATCTAATATAATTTAAGAGATAATGTAAAAATCTGTCTCGTATCATGTCCGAAATATTTAAGAATTTTATTTCATTCTTTTGTCCTGTAATACATTTCGGTAATTTTTTGCTAAAGCAAATATTTTTAATAGTTTAATAAATTAAATAATGTGAGGCCTAAATTCTTAAATGAAATCGCATTAATTACAATCGAACCCCAAGATTTCAACTTTTAAAATTAGAATACAAAATTTTCTTAATATTAATTAAACAATATTTTTTTTGTTGAAAAACTGATGAAACTAAAGGCCGTTTTTTAACTTTGGAAGCCTTTAACGCCTAAACCAATTTCGAGAGGACTAAAATTTTTCAGATTTAGATTTAGGAGTTCAAAAGCCATATCGATCGCAAAAATTAAAAATTTGAGTTGTCGCTATTCTCGAAATGTTCCTCGCATGCTAAGGGAGATATTTTTCACCGGATGACACCAATTTACTTATTTCTTTTTCCATCATGAATCAGCTCTAGCAGCTTGCAAGTTCCTACAATCGAGTAAGAAAATATACCTATTATCTGAATGATTTAAAAAAATTTTTCTTTTTTAATTCAAAACGTATGAATAAATAAATAAATATAGAGGTATATGTATATTAGATGTGTTTTGGGTTTCATACATTTTCTTAACATATTCCAGGAACTCCTGCAAGGCTTGATTCTGAACCCTGGTTTAATATAAGCACGTGACGCGAAAAAAGTACAGAAAATTTTCAACTGGGTGGGCACCGCTAAATAACATGAGTTTTAAGAAGTATAAAATTATTGTTTCAAATCGAGTCTCCAATTTACGTTTCTGTCATAAAAAACTTTTGATTAAAACACATTCTAATGTAAAATCGTTTGCTTAATATGATATGATATTTATGATATGATAATAACAAGATTTTCTTTTTCTTGTGAAAAAGATGGCTTGTGTTTTACTGGCATGTAGTTGTATTTTCCATTTATGAGAATATGAAATAAGCTCATTTAATGCGCATTGTAGTTCGATCAGAGCAAATTGACCGAACTCATGGGAAAAATATACTGCAATGTCGTCAGCATAAAATGCATACTAACAGCTTGAGCGTTTAGGTATTATATCTGAACAAAACAAAATATACAATAAGGGTCCTAAGACAGATCCCTGTCTCACGCAGCTCAGAAAATTTTCCATTGATACACACACAAAAATAACGGTTTGATAGAAAACTTTGCACAATTTTGATCAAGTAGGAAGGGAAATTTAAATTGATCAATTTAAAAAATAAGCCGTCATGCCAAACGGAATCAAAAGCTTTCTCTACATCGAGCAGGATCATTACTGTAGATTTCTTACTGCGAAAATTGCTTTTTATATGTTTGCAAATTCTTTTAATTTGATGTGAAGTGCTATGTCCCTACCGAAAACCAAATTGCTCGAGAGGAATAATATCTGGGGTCTCAAAGAATAACGACTAAACTCAAAGTATCGTAAAAAACGATATTTTAATTGCACGAACTACGACCCATTTTTTTGAAATATATGAACAGTTACAAACAAAATATGTGCAGGCATAATTGATGATCAATTCTGAGCAAAAAATTGATATCTGCATACTTCCAAAAATTGGCAATAAAGTAAATTCCATATCGCTTTTTTACAATATTTTGAGTTTAGTCATTATTCCTTGTGACCACAGATATTATTACGGTCAATGAACATGTTCAAATCATCTTTTATAACATTTTCCAAAATTTTTCCGATACTACTAAGAAGGCTTATGGGACGATAGTTACCCGTTCTGTTGCTCGGTTTTCCCGGTTTTGGAATTGGCAACACATGAGCTACTTTCCAAGCACAAGAGAAATATTGTTGCTTCAAGCAAGAATTTATAAGAAATGTCAAATAATCTCTTCCAGCCTTTGGAAGTTGCTTGAGCATATAATTTTTAACATCATCCAAGCCCAAAGCCTTTCTTGGTCGCAAGACACGAATCAAGAGCTCAATTATATCTGTGGAAACACTTTTAATGGAATTGGGGTTAATTGCAGATTAATCAAAACTATGCAGACAGTAGCGTAACTATATTTTGTGCACCCGGCCGCAGGTTTCTAAAAGCGCCCTGCTATTTACTTTTAGAGTAAAACTATGTTACAAGTAAAACTATGTTAGGTTACTAGAAGCGTAGGAGAAAACAAGAGAACTCTTGACAAAAAAAAAATAAAGAGAATACGAAGAGACTTTTTTAAATCAATAGTCATCATTAGCGAGGATAAAAATATGCACCATAAAACTTGATTTATGCGCATTAAAAAGCACGAAAAATCGAAAATATGCTCGATAAATTTAAAATTATGCTCGATAAAAAAACTTTTAGAGAAAAATTAAACAAAATTGTACATATTTTGCAACGGGATACATATTTCCAATCTTATACATTTTTGGAATAACATTTACTTTAAGCGTTTTAATATGTTGATCTCTTGCGTATACCTATATAAGGTAAACAAAAACTGTTTTTTAAATAAACGTAACAACTTAAAAATAATATTCATTTATACTGAGGAACTTCGTTTTCAGTCTTTTTGTTACTATTGAATTTACTTAAAAAAATAAACAATTTAAAATCCAGTTAAACATTTTTCAAATTTTAGAATGACAATAAACTACCAAGTATTGCGTTAAATTCTCCATTGGAAAATTTATGCGTTTTTAAGTTAAAAATTATGAATATGCAGGGAAACTACGTTCAACATCGCAAGATGTTGCCAGGCAATATCTTAGATTTGATAATCCTTCGGGCGAGAGTTTACTCGCATACTCACTAAAAACTTATTAGTTTTTAAACAAAATCTTTTTTAAAGACTTTGTGTCCTTAAATCCTATATAACGAGCAAAACCTGAATCGAATTTATTTAAAAACTTTTGTTCACTTAACTTTTTCAAATATTTTTTAACATCTTTTACCACTTTTATGCTAGGCTGAAGCGATAAACCTTTTTTATCTAATGCGGCAATGGCACGGTTAATTACTAAAAAGTTATAGTTAATAAAGGCCAATTAGAAAAATGTTGCCATATGAACTTTTTTATTTGTTATTTATTTTATGGGACAAATATGCTTATATAAGCACGAACGTTGTAAAAATGCAAAAACGTCTAAAAAGTATCAAAATATGCAAATGCATATGCAATATATTAATTATTTAAAAAAGTTAAGCAAACTTAAAGTTTGAAAAATGAGATCAATAATTTTCTTATTGGTGAAATGATAAGTTTAAGATATTAAGTTTAAATGTTTTGTATTTGACGTTACCTGTTAACTAAAGAATTTAACTAAAGTCACAAAATATCACCAACTGAATGATTAAAAGAACATCAGTAGCTGACTTGCTGAAAATGTGAAAGCTAATCGACTTCGACCATAATCAAGTTTTGGCAAACAAAGGCGAATTTGCTCAAAAAAATCGGCTCTTTGACGATTTTTGTCAATTATTGCACCCTGAGAAATCATCTGTACGGGACTCACATTTAATTTAAGCACATATTATTAAATTATTTGTCATTTATTGTTGTTAATTTTAAACAATAATAATTTGCGAAGTAAATACATATTTTAGATTTTTTTAAATATTTGAAATATCTTATTTTTTTGGAAACAAATGTCGCACAGTGTAACATCCCCATTCTTGGCCAAAAAGAGAAGGAGTGATCGTAGAGCTATGAGAATCGGCACGAATATCTTTCTTGACAAAATTAAGAAATGTTGAAAAATGTTATACAAATCCGCCCTCTGTCACACCCACCTCCCATATAAATGAAACCCATTTTTGTCTGAAACTTCATTAAGTCTTGTCTCAAAGCAGCGAAATTAACTACATCAATTTCTTTTGTGGTTATAGATAATTGAAAAATTTCATAGGCAAATTCCACGACCATTAATTATAATTTAGTAACTCAACCTTGAAAAATACTACTAACACAAGACAACTACGTTTTCATTATAATTTGTAAGCTGTTTTGATTACAGCAAGGAAATTTTAAAAATTGAGTTGTTTTGTGTTTGTAAATAAGGCGAAATTTTGAAAAGTAATCAACTGCCATACATCAAATATATCTCACATCTTAACTAAACAGGTCACTATAAAAAAATGTGTATCTTTCGTTTTAGTAAGTATTAGAAAGAAATTTTTTTGGATTTGGTGTAACGCAGTTCTAATAATATTTTCGTGAAAAACTTATAGTCAATCTTTCTCAAACTTTTTTTAAACACTTTTAAAAATTGAATATTGAAAAATTTGTATCGCGTTTTTAGTGTTTACTTTTATGTTAAAAATGTAAGCAAAAACAGTAATTTGCCAGACATAAGAAATTAAAACTTTATTTTGATATATAAAAAAAATTTAAATTAAATAAAATGTGAATAACAAGAAAAGTCTAATTTTTAAAAAATGCAACTTCGATGGCTTGTCATAACGAAACGGTTGCAATTATTAAAAAAATTAGTTTTGATTTTTTCACCCAAGATATTTTCTATTGAAAGCTATAAAAATATTGGAAAAATTTAAACATCGATATACTATATTTTTGGCCGCCTATTTTACACTGTGCGCCGTTCTTCACTTCATTTATCATTTTCATCAAGGAACTTGAGGGCGCCCCTGGCTTAGTTGCGCCCGCCCGCAATGCGGGCTCTGCGGGCCCGCGTTTTACGCCTCTGTATGCAGAGTATTTCTAACAGTATCTATGTGAGTCTGATTACTCAGACCATCAGACACTCTGTGATTGAACAGAAAACTTTCAGCAAAAGCATTAGCTTTATCTGAACCTGTAATTAGAGTTGCGCCGTTTTCATTTAGTGGAGGCATATTCGCATACTTCTTCTTCAAAACTTTAGTAATATTCCCAAATTGTTTAAAGCGCTTGTCAAGTTTACTAATCTTATTATTCCAAGCCTTATTTCTATGCTGTTATTTTGCTGGAATTAAGTAAATTTAATACACCTGATATTAAGAAAAAAAATGTTAAATTCAAGAAACATTTGCTGAAAACTATAGAATATTTTTTCTAGATTCAAGTTTGACATTGGCTGGAAGTTAGAAAAATTTGTTTGATTCATGTAAACGTTTTGCTAAAATTAGAATAATTTGCTTGATTTGTGAAATTTATTTTCCTTGAATTGAAAATAGTTTGCTTGATTCAAGTAAACAATTTACTGAAATTAGAATAATTTGCATGATTTGAGAAATCTCTTTTTCTTGATACAGGCGAATCTGAATATAAAGAACAAATTTTTCTTATTTTTTTCGCATTTTCGAGATTGAATTTTTTTTAACTTGATTATTTTTCTTAGAATTTTTCTTTTGCATATTTTATTTTGCCATTATTATTTTAAATTTCAGTTACTATTTTGTTCACAATTTGTTTATTATCGGTTTTTTACTATTTAGAGCAGTCCGTTTTAAGAAAAAGGTCACTTAGAAAATGAACACGAAATCCTTAGAAAAGTCAATTGTGACAGAAAAGAAAATTAAAACTCATTAAAAACGTATTATTTTATGATATTATCTAAGAGAATCATTAGAATTTTATGAATTTAAGCCATTTGTACATAAAGTCATATGATGATGATTAATAAACCATGATGATCAAATCGCCAGCACTGTTTCACAAATGTAGTTTTTCGTTTTCGTAAATGTTTCGTAAACTTTTTTGTTTTAGTAAAAATGGAAGGCATTGTCTGAAGTTAATGAAAAAATTGTGGATTTAAGGAAACAAAAATATATTAAATTTGTTTTTATCTACTTATTTATTCCTGTAAGGGTCCGCTTATTGCTGTAGGTATGCACCAAATTGTTAGATTTTAGGTGGTACTCGTGGCAAAAAGACTTAAGAGACGAACTCGCTTTAATGTGAATGGGAAAGTGTGATTCCTAACGCGAATAATTTATAAATCTATGTCTATAAATTTATAAGTCTACTAGCTGATAAACCCGGTGTTAACCAAGAATTGTATATCTTTATCCAAATTTTTGAACTTTTTGCTATCGCCAAATATACTAAGGTCTTGAGATTCATCAAACAAATTAAATGTTTAAGGTTAATAGTATACCATGCAAGAATTACCATACCTTTGTGGTAAGTAACATTCTTGGTTTAGATGTCTTTTATTTGAAAAGTTTCGTTTCCTATACGAACATGCAAGTTGCTTAAAATTTCCAAGAGATTGACACCACAAAAACTTTTGCATCTGAAACACACAAAAGGCTTTGAAAGTGAAGAGCTCGGTCGCTTTACAAAGGATTACATTAATTTTTTTTTTAAATTTTGACTAATTGTCCGTCCAATCGTGTTTCAATCTTTTTCCTTTTCTATTCCCTTCTAGTTTTTATAATTTTCCAAAAAAAAAACCTTAACGATTTTTTTTTATTTCGCAAAAAACTGTGGTAAAAATATTTGTTGTTGAAAAAATATTCAAAACCAAAAATGGCTTTTTTAATGTTTCTTCATATGGTATGCATAAATGTAGAGCTGATTTAAAGTTTCTATAGTTAAAATTTAAAAACGTTTTATACGATCAAAAAATCTAGCCTAACTACATACCAATTTTAAGATTGGTTTTTGTTAATTTTATGCATTTTGTATTTTTGGTTTCATAAAAAGTAATGGTGTAGTAAAAGAATCATAACAATTTCTCAATTATTTTCTGAGTTATATTCATAAATACTCCTTCAAACACTGCCACAGCAACAACAGCGCCACCTACCGGGTCAAACTTTAAAACAAAACCATCTACAGACCCATCCGCACACACACACCAAATTTCATCAAAATCGGTCCAGCCGTTTAGAAGCAGTTCAGTGACAAAACCATGTACAGAAGAATTTTATGTATAAAGATTGTTAATAAATACTTTAAATATTTAGATGAAATTAATCTGCTATATATTATAATATAATATATGTATAATATTGGGTGACCCTTAACTGTATGGGAAATTTTTTTTTAAAAATTGAATATGTGCGGTGCCCTCGTTTGTTTCTTATCATATCAAAAGTATATTCTAAAAATTTCAGGAGAAAATATTAATATATAAACTAATATATAAGTTAGCGCTTTAATTAGTCTTAAACTAAAGTGGGTTGGTTATAGAGTATTCAAGGAGTTTCCTCTTAAATATAGGAAGAGAATCAGAAAAACACCGTAAACCTAATGGAAGTTTGTTCCAACAACGTGCAGTTCTTATAAGAAACGATCGCTCAAACACGAAGGAAGAAATTTTTGGTATAATAATTTGGGTATTTCTAGACGAACGTGAGAAAAGAAACAGATGCAATAAATATGAGGGGTTCCTAGTTTTTATCAGTTTGTAAAAGTAAAGTAGTAAATTTACTTTTATAGAGTCACGCAAGCAACATCTTAAAAACTTTAAAACATATGGCGATATATGGACTCCAACGGACTCCATAAACAAAGCGAACAATTTTGTTTAGACTTAAATTTTTTTGATGTTATAAGAGACAGTGCCCGAATAAACCACAAGACAATAAGATATATTTGACATTAGTAAAAGGTGAGCAATTCTAAGTTTGATATAAAGAGGTAGAAATATATTCGTGCTATACAATTTTTTTAATTTATAGTTAATTCTACAACTCGGAGTATCAATATGAGAATCAAAAACAAGGTTGCTATCAATTATTATACCAAGACATCTTACTCTCTCTACAAATAGGATTTGCCCGTTATTCATTTGAATATTTAAATATTCGAACACGGATCTAGATGGGTTAAATTGGATCGCTTTAGTTTTATTAGGGTTGACATTTAAATAATTAGTTGACATCCATGATTAAATGTTAGATAAATGAGAGTTAACTACAGATGCCAACACTATCTGGATTAATTGGCATTCCCCAGAAAACATGAGCTGAACATCATCAGCAAAGATAAATGGTCTACATAAATCAGAGTCAACATGGTTTGTACTATCATTTATGTATAACATAATCAGCAGTGGTCCCAGAACAGACCCTTGAGGAACACCCGAAACAGTATTAAGGAAGTTTAATTTTTCTCCATTACAAGATACAAATTGATTACCATGCAATAACAATAGAGTTCAGCTACTACAGCTTTTTCACACTTTCTCCGCATTAGATCTTCTTAGGAACCAGCCCAAACAACATTAAAACATCTCAATAAGGCCATTCACAGTTCGAATACGCTGGTCCGCCATTTGTACGATCCGCTATTTGTACGCCAATTTACGAAAGTGCATTTTGCCTTGCTGTTGTTTTCCATACAAACGCAAATACGCAGGCACGCGGAAATTAAAGCAGCCCTTGGACGTGTTTTTTGTACCTCGTATTTTTATGCTCTATCTACAGCCGCATAATCACATACATCACAGGGTTGCACATTTTTTTAAACGACAGTCCCATGGCGAGGTGCTCACAGTTTGAACAATAACAAATGCTATTAATACGATTTGTTAAAAGTACGCTCAAACTGTGAATAGCCCTAATGATATCGATAAGATTGGTCCAAAACAATCCAAAGTGAGAAAAATTTACCCACCATAATATGGGTTGGGCTCAGGGACAACACAAGACATAACAACTAACCATGCGTTTACATAGATCTAATCATACATTAGTTTTCAATCTACTTTTGAGTTGACCTTTCGATAAGTTAACATCAAAAAAGCTACAGTTGTTAACAAAGGTACTCATGCGATGTAAAGGAGCAGTAGCCATATAATTTTTTCTACTAAAAGGTAAGTAAATTAAATTGTTAGCATTTCTACTGCTTCTACGGTTAGTGTTAAAATTTATAAGAGTTAGGAGTTCTGGTGAATCGAATACACCAGTTATGAGTTGGTGTAAATAGACGATATCTGCAGACTTCCTTCTCTCGTTCAAAGATTGTATTTTTAATAGTTTTAAACGATCCTCATAAGGAGGAAGGTTTAAAGTGTCCGTTGCACTTAAGCCCCTTAGAGCAAACCGAACAAAACATTTTTGGATTCTCTCTATACGTTCAACATGTACATTGTAACTTGGGGACCAAACTTGACTTGCATACTCTAAGTGAGGTCGCACAATTGCATAATACAGCGTTGTAGTTGTGATCATACTATTAAATTCTTTGGCCCAGCGTTTCATAAACGCGAGCATAGAAGATGCTTTTTTACAAATGTAATCAATATGAACGTTAAACGATAACTTAGAATCCATGCATATACCAAGATCTTTGACAGCATCTACACTACTCAAAGCAGTATTTTTTATCTTATAATCAAAAATTAAATTATTAATTTTTCGCGAAAAGGTCATGGTTTGGCATTTATCTGGACTTAGAAACATATTATTTTTAGAACACCAAATTTCAAAGGATTTCAAATCAGACTGGAGCAGATTTGAATTCTCTTTAGCATTTATTGTTCTGTATATTTTCATGTCATCTGCATAGATAAGTAGATGAGAGTGTTTGATGATGTGGGTTACATCATTTATGGCTAAAATAAACAGAAGTGGACCAAAGTGGCTACCTTGAGGAACACCTGATGCAGCAATAAATTCAGCAGACAATACACCTCGAAATCGTATTTGATAAGATCGCTCTGTCAGATACGATTGAATCCAGCTTACAAAAAATTGTGGAAAACCCATTAACTTTAGTTTGTACGACCACACAAATACGACCACATTAGTCTGCAAGCAGCATTTGAAAAGTTGAATATCAGTTTAAGTTTATGAAGAAGATTAGAATGATTGGTAGTGTCGAAGGCTTTGCTGAGGTCCAATGAAACCATGATAGTAATTTTTTTCCTATTCATATTTTCTCTAATGTAATCTGTGAGACCAAGAAGAAGAGATGCAGTGCTATGACCATTCCGAAAGCCCGACTGGCAGTCGCTAATAAGCTGAAAGTGGTTTATGTAACACATTATTTGATCCTTTAAAATATTTTCAACAATTTTGGAGAGAGCAGTACAGGGTTGCCCATATTCGACGGACCCATGTTTTTTTTAAAAAAATCAAAGAAAAAAATAAAAATTTGGCGGTTGGCAATCTTAATCATTTAATTTGTTCCAAGTAGATTTGTTTACATCAATTTTTGAATATGATATCTCTCAAATGGCCGCCTCTGGCGTTGATGGCGTATTGTGCCCTTTTTGCAGCATTTTCCATCGTTTTCGCCAACATTTCGGCCGGAATAGCGGCTATTTCTTCACGAATGTTGTCCTTGAGCTTTTCTACGGTCCTTGGCTTGTTAACGTAAACCTTTGACTTCAAATATCCCCACAAGAAGAAGTCAGGCGGCGTCAAATCGGGCGAACGCGGTGGCCAGTCCAAATCACCGCTTTTCGACATCAAACGGCCCGGAAACAAATTCTTCAGAAAATCGATTGTTATGCGACTTGTGTGCGGTGGAGCGCCGTCTTGTTGAAACCAGAACTGCCTCATACGCTTTCGACGAATAATTGGCATCACAAAATTGGACATCATGTCGCGATAACGCTCCTGGTTGATGGTAACAGCATGGCCATTTTCATTTTGGAAGAAAAACGGCCCAATGACCGTTTTCGCACTAACGCCGCACCAAACTGTGACTTTTTCGTCATGAAGAGGCACTTCTTGAATCTCCTGAGGATTTTCAGTGGCGTAAATACGGCAATTTTGCTTATTTACGGTCCCATTCAATGTGAAATGGGCTTCATCGGACATGATAATTTTGTTCCAAAATTCCTCGTCAACTTTGGCCATTTCGAAGACTCTTTGGGCCCATTCCAATCGACGAGGCTTGTCCGCAGGCAACAATCTTTGCGTCAATTGAATTTTGTACGGGAACAAATGCAAATCAACGCGAATAATCCGTTGTAAAGTGGACCGAGCCATGCCCAACTGCTGAGAACGGCGTTTTTGGGATGTTCTTGGGGACCTCTCAACACTGGCTCGTAAGACAGCGATATTCTCGGCCGATCGCCTTGGTCGACTTTTATTTGGCCTCTTCGGATTAGAAAGAGCCTCACCAGTCGAAAATTTTTCGTATAAACGCTTAATGGTGTTCTTAGAAGGCGCACTTCTCACATTTTTTAATCTTTTAAAAGCACGTTGAGTTTTCACAATTGACTTCTTCTGTTGAATGTAAATTTCAACTATTTCAGAGCGCTCGCGTGGCGTGTATTGTTCCATGGTAAAAATCTGCTTCGACTGACGCTTCAAACGCGGTATGTCATTAAGCGATCTGACATCTCTGTCAAAAGTTATGGCGTTGCCAGATGGGTCCGTCGAATATGGGCAACCCTGATACTTATTGGTCGTCAATTGGTCAATCAAGCGAGTTTAGAGAGACAATCTTTGGGACCACACGCGCAGTCTTCCAGTAGTTAGGAAATTTAGAGGTCATAAGAATATCATTTATAAAAAACAGTAAGTGCTGCTTAATGAAAGGAAAAAATAATTTGATAAACTTCAACGGTATATTATCAAACCCAACAGAATTTGATTAAACTTTCAGAACAGCCTCAGTAAGTTCCGCTTCAGAAATGTTTTTGAATGAGAAGCAATTTCCAGTACCCTGGTAAAGATTAAAGCCAAATAGAGGATGTGCACTAACCGTTTGATTACTAATAAAATGTTCATTTATTGTATTTACATCACATCTACAATTTCAGTGTTGGAGTCAGTGCAACCACTATTACGTAACGTGTTCCATATTTGCTTATTATCCATGTTATTAAATACACGACTTCCAATGTGTCTTTTCTCTTTCCGAATTGCATTTCTAGCTCGATTCCGATACTTGCAAAAAATTTTCCAGGTAGCTGCCGTGCCATTTTGCAAATACGCCTTGAAAGCAAGATCTCGTAAAGATCTAGCAAACCTTATAGGATTAGAATTTATCCAATTTTCCGCTTCCTTTTTTTATATCTAGTTCAAGTGAATTCAAGTGAATAAAATGGAGTAACTTTTGAAATCAAATAAATCCCAAATTATCCCAAAGTTATTCAAGTTAAAAAAGTAAATAAAACGGCCCTTAATGTATTTTTAGATGGAATGGGAGAAGGAAACGGGTTTTCAGCATATTGAACTATGGAGAGGCTTCCAATGCATGTACAACCGATCTAGTACACAAATTTTCAAATTTTAGTGTGATAGTCTATAAGGGAAAAATGGATTTCTTTATACAAAAATTAAAAATAACAATATGATGAAACTTGATTATACTTTCTATCTCACATGTCGTAACACACAGTAGGACATTGTAAAGCGGCCTTTAGCGAATAAGCTTCTAGTTGCAGGCTTTATAGAAGACCAGCATCAGCTGTCAAATGGCAAAGTTTTCGAAACTCATATGTTAGTTGGTTTGTTATCTTGGTTTATAGAAAAAACTCTATTCTCAGTGTTAAGCGGCAAATGAATAAAACATTTACACGAAAAGAGGTAGGAAATGATTTTCACTGAGCTTTATCATCACAACTTTAGCGTTTTTTGCCAGGAATAAAGATAATTGCCACAGTTAATTTTGATATCGATTTTGTGAATGTGTTAATTTGTTTTTTTGGAGACTTTTTTTGAATTCGTAAAATTTTATATTAAAAAATATGTTATTTTTTAGTAGTAAAAGTTTTCAATGTAGAATACGGCAGAAACCACTTTTATCCGCTGTTTTCACTTACCTGCCATTGCACTCTACCAGACTCGATATGAAGCGTGGCTCCTGCAGCTCTACTTCCTTAAGAATATCCTGGACGATTTTGCAAATCTCACGTATGGCGGTTGCTGTCTTAAACATACGCGTCTGAACGCGCTCAACACAAAAACGGTTCAACTGATAAATCATACGCGTTTGAGCTGCCATCATATCCGGTGGAACCAACATGGCGGCGACGGCTGTTGATAATGGAACTACAACTTAAGCACTCGATCCGAAAAACCAACAAGGATTTATGCCTTGTCGAAATTTCCACACTTGTTACAATGACATAGGCATAAAGTAGCAAATGTATGTAACAATTGTTGTTTAGGCAGTCAGTATGTGTGAGGTACACAAAAACAATGGCTTTTCTTTTATTATGCTGTGTATTGTTAGGTTTTTGTTCTACCAAATATTCAAACAATAAAATTGAACGATAAAAATGCTTCAAACGCGCCGCACTTGCGAATTGAATATACAGCTGAATGCGATAGATACTCTATACAGATAGAGATACACTTTTACTGCAGCTATGCGCGCTATTTTAGCTCAATATCTCGTTAGTGTTATCTTGCGCTATTGTCGTTGTCGTCGTCGTCTTCGATGCTGTCGTTCGTCAAACTGCAGCGAGGCGTAAAGCAAAACGAACAAATGAACGTGAGCTGCAATCCACTGGATACGCGTAGTAAATCTCAATTTACAGCTTCGCAGATAAAAATTAAATCGCACTGCAAGTATCTGCGATTACGTGCTGCGCTGCTTATTGCTGTATCTGTGCACTGAATGCGACGTATCTGCAACATGCACATAAGCGGCAATAAAGCAAAAACATACTGAAATTATATCTAGATACCGAGGCAGAACGCAGCAAATCAAATTTGTAGCTGCAGCGGGTAGAAAATTAAAAAAAAAATATACGTCAAAAATAACAGCGGATATTCATGAATGAATTAATGTCGAGTTCGAAGCCTCACAGCCGTCACCCACACCAGTGTTGCACATCGTGGCATGCCGTCGCTCATTCGGTTACGATTCTCTCGTGGCTTGTGGGCCACGGGTAAAATATCGATTTCGATGTATTCTCGAGATACCTAAACCTCTTGTACGAACCGCAGCCTCAGTTCCAAAAGATTGTCTAGTTTTTTTTCACCAGCGCTCACCACTCTCCAGCCCTGTTTATTTGGAGCTGTATCTGTGTGTGCGCTGATTTTATCTGCTTGTCTGGTGTTGTGAGCGGGCGTTTTTATGTTCAAGCATTTGTGTTTGTGTGCGTTGAATTTGACTCCGCCCAGTTTGGCCCTGCGTCAGTGGTAGTGGTGTTTAAGTCTTTCTCGTTGTTGTTGTTGTTGTTGTTGTTGTAGCAGCCATCGCTTTATGTCTGCTGCAATAAATATACCGACATCAATGCGCTCTTCTGCGTTAGTTTTTGTATCTCTTATTTATATTTCATCGAAATAAATATAATTTTTGTTTGCTCTGAAAAATCTGATTCGTGTGCCATAATTTAAGGTGCCATTCTTGCTGGATCCCAAAAAGTTGAAAAAATATGAACGTTTTTTCTACCTCAAATAAATATGTCGTGAATTTGTAGAAATAAATAATGCAGTTGCTGTCTTTTGATCGTCCCTTTGCTGTAATTTTTCATTAAACTTCTGCTCATATTTCACAGTTAGTTTGGTAAACGTATACATTATACCGATATATTTATGATGATGACTGTTCTGAAATGAATGGTGGCCCATGATGTGGAATCTAATATGTTAAATCCGATTTACAAATTTACAATACATTTACGGAGAGAAATAATTTTCTAATATTGAGAAGTTATTTGGCTTGATTCAAGAATATGTCAAATCAATTGAAATTTACTTGAACCAAGCATTGACAATTTATTATTATAAAAAATATCTGTGTTGAGTGAGTACTTGAGTGAGTATTTCTAATAAAAAGCTCAATTGTTGATTTCTTGAAATGACAAATATTACTTGATTCTAGACTCTGAAGCAAATATTAAAGTGACACAATCACCCTTATTCTTTCTCGCGAGCTCACTTTCAACAATGGATCGCCGTCAAACATCATTTCGACGATAAGTTTCCCTTCCAACAGTAGAATTTCATCCTTCAAACTTCTTTATCGGTACTCTCAATTCTATAAGGCTCTTCATTTATGCTTCAAAATAAATTAAATTAAACGTAAGATGAATAAATATCAAATAATAAACAAATGAGGTCCAAGGCAATTTCGAAAATTAGAAAAAAAGGATAAAAATTTGATTTTTGCTTAAATCTGCATCTAAATAAATGTCTTTGTGGCCCCAGCATTCAATATGGATCCAGTGGATCACTGCTTTGAATAACAAATTTGCTGACCATCATATCTAAATAAATAGATACACGAGTGGATAAACCAAGACTTTAGTGAGTCCACAGTAAGGCGCTGAAGTTTGATCACAATTCACTTCTTGGTTAAATATACAACTCGAGTATCTCCATGCAGGAGAACCCACAAACCACAAAGTTTGGAAAAAAATCTGAGCGTTCATAGATGATGTAGCAAAGAACCGATATCGAAACTTATCTATTGGTATAGGTGAGAGTTTAAAAGTTCCAGCTGACCATACTAAATGGCAAATTTTCCAGGTTAAAACCCTACCTTCCACCTCTTAAGTTGTGAAAGGTACTCTAAAAACTAACCCTGTTTTAGTCCCTAAAAATAAACCTGTTTTAGCGATAGTTATACAGTGAAAAACATTTTGTTATGCATAAACGTATGTTATCATCAACGTTCTAAGAGTATTTTAACGATCGTTAAAATCAATCTGAACATCGTTCCTACTCGTTCCTCGTCGTTGTTTTGTTCAATGGGGTTGATTCTTGCTCTATACATTTTTCGGCGCTTTGGAAAAGGATCCTCTTCTTCCACTAAAGTGCAGATAATCAAAATATTGAACATGTCCATTGCTTTTATATTTTTGTTTACTTTTCACTTCACTTTTTTTGCTTTTTTAATGCCTAACATAACTTACCAAAATCAGCTATGGGTGTTGTTACGGTGGTCGTCATATGATCCCTGGTCATGACACTTTTTACTCTCTTTTTTCGTTTGATGAACTGTGTGACGAAAGTATGCTATGCTGGTGGTCATATGATGCCTAAGCACCAGTACACTTTTTGCTACTTTTAGTATTTTTACAACCGACGTGTTGCTATTAAGCAGGTTTCATTACTGCTTTCATACATTTTATACTAAAAGTGTACTATTTTCGTGCCTAAACACAAATATTGTGAATAAGTTCACAACGCAACACTAGTTTGATCCCATGATTTCATATTTTTGTCAAATCATTTGGTGACCGTGGTGGTGAAAATTGACTCTCTTGCTCTCGCTCTCAAATTGTTAATATACATTGAAACAACAACAATGCATGACCATGATGAGCCTAAGACCGCCACCGTAACAGGGCACTTTCTGGCGACAAAAAGTCTGTTTTTCGTCAAGTTCTTTCGTTAAGCTGTCAGCTGATGAAGTGTTGCTTACTGTTTTTAAAAATTCCCATATTGCTCAAAATGCTCTTAAAATACGTTTATGCATAAACAGCATTTTAAGGGATAGTTTGTGTTCTAACCAAAACAGTTTTTAACGAGTGCATAACAAATGTAATGAATACGGCCGAAAATATTTACCTTTTTCCATCCTGCCATGTCTCTTGTAAGTGGCCTACATCCGTTAAGTTTATCGACGAGGTCCTTCCTAATGTCATTTTGTGCATCGATTGAACTTTTGGTTAATCCTGAAACGATGTCTTCTGTGGCCATCATCTCGTCCACCAACAGTTTGAACTCCATCCTTGTTTTCTGTTTCTTGAACCAACATATCATTACTTATTTATATTTTAATGTCAGATAATTTGTTAAGTTATACATGTGATTTCTAATTTTGTATTGATTAAAATCCGCTGCATAATTTTTGATGATCAAAAATTTAAATATTTGTTCGACCTCGTTTGCTCAATAATTGAGTGAACAATCACTTGCGATAAAACAGTTCGATCGACACAGGAATTAAGAGTTTCAAGAAAATAATAATTTTGTTTCGAAGTCGTTTTCAGAGTGAGCTGAGCGTGCGTTCAAGAAAAAGGGTGAATACTGTTTAATGCAAGCATACAAACTAAATTTCATTATTTATTTCGAGTGAATTTAGCCATCCACTTAGGCAATACTATGCAAGTTTTTCCTTGTTGATGTGCTGCATAGCTGTTAATGAAAAAATTCCTCAATAATTTATTGCGAAGATGGGCCCAATAAACAACTACACAGAACAAAAACGACCAAATAATATAGAACAAAATCTATAAGATTTCTTTAAGGTTCTTATCTTATAAGACGGTCTTATTTAAACCATGAAGAAAATCTTCTTAAAACCTTGGCATTTTTAAAAGATGGTTAAAAAATGGTTTCCCAATCAGCCAAACAAGCTTGGAATAAGCTTGTAGTAAGCTTACAAGCGTAAGCACTGTCCTTGGAAAAAGCTTGTAAAAATGGTTGTAAAATGCTTTGAAGTAATTGTAGAATAAGCAAAAAGGAACCCTTGGAAAAATATTCCTTACTGTAATATTATCGCAATCGTTTACAATTCAATTGGATATAAGTGTTGCAAATAAGCTTTCTACAATACTTTCTTTGCAATTGGAAAAAAGTATTGTAAAAGTATTATTGAAAATAATTATTAAATAATTGGAAAAAAGTGTTAATGTAAGTTTTTTACAACTCTTTATAAAAAATTAGAAAAAAGTGTTATAAAAATATTATTAAAACATTTATTAAATAATGGGAAGCAAGTATTATTGTAAGCTTTTAACAACTGTTTTTAAGAAATCTTATGTGCTCGCACTTAACAAAGGAGCACAAATTCATCTTCTCAGTAAAATTAATCTATACGAAAGACCATCACATCCAAATCTATAAGAAATTTATCTATAAAATACTGTCGATAAACACATTGCCACTAAAAAAAGGGAATATAAATAAAACTATGTGGACTATTCAATATAAATTTTTATTTAATCACATTGGTGTAACTAACAAAATATTAAAAATTAATTTAAGTATTATAAAATTCTAAAAGAATGTGTTGGAATTATCACTGAACACAAGCTACTGACATCAAAATTGTTAGTGATGGAACTTTGTATCTTATTGCAATTGTAATTTTTAGTACCTGGGGAGTTCCAAATTCAACAATAATGTAAAAGTTGTGAAACAATTACCTCTGAAAGCATTTTCCAATCATGCTTTGAAAACGCTTGTAAATTAAACTTCAAGTAAACTTACTACAAGTATTATTATAAGAAGCTTACATTTATTTTGTTTCGATACAATTATACAACACAACTTGTAAATTTATTACGTAGACAAGTGTTTTTAAAGCATGTTTGTAAAAGGCTTTCATTATTCCATTGTAGGTAAGCTTAATAGTTACATACATTACCCCACTCCAGAATAATGATGATGATTGTATACAAATACAATCAACATCCTTCTTTAAGAATTAATGATTAGCAATCATTAATTGTAACATGATATTTTAACTATGTGTGGACCACCAAGCTGGCCACACATCATAAATTGTTCACATCATAAATTGTTTACATTATAAATTGTTTACATGATCGCTGCTTCCATTCATCAGAAATGGAATATGGGAAGAATATTGATTACTAAGCAATATTCTTCCAATCTCTGGCTCTGGAGGTTTCAAAGATAATAATTGTGAATTTAGTTTATAAGAGGCAGCTTAAGAATAAAGTATTGTTTTTAAAAACTCAATTATCACGCAAGATAATTTAAGTGGCGCAGTCGGAGTAGGATAAAATAAAGTCCTTAGAAGTTCCCAGAAACAAACTCTTTTGAAAAAAAAAAAGAGAGAAATCGAGAAAATTTTTTAAGGAACAATCCTTAAATGAAATAAATTTGTAAACTGAACAAAAATATATGGTGAAAAATTTTTAAAATCATACAAAACTGTCAGCAAAACAACCTTTAAAAAAATTAGAAAGTTTGTACAAATCTGTGAAGTAAAATTACTGATTATATTGTGAAAATTTTACAAACTCATCTTAAACTATTAGCAAACAATAGTAAAATTAAATAAAATTGTTTGTGTGAAGAAGGAATACGAAAATCCAAACAAACCACAGTCTTGGGAATTAAAACATCAATTTAACAAAAGTCATAGCAAGGCCAAAGCGAGCAGAAGCAGTAGAAACATCATCACCAATCACCAGGAGGATCCAGATCAACAATTGTAAAAACAATTAATTAATGTATGGAAGAATTGAGTCAATCATTTGAAAAGTTTAATTGTAAAGATTTTAAAAAAGATAAAATGGCTTTAACACTAAATATCGACCCTCTGAAATACTTAGAAAAATTACCAGAATTTTCAGGAGATTATAGAGATCTCCAAAACTTCGTAAATCTAGTTGATAAAATTCAACCAGTTCTTGTTAGGTATGATTCTTTAGGACAAAGTATCTTTTCTGACATAATAAAGTCAAAATTAAAATATAAAGCAAGGGAAATAATAGAAACTAATAATCATGTTGATTCGTGGGAAAACATGAAGGAAATATTAATTAATAATTTTGGTGATAGATTTAGCATAGAAGAATTATTTGATCAACTGAGAGGTTTGACTTTTAAGACCCACTGTGTAGATTTTTATAATGAAATAAAAACTACATTAAAAAGATTAAATGTAAAAACAAGATATTCTACAAACGATACTCAAATTGTAGAACAGACAATTAAGAACAATAAATTATCGGCATTAAATATATCTATATATATAAAAATGGATGTATGTATGTGGGTATGTGGGTATGTGGGTGGGTATGTGGGTGGGTATGTGGGTGGGTATGTGGCTATATCACGTATAGACTCCAAAACCGCTGAACCGATCTTTATGAAATTTTCAGGGAAAATAAAGCCACATCTTGAGAGTGTTCCTGTGAGGTTTCGTAACGATTAGAGAAGGGGGCGTGGTACCTCCCATACAAGCCAAATTTGCTCCATCGATCACAAACAAAAAAAAAAGAAAAATATCTCACGGTTTCAATCGTAAAAAACTAAGATTTGGTGATTTTGTTCAGATGGTTACTGTCGGTAACTGTACAAAAAATGGGCGTGGTCGTTATATAAATACGCCCACTTTTTCGAAATCATGGCAATTCCGGAGTTCTGCACATTTTTACAGTGAAACTTGCTGTTTAGGTGCTCCAAGAGATGAAAACAATTTATAAATGTTTTCACGCCCACTTTTAACGCCCACAAATCAATATCTATATATATATAAAGCAAAACGATGTGTGTCTGGCTGTGTGATGTCTATAGACTCCAAAACTACTGAACCGATTGACCTGAAATTTTAGCAGTCGATTTGTTTCAGGTACGAGATGGTTGAGGAAAAAAATTTGCCACACCCCCCTTTTACCGCCCCCAAATCAATAAAAATGTTATATTTCAGTCGGCTTGGGTCGTATATGGCTAAAATTTTGTAATTTAGTATGTACGGTTACTGTCGACAACTGTCCTTAAAATGGGTTTCCACGCCCCTTTTACCGCCCACAAATAAATGAAAATGGTTTATTTCAGACGGTTTTGGTCGTATAAGACTTAAATTTGGTACTTTGGTTTGTGAAGTTACTGACAGTAACTGTACGAAAAATTGGTTTCCACGCCCCCTTTTGCGCCCACAAATCAGTGAAAATGCTATATTTCATGCAGTTTTGGCCGTATGAGACTTACATATGATACTTAAGTTTGTATGGTTACTTTCGGAAATTGTACTAAAAAAGGGCGTCATCGCTATATAGCCACACCCACTTTTTAAGAAACCATCAAAATTGACTACTGGGTCGATTGAGCTAAAATGTTGGCTTAGTTTGTACGGTTACTGTTAGCAACTGTACTAAAAATTGGTCTCCACGCCCCCCTTTTACCGCCCACAAACCAATGAAAATGTTTTATTTCAACGGTTTGGGTCGTATTAGACAAAAATTTTGTAATTCAGTACATATGGTTACTCTCGGCAAGTGCACTTAAAATAGGCCTGCCCTACTTTAGTTAAACTCACTTTTCGGGGAGTTAGCGTCCAGTGAAGTAAAGTGCGCCAGGCTTAACCTAAATTGAGCTGAAATTTGGGCAGTCGATTTGTTTCGATTACGAGATGGCTCAAGGGAAATATTTTACCGCACCCCTTTTTACCGCTTTCAAAACAACAAAAAAGCTATATTTCGCACGGTTTTGATCGTATTAGACTAAAATGTGGTTATTTAGTGCACATGGCTACTTTCGGCAGCTATACTGGAAATGGTGAATATATTTGATATTTCTTGACATTTTCGTGTATGGCAGTAAGGCGGTCTGTGGCAGAACAACGTTTGCCGAGGAGATAGATTGTTCCTGCGAGGTTTGGTAACGTTCGGACGAGGGGGCGTGGTTCCTCCCATACAAGCCAAATTTGCGCTATCAACCACAAACCAAATAAGGGATATATATCAGACGGTTTCGATCGTAAAAACTAAGATATTATCATTTTTCAGATGGTAACTGTCAGTAACTGTACAAAAATCACTTTTTCGTCGCAATATATACACGTCCACTTTTTCGAAATCATGGCAATTCCGGAGTTCTACTCATTTTTTTACTGAAACTTGCTGTGTAGGTGCTCCAAGAGGCAGTCACGATACATCAATGTTTTCACGCCCACTTTTAGCGCCCACAAATCAATATCTGTACATATAAAAATGAATCGTGATTTGTTCGGATGCTTAAAACTTGAAAACGACTAGACCAAATAGGATACTTCCTTCTACTGGTTTGTTCGTAACTGCTACGCAAAGGTTTAGGAAAAAAGTAATGCCACACCCCTTTTATCGCCCACAAATCAATAAAAATGCTATATTTAAGAAGGTTTTGGTTGTATTAAATTAAAATTTGGTAAATAAGTTCTTATGATGACTGTTACTAACTTTAATAAAAACGGGCGTTGTCACACTTCATCTACGCCTACTTTTGGAAATATCACAATACTCCGAAACTATTGGTCCGATTGAGCTGAAATTTTGTAAGTGGCTTTGCTTTGAGTACGAGATGGTTTAAGAAGAAATGCCACACCTTCTTTTACCTCCCATTAATATAAAAACAATTTGTGTTATCGAATAGCGTTATGGGTTGCACAGCTTAGAAATTCGGTATTCGACCACAATTTAGACGTACCGTTTCAGTGATGAAATTTTATGGGAGTTGGACAAGGGGGAGGGGCACCTCTCATACAACCCAAATTGGTGATATCGAATAGCTTTGAATTTATAGGAATTCAGCTTTGGAATTCAGTTTTTGACCTCAATTTACACATGCAGTTTCAATGATTTTTTTTATGGGCGTTGGACAGGGAGGCCTGACATCTCCCTTACATCCCAAATTTGCAATATCGAATTGCTTTGAAGTTATAGGTTGACAGCGTAAGAAATCGGTATTCGACCTAAATTTATACATGCACTTTCATTTCTTACATTTTATGGGCGTAGGGAAAAGGGGAGTGACACTTCCCATACAACCCAACTTTTTGCTATCAAATAGCTTTGGAGTTATAGGTCGCACAGCATCGGAATTCAGTATTTGACCGATAAAATTTACTAATAAAATTTTTGGAGTTTGTCGGGGGGTGTGGCACCTCCAACTTAACCCAAATTTGCGATATCGACTAGCTTTGGAGTTATAGGTCAGCCTCGGAATTCAGTATTTGACCTCAATTTACACATGCAGTTTCATTGGTAAAATTTTATGGGCGTAGGGAAAAGGGGAGTGGCACCTCCCATACAACCCAAATTTGTGTTATCGAATGTATTTGGAGTTATATGTCGCACAGTTTTGGTATTCGGTATTCGACCTCCATGTACACATACAGTTTAATTGATTACATTCTATGAGGGGTGATCAAGAGGGCGTGGCACTTCCTATACAACCCAAAATTGTTATATCGAATAGCTTTGTGGATATAGGTCGCACAGTCTCGGAATTCAGTATTTGACCTCAATTTAGACATGCTGTTTAACTGATAACATTTTATGGGCGTTTGAATAGGGAGAGTGGCAGCATCGCGCCGGGTTTTAGCTAGTTTAAAAATAAAATTCCTGAACCAATGCATTCAATATTATTCTGTAGAAATCCAAATAATTTGGCATCTGCAATAGATATATTACACGAGTCCGGATACTCATATTATACACCTTTCAATAAACCAATTAATAACAATGAAAAAAACCATTTCCCAAATAAACAATTTAGTCCATTTCAAAATAATAACGCAAGGAAATATCCAAGCAATTTAAACAAAAATTTAAATGAAAGGAATTCAAGTTATAATCCTTTCAATACTGTAAATAATCAAAATAATAACATAAGGAAAAAGAATTCAAACAGATATATAAACGATAGCAACCGAAACCATAATCCTGTAAATAATCAAACTTATAATTCAAGAAGATATCCAAGTAACCCAAATAATAATAATATACAACATAATAACCCATATCATTATCAAAATTCACCTAATGTTAGTAATAACAATAATAATAATGATTATAAAGATAATATGCCAACACCAATGGAAATTGGAAATTTTCGGATGATCAGAGAAGCGAATTGTTCTATATAGTAATAAATAATTGTAAATTTCTAATAGACACAGGAGCAACGAACTCCCTCGTAAACTTAAACGTTTTTAAAAGTAATAAAATACAATTTCTGAAAAAACCCAAAATATTGAAAGCTCTCAATAAAAATACTTTAGTTGATAAGAAAGTAGTCGTTAAAACATTTGAAGAATTCGAACTGGGC
This sequence comes from Dichetophora obliterata, assembly GCA_963920525.1. NCBI lineage: Eukaryota > Metazoa > Arthropoda > Insecta > Diptera > Sciomyzidae > Dichetophora > Dichetophora obliterata. The sequence continues at coordinate 108,367,616 of OY986439.1, read as the reverse complement.
AATGAATATTTTCAGTTCATTGTAATAAATTTTCATGACAAATATGAAGGATTATTAGGAAATGACATTCTAAAGAAATATAAAGCAATAATAAATTATGAAACAAATATCTTTGAATTAAATTCAAAACGATTTAAATTATATTCAAGTAATCCAACAGTAAGTAGTGTATATAGAATAGATCCTGGAGAAAATTTTTATAGTATTCCTGTAGACAAGTACAAAGGAAATGCCCTAATAAATAATATAAATTTAGACGAAAAGGTCAATTTAGTGGAAGGCATATACGAGGTAGATGAATTCACATCTGTAGTCAAAATAAATAATTCAGATAACAAGGTACATGTTTTTGATATTTATAAACCATTCCAAACTATAGAAATTTTAGAAATTCACAATTTTAATGAATATAATGGAAGTGAAAATATTTGCTATGAAAACACAAAACCAAAAGAAGAAATTATTAAACATTTAAGAGTAGAACATTTAAATTCAGAGGAATCTTCAAAATTAATAGAAACAATAAAGGAATTTAAACAAGTTTTTGAGGAAAGTAAAATTCTTAATTTCACGAGTGAAATTAAGCATATGGGTATTTCCACAGGAAAGTCTACCGTGACCAAAAAATTAAAACTTATTAAAAACTTATTATTTTATGATATTATCTAACAAAAACATTTTAATTTTATTAATTTTAGCAATTTGTACATAAAATTATTAACCATGATGATCACATCGTCTGCACTGTTTCAAAAATGTAGTTTTTCTTTTTCGTAAGTGTTTAGTAAATGTTTCGTAAACATTTTTGTTTTAGTAAAAATGGAAGGCATTGGCTAAAGATAATGAAAAAATGGTTGATGCAATTAAAGGAAAATATATTGAATTTGTTTTTAATTACTAAATTACATAGTTACTTAACTACCTAATTACTTAATTAACCAATTAAATAGCAATGGAAAAAACTGTCCCGTGCGACCTGTCCCGTGCGACCGAGCTTGATATTTAATTAAAAAATAAGTGTTAAATATTATTGGGTAAAATAAAAGCAATTTAAAAGAAACAACAATGCACAACATCCATAAAATAAACTCTTTGAAATATTCCCTCAGACTTCACTGAATTTGGCGCTTGAGTTGTTGTCCTCGAAAAAAACTTCCGTTTTTTTGTCCCGTGCGACCCCCGTTGTTTTTAGCAATTATTTTGAAAAAGGAAAAATTACCGATAATCAACCTTAGCACCACTTAAAGAGCTTACTATGAGTTATAAGTTAAGACCATTATCAAAATATAAATCCGTGTTATTACTAATTTTTTTTTACTTTAACTGCGTACGACTGTCCCATGCGACACCATGGAAATGCCCATATAATAATAACTAAAGACAATTTACCAATAAAAAGTAAAATTTACAGATACCCGTACATACATAAATCGGAAATTCAAAGACAAATTACAGAAATGTTGGAATCAGGAATAGTTCAACCGAGTAAAAGTCCATATAATAGCCCTGTTTGGGTGGTACCTAAAAAACTAGACGCATCTGGGAAAAAGAAATGGCGTTTGGTAATAGATTACCGCAAATTAAATGAAAAAACTATTGATGATAGTTACCCTATTCCGAACATAACCGATATTTTAGACAGATTAGGAAGAAGTAATTATTTCTCAATTCTAGATTTGAAAAGTGGGTTCCATCAAATTGAAATGGATCACGAAGATATAGAGAAAACGGCTTTCTCTGTGGACAACTGTCATTACGAATTTCGAAGAATGCCATTCGGGTTGAAAAATGCACCAAGCACTTTTTAACGATTAGTAGACAATATTTTAAGAGAAAATGTAAAAAGAAATGAATGCATGGTCTACATGGACGATATTATTATATTTTCAAATGGGCTAGAGGAACATATTAAATCATTGAAATCTGTATTAAAAAATTTGAAACACGCTAGATTACGAATACAACTGGATAAATGTGAATTTCTAAGAAAAGAAGTTGAATTTCTTGGACACGTTGTTACAGAAAAGGGAGTCGCCCCAAATGTAAAGAAAATCGAAGTAATTAAAAATTTTAAAATTCCCCAGACAGTTACTGAAATCAAAAGATTTTTGGGAATGACTGGCTATTATAGGAGATTCATTAGGAATTATGCTCAAATAGCTAAACCAATTACAGTTTGTTTAAAAAAGGATGCGGTGATAAATCCGTACAATGAAAAATATATTGAAAGTTGTAACTATTTAAAAGAAAAAATTAATAAGTGCACCTATATTGATATATCCTAACTTTATTTATTTTATTTATTTTATTTATTTATTTATTTATTTATTTTATTTGAAAACCGGCACAACAAAGTTTAATAACCTTATTAGCAGTACCGGCAGCATGTAGCGTAAACAACGATTAAATATTTGACTTATAATATATAGTATTGCATAAAATATTAAAATCTAAGTTTAAGTTACATGATAATGAGAGTAGAAACGAACTAAACAGTAAAATTAAACATTTTCAAAACTTTAAATAAACAATTTCAAAACATAAAAATTAAGTGTGTTAGCTTTTGTGAAGTATAAAAAAAAAAAATAAATAAAAATATAAATATAACATTCATTAAGCATCCATCCTTTAAACATTTTATTTATTTGACATATTTGACTACTTAATATTACAGCGAAGAAAAGAGTAAAGCTAGTTTATTTTTAAATTGCACAGCGTTATCACACGATCTTAAACTATTAGGAAGTGCGTTCCAAAGACGAACAGAATGTACAAAAAACTGCCTCTCAGACGTTAAACATGAGACACGTAAACAATTAATCATATTAGTACGACTAGATCTAGAAAAGTTTAATCTCGAAAACAAATAACTGGGTTCTGAATTACATACAATCTTATGCAACAATAAAAGCGTACGATAGTTCAGAAGATTATCAAAAGTTAAGCCATGGATTCTTTTAGCATACTGGGAAACATGGTCTCTTCTTTTCAGTCCAAACACATAACGAGCAATATTATTAAAAAGGACGTTTAATTTATTTTTACTTAGACTGTCACAGTTTGCAAAAATTTCGCAGCCATATAGCATAGTTGGTATTAGATATGCTTTAGCAAGTAGCATTCGTATATTAAGAGGTGTAAAATACTGCGTAGTCCAAAGAACCCGAAGCATGCTGTAGACTTTCCCAACCGTATTACTTATGTGGTTATTCCAAGTTAACGTTCTGTTGAAGGTGACGCCTAGATTTTTTGCAGAGTCTACGTATTCAATGTTGCTTCCATTTATTGATAGGTGAGGAGCAGTGGAAACGTCAATGATTTTCTTGGAAATTACCAAACATTTTGACTTTGTTGGATTTAGGCTTAGTCCGTTTTTAACTGCCCAATCACCAATTTTTTCAAGAATACTATTTAGATTGTTGATACAGCTATAGATGCTCTCACGCTTACAGTTAACGTACAACTGAACATCATCTGCGTACATATGGATCTTACAGTTTTCCAAAACACTAGGTGGGTCATTTATGTACAGTGAAAAAAAGAGAGGACCCAGAACAGAACCTTGAGGAACACCTCTTGTAATGGGTAGAAAGACTGACGAAACGTTATTGGCGAAAACAGCTTGCGACCTATCAGAGAGATATGACGCAATAAGATCCACGGCAGATGGCGAAAAATTAAATAATTTAATAAGTTTAGTCTGTAAAATATTATGGTCGACTGTATCGAAAGCCTTAGAGTGGTCTAATAGAACTAAGAACCCAACTTCATTGTCATCTATGCTAGTACGCAAGTCTTCAGTTACATCAATTAGAGCAGTGATACAACTATGTTTGGCTCTAAAGCCTGATTGCCTTTCAGTTATATAACGATTTCTGCGCAAGTGTGAGTTAATTTGTTGACTAAGTAACAATTCCAACGCTTTGGATACGAATGAAAGTATAGCTATCGGGCGGTACTCATTGTGAGCCTTTGGTACTGGTATAATTTTAGCTTTCTTCCATTGTATCGGGTAAGTTGACTTAGTGAGCACCGTGTTAAAAATGTGAGTGAGATAAGGAAGGATCTTCGGAAGCAAAATTTTCAGGAAAATTGGACTAATATCATCAAACCCTATAGCGTTAGATTTGATTGATAAAATACTTTTGAGTGCATCAGCCTGCCAGACACAATTGAAGCTGAAGCAAGTGTCGGCATTAAAAGAGTTGTCATTAGTCTGGTACACATTTTGACTGACCGAAGGCATAGGAATATTAACAAATTTGTTATTTAAATCGTCAACGTCCACATTATCACAAGATTCAAATGATTTTCTACAAAGGCCTATATTGCGTATCTCGCGCCACTTCTGCTTACTATTCACCACATAACTAAACTTATCCCTATAATAACTACTCTTTGCAGTTTTTACCTCTTTCACCACTGTCGAACGTAATATTTTAAACTATTCATATAATTCTGGAGTCTTGAAGCGTTTCCAGCGATTATATGCAATATTGCGCAGCAAAATACTATTTTTAATAGTTCTGTTGAACCAAGGACGTTGCTTAAGAATAGTGGTTTTTTGCTTTATAGGGACAAACTCGTTAAACAGATGATTGACATTGCCCTGAAAAAATTCAACCTGATCATCAACAGAGTCAATATAAAAAACTTGTTCCCAGTTTATATTAGCTACTGCAGTTTCCAGTCGAGCGTAGTCCAAATTTTTAAAGTCACGATAACTGAAGCAGTTTGCTGAATCTAATCGATTCTAGTACGACCTAATTGATCGTACAGAAGGATTCTAGTCTTGTCACTTACAAAAAACAAATCCAGGACAGTATTAGTTGTTCTTGTATAGTGAGTTGGCATACTAATGTTAACAGAAAAAAGGCCTAAGCTATCCATGTCTCGCAGTAGACTATTTTCTACAAGGAGGTTACTATTAAAATCCCCAGCTATAATGATTTCAGTGAAATATAGTGCAATATTTTCTAATGTGCTTAGAAAAGGTGAAAAATCAACTAAACGGTTTGGACGATAAACACAACCGAGAAGCAAACTTTGATTTGTATTTGACACTACAACAAATATATATTCAATAACACTATCAGGTGACGACTTACAGAGTATTTTACACGTAACATTTTCTTTCACATATATTGCAACGCCGCCTGCGTGACTAACCCTATCAGCACGAAATATTCTGTAACCATTTAAACTGAGCAAAGCATCAGACATATCATTATTAAACCATGTTTCAATAATAAGGAATTTGAAATTACAACTGATGCTAGCAATTTTGCTATTGGCGGAGTACTGTCACAAGAAAATAAACAAATTGCTTACGTATCCAGAACTTTAAATGAATCAGAACTTAATTATAGCGTAATCGAAAAAGAATGCTTAGGAATTGTGTGGTGTTTAAAACAATTCAGACCATACGTATATGGAAGAAAAATTAAACTTTTTACCGACCACAAGCCTTTAGTATGGCTAAATAGCTTAAAAGAGCCAAATAGTAAATTAATTCGTTGGAAATTACAGTTAGGAGAGATTACAGATACTATACATTATAAAGAAGGACAAGAAAATAAAGTAGCCGATTGTCTTAGTAGAATTGAAATTAACTTAAATGAAAATGACGAAGACAATCCAAATGAAATTATAGATAACCCAGAACAAGAGTCTAATGAATCAATTAAACAAATAGGAACACCAATAAATTTTTACAAAAATCAAATTATTTTGGAAACAAAACAATCAGGATCATTAAATATAAAGAATATAAATATTTTTAATAAGAAAAGGAAAATAATTAAAGCAAAAGAATTGGATGATGCCACAATTATAATGATATTTAAAAATCATCTAAATCCAAACTACATGAACGCACTATTTACAGATGATGAAACATTTAACAAAATAAATTCAATATATTTAAGACATTTTAAGAAATACAAAATTGTTCGTTGTAAAAGATTATTAATAGACATTATTAACCCAGAGGAAATTGAAAAATTAATTGAGAAAAAACATTTAGAAAACAACCACAGAGGAATAAACGAAATTTATGAGGAAATCAAGTTCGAATATTACTGTCCCAACATGAAGATAAAAATTAATGAATATGTAAATAATCGTGAGATATTTATTTTAGAAAAATATGAAAGAAATCCTATTAAAATACCATACAAAATAACTGAAACTCCAGAAAAACCAAATCAAATTATACACTTAGATGTAGTTTACTCTATACGGAAATCTTTATTTGCAACAATGATAGATAAGTTCAGCAAAGTTGCTCTCTTTTAGTAAAAATTAAAGATCGCACAGAAAAGGAATTTAGAAAAGCTCTAACTAGATTTATTAGTACTTATGGTAATATAGGAAAAATAGTAACAGACAATGAGCTGGGAATGAAATCTAACTTAATGAAAGAGTTCCTGAGAGAACAAAATATATCTATACAATTTACTTCTAGTTCCAATCACAATGGGAACTCCGATATCGAAAGATTGCATAATACTATTAACGAGCATTTAAGGCTTTTAAAACATTCAAAAGGACATTTTAGTATTGAGGAACAAATGATTTTAATAAATGGCTATTATAATAATAGTATACATTCCACGACCAAGATAAAGCCAATCGAATTTGTTCAAGGAAAAATAAAGGAAGCTCAGTATGTCGAAATTTATAATAAAATCATAGAAAAGAAACAAAAAACTATCGAAAGATTAAATAAGGACAGGTTAGACGAAAATCAAATAGAAGGTGGTATTAATTACATAAAAGAAGTACGAGGAGGTAAGAATCATTCTAAATATAGAAAGATAGAAGGAGAAAATATTAATCAAGATCATATAAAAGATAAAAGGTCAGGGAACATATATTACAAAACTCATGTGAAAAAAAAGAAAAAGTTTCAAGACTATACAAAAGTAAAATTCCCAACAGAACAATTATCCAGAATAGAATTATTAAGATCCCTACAAAACTGAATTTGAAATTAGTTAATAATTTTAATTTATTTTTCAGATGGAACGATATTACTTATATATACCAGTACTTTTCATAATTCTTAGAACAAGCATACAGTCAACAACAGAAATAGAGATTCTGGACTTTGATAATAATAATGGATATTTACCTATTAAATTAGAAAATATTAAATTAGTAGAGAGTTATCTTAAGATTTTACATATAATAAATATATCGGATTTGGACATAGCCATAAATCATATTGGGAAAAACATTTTATCATTACAAAATTCTTACTCTAAGGAGAATTTACTCGATAGTTTATTTATCTCTTTAAACACTAGTTATCATAATCTATTAAACAAATTTAATATACTTACACTAAACAAAAATAAAAGAAATAAAAGAGGGCTTGCGAATATAATAGGAAGAACTTTAAAGTTAATAGCTGGTTCTATGGATGATGAAGACAAAAAGGAAATAACTGAAACACTTGATAACTTAAACAGTAATAACAAGAAATTAATAGAAGAAAATAATAAACAAGTAACAATTAATGAACAACTATCAAATCAAATGAAAAACTTAACTAAACATATTAGAAACATGCAATTATACATATCAAACTATATAACAAATATTAATAAGGGAACAAATATTAATTTCCATAATGAAATAAACTATATAAAAACAATTTTTCAAATTGATCATGACATCAACTCCCTTACGAATTATATAGATGATTTAGAGCAAATAATATTAACAAGCAAATTAGGCATTTTAACGAGAAACATTTTAGTAGATGAAGAAATCAGTTTACTAAAACATATAAACAGTTTTGAACACATTAAAGTAGCAGTAGCTAGCGAAATGGAAGCAATCATTATAATTCTTTTGATACCAAGTTTTTCGGAAAAAGAATTTGATAAAATTTTAATGGAACCTGTTCCAAATAGAGAAAGTAAAAGTGTAGTCTTTAATTATCAAATAGTTTTAACAGATAGAGAGGGTATGCATACGACCATAATAATAAAGATAATAAAATAAACAATTTAAAAGAAATTAAAGACAATTGTATTGAAAACATATTTAAATCAAAGGAAGCCAATTGTACAATGAAAAGACAAATTAATTCAGAAATTAAGGAAAACAACATTATAAATAATATATCAATTGAAGATATAAATTTTGAAAATATTAAAAATAGACAAATTATTGTAGAAATTTCAAAAAATAATAAGAAACACAATGTTTTACAATATTCATTTATAACAGTTATATTAATAATTTTAACATTAATAATTATATATTACCTTTTTATACATTGTAGAAAAATTTGTAAAACTTCGTCAGAGCCTCAGACTAAGATAGGGGGAGTTACATACATTACCCCACTCCAGAATAATGATGATGATTGTATACAAATACAATCAACATCCTTCTTTAAGAATTAATGATTAGCAATCATTAATTGTAACATGATATTTTAACTATGTGTGGACCACCAAGCTGGCCACACATCATAAATTGTTCACATCATAAATTGTTCACATCATAAATTGTTTACATTATAAATTGTTTACATGATCGCTGCTTCCATTCATCAGAAATGGAATATGGGAAGAATATTGATTACTAAGCAATATTCTTCCAATCTCTGGCTCTGGAGGTTTCAAAGATAATAATTGTGAATTTAGTTTATAAGAGGCAGCTTAAGAATAAAGTATTGTTTTTAAAAACTCAATTATCACGCAAGATAATTTAAGTCTTAATCCAAACACTATTACACAATGGTTGATTGGGTTCTTTTCGTTTGTTTTGTTTTAAAGCGCCGCTCTGTTATGTATCTCACTTTTCGCCCTGCTCAATGCTCATTAGTTTTTTTTTTTTGTTGCGCTGTGCTCAGTGTTGTCAGATTTTAGGAGAGATCATTCCCGTTTTGTGCATGCATTTTAATAAGTTATTCCCTTTTTTTTAAAGTTTAGTGTTTTATTTTGAATAAAAACTATAATCAAACAAACCTTACTAATATGCCTAATACCTACACCTAAATATGCCTTTATAAAATACAACACATTTATTACTTGTACATTAGAGTGGAACGAATTTTTACCTCACCGGCTTCATATATTTTTGGAAACTACTTGCCAAAATAAATTTTTCTGCATCCTTATTTCTGTGACATAACTTTTGACATTGCCCGACGGTTTTTGTATTTCATTTCCATTTTTTTTGTTCACTGAAATCAAAAATTTTGCTTCCAATTTATTTTTATGCAAACCTCTCAATTCAGAATTGTTGGATATAAAATCGGCTTACTACAAAATTGTAGATCAGATAATTAGCTTCAGATATGCCGTTAACAGTTTATGTCTAAACAGTATAAAGTAGAAATTGCTTACTACTTTGACTAACCGATTTCTTATACTAGTTTTACTTAAATTTATGGCAGAAAAAGCTCTCTCAGCACATGCACCGCTATGCGGAAGAGAAAAATGAATGGTATAATTTTTTTTTTAGTTTTTGGGAACATTTCACTTGTAAAACAATACAAGTGAACATTTTCAAATAAAACAGTATGCATGTAAGTTTCGGCGATAATTTCCATACTTAAAGTATCCATACACTGGAATTATGTATGCCGGTGTTGAATTGGAACCGTAAAGGCTTTTTTTTACTTTTTGCATTACACAAACCGAAATATATTCTTGAGCACCAATATTTCAAGGATTTGTATTTTACTTTTTTATACAAGATTCCAAATTTTTTTTAATTTTTAGAGTCTCAAATAAATACACATTTTTAGCAACACACCATGTTAGTATTTTGACGTAGAATTACGTCTTACAGCGCGGTTTGTATGGGGGTCAGTTTCACGAATTTTTTCAAAGTGATATTTGACACTTTGGGGTATACCTACAGCCTTTAATATTCATCGTACAAAGAAAAAAAAAATGCCAAAATATCAGTTTTAGTGGGAATAAAACGAATATCTAATAAAATAGCAAAATCTAAGAATATGAAAAATTCATATATTCGTATGAGAAATGCACAAGCTGCTTAGCTGCAGTGGCTGCTTATGTTGTTTTTAAGGTTGTTGTTGAAATATACATATATAAATACACATCAGTTGCGTTCATTTTTTGTTTGTTTCCCAGATAGCCAATCGGCTCGGTTGAAAACGGTGTGCACTTTTAAAAGCACTGAAGCGGACCATTTCGTTGTCAGCAAACTATGCATTGTGTGTTTCATATAAGCGTACCATTTATTAAGTTGTATATTAATGTTGATTTTCTATGATTTAAATACAAATTCTAAATGTTTGATAGTTTAAATCATTCTTGATTATAAATACAGATTCTAGTTGTTTGATAGTTTAAAATCGTTTATTGAGCTTTAGGTCAGGTTTAAACAATAAATTGCTCTAACGAATTTTTTCCAAAGAAACAACAAAATTTTGAATATGAAAAAGAAAACATCACTAGCTGGTTAGTTAACTGATTGATTAACTAGTTAGAGCAATTAATTGTTCTAACCTGAGCTAAAGCTCAATAAACGATTTTAAACTATCAAACAACTAGAATTTGTATTTAAAATCAAGAATGATTTTAACTATCAAACAATTAGAATTTGTATTTAAATCATAGAAAATCAACATAATAAATAACAAGGTCATGTAGAAAACTTTAAGTTGTATATTAATTTTATTTGTTGTTAAACAATTGTAACCTTTTCTTGAAATGGTTTTTATTAAGTTGCAACAATAAACTAAACAATAAACGGAAACTCAACTGCACTATCTTGATTTCAATACAGGATTCAATGCATATTTTAGATTTTTTTGGTGAACGGGTGAAAAAGAGAGGGAAAAAAGACAAGAACAAACGACGCATCAAGCGAATATGACATTAATTTCAATTCGATTCTTGATAAATATAAAAAAGGACTCTACAATTATATAGAGAACGGTTTAAAGGTACAAAACATGTCGTTTTCCAACCAGCAAATCAGACGCTGCCGTTTTAAGTACAGTTTAGCTGACACAATAACATTCATGGCTTGTTGGGTTGTAATGCAATAGAGAATACAGATGCATGTAGCTAGAGAGCCAGAGAGTATGTGGCTACCAAAAAATGCACTACTATTAGCCAAGGTTGCCAGTTAAAATTTAAAACAATTCCGACAAAAAGTTACTTTTTTCACAATAACATAAAATAAATACAACAAAAATTACCATTGTAAAGATAAACAAAAAAGTTTCTACCGCAATAAAAAAATATCGAAAAAAATCTCACGATCATTTAAAATTACCACAAAAATACCACGCGTTTTTAAAATACCACCACAAATTCCATATGCATTTAAAATTGCCACAAAATTCTCATTAGCATTAAAAAATGCCACAATAAGATTTTATAATAAGTCCCATATGCACAAACGATTTAAAAAACATTTTGAAATACCACAAAGCAACTTTGCTTACTAAAAAAGAAAAAACAAATTTTAAGAAGAATATTACCAAACTCCCACGGAAATTCAAAAAATACCCCACTGCATTCCCACACCCATTAAAAAATACCACGCTGAATTAAAAAATTTAATAGGAATTCCCAAAAACAAAAATTCCTAAGGGCAATTAAAAATTACCACGAATGGGATTTTTCCAACATTACTGGCAGCGTTGCTACTAGCTGCTGATATTGTTGCTTTGGTTCTGCATGTGCTGCAAAGGGCCGTTTTTCACTCGGCAATTCTATGAGCAATAATTGCTTTCGCCACAAGTTTGTTGACTACTCGGGTTTAAAGGGGACTTTCGTAAGCCCCTCATGAGGGCGAATAATCCACAAACTGTTTGCGGCAAAGGCAATTATTGCCGAGTCAAAAGCGGGACAAAGAGATCTTGCTACCAGAGTAAGAGAATTATTGCTCTCGGAGCAATAATTGCTTTCGCCGCAAGCTCGAGAATTTTCGTGAGTGACGAGTGAAAAGCGGGACATAGTAAGCAAAGTTTTGTTTATTTTCTGTGGACGATTCGGTTCATCCCCTCTAACGCTGCTCAACCGCTGCGATCATGCTCTTTTCTGTGCGTCGTTGTTTTAGATTTGCTTGGTAATTGTTGTTGGTTCAGTTAGCTGAAATTTTTTTAGATGTTCTTAATTTTTACTCGACATGAACAGCTGTATTTGACACTAGCTCGCTTTTCCCTGCTTTCTACTTCATTCCTCTCCGAGTCGGCCCTACCTGGTTATTCTGCCATGTGTTAGAGTACGAATAAAATTAATGTTTATTTTCAGCATGTACATATGTATACTACTACGCAAATTTGCGCGTGCGTTACTAAGCATGCGTTGTGCTTTAAAAACTATATTTATTTTTTAAATACCATAATAAATTCGAATTATTTTTATTATTCATTATATTCTTTCCATATTAAAAATTTATTTTGTTAACTTAAATTTTAATTTTAAATTACTTTTAAAATAAACATATATGTATATGCTCTTTACTACAGGAAAAATAAAAAAATTTAAATTTACAAATATTGATTTCCATTAATTAAACACAACTTTGAATTACATTTAGTTTTAACCAACAAAAAAAAAATGAAGAAGAACAACAAATTCATCACCATAAATATCAAACGAAAACTTTTTATAAAACAAAACAAATTTTTACATGAATTTAATTGTGAGCTTTTTAGATCAGGTAAGTTTAAAGAAGGACAACAACAACAAATTTGTTTTTGAATAATTTTTATTCAGAAGATGAAATACTTTAAACAAGTTGTGAAGAATATACATGAAAAACCAGAATTTTTCTCTATTACTGTATACAAAGGAATTCGTCTTTACTTACGATACTTTCGAAACTGTGTCTTTTTTCCTTAAAGCTTTGTGTGTCCTCTTTAAAACACCGTCTGACCGTTTTTAAGAGTGTTATTCCCGTTTTCCCTGTTGGGTTGAAAATTATCGCAAAACGAGGAAAATTCCCTTTTCTGGCAACACTGGCAGTGCTAGCTGAGCAAGAAGAGAAGAAGAAGAATAGAGAGTAAAATGGAGTTTATTGAAACTCTCCCAACACAAACGCGTCAAAAGACAACTAATAAGCAATGCGTGGCAGCTGGGATGACTTTTTAAAAATTTTAGCACTTTAATTAACTGAACTTATTATTAACTTATATCACGCCCATTTTTTGTACATTTGCCGACAGTAACCATCTGAACAAAATTACTAAATTTTAGTTTTCTACGGTCAAAACCGTCTGATATATACCCTTTTTTGATTTGTGATCGATAGCGCAAATTTGGCTTGTATCGGAGGTACCACGCCCCCTTGTCCAATCGTTACCAAACCTCACGGGAACACTCTCCAGACGTGGCTTCAGTTTCCCTGAAAATTTCATAGAAATCGGTCTAGCGGTTTTGGAGTCTATACGTGATATAGCCACATACCCACAAACGTATATCCATTTTTATATATTTATAAAGGGCTTATTGCAGAAACATGATATGCCACATAAAAAATATTTTGAAATAATCGGCTTTAAAGTTTTGAAAAATTGTATTTTTGTCTGAAGAATTGGAATGGAACACGTAAGCTTTCACAAATAGGTTAGAAAATTAATAAGAAATAGCCACAATCTCCTCAGTGGTTGTTGGCAAAGCATTGAGTCATGTGTTTTGCCTAAAAAATGGATTTTTTAGATCATGTGGCTTATCACGTTATTGCAACAAGCCCTTCATATATAGATGTATAGATTACACTTTGACTTCGTCGACACGAAAGTGTGACGATTTGCAGTTTGAGCTGAATGCATCAGAATTGGTGTGTGGCCCACTTTTCTTTGATGTGTTATATTTTGTGTACATTAATTTATTCATAGATATCGGTCAACGAAGGTCGATTTTCACTGTTGACACTATGCCACATTTTCCCATATTTTATATTAATACTTATGTAACTCGGTTAAGATTTGTAAATATTATACACTTTAGAATAAGAACAAGATAAAAATATTTTTAGACATATATATGTCTGATTTTCCAATAAAGACTTCGACTTGACTTAAATCTTGAATAGTGCGCTAGTCGCTCTTGTTTTAAATTTTGAGTTTTCAAGTCGGGCATTTAAATGCTTTGAAAGACGGCATAGCCTTTGCTGCAAGTGAAACAAAAAGGCACTTTATTTGTTATTGAATCACTAAAGATATCACATGACGATCCTGCCCGACCATTCCTGAGAATCTGATCCTGCCCAACTATTCTTGCATTCTTATCCTGCTCTAATCTGGGAAAATATATCAAAATACTCGAAGGAAGAATAAGATGAACTTTTCGAACAATTTAACACTCCAAGACAAGAAACTGAGGAATACGATCCAGGGTTGTACATACAGCGTAGCTCCGATATATATACCGACTCCAAAGACAGCAGGGCCGAAACTGTTAACAATTGAAGAATATAAGAAGAGGAACACAGTGAAGCAAGTGAGGAAGGTGACTACAGAAATACAATTCAAACCAAAGAAGCGAAAAGGAAAACAGAGAAAATTAAAGAAGCAGATAGCGGAACTTCGCAGATTAGCTGGAATAGCTTCTGGCTATTATTATTTACTTATTTTTATTATTATTAAGTAAACTGATTATTAAAATTTCGAAAGAAAAATACCCCTTAATGCAACTGTAGTATAAATATGATATACATATTAAATAGTTCATATTCATGTATTTTCTCAATACAAATGTTTTTAATAGCTTTATTTTTGTTAAGCTGAAATAAAAATGCAAATTAATTTTTTTCAAATATTTAATAAATAAAATTTGAATTTTCTATGAACTATTTTATGGTATGAATTTTAATAAATTATTTTGAAAAGAAGCCAACATGTTATCATAACACAGGACAAAAATTTCTTAACGTTGAATTTTTGTGTTCAATTGTGTTCAAATGTTGAGGAGTCTCGTTGATGAAATTTTTTAATGTTCCGCTGGAATGTCCGATAGTTCACTTCCGAGTGGAAGTGAAATTGAATAAAAATTGTATTCGATATTTGGTATTAAATACTATTAATTATATTAATAAATTAAATAAATAGATTAACACAAGACGAAAGAAGTTATATTTAGACCACTAAATAGCGAACTAAATTTTGATTCAACCTTTGATACCTGTCGGTCATCAATTCGTTGACGAAATTGATTACATTTTTTTATTTTTCGTCAACGAAACTTCTTCAACATTTCGATATTGTTTTCGTGCACGATAAATACCAACGTTTCGTATATCATTCGTTAATGAAATTTCGGCAAAATGCCGCTTTGGTTCCTTGACGTAACTTATTTATATTGCTGTCTACTTTTCGTTAACAAAACTTCCAGAATATTTTGATATTGGGTTCGTGCATGATAAATCCCAAAGTTTCTGCTTTACGTCTTGCACGAATTTGGAACATTTATATTAAATTTTCGTTAATGAAATGTATGGCCTAATGCATGTTTCGTCAAGGATCAAGAAAAATCGTACATGATTCATTTGAGATTTCCTTAAGACTGGAACTACTGGGAGCAGAAACGTGTAGGTGTGGTTGAACATAAACCATCCAGCTAGCTTAATTGGAAGAAATGGTCCACTTAAGGTCACCTCCGAGATCACCCGATTTGACTCTACTGAATTTTTTTATGAGAAAGTATGCAGAAAGTATGCAGAAGAATTTTTATCGAGGGAGCAGTTGATCGAACGGATAAGCTGCTTAAGTTGCACAACATTCAACAATTCTTTGTATTGCATTCAAAAACGTGGAAGACACTTCGAACAGCTTTTATTATTTTTTCTTTCTAATTCATAAAAAAAACACTTTGAAAACGTTTTCAATTTAGTTAAATTTTTGAAGTACAAACAACTGTTATATTTTTAAAGATATGTTTTCAATGTCATAAAAAGAGAATTGAATAAATTACAAAATTGATAATAAAAACAAATTTGATTTCATATTCAAACTAAGTAGTTTAAATATTGTATATGGATTTCATATTCACACGAGCACAACTGGTTAATGGATAAGTCTGATGAGTACGTTGATACACCGTTAGAAAGGTCAATTCAATGCTTTAAGCAATAATGTGCATCAGAGGCATGAAATACCAATTAACCCTGTAACTCCTAAGGGTGTGTAAATAGACCCAACTTTCCATACGATTTTTTGCACAACTCAAAATCACCTTTCGCCTCCGTAAATAGTTGCACTCTTTTGGGGAACACCCTGTATAAATATGTAGGATTTAAACAAATTGTTTTAGTTTAAATTCATAGGTTTATTTAAGTATCAAAAGTCTTAAGTTTATCATTAAGTATCCATTCCTAAGTATATGTTTTCCACATATTTATCTTAAAGATTCTTACATTCGTTATTTAAGTTTAAAGTTTATTTTGTTAAACATTTGTTTAAATTTTATGTTTTGTTAAAATTTAATTTTAGTATATTTTAAGTGTTTTAAGATATTCTTGACCGAAGCTTCTTGACACGACGACTGTCCAACTATTATTGTCTTCTTATTCTTTTGGTTTAAGTTGTAGCCCACGCTTCGCTAAATTATTGCCTTTTGTCCTTCGTCAATCTTCGTCTAGTCAAGTGTTGCCAGTCTAGTATTTTCATCCGTTTCTGGTCGAGTGTTGCTCGTCCGTATTACCATCCATGTCCGAGTTGACGTGCATTGGTCTGGTAGACTCCTTTCCCACATATATTAACAATCTGGTAAACAAAAGAAATATATTAGGGGAATTCACACTGACTTACCCTAAATTGCAATTTAGTACTTTTAAGATTAGTTTTGGGCAGTGCTGTATGTTTGTTTGATCTCCCCGGCTTATATAGTGTTGAGAGATGAGTGACAACTGGAAGACGGTTGCCGCCAAATCATTTTTGTCATTTTGTGTGCGAAAAATTTAAGCCATTAATTGGGCGTAAAAAAAGTTATTTTATGTACGAGAAATTTTTAACGTGAACTTCGCAGCATCTTATCATTTACTAGTAATCCAGGGTAAAACGTTTTCCTGTCACAGACCGGCTTACTGCCACATACGAATTTTCATGCCAATCGGAAAAATTTTTTTAATTTTTTGTATATCTTAACTGGCTTAGCGGTAGTGCGACTACACCCATTTATGGTTGAGTTTCTGAAAGTAGCTATATGCACTTATATACCAAATTTTAGTATAATACGACCAAAACCGTCTAAAATAGGCATTCTAATTGATTTGTAGGTGGTAAAAGGGGGTTTGGCAAAATTTTCCTAAACTATCTTGTAGGCGAACCAAGTCTACGGCCAAAATTTTAGCGTAATGGTCCCAGTAGTCAATTTTAATGATTTATTAAAAAGTGGGCGTTGCTATAGAGCAACCACGCCCATTTTAGTACTATTCCCGAATGTAACCATATAAACTAAATTACCAAATTTTGCTCTTATACGACCAAAACTTAAAATTTGTGGGCGGTAAAAGGGGATGTGGCTTTTTTAGTAACCGAGATATTAACAGATATTGTAAATTTGGTTTCCTTAGGTGTTACCGTTCTTCTATTTATAGAAGGGCGGTAAAAGTAGGTGTGGCAAAATTTATATATCTAGTGACTACCACTTGGTCTCATAGGAAATATAAACCAAGTTTCATTATAAAAACATGCACAACTCAGGAAGTATCATTTCTGAAAAGTAGGCGTAGTTATAGTTCGACCACGCCCATTTTTTGTGGAATTGTCGATAGTAGCCATACGAACAACATTAAAACATTTTAGTCCAATACAACACAATTCGTCTGAAATATAGCGTTTTTATTAACTTGTGGGCGTAAATAGGGGGTGTGGCAAAATTTTTGTGTTTTTGTGTATTATTCGTGATGTTAGCCTTGACAACAAATATTGTAAATTTGATGCCCTTAGATCAATTATTGTCTATTTTTGCAAAAGGTGGTAACACATGGAAAAAGTACTCAATTTGGCAAGAAAACAATCTACCTAAACAAGTCAGGGGGTCAGCTAGAGTAGATTGGTAGATGGGTACTTGGGTAGAATGGTACTTTACAAAAACAATACGTACGGCATTTGCCAATCTACCCAACTACCCAAGTCAGTGTGAATACCCCTATTGTGAAAATATAACCTTAATTTGTTTAGTCGATCAGAAGTTTAGCGTTGTCAAACAGACGTACAAAATATATCGTCGTTGCGTGTGCAATACCACGTATCCGCCACTTGCGATAACGCTTATATTGCAAAAAGACCAAAATTAATTTAATTTCTATTTTGATTATTCCTGATTGATTAATTCATTTTCCAGTAGCTTAAAATAAAACCAGTTTTTCTCCACTTCCGTAAAATTTTATTACCACCGTCTGTGTGCATGTGCAATTGGCGGATACCAGTAGCGGGATTCCCAAGCATGTTAACGTTATTTACGTTAACGTTCACTGGTCTAAGCTACAATTATCGTTAACTCGTATTCCCAAACTAAGCCTAAGCTATTTTTAACGATAACTTTGACAGTTATTTAACAATATCTGTTGCTCGCATAACGACGAATTTTTAGCCGTTGTTAACTATAAAAATAACAACGTTAAGAAGTTTAGTGCCATGTTTTTTACTTTATTCGTAAATTTTAGTGTTTTTTTTATAAAATAAAAATATTTAATGGCATTTCAATATTTGGCAATGGATGCAGCTGTGTTGGAGAGCGAAATTGAAATGTGCGACAGCGCGAGGGACTGTGCTGATCTTCGCCAAATGGACAGCCCCTTTGATTTGGAGCAATCCAAATTTATAAAGCTTTACCGCTTGACTCCCGAGACAGCTCACAGCCTCATAGGGCCATTTTGTTCACAGAGAGATAAATTTATCCTCGAGTTAATTCCATGATTTTTCCAGTTTTGCACTTGTTCACAGTGAGTTAAGCATTTAACTCTTCAGGCTGGAGATAAAAATGGTGGCGCGATAGCTTAACCCCAGAAATATTGAACTCGTGAAAATTGGTGAGTTAAGATTTTTAATTCGCTCTCATCACTCTCATTTTAATATTTTTTATTTACTTGGTGTCAAAATATTGAAAATAAAGATTTTTAAACATAGGAAAACAGTATTGGGGGTTACTGATTTCGAATCTGGTGTCAGAATTTTCAAATTCAAGATGTTGCATAAGGTTGCCTTAATTTTTTATTTTTACGAATTCGGGGCTGGCGCAAACTAAAGGGTAAAAATGGATCGCTGAATCCGAATCCGTAGTCAGAATTTCAAAATGATAAAATTTTATAATAATAGGGCTGCCACCTAATAATACGTATGTTCAAAAGTAATAGCAACCCTATTATTTAAAAATTTTATAATTTTGAAATACTGACGGATTTGGATTCAGCGACCCATTTCAGCCATACCATTTTTTTGCCAGCCCCGAATTCATAAAAATACAAAAAATTAAGGTGGCAACCCTATCCTCAATTTTGAATTTTAAAATTTTGACCTCAGATTCGAAATCAGTGACTTCCAAACACTGTTAAATAATGTTTAAAATTCTTAAAAATACATATTATTAGGTGGAAACCCTATTATTTCAAAACTTTATAATTTTGAAATCATGACCATGGATTCGTATTCAGCGACCCATTTTTGGTGTACCATTTTTTTTGCCAGCCCCGAACTCATAAAAATACAAAAAAATTAAGGTGGCAACCCTATCCACCATCTTGAATTTTAAAATTCTGACTTCAGATTCGAAATCAGCGACCCCCCAATACTATTTCCTCATGTTTAAAATTCTTAAAATAAAACATTTTTAGGTGGCAGCCCTATGTGTAGAAAAATTTTCGAGTTTTGAAATTCTGACAACGGATTCGGAATCAGCGACCCAATTTTACCAAGTGTTTCTCCCAGAGTTGAATTCACATAAATAAACAAGAAATTAGGTGGCAACTCTATCCGCCATCTTGAATTTTAAAATTCTGACACCAGATTCGAAAGAAGTAACCCCCAATACTGTTTCTTCATGTTAAAAATTCTTAAAAAAATGTTTAGTTGGCAGCCCTGTGTAGAAAAATTTTAGAATTTTGAAATTCTGACTCTAACATTCCAATGGAAATCGATATAAACTGAGAGCGAATTTATGCTCTAATCATAAAGCCGGGATAAAATGTGAGCAAAACCACTTCTTTATCTCCCGATTTATACGCTTGGTATAAAATTAACCTAAAGATAGTTATCCCCGAATTAAATCATATTTATGCCCTTTGTGAACAAAATGGCCCATAGAGCCGCCCATAGAGATTGTTTGGACAGCAGAACAATCTCAGCGTTATCAGCAGAAAATCAAGTATGAAGAAAGATCGTTATATAAATGTTTTTACAAGTAAACTCTTTGACTAGGTGATGGCAGCGCTTCGGTTCTATGCCACTGGGTGCTACCAGCGCCCAGTAGGGCAGCAGAAGGGCATCTTGATGAGCCAGTCACCTGTGAGCCGCGCCATCCATCGGGTAACAGATGCCATCAACGAACGTATTTTTCGATTTTTCTTTCTAATCTAATATTTTTTTTTCAACCCAAAGTACATATAAGAAGGTAGTGTTAGTAGATATAATTCTCTCTTGTTGTGGGTACCTGAGCTGTCAAAATCAGTTGTTTACGAACAAAAGCAAATCAAATAACCAAATTTGTCAAAAACTTGTCAATAAATAGAACTATGTTGTCTTTTAAATTGATTTTTTTGAATTGATTTTAGCAATTTTATCGTTAACAACTTTAGAAGTTGCTGCTAGTCCGTCCTTCTTGGATAAACTCACAATGGCCCATACCTCTGATTTCGCCGCTGATGGCATAGGTCTTGGAACCAACGGTCATGCGGCCTGTTTCTGCATCAACATCGACGATACTCAACTAAACAGAAGCGTGGTCCTTGGCAAGAATGATTCTGTTGGATACAGAACGATTTCTGGGCAGTAAAAATCAACAGACTATCCGGCGTCAATTTTCATGTTTATAGATTTTTGTAGAAATTTAAAAAATTGATGACACATGGCAAATGGAGCAAATAAAATCGAAAAGAAAAGCCATTAAAATACTTGCGAACAGTTTAAAATATTTCGCAACAGTTAATTAGTGATAGCTTGCTGAAAAATAAAAAACTTTCAGCACGCACAAAAATGAAAATTACATAAATTTCACATACTCATAATATACACATTTGACAGCTTTTTCTCAGCTTTTATTTATTGTCTTTTACGGCCTTCTTATGTTTGACAGCTACGGTACCCACTTCTCTGTGACGACACTACCATGCTAAATATACCTTGTTTCAACCCTTTCCTAAAATTTTGCTGTCAAACGCCAGTGCTGTTATATTTTAAAAAATGTTTAACAACATTTACGCTAACTTTTCTAACGCAACTCTTAGCTATTGTTGTAGCTAAGCCTCGAAATGAGAATACGGCAAACGTTACTGCAAGCTATAAACGTTGTTAGTTAACGTTAGCGATTGAAGCACGTTAAGATTTTGGGAATTCCGCTACAGGTATTGCACGCGCAACAGCGACATTTATAGCATTATATTAGCGCAGCTTAGTAATGGATTAGTCTGGTGGGTTCGTTGATGCTTCGTTAAATGAGCTCTCAGAATAAGTTTTCCGTAAGTTAGTTTGCCTGCTAAAAACAATGCGTCATAGTAATGAAATATTAATTAACCATGTAAATTAATCCTATTGTAACTCTATTGCGGGACATCCTGCATATTATTTATAAGTAGCATATAATTTTCTTTTAAAATTTTCATATAAGATATATTCGTCCAACTACCAAAAAATTTATTCATGATTCCAAATCCAGATTTTAAGGGTAAATTTGAAAATCTAAGTATGCAGTTACAGTAACCTTTACCAATACCTACGACACCCAATAGGTCGCGTGCCAAGAATATTTTCAATGTTGCACTGTTTTTTTAAAAAATCTTCGGAAAAAAGATCATTTGCTGAGAAGTTCATATGGGCCTTAAAATATTTTTTTTCTCTGCTGAGCTACAGAATAGAGGGTGGTAATTTCTTAATGGATGGCTGCCACATCGCAATAAATTGAATTCAAATAAAAATATTGCCTCGAAAACGTTTCTCGAAGCAACCACAAAACTTCTTATCTCAACTGTGTTGAAATTCATACAAATCGATTTGAATATGTGAATAAATTCAAGCATAAATCAGTCATATTATGCGAATTTAAATACATAGTTAATTTAAAAGTATTACAAAATTAATAAATAATACTAAGCAACAAAGTTAAATAGTTGTTTATACAGTTCTTCCAACAACTCAAGACAACACGTTTTCGCTGGCACACGAGTTGGTGTTGGTATTGAAACATAAAATATTACAAATGATGACCAACTCTTAAGCGAAACTGGCAATAAATATTAGCAGTCAGCAAGCAGAGCTCTAAGTAAGTAAAACACGAAAAATAATGCAAAAAAACAAATCAAACGCAACAAATGACAGAATTAATAATTATTAATTTAAATACAAAAACAAACCATCACACAATATCGAAGATGAAAGCAAATTAAATGAAGGCGGAAAATAATGATGGTGGCGTTGAAGTTGAACAGCGGCGGCGGTACAGCAGTGAGCGAGGTGGAGGCAAACTTTTGCCAGTTGCGTCCTAAAAAATTTCGCTTATCTGATTGCGAAAATCTTTACGCGACGAACTGAAAATAAAATAAAAAAATTAATTTTTACTCAAATGTAAGGCATAAGCAATATTAATTTCGTGTCTTCAAAGTGGTAGCTATTAAAAATGGCGACTCTACAGCTGTGATGAAAATAAATTTTCATATAATGAGTTGACAGTTGGCCATTTTGAATATGAAGAGTAGCCGTTGTGTTGTCCTTGCGTGCTTCACCTATAATTCGCATGATTAATTTACACAGTAGATGCAATTGACATTTTTATGCTGCTTTTTGCATGTATACTACTTTACTAACCATCTTTCATTGCCTCTTCTTTGTGGTTAACATGTTTTACTCCTGCTTCATTCATAACTCAATGTCAACGAGCATTTGACATTTGTTGCCAACTCTTGGCGGGACTTTTCTATTTTATTTTTTAATTGTTGTTGAATTTTTTGTATTCACTGTAGGTTTCTGGTATTCAAATTTGAAACAAATGTCATTTTCGGCACTTTTAAATGTTGTTTCTTCGTTGTTTTTTTTTTTCCTATTCTCTGATACAACGACAAAAATTTATATCTCTATGATCTTTTTTTTTCAAATTTGAATATAATTTATGTGCGATCGGCATCTATGTTTCACTGTCATCCTCAAAGGTGTATGTGTGTGAGGGTTTGTGTCTACCGGAGTCAACAGAATTTTGGTTGTTTATTTATGAACAACAACAATCCAAAAACATAGTCACAAAAATATTTTTCTTATCAGTTCGTTTTAATCAGTAAAAAAATAAATGTTTCGTTGAGTTTTTTAAACGTTTCTTATTTATTGTGGCTTTGTTTTTACCTTTGAGTTTATATTTGAATATTTATAAATGCTTCGTTTTAAAAATAAAATAAACAATTTCACGTATGAAACACAATTAACAATTTTTTCTCTACACACGGGGAGAAAACAAAAAATCACGAAGGCTATAGTTTTTCACTCATGCATAAAATTCTCAATTCAAACATTTTTTTCTTGTATCGATAATACTATTGTGTTAAAATGAAAACGAGACGTATCACCTTAAACTGCTTTATAGAGAAATCTTCTGTATTCTATAGAGAAAATCTTATAAAAACTGTTCAAATATTGCTTTATTATTTTCGTTATTAAATAAATAAAATTATGTATGTGAAAATGTTTTTAAAACTAATGTCATCTCACTCACTCATCTCACTAAAGTTTAAGAAGATTCAACTTTAAACTAAGAAGAAAGACTTTTTCTTAGATTTAATGTAGATATGTATACATTCCAGTGTCCGACCGAATATTTGGTTTCGGTTTCAGTTATGGTCAGTTTCGACTAGTTTCGGTGATTTTTTTTTTTAAATTTGCAATAACAAAAGAGTTCAGCTACTACAGCTTTTTCGCACTTTCTCCACATTAGACTATATTAAAAACCAACTTAATACCATTGAAATATCTCAACGATATACATAGATAAAAGTGGTCCAAAACAATCCAAAGTGAGAAAAAATTACCCGCCTCAAAATGGCCGAATAGCCGAAACTTTTGGTAAAAATTTCTTGCATCAGTCATTTAATTAAAAGGTATAAGTTTGGTTTAATAAAAATATTTACAACGCATTGTAAAAAACAAAGATTATGAATTCGTCTATAATTCGATTTATCGTGTTAACACAAAACATTTTGGTTAATTTTATGCGTTCGATACTATCATTTTCGATTTTATCATCTCTATTGCAATTAATGTTTAAATTTTATAGGTACTGAAGCCAAAAATTGATAATTTAACTTACGAACGAATTCTATGTGTGTGGAATAAAGAAAAAGCAAACAAAATATTTCTACTTTTATAATACTAAACCTTTAAAAAAAAAAACAAAAATAATTTTGTTTGTAGTTCTATAAAAACTTACTTTGTAGGTGGATACTATTTTGAGTGTATACGGGAGATATAAAGTATGCAATACTTTTGTAATAAAAAATAAAATAAAAAATAATCTCAATTATTATTATAGTAAACTTCAATTAATTATTATAAACTTTTATATTCAAATAATACTTTTTTAAGTACTTTTTTCCTTTTAATAAAAAAAAATTATTTGTAAAAACTTAAATTTTCATATTAATTACCAGTTTCGGTTTCAGTTTCGGCCGAATATTATAAAATGGCCGAATATTCGGTTTCGGCGAAAATTCCGGTTTCGGTCGGACACTAATACATACTATAGCATTGACTTTCCATCATTATTATAATTATTATCAGTGGTGTAGATAGCTTTTTGCAATGGAGGGGCCGAAATTTATTTTCGTGTCAAGCATCCATAAAAAAATGTTTGTGGTAATCATAATAAACAGAAGAATTAAAGTTTTTTATATGACCTTGTTATTTATTATGATGATTTTCTATGATTTAAATACAAGTTCTATGATAAAATAAGCTAGTGATGTTTTCCTTTTCATATTGAAAATGTTGTTGTTGTTGTTTCTTTGGTAAAAATTCGTTAGAGCAATTAATTGTTCTAACCTGACCTAAAGCTCAATAAACGATTTAAAACTATCAAGCAACTAGAGTTTGTATTTAAAATCAAGAATGATTTAAACTATCAAACATTTAGAACTTTTATTTAAATCATAGAAAATAAACATAATAAATAACAAAAACACACTAAAACAGCCTGAAGATTTGCCAGCAAATCTAAAAAAACAGTCTAAAATTCAGTGAATACCAACAGTAACTCCATATAATAACATAAGCATAAACTAAAGTAAAGCAAAATAAAAAAAAAAACAACAAGAAAAGTGAGAAAAACTGAGAAATTGAAACTGAAATCTCACCGCCTCTGTTGGTATATTGTGCAAAGATGAGCTTGCACGAGGCAAGCACGGCCCGGGATCAATTCCCGCAGTCTTTACAAAGATTTCTGATGAAGCCTTTAGCAAGGCCGAGATTGCAATAAAATCAGCTAGTGATGTTTTGCTTTTCATATTGAAAATTATGTTGTTATTTCTTTGGAAAAAAATTCGCTAGAGCAATTAATTGTTCTAATCTGACCTAAGGCTCAAAAAACAATTTCAAACTATCAAACAACTAGAATTTGTACTTAAAATCACAAATGATTTAAACTATCAAACATTAAGAATTTGTATTTAAATAATAGCAAATCAAAAAGAAGAATTTATATAAAAAAGTTTACGATATTTTTTAACTTTTATTTTAATACTAGTATTCCCCAGCGGGCGTTGTCCTGCCACACACCGCATTGCTGCCATATGCAAATTTTCATGATAATCGGAAAAAAAATTTCCGAAAGTAGCCACATGAACTAAATTAACAAATTTAAGTATAATTCGACCAAAATATAGAATCCGTAAAATTTTCGAACGTCTGAAATATAGAATTTTTGTTGATTTGTGGGCGGTAAAAGAGGGTGTGGGAAATTTTTGTACTTCCTCATACCATCTCGTACTCGAAACAAATCGACTACCAAAATTTCAGCTTAGCTTAGTTTTTATCTGACGCACTTTGCTGCACTCCACACTTTTCCCCTGAAAAATTGGGCGTAACATAGTGCGACAAAGCCAATTTTTAATACAGTTGCCGAAAGTAGCCATACAAACCAAATTAAAATTTTTTAGTCTTATACGACCAAACTCGTCTGAAATGAAAGTTTATTATATCCTGCGAAATTTAAGAATCTCTGCTTGTCTTTGTACACTTGATCAAAGGCGAATGCTAGTGAAGCAATTTGACTTACCTGTTATAACATATTCTGACGTAGTGTACAGTGAACTCGACTCATCTTCCTTGCTAAAACTTAATATTGCATATAACTATGCCATGCGGCTTGCTTTCGGCTTAAAAAAGTTTGACCGCCTCTCTCACTTCAGAAATGCATTACTTGGGTGTAGTTTGGTTGATTATTTAAATGCTAGAAACTGTATCTACCTCCATAAAATAATACATAGTAAAACTCCTTATTACCTGTATGAAAAACTGCAGTTCAGTTTGTCTAGAAGATGCAAGATACTTATAGTTCCAAGACATGGCTCTCTAACTTCTTCCAGTCTTTTTTTCATAAGACTGTGTCTTTAATGCCATAAGACTGTGGAATGCGTTACCACGTAACTTAAGAGAAATCGAATGGGCGGAAATTTTTAGGCAATCTATTTTAACTCACTTCTCAACATCTTAACTTCTTCAACTTAATTTATTTTTCTATCCTTTCTCTTTTATCTTTACATATTCTTATTCTTAATTTATACTTTTATTCTTATATTTTTTTATACAATATTTTTTATTTTGTTTTTATTATTATTAATATCTTAATCACTATCTAATGTAATTCATTATCTTGTTTTTAGTCACTATTAATTTGTTGCTATATCTAAACAAGTTGTTTATTATCTTAACTTATTTATAGGTATTTTTACTTGTTGTACTATAAAAGAACTTAGTTCTTATTTGTACTAATGTCTTATGAATAAATACAAATACAAATACAAATACAACTACAAATACAAATACAAATTCAAATACAAATAAAATACAAATACAAATACAAATACAAATACAAATACAAATACAAATACAAATACAAATACAAATACAAATACAAATACAAATACAAATACAAATACAAATACAAATACAAATACAAATACAAATACAAATACAAATACAAATACATATACAAATACAAATACAAATACAAATTCAAATATAAATACAAATACAAATACAAATACAAATACAAATACAAATACAAATACAAATACAAATACAAATACAAATACAAATACAAACACAAATACAAATACAAAAACAAATACAAATACAAATTTAAATAAAAATACAAATACAAATACAAATACAAATACAAAAACAAATACAAATACAAATACAAATACAAATACAAATACAAATACAAATACATATAAAGCATTTTTTGGTGGATGACTTTTGTGTATGGGAGTTTAATAAGACATTCAGTTGTATTTGATATCGTAAATTTGAATTGTATGGGCAGTGCCATGTCCCCTAATCCAACTCTCGCTCTATTTTGCGTGTTGCAGCAAACATGTTTTGAAAGTTTGAACTCAATCGAACGGTTAGTTTCGGAGTCAATAGTAAACACACATTCAATACCGTCTGAAATATGATGACATTTTTATTGATTTGTAGGTGGTTAAAGGAGGTGTGGCACAGCAGTCAATTTTCATAATATCTGAAAGAGTGGGCGTATATATAGTGTGACCACGCCCATTAAAATTACAATTCCCGACAGTAAGCATACCAACTAAATTACCAAATTTTAGTCTTATGCGATCAAAACCGTCTGATATATAGCATTTTTTATGATTCGTGGGCGGTAAAAAGGGGTGTGGCAAAAACAAATTTCTGTAAACCATTAATATTTACGGTATTAATAACTTTTAAAAAGTGGGCGTATGTATAATGCGACCACGCTCATTTTTAGAACACTTACTGACAGTAAGCATAGGAACTTAATTACCAAGTTTTAGTCTTATACGACCAGAACCGTCTAAAATATAGCATTTTCATTGATTTGTGGGCGGGAAAAGGGGGCGTGGAAACCCATTTTAGTACATTTGCCGACAGTAACTATACAAATGAAATTACGAAATTGTAGTTTTATACGACCAAAACCTCTGAAATATGTAATTTTTATTGATTTGTGGGCGGTGAATTGAATTGGTGTGGTAAAAAATTCGTAACCCATCTAGAGTTAGAAAACAATCTACTGCCAAAATTTCAGCTTAATTCGTTGAGTCATTCATAAGTGATGAAGCTACCAACGAACACCATTTCACTTTTATAATATAGATTTTTTTATTAAGTTTTTAAAGTAAAAAGTCCAGCCTGCGTGGTTTGTTTGTTAGTTTATTTATGACTTCTTCAGTCGATATAACTATGTCTCGATGAATCGCGAGCGCTGTCAAACCATTTCATAGGCACTACCGTAGTAGAACTAGACAAGGTAGTGTTAGGGCTGAATGTGTTCTCTTTCTTAGTGACCACAACTGTCAAACTCAGCCATTTTGGTATTTTCGCCAATTTTTGCTTTCATATTGCGTTCTCATTGGATGCAGATTTTGTATTAAATGTCAACTTCGTTTTGACAGTTTCGGTCACCGGCTCTCCTGCCCTAACACTACCTTGTCTAATTTTGCCATGGGCACTACATTGAAAAAAAAAATAAGTTGTTTTAATTATTTTGTTATTAAACACATATTGAGAACTAACCCCTGTTATTGAGCTTCTATGGATTGTTTTTATGCTCTTCATAACCGAGAAGGTACGTCCAAGTGTTCTTGTAGACGCTAGCAGTGAAGCTAAAATTATTAATAGCACGTACATATTTGGAAAATTACCCGGTTATCCTAATATTTCTAGGGCATTTAGAGGATGAATGGTTCCGACATAATTTCCACATTTTTAACTCTTTAAAAACTGTAAATGCCAGGGACAGAAAATAACTGTTATTTTACAATTTTCAGATGAAAAAGGCATAACGAAAAAGTGGCCGGAGGACTTTTTCAAATATACCATTATTATCGTAATGGCAGCAGCTTCGCGAATATTAAATGTCTTTTAAATTTTTGACTGTTACTATAAAAATTAAAATTAACTGTTTTTTTTTGCCTTTTATTTTTTCGGGCAAAAATAACTGTTACTTTTGACTTTTATTTTTTAGGTCAAAAATAACAGTTATTTTGTGCCTTTTATTTTTTCGGTCAAAAATATCAGGCAATTTGTATTTTTTCAAAGGCCGAATAAATACTTTAAAACTAAAAAGTTTTATAGCTCAAAATGTGCGCACTGATGAGACAATAAAAATTGCATAAAACTTTTTTTGCCTTTCAAGTGGCCTTTAAAGAAATTCAAATTGCCTGATATTTTTGACCGAAAAAATAAAAGGCACAAAATAACTGTTATTTTTGACCAAAAAAATAAAAGTCAAAAGTAACAGTTATTTATGCCCGAAAAAATAAAAGGCATTAAATAACTAGTATTTTTGTCGGAAAAAATAAAAGTTAAATGATAACTGTTAATATATGACTTTTTTGATAAAAACCATAACCGGTACGGTCCCTGGTAAATACTTTTCTCATGATGCTTCTAATTCTTCAGCAGATTTAACTATTTCTGTGTCTTGAAAGAGATCTGAAAATCTTTTAAGGGTTTCTTCGTGTTAAGTAAACCATTAGCAAATTAAAAAGAATTAAGTTACATATGTATGTACATGGGCATTTCCACAGAAAAGTATACCGTGACCAAAAAATTAAAATTTATTAAAAACTTATGATTTTATGATATTATTTGAGAGAAACTGTTTAACTTTATTAATTTAAGCAATTTATACATAAATTCATAAGCCATGATGATCAAATCGTCTGCACTGTTTCGCAAATGTAGTTTTTCTTTTTCGCAAATGTTTAGTAAATGTTTCGTAAACTTTTTTTTTGTAGTAAAAAAGGAAGGCATTGGATAAAAATAATGGAAAAATGGTTGAGGCAAAATAGGACAATATATTTAATTTGTTTTTTAATTACTAAATTATATAATTACTTAACTACCTAAATACTTAATTACCCAATTAAACTACAATGGAAATTTTAGTAACGTAACGCCAGTAACGTATGATCAGATCAAAAAGCCTAACAAAAAAGAAACCAAAGAAGATTTTTAAAGTTGATCACTTGAAAAATAAACTTATGTTACTTTTAGCCCTTCTATGAAAAGTTATATACAAAAAGTCTTGCACAATTCAAAGATTTTTGCAAATTTTGTAATCCAAGTCAAAAATACCTTCCGTTTTTTGTAACGTGCGTCAGGTTTAGAAAATATGTGCTGGCGTCCAGCACATATTTTTGTTTTTATCTTAAAATCCTTAGTGGCGGCCGTAGCCTAGTGGGTAGCGCGCGTGGCCCCGAAGCTAAAGTACCGAAGCTAAAGTAGCCCTGGTTCAATTCCAGCTCAAATAGAAAGTTTTTTCAATTAAATTAAATTTTTCTGTTCGGTCGTCACCTTTCTGCAGACAATGGCAAACCTCAGAGTGTAAGCATATTGCCATATAAAGCTTCTTGAGAACATAAGCCGTTCGGAGTCGGCATAAAACACGTAGGTCCAGTTCTCGGTCATTTGTGATCAGACATTTAATAACACGCACAACACAATTGATCAGTAGAAGCTAGATCAAAGTCCTTCCAAGGGCTGAAATGGACAGTTTATTTTTTTTTATTCTTAAAATCCTTAGTGCCGATTGTTGTCATTGTTTTTACTTTATATAGTGCTATTTAGTTACTACGCAAATATAAAAAAGCCGTTTAAAAAATTAGACATGTTTATTCTTTTTTAATACTTCTTCGTACAAATCGTCCGTAACGCCAGTTTGGAAATGCCCATATGGGTAAGTCCATGCGTTCGGACGTTACGTTTGCGTACATTTTTTTATTAATTTCGCAAATTTTATTAACAGTTTTTTAATTAAGATGTTTCTGGTTAAATAGCTCTTCATGATTATAATTTATAACTATAACATCCTACATCTTACCGCAGTTTACCTGAAATTTGTTCTTTTCTCATGCATTCGGACGTTACTAAAAATCAAAGTTCTTGGAAGACTAACACTCGAACTTAGAATATTTCTGCAAAATGGTCGATCGCACTTCGAAAGTCTAAAGGAACAAGAAATTTATGAAATAATTTTAAAAAAAGCCAACATCATCTCGAATTTTTAAAGTCACATGTAACAATTTTATTTGTTCGGACGTTACGTGTTTACTAAGGTGGACCTTGAAATGAAATTTTTGCGATATTTTGGTAGATGAGGGCTCTATTCCGTGCCTTTTTGGAAAAAAATGACAATGCCGAAAAAAAAAATAAAAAAAAAAAAAAAAAAAATTAGGGGTTGCGCACGAGCCGAGAAAAAGGTCCACTTTGCCAAAATTAGGGGGGAAATTGCCATAGGTCATCAGGGGTCACCCGTAGAGGGAAATAATGTATGGCCGACCCCATTAACTTTTTACCGCCAACATTTTCCCCCAAGACACCCACCCCCTATCTCCTCCCCTTAGGGGGGTCACCATAAAAAAATGGAGGTTGCTCAGTATTTTCGAAAAACACCATAGGTCATCAGGGGTCACCCCTAGGGGGGCAAAATATTTGACCGACCCCCATTAACTTTTCATCCCCAACATCTTTTCCGAACAAACTTACCCTCTATCTCCACTCCTTGAGGGACTCCCCATACAAAAATAAAAATAAAAGAAGCTGTAATTGAGTAGTACTAGTAAGCACTTTTAATATAATATAGTCAAATTAACATATTTTTGTTCGCTGATGGGTATTTCTTGCGGTAAGAATCGATAACATGTAGTAAATACTGTTTCTCTTCTTCGCCTTGACACAGTATTCTATTATAATCTTGTATCATTTTTACTCCTCTTTCGGCAGTGTCGTTCACAACGCGCAAGTTATTTACAATTCTACGACCTTCTTGATAGTCTGCGCGAGATTTCCAGGTTGCTGGATTTGCAAGAATGAAATCTTGCGATATTCCAAATCGTACAAATAAATTTTTGGTATTATGAGAGACGAAGTTGCTCAAGTCTTTAGCCAAGAATTCCTCATTCACATCTTTGAATTTCACCTCGATTTTTTTAACGCTGGTGCTTTTGATTACGACGCGAGGAGCTGGGGGAACCGGGTCGTCTTCTTCATCTTCTTCACCTTCTTCGTCTTCTTCATCTTCTTCACCTTTGTCATTCTCATTTTCTAGCAATGCTTGGGCCATTTTGGCCTTCAACTCATTTGAAACCTTGTCATCGAAAAAGGCAAGGGCTATGTGCTCATCGGCGAGATACCATAGGTGACCGATAAATTTCTTTATCATTACCCGAGATAAATCCTGGTCAACGGACTTGTACTCGACGATGTCCTTCAAAAACTTCCAATCTTGATTCGGCGCCTCAGCTGCTCGAGAAGAACCAAACCATGCCTTGACGTAAAGTCGCACCACAAAAATACAAACGTGTCGAATACCATTCAATTCACATACAGATAAGTGAAAAGTTCTCCGAAACAAAAACATCTTGAGGCTGTAAATGGCTTTTGCCATCCATCGAGCATGGGAAACGGGTCCTGGAGGTCGGAAATGGTAATTCTCAAGTTTTTCACCCAGAAACAAAAGAATTAATTGTAGCATTTCTTTGTAGTCATCGCGAGGGTGTTTCTCCTTCAATTGATCTAAGCAAAACTCCTTTATGCCGACTTGCATTGCCACAGGAATTTTTCTGACGACTTGATCGTCTATCAAGCCAGAATGGAATGGTTTAACCTTTACAGCGTCCCATTCCTGTTTGAAACGGTCAAAGCAAGGAACGCCTGGTGCACTGGTCTTTCCCATTTTTGTCTCAAAAACTTCCCTTAGCACCAGTTCGTATACGTGGTGTCTGCAAGGTAAATATAAGATTTCTCTCTCCAACAGCCGCTCAAGAGCAACTGCGGCTCCGGAGAATGGGCCACTGTTCGTTGATGTCGTGTCGAAAGAAAGTCCTTGTATTCGATGTGTCATATGCCAAGATGCCAACAGTTGATAAACGACATGTGCTATTCTCCGGCCTTTTCCTTTCCCATCTTCTACTTTGGGAACTCCAAGAAGTTGTTCTTTTTCTCCGTACGAGACAATTACCGGTAGACGGTCCACCTTCTTTGTACCCACAAAATCCAAAAGCATTTTGCCATCCCAATGGACTACGAAGGATTTAGCTGCGACAAGCTGGAGATAAATGAAACGCGTTGAAGAATAAGAATTCTGAATGAGAGCAAATAAATCTATGCGATCTTACTTCTGGATTGTCTTTCACATAACTCAGCATGTTCTCTCGATTTGAACGCCGACATCTCCGAAGCGACGTACGGTTTATTGTGTATTGTTGAGGATCGCGTCCAAATGCTTCTGCCGCCGCTATCATAATGCCGACCGCGTCTCGGTCAGTCACTTTGCACTTGTCCAAAGCTGATAGGACTCGTTCAGTAAAACATTGTTTGTAACCTCTTCTGTCACCAACATTTGATGGGCCAGCTTCTGCCGGGAAGTTTTCGTCCTGTCTCCCATTATCATCGCTTGAATCACTGCTTGAAAATTTAACCACTGCAATTGAAAGAATTTCATTTGAATATAAACATTGGACGAACACACAAAGCGCGAAATAGCTTACCGCCTTTAGCGAACTGATCTCTACTAGATTCCGTTGCACGTTTGCGTCGCAACTCTTCTTGTTCTTCGCGCTCAGCTTTTCTTTTCCTCGTTCGAGTATCAGTAGCGTCCACACCTCCCATAGTTCCTGGCCGGCCATCTTCTCTTTGCTTTAGCAGAAACTCAATGTCTTCGGTATTTGTCATTTTCTCAAGGGCGTTGGCGTGTGCGATGTCGAAAAGATTATCCAAGCTATCAGAAAACTTATTCTCTTTTTCTCTAGTGGACTCAGTCTTTCTGTGAGATGACTTTCTTAAAGCATCCCACTCATCGTGCAGCGCAGCTATTTTTCTTGTAACATCTCCTCTGGCTTTCGTCGGAATAGCTGCTTGGCGCCAAAAAATCATCACTGCGTCTGCGACTATAACCGCACTATTTTTCTTCGACATGTTTCGTTTGCGAATGTTGAAGAAATGCATTCTTAGCACTTGCTTCTTCGACGGTAATTTGTTCCCCGTAATATTCATGCTTGGATAACCAATCAAAAAAATATCGTCGCGCGATCTAAGTTGTGTTGTCATCTTAACTTTTAAAAAACGGGAGAAAAATCAATTTTTTTTCGCGGTCGTCGGCACTTGTTGAATGACAACAATCGATGAATGAACTGCTATTTATAACTACTACGTATTTTGCAATATTTTACTGCCAGGTACTGATGAATGGGGGCATCTGCTACGTGTGCGTTTCAAATTTTTCAAGACTTTCCAAACAATGACCACTCTTGAATATTGGTGGAATTTCTGTAATAAAATCAAAAAAATCTCGATATTGTGCAACTGTAAATACATAGATTTTCAGTATTTTTGTATGGGGAGTCCCTCAAGGAGTGGAGATAGAAGGTAAGTTTGTTCGGAAAAGATGTTGGGGATGAAAAGTTAATGGGGATCGGTCAAATATTTTGCCCCCCTAGGGGTGACCCCTGATGACCTATGGTGTTTTTCGAAAATACTGAGCAACCTCCATTTTTGTATGGTGACCCCCCTAAGGGGAGGAGATAGGGGGTGGGTGTCTTGGGGGAAAATGTTGGCGATAAAAAGTTAATGGGGGTCGGCCATACATTCTTCCCCTCTACGGGTGACCCCTGATGACCTATGGCAATTTCCCCCCTAATTTTGGCAAAGTGGACCTTTTTCTCGGCTCGTGCGCAACCCCTAATTTTTTTTTTTTTTTATTTTTTTTTTCGGCATTGTCATTTTTTTTCAAAAAGGCACGGAATAGAGCCCTCATCTACCAAAATATCGACACAAGGTCCACCCTAGTGTTTACTGCACACCTTTTTTCATTGTAGCTCAATCGGGTAATTAAGTAATTAGGTGGTTAAGTACTTATGTCATTTAGTAATTAAAAACAAATTTAATGTATATTTTTTTCCTTGCCTCAACCATTTTTCAATATCTTTAGCCTCTGCCTTCCATTTTTACTGAAACAAAAAAGTTTACGAAATATTTACTAAATATTTACGAAAAAGAACAACTACATATGTAAAGCAGTGCAGACGATTTAATCATCATAGTAAATGAATTTATGTTTAAATTGCTTAAATTATTAAAAATAAAATAAGTCTCTTAGATAACATCATAAAATAATACGGTTGACTTTTCTGTGGACTTGCCAACATGTAACTATAGAATGAAAATAATTATTTGGTGTACCCTTCTCCAAGTTCCATAATATAGTAGTCAACTACTGGATAAAAAATAGTAATGCGAAAATAGTTCTCTGTGTTTTCAACATTGGGATTCGAACAATAAGTATCTTTCCTTATAATAAGTTTGTGTCTTACATCAATATCACTGCAACAATGTTTTTTGTCTTTACATACATTTCCAAAATGAATTATTTTTAAAATTTTTTTTGTAATTGGTGACTTAAATTGTTTTTAATAATTCTAAAAAATAATATTTTTTAGAATTATATATAAGCTTAATGCCAATTAAGTTCATGAAGCAACAGGTTGCAACAACAATAAGTTCTTTGCAGAACAAACCACCAAGCAGACTAGACAGCTGTTTCGTTGATAGCTACATCAACTCATCAGTAGTCTTCTGTGGCTTCTGCAGTACCATCCACTACAGCACATAATTCTGTTTTAATTTAACAGAAGGTGTTAGTATAAGCTTATAAAAAAAAAAACCTTCTTCACGCCTTCTATGGTTTATACCAGCGAACTGTTGGAGCCTAGATTGATTCGTGATAAAGAAGTAAACAAAGAGCACAACAAACAAGTCTTTGCAGAATCAATGCAGTCGTTTTTTTGAACCTTTGCTTTTGCAAAGTAGTAGAAAAACATTGCTTTGAAAGGCGACATACAGCACATAACTCTGTTTTAATTTAACAGAAGGTGTTAGTATAAGCTTATCAAAGTGGATGGTACTGCAGAAGCCACAGAAGACTACTGATGAGTTGATGTAGCTATCAACGAAACAGCTGTCTAGTCTGCTTGGTGGTTTGTTCTGCAAAGAACTTATTGTTGTTGCAACCTGTTGCTTCATGAACTTAATTGGCATTAAGCTTATATATAATTCTAAAAAATATTATTTTTTAGAATTATTAAAAACAATATTGTAATTAAAATATGCCATCATTAACTTTTCATGGTGACTTAAATTGTTTGCAAGATAAACCGTTTGCGCTAAGTCTAATTTTTTCTTATGGAACTCCCGGCTTTCTGGCGGCGACAATTGAAAAATTTTATTGATTTTTTGCAGACTTTTCTCAGAAGTACAGACTATGCAGCAGTGCAATGTATGACTTGAAAATTAGTTTATTTTTATATTTCTTACAAATAAGTGAAATTGATCAAGTATAAATGAAATAATTGCTAGCACAAGGTAGCAGTAAAGACATTTAACGAAAAATTTAATTATATTTTCTAATTTATAGTCGCTAGTTGAAACTTTGTTCTATTAACCTATGTATATTACCGTTAATCAGTGAAAAAAATTTTATCGAAGGGGGATTTATCCTCCAAATTCCCCCTATCTATGCCACTGGATATCATTACTCTTATTATTCTTTATTCTTATTTTTTAAGTGCTTAACAAAGATTCAATTATTCGTGAAGAATAACAATTTTAAAGACGTTTTATGTTGAAATAACAAAACTGGACAATGGATAACTTGGTTCCAAACTGAGATTCTCGAAACTAATCAAATATTTCGGTCGTGCAATAAGATGGAAATAGAAGACGTCACTAGTTGCTTTGATGGTCTCGACAGTGCTGGATACTTCGGTGCAAGGTCAAGTTTAAAGCTGACTTAAAAGCATGCAGAAAAAATAGGGTAAGTTAATAAAAAATACAAATACAAAGAAAAAACAAATTTAATGAACAGCATACGTTAAAATTAATTCATTGATTTTAATGAAACAATCATTGACTTTTAATGAATTCCTCATAGTTTTTAACGTACTGTTCATTGAAATCAATGAAGTTATAGTCATTAAAAATGTCTTAATAAATATCAATGATTTGTTTTCATTATTTTAATGGACTTTTCATTGATATCAATGAAAAGTACATTGATTGCAGTTGTAAATCAAATTTGAACGAACCATACATTGATTTTTAATGAACAGTTCATTGAATTCAATGTTTAATGCAATGTATAGTTTATTAAATTCAATGTATATTTCATTAAATTCAGTGTATAATTTATTAAATTCAATGTATAGTTCATTGAATTCAATGTGCAGTTCATTAAATTCAACGCATAGTTCATTAAATTCAATGTATTCAGTTCATTAAATTCAATGCATACTAATTTATTCCCTTCCCAATTTTGTATGAAGTGAAACGCGAAGTTGTGAAGACGTGTGGCAATTGTGTCCGTAAATTTTAGATAAAAGGTGATAATAAATTAAATTAAAAGTGAAGAAAATGTTGTGATTTGAATGTAAAAGAAAATTTAAATCTGTTGGATTACTATTAGTATTAGTAAATAATAGAAAATATACCTGGCATTTTAAGTGACTGCTGCCATCATTTTCAAAAAATGTTTACATTTTTAAAGGATGAAAACCACATAAAAGATAAAGCTGTGCGGCCAAAGATAAAGAAATGGAAGATTTCACAAATTACAGTGGTAAGCTTAATTTTTCTCCAGGCTAAATAAATAAATAGTTATTTTTTAATTAATATCTTTCCAGACAGTACTGCTATGAAACTTCTTTGGAGCCTGCATGGGTATTTGGTGCCCACTCTAAAAGTATGCAGTAAGGACAACTTTAGAAGAAAAACTTTCCTAAAGCATACAATTACCAGTTCCCAAGAGGCATTCGTTTTTGTTGGAAGCAGCATCCAGGAAGTCGAAGAGCATATTCAGTTTTTAAAAACTAAAGGCAAAAATATTCAACCATTAATCCTTGCTGTTGGAGAGAAGAACTTCTCCTCATTCCAACAATTTTATATGTTCATGGATGGTGTAAAATTTCAATTTTCTAGTTTTATTAGAGCCGTAGATGTGTGCTTTAAAATTTTTCAATTATTTCAATTCAAATATCCTGCGGCATTCACTCTCGTGTGGGAGTTTATTTATTGCCGTATATTTTTATAAATTTAAAAACTATTCAAAATCTTCGAAAATTTGTATATTAATTGACTCTTTAAAATAAAAAAATATTGTTGAAATTGTAATTATTTCCTTGTTTTAAAAATGTTTAGAGAGGGATTAACAAATAATTCGTTGAATTTAATGTATATATAAATTATTCCAATGAACTAAATACATTAAATTTAATGAAATATACATAGAAATCAATGAACTGAATACATTAAATTTAATGAACTGTACAGTGAATCCAATAAACTAAATACATTTAATTGAATGAACTTAATACATTAAATTCAATGAAATAAACATTAAATTCAATGAACTAAGCATTGAATTCAATGAACTATACATTGAATTCAATGAACTATAATACATTGAATTCAATGAACTATTCATTGAATTCAATGAACTATACGTTGAATTCAATGAACTATACATTGAATTAAATGAACTATAATAAATTGAATTCAATGAACTATACATTGAATTCAATGTACAGTTCATTCAATGTACATTATATTAATGAAAAGATGCATTAATTTCAATGAATTATTCATTGATTTTGGTCCAATGAACTGTGCTCATTGATTTCAATGAATTTTCTTCAAGCTTTAATGAATAGTTCATTAAACTTAGTGATTTTCAATGAATGGTTCCTTGTATATCAATGTACACTTCATTGAATTCAATGAACACGTTCATTAAAAAAATGCCAAAATTAATGATTTGTTCATTGAATTTAATGAAAAAATCAATGAATTCAATGTAAAGTTCATTGAATTCAATGTAAGGTTCATTGAATTATACATTAAATTCAATGAACTATACATTGAATTCAATGAATTGTACATTGAATTCAATGTAAGGTTCATTGAATTATACATTAAAATAAATGAACTATACATTGAATTCAATGAACTATACATTGAATTCAATGAACCTTACATTGAATACAATGAACTATACATTAAATTCAATGAACCTTACATTGAATTCAATGAACTTTACATTGAATTCAATGTTTTTTTTTTCATTAAATTCAATGAACAAATCATTAATTTTGGCATTTTTTTAATGAACGTGTTAATTGAATTCAATGAAGTGTACATTGATATACAAGGAACCATTCATTGAAAATCACTAAGTTTAATGAACTATTCATTAAAGTATGAAGAAAATTCATTGAAATCAATGAGCACAGTTCATTGGACCAAAATCAATGAATAATTCATTGAAATTAATGCACCTTTTCATTAATATAATGTACCTTTTTGGTTCAGTGTACCTAATGCATAGAAAAAATGGAAAAACTCGGTGTCCAACAAGAGCAGAAAGTACCACTATTTTTTGTCGGTTTATCTGGTTGTTTTTTTTTCCATCATACCAACACAGCTTTAATTAACTGGAAATGAATGTATACTGTATTTTTCTAAGTTTTCAAAATTAAGCTTCATACATATTCCTATATTATTATCCTATATTACCTAAAAAATTGTAATAAAATCTGAAAGAAATGTATTTTTCTTAATTTTATAAGCAATTAAAAATAAGTATATTTTCAAGTAAAAGCTTAATTTTTCAAATTTCAAGACCAATAAGATTTCCGAATTAAGCATCAAAACTTTCTTCATTAATAAGAAAATCACATATTTTTTAAAAAACTTTTAGTTTCAGTAATTTTTCTTATAAAAAACAATTAGTTTCTTCTTAAAACTATGCGATTTTACTTATAAAAAATGACAGGGTTTTAAGAAGATTTCCCCTATGGCTTTAATAAGACGTCTTTTTGGAAGAGAACCATATTAAAGATAACTTAAGCGTAAGATTTGACTAAAAAACATAAACTTGTTCAACATACTGACTGGTGTTCTTGTTGTTTATTCTTATTTTCATTCCACACTGGAACAGACCCACCTGATATGTTTATGGTCCTTTGAGCCGAATTCAATAAGTACTCTAGCTGTAAAACTAGATCCTCGGTAGCAAATCTTAATTATCGAGTTCATCAAACATTAATAAAATTTCAGTTCAAGTTGAAACAAAACATTATTTTTAAAACTATAGCAAATTAACATACATTTTTTAGAGGTATATTCAAGGACTTAACAGTTATAACCAATTGCGGAAAAAACTCCAGATAATTGTTATTTATCAACCATTTATGATACAAAACAAAAATATTTTTTGGTTGCTCAAATTTCATTTTTGTTTGAGATAATGGTTATGGGAAACCAAAAAAAAAAATTGGTATTGTTCACATTAATAGTTAACTATATAATTAACTATAGTTACTGTTAATTATAGTTATGCGTTGTTTCTAATAATTACTCTTAAATTTTTCAGCCTTTTTGCCTTCCTTAAAAAAAATAATTGTTATTTTGAGTCACTGGTTACATTTATTTTATAATTTTGTGACAAAATCGAATTTTTAACTAAATTAAATTGATATAATTTGACATTAACTTTTTATTTATAGGCGACCGTAGTCTACTGGTAGAGCGCATGGTCCTAAGCTAAAGAACCGCAGTTAAGTTTCCAGCTCGGACAGAATGTTTTTTAATTAAATTAACACTTGCTGTTCGATCGCCACCTCTCTACAGATAATTGCAAAATTTAATAACAAGAACAAGACAATTGGTCAATAGAAGTCCTTCAATCAAAGTCCTTTCAAGGGCTAAAATAGCCAATTTTTTTTCGTTGTTAATAAAAATATAATGTTTATGCACAATTCGCATTACAAATTTATGTTGCTGATTAAATGATACTAATAAATGTAGTGGGCCCATTTTCACAAAATTTTAATTTTCTTAACAAATTATTACGGAATTTCAACTTTTACAGCTATGCAGCGCAGCAACAGATCGAATGTGAGTATTTAGTTATGGCACAATGACACAATTGTAGAGTGCTGGCAAAACAACTGCTTGATTCACTAGAATTAAATACTCAAATTTAGTTTGAAATGCTTGAATCAAGTAATTGTACACCTTCTTAACGCAAGCCAAACATTTTCTTACCGCATCTTGTAAAACGCATGTAAACGAAACGAAGGCTGAACGTGGTGCGAGACACGGTAAGCAATACATTTTTCCATATCAAAAAATATTGTCGCTCGTTTCTTTCACGACGTTCAGCGTTCGTTTCGTTTTACACAAAGATGCAGTTAATATACCTTAGAAATGTGTTCTTGCTGTATCTCAGTGTAAGCTTATATTAAGCATTTATTGGTCTCAATTTAAGTTTGGTACCAGATACTACAATTTATTCTCGTTTCCAGAAATCAGCAATTAAGCTAATTATAAGAAATACG
Source organism: Dichetophora obliterata (assembly GCA_963920525.1). NCBI lineage: Eukaryota > Metazoa > Arthropoda > Insecta > Diptera > Sciomyzidae > Dichetophora > Dichetophora obliterata. The sequence continues at coordinate 108,325,814 of OY986439.1, read as the reverse complement.
TATATAGTAAAAATAAGAACTTTGTCTAGCAATAAGTATATATGCATGTACATAATTCGAGTCAATTTGAATTAATTTGACATATTCTTCTCAAGCCAATAATTGGTATCAAGCATATAATGATTGATGTCAAGCAAAATGATTTCTGAATATGTAAAAATGATTTCTTTCCGTGCACTCACCCGCTCCTTTTCAACCACTCATTTTTTACTCACTGTTTTTTAAGTAAGCTATCAAAATATTATGCCTGTGCCACTTGATTGACAACTTATGCTCGAGTATGTTTGACCAGCGGGGGTCCCACGCTGTGGTAGCCGCTATACAACAAATGTACTGTCATCAACATACCAACACCTGTCATTCATATCACTTCGGTACAGAGAAACTGTCACTTGTTGCTAATAGGATTATTATTAAATATATTTAATACAGCAGCGGTTTTCCACATACATAAATTGAAACGACAGTTTGCAAAATATATTCAACTTGTGTTTTCTTCAAAACAAAAACGGCGCCGCCGAAACAGGATCTTCTGAAAAACTTAACTTATTCTAAAGTTTAAAGTTAATATTGCCGCCTGCAGCAAAAAAAAATATCAATATGCAACCAATGATGCTTAAAAACAGAAATGCATGGAAAGTTTTATATTCACAAATTTGTGAGAAAAAACTATAAATGCCTACACTGTAAGAAAAGCATCTAAAAGTTATTAAGTTAAGAGATGAAGGATTATGAAAGTAACATGAAATTACAAAGTGTTCTTTTTTTAAGGACAAACTTATATCTATTTAGAAATTTAATATCGAGTATTATAAAGTGTCGTAACTCTAAGTAAGGGCTCCATTTTTTTTACAATGAAAAAAATAACAATAAATAACAAAAACCTGAATAGTCTCCAACAGTCATCATCCCATAAAACATTGAACACATAAAACGATTTTTTGCACGCTAAAAGATCTTGGACTAAATTCTAGTAAATCCTGTATTGTATATATGACGGCACCGAAACTGTATTAAAATTTAATCAACGCTATTTTTTTTTTTTTATTCGCCCGGAGGTATGAAATCTTCCAAAGATACGTATACCCGTCCTATACGCATGCACGATTTACATTCTAAAATCTGCCCGAATCAGCCGGGACAGACAGAATGCACCTACGTACTAAAACATACCCCCTATTGGCAATTAGGATTTTCCACTAAGCACATTAATTGGCTTTTCAGCGGAATTTAAAAATTGAATATATCGAGGGCTTATAGTCAAAATGTGCTATCTACAAAAATACAATTGTTCAGGAGACCAAAAAAACCGTTTAAATTTCTTATTAATAGAGATTTACTCAAATTGTTTTCTATAATATGTTTAAATAGTTCCTACTGAATCCCACGAATAAAAAATATCAATTTGACTCGTTATCCGCGTAATTATGGTAGATAGCACAATTTGTCTAAGATTATTTTTTATTTTTATATTTTAATGTGTAGATAGCACAATTTGATAAAAAAATATTTTGATTTGAAATATTTTGATTTTTTTATCAATCTTAATCATTTTATACACCCTAACGTAAAAATAAGATATTTCAAGAAAAAAGTAACAATTATTAACAGTTTATTTTATACATTATTTTCCTGTATAACATTTGATTACAGTTCAAGAAGCAAAAAAAAAAAAACAAATGCAGTTAATTGGGTTTTTAATAGTTAAGTTTATCATGAAATAAATGATAATCAAATGGTATTACTTTCTTTAATTCTTGTAAATGTTTCCATTTGCTTGCAGAAATTGGGAGTGGACCATAATGTAAAGGTTCGGGTTCAGAGGTGCTCGAGTATTTTTTGATACGGGTTGGTAGATCAGTATAATCAGTAACGAAGCGGACCTTATATTTTACTTCGCCATTCGGTAAATATAAGAGTGACTTAAGTTTTGATACCGTTGGATCATGCTTAGTTCGACCGGGTCTTATACTGGAAAAACGAATAAATGATGTTTTGGTATAGTTTTTGAAGAAATCAAAATTTAAATATTCCGTATCAAACGGCATATTTTCAAATTTCCCATCCGACTTGACTTTTTTTCGCGCTTGTCTTGTAATTCTTATGTAATCTTGTGGTATATATATAGCTTCGTTTTTCAATTTCACCTCTATTTTGGCATGGGCACTATCACACTCCATTTGAGTGTGCCCCTTTTCAAGGTATTTCTGTTCAATTATTTTGTCGTGTTCGAAATTGGAAAGAGCATTAGACAAGTAGTGATTCCGATTCTGATAGCCACAGCCATCAGAATAAATTATAATCGGTTATCTGTCAGATAGGCAATACGTTGTTAGGCGGTGCAAAATTATGGAAATAAATGTGGAGGCTAAAAGATCCCCGTTAGTTTCATTCCACCAGTAATTAGTGCATTGGTGTGAAGCTAAGTTATATACAGTGAAATTATGAACTTGCAAACGTTGCTTGAAATATACAGCCGAAGCATTAATATTGGGGCAGAGTTTAACCGCTTGTGCATCCATTGTAAAGACATACCACTGATTTTGTTGAGCAGCAATTTTGTCCCTTTGCTTTTATTCCTGAGCTAGTTGTTTTCTCTAAATAATGTTCGTTGTATTCCTCAGCTGTTATATGTTTTGTTTTGAAACCAACACAAAAATGGCATTCGTCTTTACGTGGTATAAATAATGCAAAGTTCTGTTCTGCAAAATATTTAGAAAATGTAAATATTGACACATACTGAACCTTCTTCTCCAAAAATTTTGTTTTATAATCTCTGTAAATTTCAGCTTTAGTTTTGAATGTTGCTGCGATATATATTTTACTACTGTCTTTACGACATTAGTGGCTTTCCATCTTTTCTAATTTTTGAAAATAATCTTTGAGATGTTCATCCCAGTCACAGGAGGGTCGAATAAGTGGTGGTGAAATCGGTGGATGAACCACCCAATAATCAATCATTCTCTTGGATATAGCAAGAGTTGAAAGAAACGATGTTTTCTTTTGAGGTAATTTAAAAACACAACTGTTTTTTCTCCTGTTAGAATCTGCAATTGTTTTTCTCTTTGTGTCTGTCACTGTAACATAGCTTTTCAAAAACACTCGCTTGGACTCCCAACTCATGTTCCAAAACTCTTTAAATATTTCATTTCTTTCAACCACAATTAATTTTTCGCAATGATTAACGGAAATTTTTTTACATGCTGGTGATAAACGTGTTGGCCCAATCTGAATTTTAGATTTTAGTAATGTTTGTTTGCATCCATCAGCTGTGTCGAAGCCCAAGTATCCTTTTCCCCTCATTCGCTTTATATAATTTTCTTTTCGTTTTTTTGATGTGGAGCAATGAATACGAATTTTTCTACGCCTGACTATTTGTCGGGCCGTGTGTTCATTATCAGAATCTAGGTTAAAGTTTTTGTGAATGGTCATAAAAAAAACACTATAAGAATACTACAAACCAGTTATTAGATTATCAAAATCATCATCTTCATTGGACGATGCATAGTTTATAGCTAAGCTATGTAAGGAATTCGGTATTTTCAACGAATTAATTAAATCTTCTTTGATTTCCATTTTTATAAATTAAAATCTTTAATTAAACTCTTTTAAATGAAATGTTATTTTTATTCGATGACAACTGTAACTGGCAACTATATCAGCGAAATTTACTATGTAGATAGCACACTTTGTATTCAAAAAATATTTGTTAAGTAGATAGCACAAAAACAAAAACATGAAAATAATGGTGATAGAAAAAAAATTTTTGCACGAAATTGATATCATACTCGTAGATGCAGAATGGATTACTAAACAATTTGGCATCAAAAACCCATTTTGGACAAATCTGCAGATAGCACAATTTGACTATAAGCCCTCGATATATAAAACGCGTATTTAAGTATACTTGATTTTATATAAATAAGCAACATCGAATTAAATAATAGTAATTATCAATTTAAGGTACCCGAAAAACAATCCAAAACACTAAACTCATTTTAATTGGTTTGGGGCCATTGTCCAACCCAAGGACCTACGTGGAAATGAGATAAATCTCATATCCGCCAAATCAAAACCCCAATTAGTTGGATATGCATTTGGGCCAACGCAGGCATAAACTTGTATGGAAAAGAGATATACTCTGGCACACCAATCCAGGTGATAGTGTGAGTTCAGTCTAATTTCAAATCAGGAAACCACGTGAGCACGTAAATCCCAATTCGATCAAAAATTAAAATATTGAATAATTAAAAAGTAAGTTTTAAAAACGATTCATATTTGATGGTGCTTACTTTATAAAACATAATATCGAGACAAAAAAGAGAAACAGAACAATCTCAATTACCAATATTACATTGTTTAATTATTCAAATGTAATATAATTTTCCGTTTTAAGACGTCTACCGAATCAGAAAAATTAATCGTGTTGAAGTTATTATTGAAATCACTGCACATACATCGTAAAGGTTCATCAAGAGCTTAATTGGAATTGCACTGATTCAACTTGAAAAACAGAAAACGTCTAGTTCCTCTCCTTGGGATGCTAAAATTTAGAGCTGAGATGATATATTCCGAATTAATCTCGCCACGAAGTAATTTATACAGAAACATGACATTAAGCATCATTCTTTTGCTTCTTAGGGAAGGTAGTTAAATAATTTTAAGGTATATTAACTGTATATTAAAAGCGATTTTAATTCCCTCATGATACTAAATCTTAATACATGCTTGTATTAAATTATTTTCGACAAAAATAAAAATAAACGAAATCTGTGGGGTTCGAACCCACTGCGTTTAGGTTGTAAGATTATGGCTCTACCAACTGCTCTATGAAGCCACATGTATAAAGAAATGTAAAACATGCATAAGAACCGAACCAAGCCGAACGTTGCTTTTTTAGACTAATCAAACATGTATTAAATATTATTCCAGGTTTTATTGAAAAAAATCTAGTATTTTGAAGAGTTTAAATTTTAATAGAACAAGTATTAAAACATTCATTATTACCACGATTGGATTAAAAATTAGTCCAAGATTTTGGACCGTGTAGACAAATTTCACAGTTATCTTTTTTAAAACATAGATGTATTTATGCCACAAAATACTTTGGGACTTAATATTACTTGGGCAGCTGACTAGGAATATGCAGTCCAACATTTAAAATCAAAGATTTTAAATTTTTGACAAAATATGTTGTTATACAAAGTTTGTATGGAAATTGGTTTTGGAAAAAAGGAAAAAAATATGCACTAGGGCGTAAACTTTTTTTTGCCAAAATTTGGGGGGCTGAAGCGGAATTTGAAAGTTCGTCACAAAATAAAATTTTGAGAATTTTTTCAGACTTTTTGAAAAAGGTTTAGAGGTCGATCAAGGTCGTTTTTTCAAAAATGTATAAGGCTCAAAAAAGGGAGTTTTTTTAAAAATTTTGCTGTGTTTTGTTTTAATCTTAAATTTCTCCATATTTTCGATATTAATATAAAATCTTAGTATGCAGTTTTAAACAGCATTCAAACTTAAGTAAGTAAAGGAAAAAAACGTTTTTTTTTACCAAAGCTATGCGCATTTAAAGTTTTGAACACATGTATTTTTCGATCGATTTATTAGTGAGAGCAAAGATTTTATAAATAATTGGCTGATATACCCGGTGTTACTTGAGAGTCATTTATATGAACATTTTAACATACACTTCTCGATTAAATGTTTTTAAATTCCGGAATAATGAAAAACATGTTGAATTTTATTTGTAAGCTACCGTTAGAAAGGTAGTTGAACGAACTTTAATCCAAAAAAGTTTTGGAATATTTTTGTTGTTGGTGGTTCCATCTCTTGCGGAGAGCTAATTGAATCCAAAGGTGTACGAAAAACATATTTTAAAAATCAAAAATAATTTTTATATTTACTTAATCATAAAGCAAGCAAAATTACCTTTTCAACAATATAAAAATTATGGTGGGACTCAATGCGTCCTTGAGATATGGACATTTTAACATATAAACAAAGATTTATAATAAAAAATATATTGTACTTTTTAACAAATAAAATTTTAATGAAATATATTATAAACAGCGGAGATATTGGCATTAAAAGTAAAAACTTTGATTATCATATAATTTTTTCTCATTATTAGCTATCAATGTTTTATGAAAAATTCGTTGTACTAAAAATTGTTGTACTAAAATTTATGCTGCGTTTTTTTCATGGGAGATCAGGACTATATCATCGCATTTGCAAGTAAAGCAAAAACAACAAAAAATCCAGCAAGTGAGCTGGACATTTAAATTGATCCAATTCTATGTTTTTAAGTGTTGAAAGCGCAACTGTAAAAGTAGACAACACTTATCCGGTATTGACGGCTAGATGACGCTGCGACTGAAAAAGCGGGCAGTACTACATTATTTGACATTTTAAAAGTTTAGTAGCAATAGCATTTTAGCAAAATATTTCGCAAAACTTATCTGCTGGCTACATAAGAACATCAGATATTCTTCTGTAAGCAGAAAATAGCGCCACCTGTCTGTAATCCCAAACGTGTGGGCTTAAATTTGAAGAAACTTTTGGTAGACATCATTCAGCTATTCACCGCAAGGTGTATAGTTTGTACCCACAGTACTTACAAATGCGGCGTCATCTATCTGTGAGTTAAACGCACAGATCAAAACTAATGAAATAATTGTGCTGACCAGATGCGCATATGTTTTATTATATCGCCATATAGCTGAAACTGATTACATGAAAATATTAACTTTTACAGCATTCTTATTCACAGTCATTTTTTTGATAAAAAGGTGATATATATATATACAACATTTAAAGTACCATTGATAGAGAACTGAGTGACAGTGGTGACACAATAGTGAAAAAAAATAGAGCCATCATAACAAAAAAAAATTAACAGGAAGGGGTAGGGGGTGGGGAGGCAAAAACTAAGCAGATTACTAAGGAAGATTTTATATAATCCAAAATGTTCCTAATTACTCTAGACACACAACTGCATTCTTAGAGATAAATTGGGACGTTCAAACTATATAGAGAATTTTAAAACAAAACTCAGTTTTATTAATAGTCTGGTATGAAAAATTGATTTTTAGCCCAATAGCTTTTGATTGGAAAGAGATATTTGGGTAATTTTGTTACAATATGATAACATACATTATTTTTGAGACTTGACTTTTTTGTAAAAAATATAAAAACAACATTTTGGAAAAAATAAATTCGCGAAAAAAATCAAAGGGGGTACCCTTGTTGTTTTGATGACAAAAACAGTAAAATCATTTTTGAGCTTAGCTGGAAGAATTTTTGCAAGGAAATGCTATGTCATATGAAAGGTAGTCAGATTTGCTATTTTTAATTGATTTCATTTTTACAACAGCAACAATTTTTGAGTAATTTTTTGAGAAAAAAGTCAATATTTTGGACCTTTTTTGGCATACTCATAAAACATACATACACTGACTAAACGGTACTGTTCAGCCTATTTTTGTGAAGTGATTTTATTGAACTTTTGAACAAAAAAAATTTTAATGAAATATATTAATGGACAGCGGAGATATTTGCATCGAAAGACCAAACTTTGATTTTCATGTCGTTTTTTTTTCTCATTCTTAGGTAACGATGTTTTATGAAAAAGTCGTTGTACTGAAAATTTCTCCAATTTTGAAGATATGTGAGTGTTTTTGATGTCAAAATAACAAAAAAATTTTAAAATTAAATACCCAAAAAACTCCGATGGTTAAAAGTATTATGATAACAAAATTACTGTTAGTTGAAAAATTTCGGAGGGTGCGTGGCAAAAACTAAGTATGTAACATTTTAAGTTAGGATACACTTAATATGTATACCTAGCTTGAGCGAAATCCGTTGAGCCGTTTAGATTTAAATAAAGGTCAAACAATCAAACAAACAGAAAATTAGTTTTATTACTATAGATAGTTATAATAAAGTCTTTGAGATGATGGTAGCCATGCATCACGAGGAGAAAAGATTTTAAACTATCAAACAACTAGAATTTGTATTTAAAATCAAGTATGATTTAAACTATCAAACATTTAGAATTTGTATTTAAACCATATAAAATCAACATTTTTATTATTCTTTTTAACTCCTTTTTTGCAGCCGTACTCCGCCTTTATATTAAGAGCGAAAATTTGAAGAAATTTAAGGTTAAACAAAAGAAAGCAGCAAAAAAAAACTCCTTTTTTGACCCTTCTGTCCAAAAAAGCCCTCCAAAGAACCCCTCTTCCAAGCCCTTTTTTGTGACGAACTTTCGAATTCCGCTTCAGCCCCCAAAAATTTTTAGCCTCTCGTTTGGTTTTCAGCAACAGATTAATTTGAACATATTAGTATTTTTTATTACTATTTTTTTATTTATTATTTATTTATTTTTTACTACAACTAAGAAAAAGTATGTTCGTTTATACAATGCAATCACAAAAAGAAAAACATCAAGCATTCTATGCCTAAATCAAGCAAGAAGTCTTCAGCTTACACTCAATCATAAATTTCTCAATTCAAGCAATATTTTGCTAGAACTGAGCGAATTTAGGACACATGATATTAAGAAAAGCATGTTGAATTCAAGAAATATGTGCTTAAAACTATAGAATATTTTTTCTAGATTCAATTTTCTTAATACTAAAATATTTTGCTTGATATTAGAAACATAATTTTCTTACTAAGAGACGAATTTGCTTGATTGAAATAAGCTATTTACTCAAAATTAGAACAATTTGCTTGATTTGAGAATTTATTTTCCTAGAATTGAGTAGAATTTGCTTCATACAAATAAACAGTCTTTTCAATATAAAAATGTTTTGATTTTTTTTTCAATCTTTCGATAAATAGAAGAATTGGCTTGATCCAAGAAATTAATTGCCTGAAAATGAGATAGTTTTAATTGATATATAAAATTATTTAATTTCTTGTATCTAAATATAGAAAAAAGCTACTTTGTAAATTTAACACAAATTTGTAATATTTCAAAAATGTTTTATTTAATTATCTTTTCATTAATTTTATAATATAAACTTATAAGAATCTTAATTTAAAATATTTTCTGATATCTTGTGATAAATTAAAACATTAAAAAGTTAAGAAGCAAAATCTTCAATTTTTGTAATGAAAAATTTCCATATCTCTTAATATTGAAAAGCAATGCCAATTGCTATCGAATTCAATTTGGCATTATTCGAGTGATAAATATATTAAAAAGCACTTGAAAAAATTGAGGTTTGAGTAAGATTTCAGATTTAAATTATTCTAATTTGCAAAATGCATTACATATGTGGGAAAGTGATTTTTTTAAATAATTGCTTAATTCAAGAATATTTTTTTTAATCAACTCTACGTTTGCTTAAATTGAGAAAATATTATCTTGATTCAAGCCTTGTTCCAGGTTCTAGAATTAAGTTTATTTTTGTTTAACCAATCATTTATTTTAATCAATTTTAGAAATAAATGCTCATAATAAAATTTTTTTCTTAGTTTTAGTATTTAATGCTTGTTTTGAGCAAATTTTCGATCTATCATTACAAGAAAAAAAAAATTTTATAATGAATATTTATTTCTTAAATTGAGAAAAAATTATTGCTTGAAACCAGTGACATAGATAGCTTTTGGTTGTGGGGCTCAGTAAGAGATGTAATAACCTTAAAAAGATAACTTTTGAAAAGCTGATTACATGACTGTTTTGTGACGCCAAATGTCTTGTTTAATAACATCCTTACTTTGTTGAAACGTCGAAAAGCGGCAGGCAGGTACAAAACTTATGGGCTTGTTGAATTGAATTGAATCTAATAGCGCATTCTTTTTTGAAAAAAATTCTGACTTCACACAATGCAGAATTTTGTAGATTCTGACCTTAATTTACAGAATATTGACCTCTTTTGAGCTGAGAAAAGCACGGAAAAATTTAAATTTTTTTTTTATATTGGCTTTACTGTTGTCTTTAACTCGTATGTATTTACGGTTAAGGCTATGTATAGTGTCGACTGCTTGGAATTTTTAGCAAATACATATTCATCGAACTGTTAATTTTTATTAAAACTAACTACTTAAATCAAAATTGTTTTGGATTCAATTTCAAAAATTTTTAAAAATTGCAACTTTATGCTTCACAGCACATAATATTAATGTCAAAAATTTTTTTGTTTTTATATTCTTATTACTAGAGAGCAGAATGCAGAGCTGCCGAATTTTGCGGGTCAGAAAATTCTGCATTTGTTATAATCTTGCGATCAGAATTTTCGAGATCGAAAAGCAACACCGAAGTTCTAGAAGCTACTAATTTCACTATGTCTCTAGTAATTATTGAGCGATTTAAAAAAATTAAACACAGAACTGAATCAAGTTTTGATAACTTTTTTGAGAAAAAGAAAATTTTTTGGGAATACATGTTAAAGGTTTTCCATTAAAGACTTGACAACTTTTTTAAAATAAAACGCAAACCATTTGAGATATTTTAAAAACTTTATTATCGGCTTGAAGTACAATTTATTGCCGCTATTTCGCGTTCAATGTTGGCTCTGAGCTCTTCCAATGTCGTCGGCTTGTTGGCATAGACCAATGACTTGACGTAGCCCCAAAGAAAATAGTCTAGAGGCGTTAAATCGCACGAACGAGGCGGCCAATCGACTGAACCATTTCTTAGGATAACACGCTCATTAAATTTACTCTTCAATAAATCGATTGTAACGTGTGCTGTGTGGCTTGTGGCACCGTCCTGTTGGAACCACATGTCGTCCAAGTTCATATCTTCCAATTCGGGCCATTCACAGTAACGTTACGATCGTTATCGTCGACGAAAAAATATAGTCCAATGACTCCGCCGGCATACAAACTAAAGGGCTGCACAATTACATTTGAATCGCTGTACAAAACATTTGTGGGGATCGCAATTACTTTCGTTCTCTCACTCTCATTTGTGGATAGCGTTGGCGTGAGCGAAAATTGTAGGTAGTGTGCGTAAGTGAAAAACCGGTTGAAAGCAATACAAATAACAAATTGTCTATCGCGTTTTAGTAATGTACATAAAAATAACTTGCAAGAAAAGTACAAGTTGGCAAGTACTTGAAACACTATTTCAGAAATTTAGAAGATGGATTTGCAGTTGCATGTTTTAATTTAAATATATATTTTATTAAAAAGAAAAAACCTTTCAGATAAGCATAACGAAAGCACAAAAAAATTTTCAAAAATATTAACTTTATGTGTGGTAATATAAATTTATTAATTATTAATGTTTAAATGTAAAAAGATCATTTTAGTTTAAAAAATAATAAGTTTAAAATCGCCGCTCACAATTTTTACTTTTAAAGCTTCGTTATTAATATTAACCTCTATTAATATTGTTATTTACAGGATTATAATTCAATTATAATATATTAATTATAATTCAATACTTACTTACTTCATTAATTTCCATTGTTTTAAGTTAACTCTTACTTTATTTTTTCTTTACTTATGCTTTCATTAGCAACTGATAATGACTTCTGCTTTCAGCATACGCAAGTATTTGCAGTATTTGCAGAACTATACAGTTTTTTTTCATTTGCCGAGATAGCGACCGATAATTACTGTAATTGATGAGAGCAAGTTGCGTATGCATTTAATCTGAGAGAGAGAGAGTTAAAACATTACTTTTTCTGTGAGCAGCAAGCAACGGTTTTACGCTATTTCTTTGCTTAATTCTGCTACAAATGATGTGCCTAGCTAAAAGTACTTGGTGGAATCAAAGAAGCAAATACATTTGTGCAGCCCTTTAATACAAACCACACCAAACAGTTATTTTTTATGGATGAAGTGGTGATTCATGAAGCACATGTGGATTTTCACCAGACCAATAACTCATATTTTGCTTATTGACGAACCCATTGAGCCAAAAATTAGCTTCGCCACTGAAGATGATTTTGCGATAAAATTCATCATCTTGGCACATCTTTTTCAAATGGTTCATCGGCATCAATTCTTGAATCAGCTTGATCTTGTATGGGTGCGAACCAAGATTGTTACGCAAAATTCACCATAAAGTCGTCTGGGCGATGCCCAATTCTTGAAAACGCCGCACAGTGTTTTCTTTTTGCCATAAATAGGAAAGAATCAATATCCGAAAAATCCCAAAAAAGTTTGTTTTCTGATAGAAAACACTTCAACTAAAAAGAATCTCAAAGGTTTTTTAAATTTTTATTTCGTTGGATGCACGGTGCTCTGAAAGTCAAGTATTAGAAAAACTGATAGTTTAGCAAAAAAAATAAACCAAAATTTTGGTCCAACTTTTGAATTTGGTCCTCTAATTAAGTTACTTTAAATGCCACCCATATTAATGAAACGCATTTTAAAAACATGTAATCAAATGCAACTAAAAAACTATTAGGGGCTTGTTTTGATTACAACTTTCGTTTTACGGATATTTTCAAAGTCGTAGTGATTGCACAAGTGAAAAAAGTGCTTTTAAAAGTTTGAAAGAGAATAAAAAAAAGTATATCGAGGTATATTCTAAATTTTGTTGCTTAAGTTTGCTAAAAGTATGTTTTATCGAATAAAATATGTCCCAGCTGCAAGTGTCTGCAAATAATAACGAAATTTTGTTTTTTTATGAGACATGCTCTATGAAAATTGGTGATATCTTCTCTGAATGGCTTGAAATAAAAGATAAACCCGACTGCATTGGAAATATGTTGAGCTCTGTAAAAGAAAAAACTTGCGCGAAGATAAATTATGACCAACAAATACTCAGTAAAAATATGTAAGTAGTAGCATCTTTTCAAAATAAGTGGCGCGCTCCTCGTCGCTCCAAATGGTTCCAAGATTGTTTGATTATGATAAAGTAAAGCAAGTACAGTATTGTCTCGCTAATCCGGACACTCGCAATACCGGACTTCTCAGTAATACAGACATCTCTACACTTCGGACATTTTTGATATTTTACCTCTATAGTTCGGACAGAAAACAAAATCGAACATGTTTGGTTTACAAATTAACTGTCGCTATGTTAATCAAGTCAACGTTTTCTCTCAAATGTATTTTGTTAAGTAAACGGGGGTTTTTGTGAGAAAAAGGCTTATTTGCTTGCATATTGTCATACGGTTCATTTAATTTACGCCTTGAATTTTTATCTACACATTGATAATGGTGTGAATATTAAAATTAAAAAGTTTTAGTAGATTCTTAAAATGCCAGCGACAAAAAGGCAACATAAAACGATAAATCTTTCAGAGGTGCAAAATTTAAGACTTTATTGAAACTGTGAAAATCAGTACAATGTTTAGCTGAAAAATTCAAATTATCAAAATCTACAATTTTTGATATAAGGAAAAATAAAGACAAAATTCAAAAATATTTGCCGCCAGCATTACAAGAATCAGATAATATGAAATTTTAGCAAAGAAAAGGCAAAATGATTTAACCAAATTTGTTCTAGGGAAAAGAAAAATATCAGGCAAGGCATTATGTAAAAGTAATTTTGTGAAATTTGATTTTTAAGTTTAAAAATTAATTTTTAAGTTTAAAAACATAATAGGTCTTTTCTTTTACTTTTTGGACTAAAAATAGTAAAACTGTCAAAAGCGTGAGCATAAAAAAATCTCTCAAAAATAAATAAAAACACAAAAAGTACTGGAACGTTTTTCGGACGAAAATGTTGTAAACTGTCAAATAAAATTAACATTTATTTTTAGTTTTTTACAATTTAGCATGTTTCTGGAGGCCATTCCAATAGTTTTTATATATATCAAAGAACTTTTTATGTATTGCAATTTCCTTGCTTACTTGTAAACAGCTTTTTTAAGCAGTTTGACACTTTTACCATTTTTACCAGAACAAATTTCTCGGACTTAAACTTGGAACTTTTGACAGTGAGGGGAAATTTTGTACTCTCTCTATCTACTGCACTCCCTTTTACCATTTTTTCAAGTACGGGAACGTTTTACGGACTAAAAACTGGAAAGCTGGTAAATTGGACTAAAACTTTAGAGTAAGGGAACAGACCTATTATTTATGTTTTTATATAAAATTTCTTTACAAAAATTTCTTATTAAAAGCGTTTGAACTAATAAGGCTCAACTATGCATTCAAATATGCTCATATTTGTTTAACTTTTCTACTTTTAATTTTTCTACTTTCTGTATTCCGGAAACATCCAGTAATACGGACATACACCGAAATTATATGTGTCCGGATTAGCGAGACTCCACTGTAGGTTATTCGCAAATGAAATTTTATTAAAAAAATTTACATAAATAAAAAAACATTGAAATAAATAATATAAAAATGTAACTTACAAACCAAAATATAAAAAAAAAATAAATTAAAATCAGTGCAAGTAGCATTAATGAAAAAGCGATAACACATGTTTTAAACGAGGTTTCTAATTTTGTTTTGCTTTGTTATTCTAGTTTTGAATTGAAATTTCTTAGGCGGCGATGTGATACTGAGAGTAAAATTTTTAGAGTCTCGTCACGAAAAATGTTCGTAATGAAAAATATTTCGAGTCTCGTCACGTTTTTGTATATAAGGGCACTGATATTTTTTATTTCGTGTGTTTTTTGTATGGGGACCACCAGAAGGGTGGCAGATAGAGTCTAGTTGTTTTTATAAGAAATGTTGAGAAGGAAAAATTAATAGGACCAGTTTATTTATTTGACCTTCCTAGGGGTCGTAAATTTTTTTGATATAAATTATAATAACTTTCTTTTCTATATTTTGTTTTTTTATATAGATATTCACAATAGATCTCCCTACAATATATGCAATTTTTTACGTAGAAAATAGTAAATCACGGACATATATCTCATATCTTAGTAATCAAAAACCATTAAATCAGTATTACCAATCAAAGCTCCAACCAATTACAGTGTAAATATTAAATAAGCAGAATATTTTTATGCAAATTTTGCATTGTACTTCTTTTAAGAAGCTCTTCTCTTTCTCTCTGTCTCTTTCACAAAAATCTCTCATATCCTTAATTTTAAGAAATTTCACTTATTTATATACAGCGCTATACTGCATTTTTTTTTATTATTTTTTCTTGTTATTACTTTTTCTCGTGCAAAAAAAAAAAGCAAAACCTTTTTAACTTTTCCCTTAGAGTTAGTCGAAATCTGTAGATGTTCGAATGTTTTCAAGTTTCGGATTGTACAGGTTGAGGTGGTGGTGGAAGAGGTGGTTAGTGGGTGGGTTGAAGATGGTTGTTATTTGAGTCTCAATGAACATCATATTCGAAAATTGTATTAATAAGCCGAAAATACAACATTGTACAAAATTTCACTAAAATCTGGGGATGATTGGATGTTTTTCAGTTTTGGGTTGTACGGGACGGGAAGGGGGGAGGGCATGTTAGTGAATCAATGTAGACTTTGTTTAAAAACTGTGTTAAT
This sequence comes from Dichetophora obliterata, assembly GCA_963920525.1. Classification (NCBI taxonomy): domain Eukaryota; kingdom Metazoa; phylum Arthropoda; class Insecta; order Diptera; family Sciomyzidae; genus Dichetophora; species Dichetophora obliterata. Next base: position 108,310,446 of record OY986439.1, on the reverse strand, counting down.
AAGCCCAAAAGACGATATTGTATTAAATTTCATTAAAATATATCGACATTTGCTGTTTCCCAGTTTGGGTTTGTACGGGAGGGAGGGGTTGAATTGGTCCGATATGCACCATTTCTTCTTAACAGGACTAAAAAAGGACTCTGTAAAAAATTGTATCAAAATCCGGCAATGTTTACTATATTTGGCATAAGAATTGGCACTGTGCGCCGTGGAATTGACTGTTTTGGATCGTTTGCTACGGACGCCTGTACGGCAGCGATATTTTCGACACTTTGACCAACCCGTTGTCTCACTCAAAACTCAAATTTTTGCACTAAACTTGTTATTGTCTGTCTACTAGGGCAAGAATTACGACCAAAAATTGGAGTTAACGCTCTTAAAGTTGCGATTACCGACTCTGAATTTCGGTAGTATATTTTTATAATTTGCAGACGTTGGTCGTTCGTGTACTTTACCATGATGAAAATGTTTAGTTTACTGAATAAATTGACAGTGAAAGTTCAATGATTAGAGAAAGTGTGCGTTCAGAACTTTAGTTCAAAGTTGTTAAGTCCCTATTGGAAAACCCTTTACATTTGAATTTAGGCTTAAGTTAATAGAATCAATTCACTATAACGTAAGATATTTGGAAATGTTTCCATGGCTCTGGGAGGGGTCCACACCCACGGATGGCCCTATACCTACGCCACTGCTTGAAACAATAATAAAATACTTGATTCTAGATCCTGAACCTGGAACTAGACTTAAATCAAGAAAATATTTTCTTAATTTGAGAAAATATCAATAGTTATTAAAAGTATTATTGAATAAATAAATAAATTGAAAACATTCCAGTACTTAAAAAAATTGTTTCCTTAAATCAAGAAAATAATTCTCAACTCAAGGAAGCAGTCACTTTTTTGAACTTTTGCTTTTTGCAAAATAGTAGAAAAACATTCCATTGAAGGCAAAAAAAATGCACAGATAATTCTGTTTTGATTAAACAAAAGTTGTTCGTCGATGCTTATCAGAGTGGATAGACTGCAGAAAACACAGAAGACTTCTGAAGAGTTAGTCTGTCTAGTAGAGTGGCCCTTACAAACTTATTTCGACAATTCAATGTTAAACAGGGTCGAAATGTGCCATTTGGTGCTAAATTTAAGTTCCCTAAATTTTATCCAGATTAAATGACCGCAACCTGCCGCCATTTGGACCTGAATTTTGGACTAAAGGCCATTTTTTGGTATATTTGCTCCATAGCATCTATATAAATGGAAAAACTTCATTGGAATATACTAAACATTTGTAGGTTGTGATAGTATAAAAATTTTAGTATATATATATATTAGTATATCGTTTGCATTTTAAAGAAAAATTGAGGATCTACTCAAGTTACCATTTTTCTCAGTTTTATATTTTAAATAAAAAAAAAACGATCAAAATACGCTAATGAACTGTTTTCTTTTTTTTCTTCAATCCATGGCGCGACTTTTTATATATAAAACTTTGTTCTACGACCCATCCTTAACCCATAAAAGTCCATAGTTGGCAAACCTTACGATTTCTTCAACTAATGACGTCGCAAAGCATTCGCACAACCGATTTTAACATTTGAGATCTAAGAAGATTTTCATTTCCGCGTTTGTAATTGTTTTTAAAAATTTTCTTATAAAGCATGGTCTCTTTTTCTGTTCCAATTTTTTTTTTTAAAAGGTCGCTTTTTTCATAAGTAATCCATGGTATAACTAGACAAGGTAATTTGGACAGTTGTTTTGGCAAATTACTTCTGTCAAAAAAAATACTCACAAAGAGAACTCTCATAATTTTAATGGCCGCATTCAGCGGAGTAAACTATTGTGAACTGTTATGGTAACGATACCTATAGACAAATTTAATCACGGTCTTTAAAAGCAAATCAATTTTTAATTTGGTCGAAAAAACTTGTGTAAAACTTTAAAATTATTGTTTTTATTGCAATGGCAGCTTCATCTGCCAGATTACTTTTTTTCTGTTTCAACGCTAAGACCACAGAATATAGATGTAATGGGCCCCTGAAGCTACATTGTTATAATCAACATCAACTTAAGAACATATTCCAAAAATATCACAAAAATAACCATAAAAATGTTTGTTGCTAATAAATCAAAGTGGATTTGGAAAAACCGCAGTGACGCAGTAAAACATTAAATTTTTCTAAAAATCGCAGTAAATCTACTGCGATTGCAGTAAAGTCCGAACACTGGCGTGCAAAATACGAAATGTTCCTTATTGGAATGATTTTAAATAATATTGTGGGTGCAAAATTGTGGTTGAACTCAATGAATTGTTCGATATTTTTCCCCCCCAGAAGCACTTAAAATTATCAAAAACGAAAAAGACAAAGATTTCCTACTGAACCATAGAAAGAAGGGCAGGCCTGGCTCTATGATTGAAATTGACGACAATTTGACAAAAAAAAATGGAACGTAAAATGAAACGACAGCTTAAAATGGAAAAACAGCAACGCAAACAAAATGAATTATGTAACTTTATAAAGAATATGCATTTTCTTAGTTGGCTAATGCAATTTATTATAAGTGGGGCTGGAGAAGATGTTTCTAGATAAATTTTTTATAGATTAATTTTTTTTTATATCAATAAAAGCAATCAGCCATTGATTTATCAGCTTCATAATGGATCGATCATTCGAGGGAGCTAGGGGCTATTTTCAACGTATTTTCCCTAACTTGTGAATTATATGTCATGGTACCTCGTGATTTTGATTGATTTTCAAAATTAGATTTCTTTAGATCCCCTATTAAAATTAAGCCAACTAACATATTAAGACCTTAAAATTTTAAAAATTGGTTTTACTAATGTAAGTTTCGCCAATTATGGGCTGGTGTGGGTTAAGGATGGGTCGTAGAACAAAATTTTATATATGAAAAGACGCGAAATGGATTGAAGAAAATTAAAATAGAACAGTGTATTAGCGTATATCGATTTTTTTTTAAACATTTTCTGAAGTTTTATAGGACATGCATGTTTCAGTGTATGTATTTCACTCTTTCATCAATTCTGATAACAATGTTTAAAAGTCCAGCAATATGACATTTGCAGCAGACCTTCATAATAACTACTTTATTCAATTATGACAGCAGACAAATGAGCGACAACCAAACCCAAAGCATGCAAGAAAAAAGCAGTCCATGTGCTTTGCCTGTTAAATTAGCGCATAAGTCTCCATTTAGATCCTTGCCCGGCTTGCTGCCAGAAGCAATCACGTTCTTGCGCGCAAATTCGTCAAGTGTCTGTCCCAGAATTTTACCTGATTTGTATGCGGCTTCCATATGCAACACAATGCGTGAGATCCAATGATATGATGTAAAAGTAAAAGGAAGCATCCAATGCAGCGCTATGCCTCATATGCTTGCAACAACGCGCTCCAAGTCCTCCTCATGAACGTGTCCACGTATGAGTCCTCGTTGTCATCACCATTCTCATCGTCAACAGTAGCTCGGCATAGGCACAGACATGTGTTCCGTAATGATCTGATTGGAATATTAATTGGGTGCAAAATGCTGAATATAGCGCAAGAGCACAAGAGCGCAGCTGATGTTTGCGTCACGAGCGATCGTGATGAATGTGTGGTGCGCTGAATGAAGCGCCGCCATGTGTGCAAAATTGGTTTTTTTATAAGTTATATTAGTTACCAAACTGAACGAGTTAAAAAAAAAAAATAAAAGGAGATCAATCAATAATGCATTAAAATGCACTTTAATAAAGGCATAGATATTTGGTAGTGGTAGCAAAAAACACTTGTTTGACTGTTTAAGAGGTTCCTTTAATGGAGCCTGGAAGTGACTGTTAATGAGAGAATTGTGAGTTCACATTTGTAACCTGTTTGATCAATTAGTGGCATGATCACACTGTTTGACACATGCTCCGATGAAGTTTAAGATAGAATCAAAAAGTGATGCTAGCAATAAAAATGTCTTAAAATGAAAAAAATTTGGTTTGTGTTGTGTTTATTTAAAATATGAATGTGATTTGCTTAAAGAAATAATTTTTTAATTCATTTAATAATTTTTCAAATTTTTTAAAAGAAAATATAATTAAAAACTGAAGTACCGCGCGCGCGAATAAAAGAATACATTCTATGCGTAGGATTTTCAAGATTTCTTAATTGAAAATTTGACACTATTTCGGAAAGTTTCCAATTGCGAAAGAAGTATCAAATTTTTCGAATAATGTCAAATTTAAAAAATAATCAAAATAATGAATAATTGTCAAGTCACAAAAATTGTCAAATCTTAAAATAAATGTCAAATTGTTCAATTATTTCAGAAAGTTTCAAATTTCAAAAAGTGTCAAATGTCGAAAAAAGTGTAAAGTTTGGAAAAATTCGAAAAAATTGTCTAATTTTGAATAAGTGTCAAATTTCGAAATGTAATATTTAATTTTGCAAAAATACAAGTCTTGCAAAAAATGTCATATTTAATTTTGAATAAGTACTCGTCGTTTGTCTGGATGTGGGACCATAAATATTTAAAGAATTTATATTTTTTCCAAAATTTGACATTTTTGTTTTCGAAATTATACACTTTTCATTTTTTTTCTCGAAATTATACATTTTATTTGAAAGAACAACATTTCTTAAAATATCCAGATTTTTATAGGGTTTTTTACAAGATTAGTGCATATTTTGTGCTTTCTAGATTTTTTTTCAAGATTTTCGTTTCAAGATTTGTTTTTTAAATTTTGGTTGTTTCAAGATTTTGACCTGCAAGCATTCAAGGAGCAGACCCCTAAGAAAACATAAGAGTTCATAAATGGACAAAAAACCACCAATTGATGACGCTAAGTGTGGGGGGAGAGGTCCGAATGCTTTAAGATAAAAATCTTGAAGCAACCAAATAACCTTTTTTGAAAAAAATAATCTTGAAAAAAAAACTTGAAAACGAAATTTTGAAAAAAGAATTTTGAAACGAAAATTTTAAAGAAAAAACAAATCTAGAAAACACAAAATATGCATAAATCTTGAAAAAAATCTTGAAAAAATCTTGAAATTTTAAGAAATGTTCTTCGAATAAAATGTATAATTTCGAGAAAAAATGTCAAATGTTGGCGAAATTATAAATTTTAGTGTATTTATGGTCCCACATCTAGCGTCATCCAGACAAACGACGAGGACGTGGTGGTTTTTTGGGGAGAGGTCTGAATGCTTGAAGGTCAAATCTTGAAAAAAAATAATATTGAAAAAAAAATCTTGAAAACGACATCTAGAAAAAAAAAATAAAAAATCTAGAAAACAAAAAATATGCATAAATCTTGAAAAAATTCTTGAAAAAATCTTGAAATTTTAAGATATATTGTTCTTTTGAATAAAATGTCTAATTTCGAGAAAAAAAAAGGAAAAGTGTCTAGTTTCGAAATCAGAAATGTCAAATTTTGGCAAAATTATAAACTTTTTAAATATTTATGGTCCCACACTTAGCATTATCCAGACAAACGACGAGGACGTGGTGGTTTTTTGTCCATTTATAAACACTTTTTTGCAAAATTTGTCACTTTTCGAAATTTGGCACTTATTCAAAATTAAATATGACATTTTTTGCAATACTTGTACATTCTCAAATTTAACACTCATTCCAAATTGACAATTTTTTCGAATTCGGCACTTATTTCAAATTTTACACTTTTTTTTAATTTGCACTTTTCAATTTGGCACTTTTTGAAACTTGAAACTTTTTGAAATAATTGGAACATTTGGCATTTATTTCTAAATTTGACAACTTCTGTGACTTGATAATTACACAGTGACACAAAATGAAGGTCATTGTCTCGGGCGTGAACCAAACCAAACTGAAACGATAGTATTTGACATCAATAACAAAAGTCCAAATCCCTTTTTGCTCCACTACGTCACAATTTTTTTTACAGTGGTTTCAAATTTTAAATTTTCGGTCAAAAATTAAATTAAAAAATAGTACAAATTATATGTAAAACTTAATTCAGGGTGCTTCTTGTCTTCAGAAGCCTAAACTAAAATTTCACGGGGAATATTTTTTTGGAACACTTTAACCCTCTAGCTCCTACCAATATGGGCCATTTTGACCCTTTTTTTTGAAAAGATCCTAAAATTCAACTTTGGAGGGAGGTCAAGGGTTAAAACCTTCCATAAAAATATTTTCAAGAAAATTTCATTAGGGGTCACCCAAGACTTGTAACCTCTACGAGTTATAGGTTTCACATAAAAAACGAAATGAAAAAACCAATTTTTTTTTATGTTTTGTTATTTTTAATGTTATTTTTATATAGTGTCCATATCGTTTTCACTGTCATGGCATGAAATATTAGATACTTCAGAGAGATCTATATCAATTTCTTGAAATTCATCTTCAATCCCGCTTTTGTCACTTTCTTTATAGGTTGTTTTGGACCACCAACAAATTTCAGCCAGTATTGCATCTGGTGTTTTCTTTCCTCTATATCTGTAAAAATGAAAATATACTTATCTGGTATAAAAGAGTTGATTGTAAGTAAAGTTTAATTTTAAATTACCGCATTTCAAGTGGCAAGGATACCTGATGAAGTCGTTCCCCTTGCTCATCCGATTCCGTACCGAGTTGCCTTTCAAAATAGTCCAGATGGAAGTGTAAAAAATGAATTTTTAACGACATATTGACACCAAGTTTCTCGAACGCATTTAGCATCTGAGTTACATCCTTTTTATAGGTATGAGAGCGTGTTTTGCCAAGAAGACCACTTATAACCCCTTTTATCGCATTCCATCCAATCAGCTTGTCATCGACTAGCTCTGCATCAAACGACTCGGACTTCATTAGCTTTCTTATATCTGGACCGTTAAGTACACCTGAAGATGTGAAAAAGAATTAGAAAAAGAATGTTTAACTTTGGATTAACGCATATTTACCATTATTAAGCTTAGCTGGACTCAGACGAGGAAATGTTTCCTTAAGAAACGCCATAATTTCTTCGCTTTTAGCTATCGTTTTGATAAAGCTTTTAACGATGCCAAGCTTGACGTGCAATGGTGGTAGCAAAATTTTTCCCCTCGGGACAAGTGCCTCACGAACAACATTTTGATTTCCAATACTGCTTTCACTTCTCATACACCAATTTTTAGTATTATACTGGTTTCCTTTGAACCTAGTATCCCAGTCGCACAAGAAACACATATTTTTTGTATATCCGCTTTGCATACCACAAAGCAGAGTGACTACTTTTAAATCGCAGCAAATTTTCCATTTATGCTTTGCGTAATCAATTGACTTCAAAATAGTTTTTAAAATGTCATATGTTTCTTTAGTTTCGGTGGAATAGGCTATTGGAATGGAAGGCAGTAAATTCGATATATGAAGAAGCACGGCCTTTAGACTTGTTGAGGAACTGTCGATAAATAATCTCCACTCTTCTGGCTTGTGTTCAATGTTCATTAAAGCCATTAAAGCATTTACATCATCACAATACGAGTATGTTTTTGCACCATTAACTGAAAACATCTTTTGTAGGTCTGCTTGACGCTTGCGATATGCGCTAACTTTAGTATTTGATGCCAAAAAATTATGCGCATTTAAAAATGAAGCAAGTTCCTCCGATTTTCGTTGTGTTAATTGGAGCTTGGCTACTAATAAATCCAATTTTGCCTGTGTAATCAAAACAGGTGCACTAACTTCTGATGGGACAGGATTATAAACAGAATCTACTTCCATTTCACTTACAATGGACAGGGCTTCATTATATAAAAATTCATTTGGGCTAGGGCGTCTTGGAGGAATCTCTTCAGAATGCGGCAATGGAACTTGAGCGCTGGGAACACTTTGATATTCAAACTTCGACATATTTTTTTTCTGTAATCCCCACACAGAATTTACGCACGCATAATAGTTCAAGGGGTCATGTTCAATTGGGTCAATCCAAACCATAGGAACACCGAATGGCATCGATCCACGTTTGTGATGTAACCATTCCAACAAGTAATTGTAGCATCTCTTGCAAACTGTTTGTGGCACCCATGGGGCATCAGGAATAAATGTTTGATCAAAGTATTTTTCATATGCTATTATCAGTTCCTGACTGGAACGACCTCGACCGCGTCCTGATGGTGTGAACTGACCGCAGATATAACAAAATTTCTTTAAGTTTCCGCAGAACTCCATTGAAAATATAAATTTTTCGAAAAAAAGACCACGACACTTACACTTTCACTGTTATAATCAAAGTACTTAATTCTTACTTATTTGAATTTCTAGGCTAAGCCACCTTAATATAACTAACAAAATTTTGGAAAATAACTTATAAAGTATTACATATATTATTATAGCTTAATACCATTACGCCGTACCGTTATAATAAATCAAATTTATTAATATACGAAGATATTAACCTTCCCAATACTGCACTATGCATATTGGTAGGAGCTAGAGGGTTAAAGTGTTCCAAAATATTTCATGCCATGACAGTGAAAACGATATGGACACTATATAAAAATAACATTAAAAATAACAAAACATAAAAAAAAATTGGTTTTTTCATTTCGTTTTTTATGTGAAACCTATAACTCGTAGAGGTTACAAGTCTTGGGTGACCCCTAATGAAATTTTCTTGAAAATATTTTTATGGAAGGTTTTAACCCATGACCTCCCTCCAAAGTTGAATTTTAGGACCTTTTAAAAAAAAAAGGGTCAAAATGGCCCATATTGGTAGGAGCTAGAGGGTTAAAATGTTCCAAAAAAATATTCCCCGTGAAATTTTAGTTTAGGCTTCTGAAGACAAGAAGCACCCTGAATTAAGTTTTACATATAATTTTTACTATTTTTTAATTTAATTTTTGACCGAAAATTTAAAATTTGAAACCACTGTAAAAAAAAATTGTGACGTAGTGGAGCAAAAACGGATTTGGACTTTTGTTATTGATGTCAAATACTATCGTTTGAGTTTGGTTTGGTTCACGCCCGAAAATATGTGTTGCACTGTGTTATTCATTATTTTGATTATTTTCGAAATTGGCATTATTCGAAAAATTTGATACTTCTTTCGAAATTGGACACTTTTTTAAAAAGTGTCAAATTTTCAATTAAGAAATCTTGAACAACGTTTTTTAAGATTTTGAGTTTCAAGATTTTTTTTTCCAAGATTTTCGTTTTAACATTTTTTTTTTCAAGATTTTGTTTTCAAGATTTTTTTTCAAGATTTTGATTTCAAGATTTTGAAATCCTGCGAAAAGGAACCAACCCACCAAAAATATTTAAAAAATTTATAATTTTGCCAAAATTTGACATTGTTGTTTTCGAAATTAGACACTTTTCCGTTTTTTTCTCGAAATTATGCATTTTATTCAAAAGAACAACATTTGTTAAAATTTCAAAATTTTTTTTAAGATTTATGCATATTTTGTGTTTTCTAGATTTTTTTTTTTTCCTAGATTTTCGTTTCAAGATTTTTTTTTTGTTTTTTGTTTCAAAATTTTGACCTTTAAGCATTCGGACCACTCCCAAATTTTTTCAAAAGAGATCTACAGCCATAAAAAAACAAAAGTGATTATATTTCTCATCAGTTGAGATCGAGTTCAACTGAGAACTGCAGATAAATGCATGAGCATTTTATTTTTTATTAAACTTCTTATTACTAAAGCCAAAGTGGGCTCGAAATATCTAAAGCGAAATTATTTTTGTTGTAAACACAATTTTGTTGCATATTGCTAGATTAAAAAACCTAAAGAAGTGACTGCGTTCGTTTTACAAAATAAGGCAATTAGAACTTACATATACAGTGAAAGCTCTCATAGACGGAAGCTCTAATAAGCGGACATTTCCTATAAGCGGACACATTTTTGGGAACGATCAATTTTTGTTTTTTTTCCCATAGAAAATGCTCTCTCATACACAGACTCTCCGATAAACGGACGCGGACACACAAACATGTCTATTTATGAAAAAAATCTCCCATAAGCCGACGCGTAGCTCTAATGAGCGGATAGTTTTGTCTTTTTTAGATCACAAACATTACTGCTTTTTTTTTTTTTTGTGTACTCGACAGTTCGACTTTTTTTCTCTTTTTACGAACTTACTCGAGAATTTACGAGAAATCGGAGTCCAAGAAACTTAAATATTATTATTGACAGCTATCGTTAAAACTAAAACTATTCTATGCCCATTTCTCGGTGTTTTTTTTTTTTTGAAAACTTGATTTTTTAATTTTTGGAATTTTTTCCATAAAAATACCCAAACTCGAAATTTCCAAAAAGGTACACTTCTAGCAACAAATTTCATAACGACCAGTAGCTCGTTTTTGTAACTCGTAACGATCGCAGTTACTGATTCATGTAACCGATTTGACGTCACTCTGACGTAATTCTCACCTACACTGTTTGTGTAATAATCTGAATCGATTGCTGTTCGATTCGTTCGTTCTAAATCGATAAGTTGTCACATGTTCCGATTTTACTTCAATAGAATCTTTCAAAAAAGTGTTTTTGTAAGAAAACTGAATCGATAAAAATTCATGCTTTTCTCACTCACTCTGTGGCAAGTGAGAATTCTACCGATTTGTGTAAATTACAGTAATGTTGTGTATATATGAAATAACAATTGCTCGCAATTATTATTCTTAAACGGGTATTTTCGCATAAGTTGTATTTTTTACTGACTATAATATTTTTGTTTGTTTTAATTTTTTAATTTTCAAGGTAATGCGATTTAAAAAGAATGCCCATTTACATAAAAGATTGAAATTTAAGAAAAAAATTAGTTGTTAGAGTAATGCAAAAGAACCCGGTTGCAAGGATTTGCTCAGTTTTTGTAACACATCACTTAGTGTCAAATTATTTACTTTAATAATTGTTGATTATTTCCGCAAACAATATAACACATCAATATTGCATAAATAATTTACTTAAACTTCACATAATCACTTTTTAATAACAAGACTATCACCTTTTTAGAGCACATAAAATAAAATAAATGCAAGTAGACAGCTGCTTGTCATTTGACTCAATTTCACAACTTTTCTTCTCGATTTGTGTTCTATTTCATTACGGTCCGAATTTTTACAGATTTAAATGTATAAAAACATTAGTTGCCCCGAAATCGGTAAGTAGGGATCGATAACGCATGACGTCACACAAATCGCTAAATTGCCAATTTTGTTACAGGAACGAGCTACAGGTAAATTAATGTAATCGCATAAGTTTTTGTGTCTGTTTCAAATATAGTTTAAGAAAATATTTCCACAACAATTCAATGAAATTCTTTTTAAATCTGCATTTTTGCGATTTTTTAATGCAACAATGAAAAAAATTCAGGGACCGTACCGGTTATGGTTTTTGTCAAAAAAGTCGGATATTAACAGTTATCATTTAACTTTTATTTTTTCCGACAGAAATACTAGTTATTTAATGCCTTTTATTTTTTCGGGCAAAAATAACTGTTACTTTTGACTTTTATTTTTTAGGTCAAAAATAACAGTTATTTTGTGCCTTTTATTTTTTCGGTCAAAAATATCAGGCAATTTGAATTTTTTTAAAGGCCACTTGAACGGCAAAAAAGTTTTATGCAAGTTTTATCGTCTCATCAGCGCGCACAGTTTGAGCTATAAAACTTTTTAGTTTTTAAAGTTTTTTATTCGGCTTTTAAAAAAATACAAATTACCTGATATTTTTGACCGAAAAAATAAAAGTCACAAAAAAACTGTTATTTTTGACTTAAAAAATAAAAGTCAAAAGTAACAGTTATTTTTGCCCGAAAAAATAAAAGACAAAAAATAACAGTTATTATTAATTTTTAAGGTAACAGCCAAAAATTTAAAAGGCATTTAATATTCGCGAAGCTGCTGCCATTACGATAATAATGGTATATTTAAAAAAGTCCTCCGGCCACTTTTTCGTTATGCCTTTTTCATCTGAAAATTGTAAAATAACAGTTATTTTCGGTCCCTGAAAAAATTAGATTTTTTCGAAAAGTAAAAAATTACAAATTTAGTAGTTTTTGTCCAATTTTACTGTTTGATAGCTCATTTAAAAGAAAAGTTAAATAAAAAATGGGGCGCGTACCGGTTTTTTTTTAAATTTGCACTTAAAGTAGTCTTATAGGAATTTTTTTTAAGTAAAGGCACTTTTTTCCCACAACAATTAGATTTTCAACATAAAGGTCGCAAGTGGAACGTTTAAATATGAAAATTTTTTTCTAAAAATTACTTCTCTTTTGTGAAGGAACAAAACCCCGGCCCGTAATTCATACCTTTCGAAAGTAAAATAAAGACCTCTCTAATGTATATATTTAAATTTTAATTTATTTTGTACTAGTTTTGTTTTTTTGTCTAATGAAGAATGAAAATTATTTTAAACTAGTAGGCCCGTGTGGCGTTAAAACGCCAAAATCAAACATACCTAGATTTTATTTTAAGCTAATGAATAGATTTTTAACTGATCAAAATAGAAATTAAATTAATTTTGGCCTTTTTGCAAGCGGTATTGCACGCGCAACGACGATATAATGTAAGCATATTTAATTTCATACCCAAATTTATATTAAATATACAGGACTAAGAGTATTTCCAATTGAAAAATGTTTGAACAAAAATTTTTCATTACCAGTTTCCAATTTCTTATTAAATTTTGTGTAAATTTTTAAAAATTAAAAAAATTTCCGACCAACAGCTTAGAAATTTTTTTTCAACTGTAAGAAATCATTCCATCTGTAAGAAATCATTTGATATTGAAATTATAAAAGATTATTCGTCAGTAAAACAGTTTCATAGCTATTATCCGATAGGTGGCGCTAAATACCTCACATATTTTTAGGCATATGCTGAAATAAAGAAGAGAAAAAGCAACATAACAACAATTATACAAATTTTAACACGCTATAACTTAAAAAATAGAAATTTTTAAGAAATAAAAAGTCCAGTTTGCACATCTACAGGTCTAAACCAACCAAACTATACTAAATTTATTAGGATTGGACTTGTACTTAAAAAGCCTTACGCCGGCAAAATTTGCGTTTGCGTAATATATACAGTAGGGCGGGTCGATTTATTTTTTGACAATTTCCCTATGATTTCCATATTCTATGGGTTATTCTATGAAAATTTGCCAAAGGAACCATACCTCTATCGTTAAAATCGAGTCCCCTACTTTTTGTTGGTAGATTTTTTCCCAAATTGACGTTCGTATGAAATATTACCTACACGTTCACATCCATAACTCAAAAACTATCGATCGGGTTTACTTGCCAGTAGACGCGTTGGAAAGGTGAGCTCATTTTGATCAATTTACAAAAAATTCTCCAACATTGGTCCAACGGTTCAAAAGTTACGGGCATTTTTGTCCAAATTTTGGAGCATTTTTCCATTTTTTTCATGATTTTGTCCAAGAATATTACTTTCATGGCCATTTTTTGGCTCAATTTTTTTGATTTACGAAGCTTACGAACCTTACGTTACGACTGGACTGATTTGCGCTTTACATTATTGGCATATTTTTTCACAGGGTGCACACCCTGTGTTATGTTTGTTTATTTCTTTTTGTTTTTAGTTTCTTTATAGACTTCTTTATTTTTGTTTGTTTATAATATTCATTTCTTTATTTTCTCTTAATTTGAATTTTTGTAGAAAAAAAAATAAAAAGGGAAAAAAATCAAAAAGTTGGTTTTATGTGTTATTTTGTTTTAGCAATATCGCATGAATTAATCAACCGAATTCGATAAATTTGGGCTTAAACTCTTCGTTTTGAATTGTAAATTGAATTAAATAAAGGATTGAGCCAAAAAATGGCCATGAAAGTAATATTCTTGGACAAAATCATGAAAAAAATGGAAAAATGGTCCAAAATTTGGACAAAAATGCCCGTAACTTTTGAACTTTTTACCAACAAAAAGTAGAGGACTCGATTTTAACGATAGAGGTATGGTTCCTTCGGCAAATTTTCATGGAATAACCCATAGAATACGGAAATTATAGGGAAATAGGTGAATTTTTCCACTCCCTACAAATCGACCCGCCCTAATATACAGGGTCCGCCATGTAACGTTTTTTTTTCAACTAGTGCTTATTACGTGAATGGTAACACTTAGCTCAGGTCTGATTTGACAGATAATTAGCTTTATCCTTCCGCTGAACGAATATGGTTGTGTATACGCTTGAACAACGCTGAGAAGTGGGCCTGCGATCGACTTACAGAAGATGCCGATTTTGCCAAAAAAATCATCTTTTAAGATGAAGCTCATTTTGATCTTGGCGGGTATGTAAACAAGCAAAATTGTCGCATTTGGGGCACAGAAAACCCGCACGCATACATTGAAAAGCCGCTGCACCCAAAATGAGTCACTGTTTGGTGCGGATTTTGGTCCAGAGGCATAATTGGGCCATTTTTCTTCGAAAATGAGCAAGGAGTGGCCGTTACAGTCAATGGCGATCGTTATCGGGCCATTTTGAACGAATTTTTGTTCACAAAAATTGAAGAGGAGGATATTGGCAACATTTGGTTTCAACAGGACGGCGCTACGTGCCACACAGCCGAAGCTACACTCGATGTTTTGCTCCCCGTTTTTGAAGATCGCATTATCAGCCGCAGAGCTGATGTCGCTTGGCCACCTCGGAGCTGCGATTTGACACCGTATGACTATTATTTGTGGGGTGCCCTCAAAGATAAGTGTTACGCCGACAAGCCAGAGACAATTGACGCTTTAAAGGACAATATTCATGAAGCCATTGGTGAAATACAGCTGCACACAATCGATAATGTGCTTAAAAATTGGACCGATCGTGTAGGCCAACCGAGGCAGCCATTTGAATGAAATTAATTTCCATTATTAACCGGAAGAATTGTAATTTCAAATAAATAAAGAAATTTGAGAAAATATTTAGTAGTTTTTTTTATACAATTTTCAAAAAAAAAAGTTATTTGGCGAACCCTGTATAAGACTGTGGCCGAAATTCAACCAGTTTCTGAAATTTCAATAGCTTTTTCTCATTCTGAGGCGTTGACCTGGCCTTAAGAAAATGTGCTGTACTAAGAAAATCTTAAGTGTCAATAAAAATACGTTTTACTGAGAAAAGTAACACTTTTCGAGATATCGTCACAACTTCGATGTCAAAATAAAGGGAGCTTTTCGAAATTTACTATTTGTAAGAAATTTCTCCATTAAAATTTGCTATTTGTAAGAAATTTCATCATTACAATATATATTCACGGGTATCCGTAAGAGATGGCGCAAAGTGTCGCAAGTATTTTTTGCACACCTTATCAATGTCTAAAATTCCTTTTTACAGTACATTATTCCATCCGTTACAGTTTAGCTTTTATTTAATAAATGCTCTTTTTATTCACACATGTTACATAAAAAAATGCTTTATGTAGGGCATCCGTAAGAGATAGCGAAAAATGTTTTTTGTATATTGTATTTATGTCTAAAATTTCCTCTTACGTTCTTCCATTTCTTATAGTTTAGGTTTTACTTCAGAAATATTTTTTCAACGCTCATATTTCAGGTCAAAGGCAACAAAAATATTCGATGAACTCCTTCTCCCTACTCTAATTTATGTAAAAGAACTATCAAAATCGGTTTAGAAACACTTAGGAACTGTTTTCCTACGTCTGTTTCTACATAGCGAAATGGCTTAAACATAGATTTGTGTATATAATTTTGGAGTGGTTTGAAATATTTGAAAAATTTTATCACAAAAATTATTTCTAGAGCTGTAGAACTTCGCGAAAAATGTAAATACAACATTTTGAAAAATTACATTTTCATCAAAAAAATCATAGGGGCTAGCTCATGAATTTCGATGATAGAAACTGTTTCTTGAATTATGTGTCAAAATGAAGCAATTTTTGCAAATAAATGCTATGTCATATGAAAGAGTGTGAAAAGCCATATGAAAAAATTACAACAAAAAAAAAACGTTTGTCTTATTTTTTGAGCATAATCTAAATATTTTAGATGTTTTTTAAAACAATATAAAACATTGAATTGATGGGATAGCGGTTAATCTTTTCTAATTTTTCCAAAGTCATTTAATTGATCTTTCAGACAAAGAAAATTTGTTGAAAATCGATTAAGAAATGGCTGAGATATTTGCTTGCAAATTCAAAACTTGAAATTTCAATAGTTTTTTTCTCATTCTGAGGCCATAGCCTTGCTTCAAGGAAATATGTTGTACTGAGAAGATATAAATTTTCGAGGTATCTTAATAATTTTAATGTCATTTCAATTGGATTTTTTTAACACAATATCCGTGGAAAATATTACCAAGAAAGCTTTCGTATACCGTTAAATTCCTCAACTAAAGACTTTTCATACAAAAAATACGTTGTACCTAGAACATATCTAGTTTTCGAGATATCGCTATAATTTTTATGTCAAAATAACGGAAATTTTTCAGACTTAAATATTTGGGACAATGCGACACCCCAGCACATCGCAGTGGGACACCCCAGGGAGGGGTCCTCTCGCCACTACTATGGAATTTTGTAGTTAATAAACTACTCGAAAAGTTCGCAGGTACAGCCCCGAGGATAACTGCCCATGCAGACGACATAAGCATAATTATAGTAGGGAAATGTCTATCAACAGTAAGCTCCATAATGGAGAGCACACTCAAAGATGTACTTAGATGGTCAAATTCAGTCGGTCTTAGTATTAACGCAGAGAAAACAGATCTGGTTCTGTTCACGAAAAGGTACAAGATACCACAGTGGATACCACCGAAATTGAACGATATACGTCTCATACCGAAAACTCACACAAAATATCTAGGAGTCGTCCTGGACAGCAAGCTGTCATGGAAAACCAACGTGGAAGAAAGGGTGAAGAAATCCACCATTGCGCTATACACATCCAAGAAGAGGCTAGGCGGTACCTGGGGTCACTCACCCTTTCTGATGCACTGGATCTATGTAACGGTAGTGCGTTCTATTCTACTCAATGGGATTATTGTGTGGTGGCCGGCTGTGAACAAATCAACATTCCTCAGGCACTTGGAGAAAACTCAGCGGCAGGCAGCGCTATGCATCACGGGGGCACTGAAGTCAACTCCAACTAAAGCGCTTGAAACCATTCTAAGTATGGACCCCTGGACATACACCCAAAACTAATAGCCGGAAAAACGGCACAACGCCTTACGGCGGCAGGCAACATGCACATTCAAAATTTTGGACATTGTACAATCGGAAAGGATCTACCTAGTAGCACGGACTACATGGTGCCTCGCACGATAGTCAATTCCAAAGCACGAACTCTTCTGGGACCAAATGACTGTTGCAAAGGTACAGAACAAGCACAGCAGGCGGTCAACATATTTACCGACGGCTCCAAAGTGCCTACGGGGGTAGGTGCGGCGGTGTATTGCGCAGAGCCTAATATAAGGCAGCCATATAAACTGCCGAGCCACTGCAGTATCTTCCAGGCGGAAATATTTGCCATAAGGAAGGCTGCTGAGATAGCCCTCAGCATGGACACACAAAACTCTAACATCAACATTTTCGTTGACAGTCAAGCGGTGATCAAATGCGCTCCGCTAGCATCAAGTCTAAAAATGTCTTGGCTGGCAGAGATGCACTAGATGCACTATGCGCTTTGAAAAGAGTGCGCATCTACTGGATCCCTAGCTACCAGGGCATTAAGGGAAACGAGATGGCAGATGGTTTAGCAAAGGAAGGCGCCGGGGCTGGAATCAGAATTCGCAGAACATGTACTTACTCCGCTACAAGAGTTGTACAGGAACATCGAAAGAAGAGCCACACTAGCAGTGAATCGTAGATGGAGAGATACGACATCGTGCAAAATCTCGAAAATCATGTGCAATGCACAATGCGAAAAACGAACTCTGTTCATCTTGGCACGCCCGCGCAAAGATTGCAGGACACTAGTGGGCATGCTCACTGGTCACTGCATGACGGCAGCCCACACGAGGATGCTTGGCATCACCACGGATGACAACTGCAGGAAGTGCAAGGAACCGGGCACAGTGGAGACCCTGGAGCACCTACTATGCACATGCCCCGCTCTACTTAGATCGAGACTAAAATACCTAGGCTCATCGACATTCCCGTCGCTTAAAGATTAAGCCAGGGTGTCTCTGGAATCCCTCCTAAGGTTTGCGAATTCAACGCAAATCTTTAAAGACTTTTAAACAAACACAAAGGTTCCTTTTGTTCGCTACCGTTACCACTAAGTACCTGATTTGGTCTATGTGAGCCATCACGAAGGCATCCGGTTTAGCCTAACCTAAATATTTGTAAGAAATTTCACCATCACAATATATATTCACTATCCATATCCGTAAGAGATGGCGCAAAATGTCGCAAGTATTTCTTGCACACCTTATCAATGTCTAAAATTCCTTTTTACAGTACATTATTCCATCTGTTACAGTTTAGCTTTTATTTAATAAATGCTCTTTTTACGCTGTAAGAAAATGTAAATGTAATCATACTGTACAGCCAGATCTTTCATTTGATATCTCATTCACCATTTTACCTCTTCCTAGCCCTGAGATTCCTTACTAAAAATAATACAAACTTTCAACGTTAATATTTTGGGTCAGAGGTAATAAATTTAAAATCTAAAATGAGTATGCGCATATAGGGTGCAGTACCTTTCGAATGATATAAGTTTCAATGCCCTTATTCTAAAATAATATCGAAAAAGTGTACGACAACATTTGATGTTTGCCTATTAATATATAAGATTAGAACACCTCAATGCCCATTTTTATAATTTGAATTTTAATATTATTTTTTACGACATTCCCATGAGCGGACATCTCTCATATGCAGACAAAAAGTAGGCAACCATCGGTGTGTCCGCTTATGGGAGCTTTCACTGTAAAGGGTGATTTTTTAAGCGTTTGGTTTTTGAAAATTAAAAAAAGGACCGGAAATTTCCAATAGTGAATGAAATATTTATTTGGTACGTTTACTTTTGAAAGATTATCTCATGTAAATGTTTTCCGCGGCAACGCCTGGGGTGGTCCATCCTTAAGTTAAAATTTTGGCATACTTTTTCTATTATTTCGTCCGGTATCTCACCAATTTCAGCTGTAATGTTGTCTTCCAGTAGTGGGATTCTGTTACTTTTTCGCAACTTTCGATCGAAATAGTAATTTGCGACTTTTTTCGGTTGTCATACCGAAAACGGTATTCATTAACTTGTACTTTTGCGACAAAATTCGGTCGAAAAAAGTTTACGAATTTAAGTGAGAAAAAGTGGCAACACTAGTTATTTATCGGTGATAAATCTCAAATTTATTCAGTTTAAATTTAAATACCAAATGGTTTGAACGGTGTCCAAAGTGCAGCTAAACAATGGCAGATAGTAAGTTATGATCAATTAAATATTGTGTTTGCAGGTTTAATGTTAATTGTATTTACCTTGCAGGACTGGCGCTGATGGTGATATGCAATGGCCAGA
This sequence comes from Dichetophora obliterata, assembly GCA_963920525.1. Taxonomy (NCBI): domain Eukaryota; kingdom Metazoa; phylum Arthropoda; class Insecta; order Diptera; family Sciomyzidae; genus Dichetophora; species Dichetophora obliterata. Next base: position 108,291,055 of record OY986439.1, on the reverse strand, counting down.
AATATGTGGCTTGTCAAAGTATTCAAGACAATTTCCTTTTTATTTTTGTAAATAACATTTGGATGCATTTTTCTGAAGAAACTAATAAAATGTAGATTCTTCTCAAGACCCTCACCGGTAAGACCATCACTCTTAATGTTGTACCATCAAACAATATCGAAATGTCAAGGCTAAGATCCAAGGCAAAGAAGGAATACCCCCCGATCAGCAACGTTTAATCTTTGCTGGCAAGCAGCTTGAGGATGGCCGAATTTTATCTGACTACAATATTGAGAAGGAATCCAAACGTCATTTGATGCTCCGTCTGCGTGGTAGTATCATTGATCCCTCATTGCGTATCTTGGCACAAAATTATGTCGCAAGTGCTATGGTCGTCTGCACCCAAGAGCCACCATTTGCCGCACGAAAAAGTGCGAACACATCAACATTCTCAGTTCCAAGAACAAGTTTTAGACAGGAGGTTCTGGATATTACCCTTGCCTCTGTCCATATATCTAATAGGGTAAAAAACTGGAGAGTTTCTAATGAACACTCCTTCTCAGACCATAGATATATTCTCTTTGATGTTGATAACTTTGACTCGAGATCATGCGAATTTCGCAAACAAACCAATTGGGATCTTTATATAAATTACTTAAATACAGATCTCTCAATTGGACCAACTAATCGTCCTTCCAATAAACAATCTTTAGACAACTTAGTTAATAGTCTCACTAAATCGCTAAATAAAGCTCTAGATACTGCTTGTCCGCTAAAAACATTGAGGGGGAAGCAAAAGCCTCCTTGGTGGAATAAGGGACTAGAAGATCTCCGGAAAAAGACCAGAAAACTTTTCAACAGGGCAAAGACCACAAGATCTACAGATGCGTGGTCATATTATAAAATAGCCCTCAAGGAATATAAAAATGAACTACGAAAAGCACAAAGACAGTCCTGGAGGACCTTCTGTGAAAATATATCACAGACCTCTGAGGCGTCAAGGCTTAGGAAAATTCTAGCTAAGGCTCCCTCCAATCCAAGCTTCATGAAAAAAGAAGATGGTACTTGGACCACAAGCAGTGAAGAATCTCTGAATGTTTTAGTAGAAACCCACTTTCCGGGATGTTCAGAGATATACAACGATCCAATCCAGGTATATCAGTTACCACCTGTGAACAGATCTCTAGAAATACTCTCGCAAACAAAGCTCGAATGGGCAATCAGTAGCTTCAAACCATTTAAGTCACCAGGACCAGATGGTATAGCCCCCATTGAAATCCAAAAGTCGTATGACATCATTAAGGAGCGGCTTTTGCTGATCTACCAAAGCTGCTTTGACCTAAACCACATTCCCGAGCGATGGCGTAATGTGAAGGTTATCTTTATACCTCAGGCAGGAAAAAGCTCACACGCAAACCCAAAAGACCTTCGACCAATTAGTCTCTCATCTTTTCTTCTAAAAATCCTCGAGAGATTAATTGATATTCACTTGAGATCCATGATAGAAAAGAAGCCATTATCTCTAGCTCAACATGCTTACACCAAAGGAAAATCAGTGGAAACAGCTCTCCACTCTATAATCTCCATCATTGAAAAATCCCTCTATCTGAAGGAATATACAATGATAGCTTTTATTGATATAGAAGGAGCCTTTAATAACGTCGAGGCAGGGGCCATCACCAGTGCGCTGACGGAGCTTGGGGTGGATGCCGCGCTGATAGCACTCATAAACCAAATGCTAGTTGGCAGGATTATAAGTGCAAAATTTGGAGCGGCATCCACGCTAAGATCTGTACCAAGAGGAACCCCTCAGGGAGGGGTTCTATCGCCTCTACTCTGGAATTTAGCAGTGAATGAACTGCTAGGCGAACTAGAACTAGAGGGGTGCAGGGTGATAGCATATACCGATGACGTTACTATTGTTACCTCTGGAAAATATATATCTACTCTCCGAGACATTATGCAAAACTGCCTAAATACTCTTGTCAACTGGACTATCAGCTGTGGGCTCAGCGTTAATCCTAATAAAACTGAGTTAGTAGTTTTCACAAGAAAACACAATGTACCTCAAATTAGCCCTCCAAAACTGGGAAATACAAGTCTTATCTTCTCAGATCAAGCAAAATACCTGAGCCTTATACTGGATAGGAAACTAAACTAGAAGCCCAATCTGCTCGAAAGAGCCAAAAAAGCGAACATTGCCCTATACTCTTGCAAAAAGGCGGTGGGTAGCAAATGGGGTTTACAGCCAAGTGTTACTCACTGGCTTTATACAGCAGTTGTAAGGCCAATATTGCTTTATGGTGCTATTGTCTGGTGGCATGCACTCGAAAAACAGACTCACCATAACCTTCTCCGTAAAATTCAAAGATCAGCTGAACTGTGCATTAGCGGAGCCCTAAGAACCACTCCGACAGACGCATTAGACACAATGCTCCATCTTACACCACTTGATATCCTAGCTAAACAGGTGGCCGCTAATACAGCCATCCGCCTAGTAGCCACCTCCCAGTGGAAAGAAGGTACACTAGGACATTCTTGTATCAGAAAATTTCTCCCTCCTTTACCTAGGTCCATTGACTACATCACACAAAAACTACTCTTTGAGAGGAAGTTCGATGTATCCATTCCCTCTCGAGAAGAGTGGGAACAAGAAAACCATTCACCTCACAATGTCATTGAGATCTTTACGGATGGATCAAAACTAGATGGCAAAGTAGGTGGAGGAGTCTACTCAGAAGCATTTGGCATCAATATAGCCTTCAGGCTCCCTGACCATTGCAGTGTATTTCAAGCTGAAATCGCTGCTATACATGAAGCGTTAACTTGGCTTCAGAAAAATGATATATCTTCCATGGATATATGCATACTTTCTGACAGTCAAGCCGCTCTGAAAGCCCTAGGAACTGTTGAAATAACATCTGAAACAGTTTTCAACTGCCGCAGATCTCTAAACGAGATGGCAGAGCAGCTCAAAATTATCCTATGCTGGATTCCTGGACATAGGGATTTTCTAGGTAACTGCAGAGCAGATGAACTCGCTCGCACAGGTACTACCAAACAACTATCTTCAGACAAGAATAACCTTGGTATTCCTCTCACCACATGTAAACTCCTTACACATGAGTTATCCTGTATTAACACCAACAAAAGATGGTCAGCAGGTAACACTTGTAATATAGCACGGCAAATCTGGCCCAAACTCAATCTGAAGCGTTCAAAAGAACTCATATCTCTTAGTAAAGATCACATTGGCACCATGATAGGGATCCTGACAGGGCACTGCCTTATTGGCAGGCACGCTCAAAGATTAAACATACCCCACAACGACTTCTGCAGAAGCTGTAGAGATGAGGAGGAGGTGGAATCTACAGAACACCTTCTCTGCACCTTCTCTGCACTCGAAGAACTCTCGGTAATATCGATATACCGAATCCTAAGCTTTGTGAACAGCTCAAGCTGGTTTGAATAGAGAAGGGAGATCAACCCCTGTGGTACCACAATGGGCCTTATTGGCCTAAGTGCGTCTCAATTTGAGGCAGCCACTTTAACCTAACCTAACCTAAGAACAAGTTTAAGTAGACTGCTGGAATCTGTCTAGTGTTGTCTTTTGTTACCATAATGGAGAAATATGCAGGCACATGCTTGATGTCGAAACTGCATTTATTCGTTATCATTAAGAAATTTTTCAGTTAAAATGTTAACTTTTTCGGAATAAAAAAGAAGTATGCAAATTTTTGCAACAAATCAAAAAAACGATTGTTTCAAATTTGTTTGTTCAGCAAAGTTGTTGGCCAGAATAAAAAAAAGCAACTTTTCTAAAGAAACCAAAATGAAAATCATCATGGCTCAAGAGTTATCAATATGAAAATTAGTGTATATCTTGACTAATTTTTGATTCTGATCAACCAATCATTAAAAAAAATTGCTCTAAGTGGCGAAACGAATGTCACCACGATAATCCTAATACCAAATTAAGCGAAAAACGTTGAAATTATAATAGACGCAAAACGTGCCGCTCAGTGCGTATACGTTACTTGAAGATTTACATTTAATACAAACTTTTTTGAAGAACTAAACAAATTGATCAACAAGATACCGTGTGGTATGGGTAATTTCAATTTAATATTAATTTCCATATTTAACATTTGTTCATATATGTTTTTTAAGTGAACGATGCTGAAATAATGCGTTTTTTTAATGCGTATTTCTTGTAAAAGTTGAATCTGCGAGGCACTGTTAGTATATGATTGAAGTAAGTTTACTGGTTCCTCTAATGTAACTGTTCTTAAAAGTATGTTATGCAGAGTAGAGCATGCATTTACAATCCTCCCTCCAAAACCAGATTCGTACATAAGAATCCTTTGTTGAAATAACCATCTCCATGTTCCTTTAAGAACGCCAAAAAGCCTTTCTAAGCAGTTTCTAGACTCGCAAAAGGCTTCAATATATCCGAAGGGCTTCGATATAGTTATATATAAAACTTTGCCGAATTTTTAGGCTGGTTCGGAAGTTCAAATCTATTACTTAAGTTCGATGATCCAAATTTTCAAATGACCGTCTAATTACATTGCGAATTGCAGAAGATCAACAAATATGCGAGTCATGTTTCGTATCATGACAAAGTAGAATCAACTCATCGAAGATATGCTCGTTCCAATTTTTTAATGAACATAAGCTTCAGTCGCTTGGCGCGTAGCATCTATTGCCAAATAACTAAAAGCCATTCAAAGCTTAAAAAAAACTAGAATTTTTTTTAGAACTAGATTTGTTCGATGCAGTTTAATTTAACTAATTTTAATTTAAAACAACTTGCAGATGTTTTCGGTTCACTTTTCGTCAACAAAATATTCGTCGCAAGTTGTGCGATTCATTTGCGTCAAACTTCCGATAATTTCACCGACAAATTAGGAAAAAAGTATTTACTGAATACCACTTTCCGAAAATTATCGCAAATAGAACTTTGCGACACCGAATATCGGCCGAAATGTGTTACAGAATTCCACTATAGGTTGTCTGCTGGCTTGTCACTATGCTCGTGAGGCAGCACGTAGCCCCACAAAAAATAGTCTTCTTGTTGAAACCTGTCAACCAAGTCTATGTCTTCCAATTATTAATGCTCTATAAGAACAAAAAATACTTAGGATACATATACAAATTAAATCTTTGAAAAAATACAAACAGAGGATATTCATAGAATGTACATCTGATGATAGGTTATGACATGTACAAACATTTTTTGTGCTGGCCGCTGGAAAAAATGTTTGAATTCATAACTTTGTACATTTTACGAACGCACGTTTGTAAAAATCTGCATTATATAAATATGTGAAATGTACGAACATCATTTGTTAATATATATACGGGTGACAGCAGCGTTCATATATTCGTGAATATATGTTGTTTTTTTTTAAATAATTGAGAAACGTAGTAAACTTTGATGCAGATTTTTCTGTTCACGACGTTTCCTTGACATTATACATATTTTAAATTCAAATGATTAATTCCCGGTCACGAGCTATTCGCATTGTGTACCAATACTCGTACTAATTCACATTTGAAGTAAAACACACTCAGAGCTGTAAAGTCTGCATTCATATTCAGAATTTTAAGTACAACTGAATAACGACATAAGAATGCATTCAATGAATGCAAAATTGATTTATACATAAAATTTTTAATTCACATTCAATTTTAAAAAAATGATTAATTAATCATTTCAATTATTCATTTTCGTTATTCAGAATAATGAATCAATTTTTTTATTCATTTGAATGCTATTCACAAAGAATTCCATTCACAAAGAATTACAAAATTTTCAATTATTCTATTTTTATTCATTATTCATTTTTTATTCGTTATTCTTTTTTTATTCTTTATTCATCTGTTATTCATTATTCATTTTTTATTCATTATTCATTTTTTATTCATTGTTCATTTGTTATTAATTATTCATTTTTTATTTATTATTCATTTTTTATTCATTATTCTTTTTTATCCATTATTCATTTTTTATTCATTACTCATTTTTTATTCATTATTCATATTTTATTCATTACGTATTCATTATTCATTTGTTATTCATTATTCATTTGTTATTCATTATTCATTTTTTATTCATTATTCATTTGCCATTCATTATTCATTTTTTATTCTTTATTCATTTGTTATTAATTTTTTTTTTTCATTGCTTAGGACTCGGGCTGTGTTTTCCTTTTATTAAATATCTTCAAAGAAATAAAAAAAAACATAACAGACAAACCTAAATCGTCGCGTCCACAATTTGTTAAAAAACGCAACAAAAAAAATTTTAGGAAATTGGTGAGAGAATTCGGTGGCATTAAAAGCATGTTTCATTTGGGCATCACTATTTTCTAAACGTACGCTTGATCTCTGTTGTCTTAACTTATGAAGAACCAATTCCTCACACCCCGCTGGAATAAGTTTATCGGTTATGACATCAAATTTAATAGTATGTAGTTGGTTACTTCGGTTATCCATTTACCACTGGGACGAAGAAGCAAGCTCGGCATTAATTCGCTGGAAATAGTCATGACTGCGTGCTTAGCTTACTCTGAATTTTATTAATACTCAACCTACCGATATTTCTTCTATACCTTTTCCTGAAACTCATCATCAAATTACTGGTAGTTAACATATCCATCATTTTTATTATTAAACGCAGATAACGGTTTATTTATTATTAAATGTATTTAATGTATTTATAATGGTATATAATGAAAAACCATTTATAGATTCGAAAAACAATAATAGCAGATCAGATTTACCGATTGCGGTCAGTTTAGTGTTAACCTAGTTATTTCATAATTAGGGGGGTAGTTCGGTTACTTGGATTCCTTTTTTGAAAATGTTTATTTCATGTTTCATTCAGATGAGAAACTCAATTTTTTTACATATCGATGGCTTAATATAGAAAAGGCGTTTTTCTATAGAAAACTTTTTAAATGCAGTTTCTATATAAAATAGGCAACAAATTCACAATCGTAGCTTTCGCAAAAAAAAAAACGAGTTACGCATTTTCTATATTAAGCCATCGATATAAAAGTACAAAAAAATTATTTTAAAGTTCTCACCAGTTTTTGGTAACTTAAATTTTACATACAGAAAGATATCTGTTTTTTTATTAACAGATATCTTTCTGTTCCTGAATTTAGAGAACGACTCGTTTTATATCAGGTTAAACGAAAATACTTTAATTGTGAGCTATTTAGATCAAATCAGTTTGATCAAGTACCCAGTAGCGGATGGAATATATTCCGAATATATGAAGCATCAATTACCTTGTAATGACCACTACTTCCGACTATATTACCTTACTATGCATAAAAGGCCTTACATTTAACATTGAATGAGACAGGAGGTAAGTGATCGCCTCCCTTCAGCATTACCTAGAAGTTATGGAGTAACATACTACATGTATTAAGTTATAAAAATCACTGCATTACTTTTCCTTGTATGCTACATTACAGGTAATGAAGTATGAGTTAACTACTTCTGCTATATGCAGACGCATTACTTTTTTCAAAAAGTACTTTTGAAAATTACTTTTTGAAAAAAGTAATGCTTCCTTAACTGGTAATTTATTCTGTATTAGTTCTATGGTAGCCACTGGCAAATCCGCTGCTGGGTATATATGTATATTACCTTTTCAAATTTTTTTTCTGTTCTTATCAATATCGTCAAATTGATAAGCAATGACAAAAAAAAATTAATAACAAATGAATAAAGAATAAAAAATGAACAATGAATAACAAAGGAATAATGAATAAAAAATTAATAATGAATTACAAATGAATAATGAATAACAAATGAATAATGAATAAAAAATGAATAATGAATAAAAAATGCATAATGAATAACAAATGAATAAAGAATAAAAAATGAATAACGAATAAAAAATTAATAATGATTAAAAATAGAATAATTGAAAATTCTGTAATTCATTTCTGTAATCATTTTTTTTTTTAAATTGAGTGTGAATTAAAAATTTTATTTATAAATCAATTTTGCATTCATTGAATGCATTCTTTTTTCGTTATTTATTGATTCGTTTTTTTGTGATTTAAATCAAATTGAATGCATTCTTTTACAGCTCTGTACACACTACAGCTGTATTAAATATAGTGTATAGCACCAATAAAAAAATAATTAATATTACGAATACGTTTGTGCAATGTACAAACGGATTCGTAGTTTTGAAACGAATGTGTTATTATATTGTACAAAGGCATTCGTGACGTGGCAAACGGTCACATGTATTATTTACAAAGACGTTCGTAGGCTGAAAAAATATAATATAGAATATAATACTTAATTGTTTTGTACATAGTGCGAAGCTTTTTTTATGGGTTAATGGTAATAAATTTGTCCATTAAATTGTAAAAATTATTGTCAAAATAATTTGTGGTGCCATTAGTTTTTTTTTGCTTCTTTTCGGTGTGTTCTCTTTCGCTTTCGTTGTGTTTTTGGCGTAGGCAGGATTTCCGTTAAATTTTTTTTCTCTCAGATTTTGTGCTTAATTTTTTTGTTCTCTCCTATCTTGTGCATACCCTGCAGTGTAACCAACTAGTTTAAAACCAGTCTGCATACTAGTTGAAATCTGAGCAGTACTAGTTCAAGATCGTCTTTTTTTTATATACCCAACTAGTATTTTTAACATGGCGATGTCATAAGAAATATCAAATGTCTTATTTTGAACAGATGAAAACTAGTTTATAGTATATATAATTATAATTAGTTATATTCTAGTTTGTTGTAAATAGCTGTCAACAAATAATATATTGCCAAATTTTAACTAGTTTCTAGTTTAACCTTTCCTGATTAGTTGGCAAATAGCCATGTTTTAATTAGTTTACAACTACTTATAACAAACCAATGATTCAACCAGTTCTTTATTCAGCAATTTATTTTCTGAATTTGGAGCTTCTACTAAAGCGACTATTAAAAAAATTGCAAGTAAAATTTACATAGTGTTTTATTATTTCATATAAAAGTAAATTTTTTAAAGTTCATAAAGCATAGTTGATTTTAACAATATGTAATATCGTTTGATTTTGGCTAGTTTTATAACTGGTTTATTGTGACATGACATAAACTAATTGAATTGAAACTATTTTTGCAACTAAAAAATCGTGACAAAATATAAACTAGTTTGTTTTAACTAGCATAAAGACTAATCATTTTTACTGCTGATTAGTCTTGCACTGCAGGGTACATACTCCCATCATCGCTTACTGTGTCAGATAGATGTCATCAGTGTTTTAGCGGCCATGCCCAAACAAATGCATTTCAGAATTGTATACAGGCGTTTACATTTAGAATTGTATAGGACTTGGCCTCGCAGCTTCATTGTATTTAAGAAATAATTGGTTACGTTATATGTCCATTTACCACAGGGAAGCAATAGCAGATGAGGCCACATTATATTTTGATAATAATTTTTACAAATAACGAATTTATTTTTTTCTTTTTATTATATTTAATAATCTATTTTATTAATAGTTTTCACGAACACACTTCAATGCAAAACGTCCTGTTAGAAAACAGGATGTTGCTAGATAGACCAATAAAGTCAAACTGTTGTTTAAACAATGAAAAGAAACTAGCGATCTTAACAACACAAGCAAAATTTTGTCAAATCCTGCTTACAGTTCTGCACTAAGATGTTATCACCGAAAACTTACATAAGCGTGATAGTAATTTTATTTAATTTCCCCTTCGCTTTTTTAAAAAGTTTTTGAATGTTTTTTTAATTTTATTTTTACCTTCGTATTGTAATTATCTACATTTAAAAAGAACCAATGTAAATTACGGGCAGTAAGGGGAAACAAGCGCATTTTTGCCACTTTGTTTTATATATATATAGATACAAAGTATAGAAAATAGTATCGAGATTTTTTCAAGATATATTACGTCGCATACGTTTTCATATCACGATTTTAAGTCTATTGATTCTTATGCTCTTTTCTGTGATCTGTCTGTAACTCCGTGGAATAATGTGTGGTTTTGTCCTAATATTGAAGATAAGCTGACCATATTTACAAGTGCAATAACTGAACTGTTCGTAAAACATGTCCCTTTGAAAACTGTAAATATTAAAAATATGTCCTGCCCGTGGTTTACAAATCGTGTACAGCTTGCCATAAAAAAAAGAAATAGGTTGCATGCAATATGGAAAAAGAATCCTTCATCTGAAAAATGGGAAAACTATAGAAGTGCTAGGAATGCTTCCATAACCATAATAAGGCAATCAAAAATAAGGTATTGCTCAACCAAACTCAAAACCACTCTTCCACCTAAAGTTTTATGGAACAATCTAAAACACTTAAGCATTGTTAACAAGCAAACACCTAACTGTCAGATTCATCCTGACCGTCTTAATGAATATTTTCTGGCTAGCGCCAATGTAAACCAAAATTACACGCCAAGTTCCCATACATTTTTAGGTACTCCTATTGAACATACATTTCAGTTTACCACGGTGACAGAAGACGATGTTGCAAAGGCTGTATTGAATATTAAATCAAATGCTGTTGGTGAAGATGGTATAAATATAAAATTTGTAAAGATTATTTTACCACACATTCTTAGCTCTCTTACTCACATTATTAATTATTGTTTTACTACATCGTCTTTTCCACATTTGTGGAAATCTGCTATAGTAACGCCGGTGGCAAAAAAAAATACAGCTTGTGAACCGAAGAATTTCAGGCCTATAAGCATCCTGTCTTCATTATCCAAAGTATGTGAATCTATCATGGCTAACCAAATATCATCATTCTTAAGTGAAAATAATCTTTTGTCTCCATTCCAATCTGGTTTTCGCGCAGGTCACAGTTGCTCTACTGCTACGGTTAAAGTAATGGATGATATAAGGTCTTATTATGATGATGGTAGACTAACTCTATTGTGTCTACTTGATTTTTCAAAAGCATTTGACACTGTAAGTCATGAACTCCTTTGTCAAAAATTAAAATATTTCTTTGGTTTCTGCGACAGTGCCACTCATTTGTTAAGTAGCTATTTGACAAATAGAGTACAAAGAGTGAAGGTCGGTACTAATTTTTCATACTATGAAGCTGTTTGCTGTGGTGTGCCTCAGGGATCGGTTCTTGGCCCGCTGCTCTTCTCCATGTTCGTGAATGACATTTTTCACTGCTGCACATATTCGTCCATGCATGCTTATGCTGATGACGTTCAGATTTACTTGTCTGGTAGAACAAACCTCATGGAAGATTTAGTATGTAAACTGAATGAAGATCTTGACAGTATAAACCAATGGGCTATGAAAAATAGTCTTCACCTTAATGTACTTAAGTCGTATGTGTTGCCTGTCTCTAAAGAAAAAATAAGCCCTGACTCCATTCCAGACGTTATATTGGGTGATAAAATCATAAAAATAGTTAATAGTGTTGTAAGTCTTGGATTTAATATCAATGCCTCCCTTACTTGCACAGATCATATCAACAGTGTAGTCCGCAAAATCTATTATATCTTGCGTAACCTTAGGATGTCGTATGAGTATACACCGATTGATCTAAGACGTAAACTTGTAATTCAGCTCGTTGTCCCCGTCATAACATATTCTGAACTTGTATACAGCAAGTTAGATTCGCGGTCTCAACTTAAATTGCAGATCGCGTTTAATCATGCCACACGCTATGTCTACGGCTTGCGTAAATTTGATCATTTAGCTCAATTAAAAAACTGTATACTTGGATGCGATATTATAACCTACTCTAATGCCAGGAATTGCATATTTTTACACAAACTCATACACCACAAAACTCCTTTCTACTTATTTGAAAAACTGCAATTTAGTCGGTCAATTAGAAGCCAAGTGCTAATTATACCTAGTTTTAACTTTCTAAACTCCACAAGACTATTCTTTATTAATGCCGCTAGATTATGGAATTCATTGCCTAGTAGCTTAAAATCCATAGCGTCAAAAACATCCTTCAAACATGCTATTTTGAAGCACTTTTCATCACATAATACTTAACAAAATATCAGATCTTTAGCTCTATATGACTTTCTCTCTCTCTCTCTCTCTCTCTCTCTTGTTTGCTCTTTCTTAATTTAAGTTTTATCTGTCTTATGAATTTACATTTGTTTAACATAAAAATTTTTTGATAACACTTTTAATTGTATAACAATAAATTTAAATTACCTTAGATTTAAGTTTAAATGTTTTATAATAAGTTGAATTCAAATTATGTCTTTGAGCTCTGTACTATAAAAGAACCTAGTTCTTAATGTACTAATATAAATAAATAAATAATAAAATAAAAAATAAATAAAAAAATAATATATATCGTTTCGATATTCAATCAATATTGCTTAATTTAACTATCGTTTTCTGGTTTGTTGGGTTGTTCCAAAGAAATCATTGTTTACTAAATATATATCATCAATTTTGTGATATATATCTCTGTCTTATTGTTGCAAATCCTTGGGAATTTTTTTTTTTCAAAAAAACCTGGTTTTTCAAAAAGTTTCAAGAAATGTTGATGAACTTATAAATAATGAAAATATATTGAACAATTTTTAATAAGATATTTAGCCAAAATATTGAACAATTAGGAATAAAGTATTGAATACAAAAAACAAATTTTTTACGTCACAAACGTCCTCCCTCCCCATGGCACATTTCATCACATATGTTAGAACTGCATCCTTATCCGCTAAACGTGTGACGTATTATATGGATAACCCCCAACTTCAAATCGAAGAAAGAATGTTTTAAAATTGCTGCTGTCAAAAAAGCCAAATTACCAAAACTTTCACTGTTGTTCTGCTATCGCTTTTGCAATTTCTTAAAAATATATTTTTCTTTTGCTGCAAACCATTTTTGAAATTTTAAGTCATCTTTTTGAAGATGGTGTCTGTTTTAAACATTTTTAAAGCAATGCAACAGCAACAGTTACTGAGCCGGGTTAGTATTTTAATTATAAAAGACTATTTTATATTATTTAAAAGTAAGTAGCAGCCAGGATCTTTAAGATCTCAATCTAAAATTGGGATAATTTCTAGCCAAAATATTGTACATCCAAATTAAATGAAAAAAGTTTAAGAGGTCATATTCCTTTATCCAAGGATCAAGGGTTCAAAAAGAGCCACTGGAATATAGTTTTTTATATTTTTATAAAAGACTTATCCTTTTCTTTTAAAAATGAGCATTTACAATTAAATATTTGAAGTGAGCTACAAAACAATCATAAAAACTCTAATTTGGTAAATTTTAAAAAAGTCGTGTTTTTGGAAGCATGAAAATTTCGCAATCTTATAACATCTAAGTTAAGTGAAGTTTTTAGAAACTAAGAAATTACTTTTGTAGAGCAAAACAGTTATGACTACGTGCAAAATTTCAGCTAAATCAAAGGAGGCCGGGAAGTTAACTTTTATTTGATTTCACTTGCATACAAAATTTTGACTTTTTTAAAAACTTTAAACGAATGAAAAATTATCTTCGACCTCAATTTACTATTTGAATTGATTATGTATAAATTTGTATATTAACTGAAGGTGTGTACGTGTTCAAAAATGTATTTTTTCACCTCATAATCAAATTCTGGGAATTAACCCACAATATTTATTAAGACCACAATTCAACCCTGCCGCACACGTTACATAAAAAAAATATCATGAAGCTAAAAAAGGGCTAGCTTCTGTAAGACCCACAGTCACGTGTCAGTTCTTGATTCTAAGACACCAGCATTGCAAGTGGGCCAACACGAATTGTTTTTATTTTCTTTTCAATTTTACTCCATTCTTGCTACAAAAAGAACTCATGAATTTCAAAATAATGTGTCTTGGAATTACGCAGTCAAACAATGTTCTTTGCGGCCCTTTTTAAGTTCCTTTTATGTTGACATTATTCATGAGTGAACGACATCTTGGTTTTTTATTTTGGGATTTTTTTTTTTTTTTTGACGTAGTGCTTTCTCTTGACACTGGTTTATGTTGTGATTGATTTACCGATTGTTTTCGGTTGAATGCGCTATTGTTTTAAAAACAAGCAGGTTGGTTGGACGACCTGACTTGGATATATTGAGACTTGGCTGAGCTTGAGTCCGGACTTGTTGTTCATGTTAATTGCAGTTGAAGGTTTGTTAGCCAAGATTTATTTATGTGTGTGTAGTTTTGTGTTTTTACTTGATATGCTCCAAGCTGCAGCGGATTATTCAACGGATTGTGTTTGGATTAATTCTGGGAATTGAACCCATTTTCAAAACTTCCAGGAAAATAAACGACATGGTTGACAATATTGTGTGTATCATTTATTAAACTTGAAAATATATTAATTGACTACACAAACAAAAAAATAAAAAAATAATAAAAATTTATGTACACAATGCATAAATCAGTGTGAATAAAAACAGAGAGAATATTTAAATTTATTAAATAAGATTGCATTCTAGGGATGTGGTGAAGAGATTCCTCATATTAGAATTTAATGCACTTATACAGCACCTACATGATTTGTTGCATTTCTTCGTGGTTGTAAATAAATATTTTTTATTTTGTTTGCATTCAATCCGATTAACATCAGGAACGTTCACGTTGATCAACCTATAATTACGGCTGTTACGTAAATATATCAGAGAGACGCTCTTTTAACATCGTTTATCATGCAAAAGAACTCAGAGTGCTCAGGGCGCTTACCATCCAGCCAGCAGACGACGAATACACCACCTCCTGCTGCACTCATGACTCGACAATCGTTCGTTTGGTTGGTGGCAAACATGAAGTGTAGACTATTCCATTCGAACCTGTTAACCAGTTAGGATGCCTTGAAGAAGGGGGGTGAATGAGCCAAGTGGGCAACAACAAAAATTAAATTAATATTTACTTTTTTGACAAAAGACTGTAATCAAGTACGTTGGCGATGACAAGATAAGAGGTCCTAATTACACCTTGTTACCGCGATGATCGGCCACACAAGACGTGGTTCAGTTTTGGAATGACTGCAAAGAGCCAGTGAAGCGCATTGTAAGTTAGGAAGCTAAAGAAAAACACAATAACAACAATCAGAGCAAAGTTATTATGCCAGAACCAAGCGCCAAGACAGCTGGTTGAAAAAGTGATCATTATTGAATGTAATATCACATTTTGAAGAAAAGGAAAGAGAGAGAGGGTGAGAAAGAGAGAGAGAGAGAGGAGAGTTTCAAATTTTATATGTGACCAATGTGAAAAATAAGTCCGAAAAATACCCTGCAGAAAAATAAGCCAAATCTATATATATAAAAATGGATGTATGTACGTAGGTATGTGGGTATGTGGGTATGTGGGTATGTGGGTATGTGGCTATATCACATATAGACTCCAAAACCGCTGAACCGATCTTTATGAAATTTTCAGGGAAACTGAAGCCACATCTTGAGAGTGTTCCTGTGAGGTTTGGTAACTATTGGACAAGGGGGCGTGGTACCTCCCATACAAGCCAAATTTACGCTATCGATCACAAACCAAAAAAAGGATATATATCAGACAGTTTCAATCGTAAAAAACTAAGATAATAAGGTAATTTTGTTCAGATGGTTACTGTCGATAACTGTACGAAAAATGGGCGTGGTCGTAATATAAATACGCCCACTTTTTCGAAATCATGGCAATTCCGGAGTTTTACACATTTTTACACTGAAACTTGCTGTAGGTGATCTAAGAGGCGGTCACTATATGTAAATGTTTTCACGCCCACTTTTACCGCCCACAAATCAATATCTATACATATAAAAAGCAAAACGATGTGTGTCTGGCTGTGTGATGTCTGTAGATTCCAAAACTAATGAACCGATTGACCTGAAATTTTGGCAGTCGATTTGTTTCATGTACGAGATGGTTTAGGAAAAAATTTGCCACACCCCCCTTTTACCGCCCTCAAATCAATAAAAATGTTAAATTTCAGTCAGTTTGGGTCGTATAAGGCTAAAATTTTGTAATTTAGTATGTACGATTACTCTCGACAACTGTACTAAAAATGGGTTTCCACGCCCCCTTTTACCGCCCACAAATAAATGAAAATGGTTTATTTCAGACGGTTTTAGTCGTATAAGACTTAAATTTGGTACTTTGGTTTGTGTAGTTACTGACAGTAACTGTACGAAAAGTTGGTTTCCACACCCCCTTTTTGCGCCCACAAATCAGTGAAAATGCTATATTTCAAGCAGTTTTGACCGTATGAGACTAAAATGTGATACCTAAGTTTGTATGGTTACTTTCGGCAACTGTACTAAAAATGGCGTCATCGCTCTATAGACACACCCACTTTTTGAGAAATCATTAAAATTGACTACTGGGTCGATTGAGCTAAAATGTTGGCTTAGTTTGTACGGTTACTGTCAGCAACTGAACTAAAAATTGGTTTCCACGCCCCCTTTTACCGCCCACAACCCAATGAAAACGTTTTATTTCAACGGTTTGGGTCGTTTTAGACAAACATTTTGTAATGCAGTTCATATGGTTACTCTCGGCAAGTGCACTAAAATTAGGCCTGTCCCACTTTAGTTAAACTCACTTTTCGGGGAGTTAGCGTCGAGTGAAGTAAAGTGCGCCAGGCTTAACCTAAATTGAGCTGAAATTTGGGCATTCGATTTGCTTCGATTACGAGATGGCTCTAGGGAACAATTTTGCAGCACCCCTTTTTACAGCTTGCAAAACAACAAAAATGTTATATTTCGCACGGTTTTGATCGTATTAGACAAAAATTTGGTTATTTAGTTCATATGGTTACGTTCGGCAGCTATTCGACATTTTCGTATATGGCAGTAAGGCGGTCTATGGCAGAACAACGTCTGCCGAGGAGAGTGAGTGTTCCTGTGAGGTTTGATAACTTTTGGACGAGGGGGCGTGGTACCTCCCATACAAGCCAAATTTGCGCTATCGACCACAAATCAAATAAAGGATATAAATCAGACGGTTTCGACCGTGAAAAACTAAGATTTAGTAATTTTGTTCAGATGGTTACTGTCAGTAACTGTACAAAAAATGTGCGTGGTCGCAATATATATATATGAGTACGCCCACTTTTTCGAAATCATGGCAATTCCGGAGTTCTACACATTTTTATAGTGAAACTTGCTGTGTAGGTGCTCCAAGAGGCAGTCACGATACATTAATGTTTTCAAGCCCACTTTTACCGCCCACAAATCAATATCTGTATATATAAAAATGAATCGTGATTTGTTCGGATGCTTAAAACTTGAAAAGGACTGAACCAAATTGGATACTTCCTTCTACTGGTTTAGGAAAAATATAATTCCACACCCCCTTTTGTCGCCCACAAATCAATAAAAATGCTGTATTTAAGACGGTTTTGGTCGTATTAAATTCAAATTTGATAAATAAGTTCGTATGATAACTATCATTAACTTTGATAAAAATGGGCGTGGTCACACTTCATCTACGCTTACTTTTAAGAAAATATCAAAATACTTCGAAACTATTGGTCCGATTGAGCTCAAATTTTGTAAGTACGCTTTGCTTTGAGTACGCGATGGTTTAAGAGAAAATGCCACACCCCCTTTTACCTCCCACATATATATAAAAAATTGTTATCGAATAGCTTTAGAGTTATGGGTCGCACAGCTTAGAAATTCGGTATTCGACCACAATTTAGACGTACCGATTCAGTGATGAAATTTTATGGGAGTGGACAAGGGGGAGGGGCACCTCCCATACAACCCAAATTTGCGATATCGAATAGCTTTGAAATTATAGGAATTCAGCTTTGGAATTCAGTTTTTGACCTCAATTTACACATGCAGTTTCAATGGTTTTATTTTATGGGCGTTGGACAGAGAGGCGTGACATCTCCCTTACAACCAAAATTTGCGATATCGAATTGCTTTGAAGTTATAAGTTGACAGCGTAAGAATTCGGTATTCGACCTACATTTATGCATGCACTTTCAGTCCTCTACATTTATGCATGCACTTTCATTCCTCTACATTTTATGAGCGTAGAGTGAGTGGCACTTCCCATACAACCCAACTTTGTGCTATCAAATAGCTTTGGAGTTATAGGTCGCACAACGCCGGAATTCAGTATTGGACCTCAATGTGCACATGCAGTTTCATTGATTCAATTTTATGTTCATTGGTAAGAGGGGCGTGGCACCTCCTATTTAACGTAAATTTGCGATATCGAATATCAGCGTCAGAATTCAGTATTCGGCCCCAAGTTATACATGCAGTTTCATTAATTACATTTTATGGGCGTACGACAATGGGGAGTGAAACCTCCTATTTAACCCAAATTAGAGATATCAAATAGCTTTGGGGTTATAGGTCTCATAGCTTTGGATTTCAGTATTGGACCTCAATGTACACATGCAGTTTCATTGATTATATTTTATCAAGGGGGAGTGGCACCTCCCATACAACGAAAATTTGTGATATCGAATAGCTTTGGAGTTCAAGGTCGCACAGCGTCGGAACTCAGTATTCGACCAAAATTTACGCTTGCAGATTAACTGATAAAAATTTTTTAGAGTTTGTCGGGGGCGTGACACCTCCAATTTAACCCAAATTTGCGATATCGAATAGCTTTGGAGTTATAGGTAACTCAGCCTCGGAATTCAGTATTCGACCTCAATTTACACATGCAGTTTCATTGGTAAAATTTTATGGGCGTAAGGAAAAGGGCAGTGGCACCTCCCATACAACCCAAATTTGTGCTATCGAATAGTTTTGGAGTTATATGTCGCACAGTTTTGGAATTCGGTATTCAACCTCCATGTACACATGCAGTTTAATTGATTATATTCTGTGAGCGGTGATCAAGAGGGCGTGGCACTTCCTATACAACCAAAACTCGTTATATCGAATAGCTTTGTCGCATAGTCGCACAGTGTCGGAATTCAGAATTCTACCTCAATTTAGACATGCTGTTTAACTGATAACATTTTATGGGCGTTTGACAAGGGAGAGTGGCAGCAACGCGCCGGGTTTCAGCTAGTTTAAAATAAAATTTAACGAATTATTACACATCTTTCCATTACGGCAGGCAGTCGGTGGTCTAGAATTTTTATGAAATCAATTTTTTGTTTCTTTGATATATCAAAAATATAGTCTTTCGAGAATATACTATTAAATTTTTGTAAATATACTGCCGTTATTTCCACTTTTACGGCCGTTGTAGCAGGTATAGAGCTACAGTGTTTCGTCTACACCCACTCTCTTAACACGCATTTATCGCCAAACTAATTCCTTCATCATATTACTGTAGAAAAAAAAAACTATTCAGCCGAATCATCTGAAATTGTAATATGTTATTCACAACATCAATGGCTATCGCTGGAACTAGAATCAAAGTTTTATTTCTAAAACGTCAAATATTTTACACTAAATCATGATTCAATCAGAATAAGGTTAAGTATATATTTGACATATCCTTATATTATGTAAACAAAAACATATTATCTCTCTGAAATTTATGACAAACGGGGTTGTGTAGTCTTCAAAAAAAAAGTATAATTTCAGTGTTTTGCTGCATCTTTTTTTAAAAATAAGTAGTTCTTCTTTTGCTTCACCTTTTTTCAAAAGACTATTCTTTTTCCTTACACTTAAGAGTGATTTTAGGCAAAAGCGGTTAAAATTAAGGCATATTTTAGAAGATGTTTTCTAGAAAAGTATATTATATATTCAAACAACTTCATTTGCGAGTTAATTTTACATCATCAGTTTAAGTAAGAAAATAATACTTTTTTTTCTAACATATATTTGTTATTTATAAAGATGGCGCTATAATTGGTGCGCTTAAAAGAAAGGTGAAAATAGAGCCACATCATAGCTTGGCTCCAGATCGCTTTAAAACAAGCAAAAAAATGCATTTGAAAATAGACTTTTGAATGCATATCTTTTAATAAAATGGAATGAAAATTAAGAAAATTCTGAATGGTCGAAAAAGTAGTAAAATTTATGTTATTATTAACCATACTGTTGCGTGTAAAAACAAGACAAATTTTGCAAAGATGCTCATTTTGATAAAAGATGTGTAAAATTACCTTACACATGATTAAAATAAAAAATGTGGCCCGTTTTGAAAAAGTACGTTTCAACAAAAACTCGTTTAATGTTACTCTGGTTAGTTAAAGGTACTCTGGCGTACCGGGTTTTTAACACTGTAGAATCTGTATTATAAGTGGATTTGATTGAATTTTTACACATTCTTTAATAGCCTTACAGCCTTTGGATATTTCATACAATGAAAAAGTTTCATATTCATGCAACCAAGTGCTTGTTCTGCTTTAAAAATAGCTATTTTGCCCTATTCGCATTATTAAGGTATCAAGGTATATTCAACATGGTAGAGTCGTAACAGAGAGGTGGGTACCGTAGCTGTCAAACATAAGAAGAGCGTAAGAGGCAATGAAAAAGAACTTGAACCAGGGGGTGAACTATAGTCACAATTGTGCTATTTTTGGTACTTTCGAGATCAGACGTGAGTTTAGGCACGTGCGTTTTTATTTTGGACTATTTAAATTTTTCGGAGTTAAAGAAATTAATAGCGTATTCTTTTCTAAAAAAAATTCTGCATTTTTTCTGACCTCTGCAAGAGTTCTGCATTTTTTCCGTTATTTTCTAAAAAAAAATGTTGACCTCAAATTAAATCGTGTTCTTTTCTCGAAAATTCTGACCGCAAAAGTATAACAAATGCAGAATTGTACCTGTAAACCTGTAAAATTCTTCGGTTCTGCATTCTGCTCTCTAGCAATACCAACACAAAAACAAAAAAATACCAACATAACCAAAAATACCGTAATACCAACATAAAAACAAAAAAAAAATAATTTTGGCATTAATATTATATGCTGTGAGAATTGTGAAAAGCAAAAAGTTCCAAATTTGAAAAAATTTTGAAATTTAATCCAAAAAAATGTTGATTAAAGTGGTTGGTTTTAATAAAACTGAACAGTTTGGGGAGTATTTATTAAAAATTCCATGCAGTCGGCGCTATACATTACCTCAATCGTAAATACATCGGAATTCAAAACTATAGTGCAGCCAATACCAAATGAAATAAAAATGTTGCATTTTTTCCGTTCTTTTCTCAGCTCAAAAGAAGTCAGAATTCTGTAATTTAGGTCAGAATCTAAAAAGTTCTGCATTCTGTGAGGTCAGAGCTTTTTTTCAGAAAAGAATGCGCTATAAATTGCATGTAAATGTAATTAATGGAATTTAAAATTTTTGATGCACCTTGTTGCTTACTTTGACATTTCGTTATTCTTATCATTGCTAGTAAAGTAGCTTGAACATAATTACACTACGCCAAAAATTTTGGAAAACTTTCACTATAACAAACAGCGATAACATTATTTTATAATGAAATTTTTCGTCGAATCCAAATATCGTAATGGTTTTTTTTTCGATTAGCCCCAATTTTTCATACAAATGGCAAAATTCAAAAAACTCAACTGTTGAGAGCAATAATTTACATAAACGCTTGTAATTTAAATTTCAAGTTTCAAGCCCATTATCTGAAAATAGTTTTATGGGTGATAAAGAGTTTGCCCTTTTATCTGATTTCATTAAAAATTAAAAGCATATATATGTCTATAGAAAAGTCGTAATTTACAAAATTATAGCATTTGAAGATACACATTTTAAAAATCTTTATTTTTTTATATATTTAGTATCACCGATTTGCAATACATTGATAAAATTTTTAAACTGAATTATGCCTTGTTTTTAAAAAAAAAGCGTTTTAAAAATGTACTAAAAACTAATTTAATAAAGAAAGCGTACACTGAAGGGATGGATACACATGCACATCTTATACGTATATGAGTTTTTTTTCGCAATTTTATTTCCGATTCGTACACTTTTTCAAAAACAAGGCAAAAGACACTCAATGTATTGCAAATAAGTGATACTAAATATATATCCGACAGTTGACACATTTTTCGTAAATTCATATTTTAAAAGCATGATATCTGCAAACCTGTAATTGTTTTTAATACATTTTTAAGTAATTTCATCAAAAAGTATTTAAATAAGAATTTAAAAAAAATAATTTTTGAACACTTCAACTTCAAAAAACTTCACCCCGTAAATCAAAAAATTTCATATTTTTCCTAAAGTTTAATTAGTCAATTAAAGCAATTAGTCAATTTTTAGCGAATCATTTTTATTTGAAACGCGTTATTAAATTGTCCATGTACCATAATCTTATCTTCTAAATTCTTAGCAATATATTGCATGTTGGATTATTTATCAATAAAAATGTAACGAAAACTTTCAGCAAAAATGACAAACCATTTTTCAAACGCCGCTATTTTGTTATTTTTTAACAATTTCAATAAAAGTGGTCTTTTCCATAATAACACTCTTACTAAACAGAAAAATTTTTGATTTTTAGTTTTAGATGATTCTTTCGACCTGTTGATAGGTTGCCAGCTCGGTTCGTGTTTTGCGCACTGGCGCACGTAGTCTCTGGTCCAGATTTAGAATATTTTTTTGTATTTTTTTATTGTTTTGAATATTGATTAAATAATCTGTAAATTTTATACAATCTTCTTCAAAGTACTATTAATATACCTGAAAAGTTTTAAGTACCTATATTTTTACTTTTTTCAAAAAAATACATGAAATTTGCCTATTTATAATAAATAAAATTTTATTAACTCTTTTTATATCGACTGTTGCAATTGGTTAAGAAATTGGAAAGATCTTAGGCATTCAGAAATCCGTATGGAAATGAAAAATATATTTTTTATTTTTGCTTCAGCAAGTCTATTATAAACGCTTCTTTTTTTAGTGTAAGCACCATTTTTTTTAAAAAGGTACTATTTTTCTTTGCAATTAGGAACAATCTGAAAAATTCCACTTCCATCCCTAGCTTGAACACATAGAAGGCAGATGATAGACAACTGATTGTGAAAATATTGTGGAACAAGCAACGTTTCAGCGATTGCGTATTTCTTCACGAGGCACACAAAATATTAGCCATTTTCTTTTTTAAAAGGCTTTCGGCAAATTGCACAATTTCCTGGCGGTTAGTTCTATCAATTAAATCAATTTAAATCACAAAAATTCACAATTTCAATTGACAAGTTTTGTTATTTGCCTTGTTTTTGTTCGTAAGCAACTGAATTTGACAGCTAAGGTACCCGCCACAAGAGAGAATTGTATCTACTAACACTACCTCCTTATATATACCTTGTAGGGTCTAACTTCATTCTTGCGAGTAAACGTCATATGGCTGCATAACCTATATGAAGAATAACATGCAAAATGTCACTCTCTATTCTATTACAATTACTTGGGGTTAGTACGGAAACAGACCTATTATAAAAAAAGACCAAATTACTTGAATCGAATACGGAAACAGACCTACTAGCAGACCGTACTAACTTCAAGTAATTGTAATAGATGAGAGAGTGATATTTCGCATGTTATTCTTCTCTCTCGAGCTTCAAAAATTTGTAAAATAATGCTTTCAAGCTACTTTAAGTTACTTGATTCGAGAACGCAAACAGACCTATTAAAAAAAATTTTTTTTGTGATGATTGAGTTTCAAATATCGTTGATCATTTTTTGAACTTTTAAAAAAATCATTAAAAAACTTCCAATTTTCGAGCGCTAGACCACGGCCTGCCTCTAACGAAATGACGCATCTTAGAATTTATGGTTTTTGATGTTTTGGTTGATCTTGGACTGACTATGGACCATAAACTCCGCTTCTCTATTCATATAAACACAATAACTAGAAGAGCAAATACTACTTCAGGGCTTATAGAACGATGGTCAAAAGAGTTAAATTGTCCCTTCCTAACTAAAACCTTGCTAACGTCACTACTAAGACACCCATTTTAGAATACGCAACAATTGTTTGGTGCCCGCGATATGGGTGTCATATTGACGAAATTGAATCTGTTCATCTTATTTGTTCAGCTATTTTGCGTAATCTATATCGAGACTCAAACGTACAAGTACCTTCTTATTACCTTCTTAATCTATACAATATATATAAAAATGGATTTATAGTATGTAAGTTGGTATGGCTCTATGAAATAAGGCCCCAGGAAATAAGGCCCCAAACTACAAATGAAATAAGGCCCCAAACATTTCTATACAAAACGCCAACACAAATAATTGGGATGTTATTTCCTATTTTGGGGCTTTATTTCATTTTTGAAAGAGTAAAATGAAATAAGGACCCAACAATTATATTAGGAATTAAAAGCATGAATATTTGGAGTGTTATTTCGATTTTTGTGGCCTTATTTTATTTTTTAAATTAGGGTTTGATTCTACAATAAGTAGTAAAATAGGCCATCAAAAATTTCAACATTCCTTGAGGGTCAGACTTGAGGGTCAGATACGGTTGTTATAACAACTTTTCGATTTTTGTTATTTAAAAGCAATTAAAAATTTCTCAATTGAAAAATTTTAAAAAATATGTGAAGTTTTGATATTTTTGCCACTTAGTAAGGACATAATAAAAAATCAAAATATAAAATACATTGTGACAAATTTCATGATAAAAAGACCAGTAAAAGGACCAGTAAACTTATCTACAATATGTCCACGATCAAAAAATGATATATAGAAAAAAATCCTTACAAACTTATAAAACTATAGCAAAATATGAATGTCGGCAAGAAACCTGTAAAGCAAGAGGACAGAAGGAAAATTTTGCGACGTTCGTACTCCACAAGATCTCTTGTGGGAAAACGAGTGGGAAAACAACTCTTTGAACATAAATTGGACACTATTGAAATTAAACTTTAGGTACGATATATAAGAGAACTAACAAAGTTTTCTTTATCATTACATATTTGTAAATTTAGAGAGATTTACAAAACTATAATTATATCATCTAAGCTCAAACAATTTGGATTACAAATTTATAAAAATATTTCTTACAGGGAAATATTGTTTTTACAAATTCTTAATAAGATTAATGAATTCTTGAAGATATTAATTCATTCATGTTTACGAATAAAAATAATAGCAACTAAAGGGTGTTTTTATTTATTGTGAGGTCATTCTTCATAAATTTTGGGGTGCAATTTCCTTAATATTGGGGCTTGATTCCGTTTTAAGATTTGAGGCCTTTTATTTTGGGGTGTATTTTTGCGCAGCCTTTTAAAAAA
This sequence comes from Dichetophora obliterata, assembly GCA_963920525.1. NCBI lineage: Eukaryota > Metazoa > Arthropoda > Insecta > Diptera > Sciomyzidae > Dichetophora > Dichetophora obliterata. The sequence goes on along the minus strand of OY986439.1, from coordinate 108,265,956 downwards.
CTGGCATTTTTAAGTTTGGGGCCTTATTGCATCATATTGGGGTTTATTTTGGCATAATTGAAGAATAGTGATAGCTCAAATTTTACAATTTTACATATCATTTTAAATTTCAGGCCGCTCTCAAGTGGTTTGGAAGTTATAGGGTTCCAAAATTGTAAAAATTGGCCTGAAAAACTTGCGATAACTTTTTATTTTCATACAAAACTAATAAGCATGGGTATCAAAAGAAAGGCTATTCTGTTACCTATTCAACGAGCCATTTATCATAAAAATCCATGAATTACTTTTGAAGATATATTATTTTACGTGTTATGCACTGCTTACACAAATTATGTTCATGTTTCATTATAAAGATAATTATATCCAGAAGTACTGTAGACAGCGTAGCCGGTGTTTGACTTACTGAGGGTTGTAATCCCTGAGCAGCGGCCGAGGGCCGCCTATTAAAAAGAGAATTAATTTGGACTTCCAGCAACATATTCATATTCATATATAGAAAAACACATTTTCACATTTGGAGCCACGAGTTATACTTCGTATTTCTTAAAATACTCAAAGGATTTCATTTTTACAGCATTGATATCTCATTTAAACCTTATAAAAAGTAAATATTTTTTGTACATTTTATTTCACATTAAAAAAATTTGGTCGTTTTCTGGGGCCTTATTTCATTTTCGGTTGGGGCTTTATTTCGACAAATTGGGGCTTTATTTCGTAGGGTGTTATTTCATAATGAAATAAAGCCCCATGTTTGGGGCCTTATTTAGTTTTTGTTTTGGGGCTTTATTTCCTGGGGACTTATTTCACAGAGCCAGTTGGTATATGGGTATGTGTGCAAGTGTGTATATTCCCAGCGGTCAGCAATTTCAATGCCTGATGAAATCTGGTGTGAAATAAGATCTATTTTGCTTTGAAAACTCAGGAATGATATCATTACTGATTTAAGAATAAGCATTTCCATTCAAGCTTTCTGAAAATTTCCCAGAAATTGTCCAATCTATGAAAATTTTGTTTTGTTTCAATTTCAGACCGGAAGATGCCCCTGAGTTTAGAAGCGAAGGTGTAATGCTGTCAAACGTTTATGAGTGCTTTCAGTGAATTTGCTTCGTATTCGCACCTGAGCGACGGTTGAGATTTGAAGCGAAGTCTTATGCCAACAAATAACTTTAGGACATTTACTTAAATAAAAATCGACGCGTAATTTTTCATTCTGAAAAATAAAAAAAGGGAGAACGTTTTTAGAAAAATATATTAATGAAAAAATTTGGTATACATATTATATTAAATTATATTAAGGGTTCTCATCTAAGCATGTTAACATGTAAACATGTATAGCATTTAAACTCTTGATGAGCGATAAAGTGTAAATAGTGTAAATGTCGACAAAATGGCGGCTGCGGCTGCGGCTGCGGCTGCGACAACACTATGACTTTTTTAAATTTTAAACCTTTTAAAAACCTTCATTAACTTAGAAAAATTAATAAAACGTGTTCAAATTTACTTAAACTCAGGCCCGTAGCCAGAAAATAAGAGCCGGGCAGGCTGAGCCTCCAGTAAAAAAATAAAAATTTTTTTTATACATTTGTATATAAATATATATATATGCATATTAACATATTTTCAAATGAATTTTTTATATATTTACATGTTATTTAATGAGTTTATTGTTCAAATGTATATTTTAGTAAAAAAAAAAGTTAAGTATATTAACATATAAAGTCTAGTACTCTGTTCGATTGCGTGAAACTTCGCTGGCAACATCTATTTCTTTGTTGCGTGAAATTTCTGACTTAAAGTTTGTTGCGAAGAATTTCTATGGCAACGTTTCTCAGAGAAACTCAGAAAATAAGTTGGAAGATTTCATATGATATCTCTCTTTTCACTTCAAACTAAATAGGCAGTACAATTAAATTGTCGTGAAAAAATGTTGCTCAGAAACATGTTGCGATAATTTCACGCAGCGGAACAGAGTACTGCTCTGACGAACATTCTGTGAAAATTTCCATACTTGTTTCGCAGCTGTCACTTTTTGTATGGAGATTTGAGTGGAATTTCACATGAAACTGAACAGAGTACTATGCTTTAAATATAACATAAATGAGTTCAATGTTTGAAAGCGAATATCTAATGTATTCACATTCTGTGAAAATTTCCATACTTGTTTCGCAGCTGTCACTTTTTGTATGGAGATTTGAGTGGAATTTCACATGAAACTGAACAGAGTACTATGTTTTAATATAACATAAATGAGTTCAATGTTTGAAAGCGAATATCTAATGTATTATATTGATTTCCACTACAGTCACAGCTCTGCTGTTTAAAACAAAGGCAATCGTCTTAGTTTCTCATTAAATTTGCGAAGATAATCTTTGAACTCTGTTGATTTGGTTTACACGGGAAAATGATGATCCGCCGTACCGCCGGAATACCGCCGCAATACCGCCGTACTGTTGCCGAATGTTTCGATTGCACAAAACAAATTATAAGTATCAGGAAACGCATCGCGCATTAGATACAATTCATTCAACGTATCAAAACTGATTGAATTTGGTGATGTTTTCTGATGCTCATCCCTTTTTTGTCCAGATATTTCTTTGCGACAGACATCTCGGCATCAGAGGGTATTTTTAAGCCTACAGATCATAATATTTTCAAACTAGCCGGCTTCATTTCGTAAGCTTATGACAATGCCAACAATATACGATCATTTTTGGTGAAACGCTTTTTTAATTTGAATATAATATTATCAACGATATCAAAGTAAGCCGGCTTAATTTCAATAGAATATTCACTTCTCTCACCAAGTGATTGTTCTACTACTGAGTTTCGCGTGATATAAAACCTTTTTATTTTAATTGTTTTACCTCATTCAATCGCAAGCTATTTCTGCAACATCCATTATTTTCCTTTCAGGCTTTCCAATTTCTTATGCTCCCAATTAGTAGTTTTAGTTAGACTAATTAGACTAATTATTATTAGTAGATTGGGGAAAGTATGTATAACTATTTGAGAATGAATGCAAAGTATTTAGATTACACGAATAAGGAAGACTGCTGACCTGGTACAGTCGCTTAAAGTTGAAAAATCCGAAATGCAGTCAGCTGGCGCTTGAATCATGATATAATTTCGAAATCCTCCCCATTCATCCTCAAGTAGTTGGAAGTGTTTTTCCTAATCAGAACATCAAATTGGGAGACACAAAAGCTGGAAAAACGGCTGCACCAACTGCAATTTTTTTTTTGTGTATATTTAGTAAAAAACACTTAAAATAATAAATTATCTAAAAACCTTGCTCAAAAAATCTTGAAAACAATTAAAATAACAACATTCTATATATTTTCACCAAAAAATAACTTTCTTTACAAATTTTTGACAGCTGTCAATGACTGACAAAAGATGGCAGTTGTAAAAGCATACGGAAATTTGGCTAGGGCAGGCTCGACGGATTCTAAGCCTGCCCTAGCACCATACTAGCTACGGGCCTGCTTAAACTACTTTAAATATGTAATAATTAGCGCCAAAGATTTACATGCTAGTTTACACTACAAAATAGGCTCGGAAATGATTTAAGCTCACGCCCATACAAATTTTGACAGATAGTTCACGCGCATGTAAGTTCACATGGTTTACAATGTTTACGGGTCAGTTACATGCTTAGATGAGAACCCTTATTATATATATGCAATAATATGTTATTTTATATTATACTATGTTATATATATCACCTTCTTTTTATTTTAATGTTAACTTCAGAGTATTCAATACCGGATAGAAGGCCTGATTTTTTAGCGTTTCCTGAGGCCTGAATTTTCGGAGGAATATTCTTGGGGATATTCAGGCCTGAGTGTACGCTATACGATAGCAGGTATTACGAAAGTATGACATCTTAACGAAAAAAGGAAATCAAGTGGTGTGTTGAATACTCAGGCCTTACCATCACCCCTCGGGCTTGAGAGGTGATTATTGTTTCAGGACTACTTCAACCGCTGGGTTAGAGCACCCACAATATATATGAAAAATGCAAAGGTGTTTTTTTTTTCGCTCAACCACCATTTTCTAATAGAATGAGTCTAAAAAATGACAACTGCATCAAAAGATGGGTATTGTTAGTGAAGAATAGCTACCCGGTTTTCATTTAAAGCATTAAAAATGGGCTTAAAATTGCTAGAAAATAGCTCCAACAATTTCTGACCTATAACTTCTTTAAATAAAGGTAAAGGCTTGCTATTTTGTTTTCTTTCGATAGAATTATACAGGTCAGACGGTCCGTGTTAGTTGTTTAATGCAGGTGTGTTATTGAATGGTGTTTTTAAGATCAAACTCAATTTTTTACTCAATTTTTATGTTCTATTTTTGTTAAGAAAATTCCCAAAAATCATAAAAAAATCTGCGAATTGGTAGCATTGAAAGAAATTTAACGAGGTCTAAGGGCCGTTTTATTCACTTTTTTAATTTGAGAAGTTGGAATAACTTTGGGATTCTAACTTCCAAAGATATGACCAGTTTTAAATTCTAACTTGGCATATTTAGTGTAACTTGTGATTTTCTCTTCATTCACAGTTCAATTGGTACAAGCTTGTGATGTGACAACAAAATTGTTACTTTAAAAACATTTGAAGCACGTATTATTTTATCTGACTAGAACCGATACAGTTCAGCACAACATTTTTATGCACAATATTAAAGATTTAGGTTCCGCTAACCGTAAAAAATGTTATGGCGTCCTTGGCAAACTGATTACAGTGCGTGGTCGGTATGCTAAGAACAGTGGTGGCAGGGGTTTAAATCACTTCTGAGACAGAATGTTTATTCTATTCAATCAATATTTATTATAAAATAAACCTCACAGAGTAATACCTGCCAAGTAGAGCTTCTCGAGAACACGAGCCGTTTGGAGTCGGCATTACTTGTATATCTAGTTCTCTATCATTTGTGTTCAAACATTTAATAACACGCACAACACAATCAAAGGAGGATCGATCAAAGTCCTTTCAAGGGCTTGAATTGCACTTTATATCCGTAATGACCTATTTTAATTTCCGCTGATCGATATCAGCTCTAAAGACAACAATCATTAGTTAGCCAAAAAAACTTTGATGCGCAGTAAAATTAAAGTGCTGTCATTATGTGCACAATTATTAGTAGTCGGTACCTAAATTTATGAATCAGTTCACAATGTGGAATTTGTACGTGCAGCTGGAGCCATTTGTTAAAGAGAATATGAAGATTGACAAGCTGGTGGTCAGTTTGGTGGTCACTCGATTTTCAAGAAGTAGTAGTGCATAGAGAGTAAATTAAGGTATCCCAAAATAAGTTCCCATTTTTAATGAATCTTTTCAATTTCAGTTACTAAATTTTTGTAAATGCCTTTTTATGTTTAACAGCTCTAGTGACTGAATTTGCTTCATTGAAAGAATTTCAACAGAACTGGTGCAAATACTATAGCTCCATTTACTCTGTGTGTTGGAAGTTGGAAAAAATAATGTCGTGCAGCCTTCAAGTCACAAATCTCTACTTAAGTCAAAAATGGAACTTTTTTCGTTCGGAAAACCAACTTATTTTTTTAGAAGTAAAAAAAAACTGTTAAAAATACTCTTCTAAAAAACATCCATTCCAATTTGCAAAGAGCTGAACTACATTGCACGTCGCGTGAACAATAATTTTCCAAGAAAAACGCATTAAAAGATTGCGCTTAAAGTAGGTTTCTAGATCCTCAAGTGGAAAAAATTTAAATTTTTAACGATTTATTTTCAAGCCATTTTATTATACATCGTAGTCGGGTTTATTTTGACATAATTTAGTTAAAAGTCAATATAAAGAAACTATTTTTGTAATATTGGATTTGTATGCTAGAAGGCGCCAAAGTAGATTTCTTAAAAAAAAATAAAATACATGGTTACATGTTACATACATGGCTACATGTTAATAACCAAAACAAAACCAAACTAATTAAAAATTGGTCCAGCCGATTAACTCATAGATTAACCGTCGACCATATTTTGAAGGACTCGAATTTATCCTCCTCTGTTATCAAAATACAATGACATTATTATAAACACCATTTTTTTCGATTGTCAAAGGACTATAAAATGTTTTAAATAAGAACTAAAAAAATCAAGCACGGCATAGTAACACAAACTAATTAAAAATGTTCATGAAAGCGCATGTCTTTTAGAAATATTTTTATTAGACTACATATAAAGCATGCATCGTTATTTAACGAAGTGAATTAAAGCATATCTTATTTCGAAACACCGTTAATTGAAAACCCCGATTATTTGGAAATCACTTTGTTTTTATTCTGCATACATATATTTTAATAACAAAATATTTTTTTGACATTGTGTTGCCTTCAACATCAACAAATTTCCATTTCATAAGTTATAAAAGTCATTTCTTTTCTCATTTCCCATTATAATCAAAAAATTCCCTGGGATGTTTTATAACTTAAGTATTTATAACTTGACTTAACTTCAACATATAAAATTTCAACTTGAACTGAATGAAATGAAATTTTAACTTGAGAAATTAAAATATTTAACTTCGCAAGTTGTACGAAAAGTCAAGTTAACAAAAGTTATTGAAACTGCTCAAGTTAGCTCGAATTATAAAAAGTGAATAAAACGGCCCTAAGAAATTTATTACTTTTCATTATATTTTTTTTTTTGTTTCACTCATGAACTTACGTCGTAAAAGCAAAAAAATTATTAGCTTTTTTTTGTTCAATGGGAATCTTTCAAATTTTAACAAAGTACTTATTTTACTCACTCTAATCATTGGTAATGATCCATTTATATGTTGTGGGAATGTTTGGGCTTTGTTTCAATTCAATTTAACTCAATCAAAAATTTTATAATTTTGTTCAAGTGGTTACTGTCAGCACCTATACAAAAAATTGGCGTAGCCGCATTATATCTACGCCCACTTTTTTCAAGCTCATGCCAATTCCAGAGTCGCACACGTTGTTATAGTGAAACTTGGTATGCAGGTGCCCCAAGTATCGGTCTCTATATATATAAATTTTTCCACGCCCACTTTTACCGCAAAAAATCAATAGAACTTCTAAATAGCAGATGGTTTTATTTATTTATTTATATCCTTTGATCGTATAATACTAAAATGTGGTAATTTAGGTTATGTCTGAACAGACTTTCGTTAAACTTTTGGAAGTTGTTAAACACATACCAAGCAGAATTTTTGCATTGGAAAAAGGGGCGTGGCACCTCCCATGTAGCCCAAATTTGCGATATCGAATAGCTTTGGAACTATAAATCGCACAGCCTCGGAACTCGGTATTCAACCAGAATTAACACGAGCCGTTTCACTGATATCATTTAATGGGTGTTAAACAAGGGGGCGGGGCACCGCCCATACAACCCAAACTTGCGATATAGAATAGCCCTGGAATTATAGGCTGCACAGCCTCGCAATTCGGCGTTCGACCGTGGACGAGGGGTATGACACCCTCCACACAGCTGAAATTTGCGATATCGAATAGCTTTGGAGGTATAGGGCACACAGCCTCGGAATTCGGTATACGACCACAATTTACACGAACCGTTTCACTGATAACTTTTTATGGGTGATGAACAAGGGGGCGTGATACCTCGCGCACCAAGCAAACTTGCGATATCGAATAGCTTTTTATTATAGGTCACACAGCTTGGCATCTTCCTTTCAACCCAAATTTTGATAAATTTAACAGCTCTGAGTTATAGGTCGCATACATGGGCGTAGTAAGGGGAAGAAGGGGCCGTGGCCCTCTAAACTGTGAAAAAATTTTTAGTGTTAAAATTAGAAATTCAAAACAGTTTTTCTTAGAATGAAAATAGTATTGAAGTTTATAAAACTTATTAAAGCTTAATTTATTTTTTTTATTACCAACTAGGGACTGACACATTTACTTTTTGGTAAAAAACGTTAATGTATATTGCATACTGAGCTGCACAATTCGCTAGTCGATTTTTCACCAACACTAACGTTTAACCAAATCAGCTGTTCAAAATGAAAGTTCTAATTGGATTTATTTGTGCATTTTTAATTTATATATTTTTTTATAGATTTAAATATAAGAAAGTTTTTTGGTGGTAAGTTTATATTAAGCTACTTCAAATTATAAGGTCTATGTTTATTTTCTAATCAATTTGCTTTGCAGTCAAGAAAATAAAATTGAGTGACATTGAGAGTAGAATGGAAGAGGATGATAAGTTGCATGCACCCACTTGCAAGCTTTTGATTGCAAAAGAATCTATCTACGTCTGCTTCTTCCAGCACATGTAAAAGTGACAGTTTCTGTGAACACGACTTAGGCATTTGGGTCTGCCGGTGTGACCTTATGAGTACATCTCAGAAATTGAAAATGCTCAAATACCCTTGGGTTCCTCCTAAAATCTACGGTTTTAAGGAGGACACGATTGAACCCAAACTGAAATTTTGTCACAATTTTCTACAAACCTATGAGCCATGGTTAATATACTCAAAAAAATTAAAAGGTGCACTTTGCTTGTTTTGTTCCTTCTTTCCACCTTAAAATGTTCAAGCCGTTTTAGGATCACTCGTTATAAAGCCTTTCACAAAATATAAAAACGTGCATGAGTATTGTAGAAGCAAAGTCAGTGGCACATAGGATCAGCAGTAGCAGCTCACGCATTAATTACCGATTTGCTTGTTGATGTAATGATGCTGTCTGGTCACAAGAAATTACTGGAACAAAATCGAAAGGTTTTGTCTTCGATTATTTCTGTTATAGTTGTTTGTGAATCTCACGACTTGCTATTTTGGAGAAATACCAATCCTCCAATCATCCAGTTTAGTAAACACTGCTTCAAGGAAAAAATAAAATCAGCAACAATCCAGCAACTAAGGATGTTTAATTGCCAGCAAAAGTCGACTTCGACTTTTTCAACCGTTGAAAATGTAAAAGTCGACTTTTCGACTTTTTGAACTTTTAGAAGTCGACTTTTCAACTTTTTTTCGACTTCTTTTAAAATATTTTTGTACCGGTTTTGTAGGGCAGCTAAGAAGCAAATGATTCAATATGAAATATGTGATTTATTGTTAAAAAATAAACTAGAACATGGTACTTCAGTAGATAAATAAAATACAAAAAAACAAAATATTGCAATTTTTGTTCTTATATAGGTAAGCAGACTTCTTATGAATAATTTTTCCCGGGTAATCGGAAGAGGGAGAATTAATTTTCAAGATAAAGTTTAAGTACATTTTGGAAATTTTTCTTGCCAATTTCTTCATCAGCGTTCAATATTTATGAAAATAAAAAAAAATGTGATGTCTCTATCTGCTATCTTACAAATGAAAACTGCCTTTTCCGATTCCCCAGGAAAAATTATTTATAATTGGGCCGAATTAACGTTTGCGTTATAAACCAAATTTTACAAGAGAAACATTTTCCTTGTTTTTTTTTTGCATAAGCGGTACATGTAAATTTTATTTTTGTGTTAAATATAACTTTAGAACAGTTTAAAGTAGAGATGTGAAATTTTTGGAGTTGACGAATTTGCGGTCGTACTATCGTTTGCATTTAAAAATTAATTTCGAAAAAGAGGCGCTTACGTTAATTCGGCGGTTAGTGCTCGATATATTTGTGCGCAAGTGAATGCACAATTAAGGGAACCAACAGAACGTAAAAAAACGAACATGTTTCGCAATTGGTTCACTATGAGACCAGTATGAGAACAAAAAATTTCGGATGGCTCCGAAGTTGTAACAATTGACAAACAAAAGGAAATTCAGTTTTCATGCATCTCCAGACCACAAGCGGATTTTTATTAAGTTTTCGATCAACAGCTGGGCGAGCCAGACAAACGTGCAGCTGAGTGGGCATCCCTTCAATTTCATCAGTTGTAGATTCCATATTTGTGTGGTCATCCAAAAAACAAAATGTGTCACTGTTATCGGATTCTTGAATATTAGATGTCGATGCCGCTATCACAACTTATTCATTTGAAATTCTTGTTTGTCTCATCTCGGCATTCACAAGGTCACCTTAATAGAGGGGGGGGGGGGTAATATTTGCAGTAATTATTTATGTAATGCGGCTTACCAAGGTGAAAGATTGCTTCAGAACACTCACAGATATTTTGAAATGCGTACTTTTTGAACCTAGGATCTAGAAGTGCTAAAGAAGCGTATGGTTTTACCAAGCCAATACTGTTAATTTTTTTTGATTTCAATAGCAAGCACTCGTTTTAAATTCTTGCCAATTTGACTTAAAGCAGAACATTCCTCTGTTTCTATAATAAAAACTTAATCGATTTGAGCGTAGTTTAAATATTGTGAATATAAATTTGTATTCTGGCAAAGTACCAATTGTTACCCAGTATTCTTGATATTTCTATGTGTTTGATGCAATGTTTTTTTTTTCAAAACAAAATTTTAACCTCAAAAATAATAAATTTTTATAAAAATTGTCACCTGCTTTTTAAATAGTGACAATTGCACTAAAACATTTTGTTATGCGAGTAACGTAATCAGATGATAAGCAATTGCTTTGGCACATTGCAACTTACAGTCTACTTTTTTTTAATTTTGGCGACCATTTTTTACATTTGTCGAATCAAGAGTTACCAACGCAGCTTTATTTGTTGTTAAACAGCTATTTCGTTTATAAGTTAAGATAAGACAGTTCTCAGATTAGCGTTAAGGTTCTTGTTTCGCATAAAATGAAAAAAGTCGAAAGTAACAGTCGAAAGCAAAAGTCGACTTTCGACTTTTTTCAATATCAGAAAGTCGATTGCCAAAAGTCGAAAATTATCAAGCAAAAGTCGACTTTCGACTTATTTCGACTTCGACTTGCACATCCCTACCAGCAACATTACCTTTTAAATATTGGAAGGTATCTCGCTGTTCATATCATATCTCGACTTATTAACACACTCTAAAGCGTGCATAGAAATTTAATGCAATAGAAAAGGAGAAGCTGAATGATGACTATTTAAATTGCTTTGCTGAAGGTTCACGCTGATGATTATCTTTTCATTATCTTTACATTATTAACCACTCCATTATATAGGGATATATAAAATGAATGGACTTACGCCACTTGTCCTCTGAAAATTTTTTAAAATTCCTGCTTTCTACTGTAAAAATGTAATGGACAATATTTTTACGAATTTTTTGATGAGGAATGACAGAATTTTTACCTAGAAGTTGGACAAAACCACCCCTTAGTGATTATCTCCATTATTAAGGGAAATATAAAATGAATGGACTTACGCCACTTGTCCTCTGAAAATTTTTTAAAATTTCTCCTCTTTGCTGTAAAAATGTAATGGACAATATTTTTAAGAATTTTTTGATGAGGAATGGCAGCATTTTTACCTAGAAGTTTTGTTTGCCGAAACTCTATGTGTTGAACATTTCGCTACTTTGAAGTAATGCAAGGCTTGCATTCCTACAAACGCAGAGGCCGTCGAAGCAGTACCAATAAACAAAATACAACATTTGTAATATTTTATTCTGTTTTTCTATTCTGTTGGTTAGAAACAAATTATAATTTGAAAAAAAAAATACAAAAAAATTAACTAAACATTTCTTTTTTTTCGTTTTTCTCTATTTCATCTACCCAAATATGTAACCACACACTTTCTACAATACTACACAAAACATAAGAAAAAAAAGACTAGAAACTTGTCAGGCATTAGTTTGTTACACAAACTAATGAGTCCGGTGTGAATACCATTATTGTTATTTTTCTTAATTATAAGAGATTTGCCGTTTTGGTAGTCACACTGTTTGATTTTCAGCTAATTTTGCTCATTTTCAAACTTTGAATGTAAGCTAATGATTACTGAATTTTTCTATACCTAAAATGTGGCTGTAATTGTATCGATAGATACAATACAAACAGATACACGGAAATGACTAAATTGACTCAGGAATGGCTGATCAAAAATATCTTATATATATATATGACCATTCTGTGGACATTTCCACAGAAAAGTCTACCGTGACCAAAAAATTAAAACTTAATAAAAACTTATTTTGTATGATATTTTATTTAATTAATTTTATTAATTTAAGCAATTTATGCATAAATTCATTTACCATGATGATCAAGTCGTCTGCTCAATTTCGTAAATGTAGTTTTTCTTTTTCGTAAATGTTTAGTAAATGTTTCGTAATCTTTTTTGTTTTAGTAAAAATGGAAGATATTGGCTAAAGATAATGAAAAAATGGTTGAGGCAAGGAAAGGACAATTTATTAAATTTGTCTTTTAATAACTTAATTACATACTTACTTAAATATCTAATTACTTAATTACCAAGGTTAACTGCAATAGAAATTTAAGTAACATTACGACAGTAACGTCACCCCAAATCCAGAAGCCTTATTAAAAAAAAACCAAGAAGAATTTTAAATTTGATCACTTAGAAAAATAACTTATTTCACACTCACGGCCAATAAAAAAGCCGACTAAATAATTTAATATCAAATATTTTTTTTCTTAAACTATATCACAGTGTACCGAAATCGACAAAAAAAATCTAACTTTATAGAACTTCTTTTTTTACCCGATAGGCAACTATGGAGGAATGATAGCTTCACAGTTGATCCTGGCTCACAGGTATAGTACACTGATGGGTCAGAACTCGAAAATGGAGCAACGGGAGCGGGGATTTATGGTCCCAAGTTCCAAAAAGCTCTTCCAATGGGATACACGCAGACAATATTCAAGGCGGAGGTATATGCCATTGAAGTTTGTTTCAGAGAATGTCTCCACAGGAAATCAAAGGGGACTCACATCTACATATTTACTTTCAGATAGTCAAGCGGATTTAAAAGCCCTTCAGGCCTACGAACTTGAATCAAGACTAGTCTCCAATTGTGTAGAACTCACGCTGGGAAAAAGCAACAAAATAGAATTATGGTGGGTTCCAGGTCACGAAGGATTCGAGGGCAACGAAAGGGCGGACTGCCTTGCCAAAAGAGGAGCGTCTCGAACTCATATAGGACTTGAACCATTCTGTAGCTTAGCAAAAGGCTGCATTCTAGAAAAAATTAGAATATGGGAAGATAAGAAATTTCAGTGCCACTGGAACAACACTAATGGACAAAGGCAATCTAAGAAATTTTTAACTCTAAAGCAAAATTCAAAGATTTACTCAAGCTTACCAAAGCAGACATATGAACTCTCACCAGTTTCTTCACAGGTCACTGCTCACTCAGATACCATCTTAAAAAGATGGGTCTTTCTGAATTAGACGTCTGCAGACTATGCGAGGAGGAAGAAGAAACCCCTGAACACATTCTATGTGAATGTCCGGCGATCCACAGCCTAAGACGCCTCCATTTTGGAGAGGAAGTAGTGCCCCCGTCAACAATTTGGAACACCAAGCCAGAGACAATGCTAAAATATTTAAAAAGCCTAAATCTGGAGTGTTAATCAAGGACATGCACAATAGATCCTAAGGGTCGCGGAGCACATGGGCCCACTATAAAAAAAACAAACATAGAACTTTTTAAAGAGACATGTTGAGAGTCCATTGCACCGGATTTGACCTCCAATTTCATTACAATTTTTTTCAATTTATTTTTAAAGTGAAGTGTTCGAATTTTGTTGCGCCGATGTTCATTGAATTTTTACAGCAATTTGCCTTGTTGGAAATGAAAAATAAAATTAATTTCTTTTCCGTAGAATTTTACGTATAATAAGATTATGGAAAAAGAAGTCCGATAAAATACAAAATGAAGCGTGTAGCAAAGCAAATTCTTGTACATTTCTTTATCTTAAAAAGAAATTTTGTTTCTATAAATTTTAATTTAAAAATATTCCATATATGACATTTGTTTTTCCCAAATGTTAATTGCACGTAAAAATACCTTTTCATTAAACTTAAGAAGATCAAAATCGGTTCAGAATTCGCTAAATGGCGTCAAATTATTTTTTTTTTCGTCAAAAACTGCTCTCTATGTACATTCCTATGTATATATGACCGGTTCATAACTGTATGGGGAAAATTATGTGTCATTTTTTCTTCGGTGCGCGTCCACTTTCTGAAAGTTCGAACCCTAATAAGCACAAAAATAGTTTAAGACCCAAAAAAAATTGACCTCTAGGGGATCCGCAAATCTAGATCTAGATCTTATTTAATTGTTTTTTTTTAAGATGCATCTGGTAATTTTTGGCGGAGTTTTAAACATGCAATTTTACTCTCAACGAAAAATTATCGTTTTGCCATAAAAATTTTTTTTTTCTTATTTTGTTCTAGCGACATTTTTTGGTAATTTTGTATTTTTGAGTGAAATTTAGGCTTTCTTGAGGTGCAACATATTTTACAGTTTATTGACCATAACTTGCGGAAAAATTCAAAATACTACATTTACTTATTATTTCTAATATTTATTTATTAAAAATATAATTTTTTGTAGTGCATTTAACAACTAGTTATGGAAATATGCTTATTTGTTGTTTTTAATAAAAAATAAATAAATATAACTTACCGCGATTTCAAAAATATTGATTATAATTCCCTCAGACGGATCTCGATCTAGTCGACTGGTCAGAAATGTATTACATGCTATCTATTAATGATCAGTTACAGTTCCTACAACAAAATGTCAATGCTTTATTCGAAAAATATGTTCCACTTCAAAGCAAAATTTTGAAATATTGCCAAATACCATGGTTTTCAACTACGATGAAGTGTACGATGAAGTGAAGAAAAAAAGAAAAAAAAAAGAGAAGAACCATTTCGTCTGGTCAGACGATATAGTCCATCCGAGGGAATCTTTAGGGTCGATTGTTGTCATTGTTTTTACTTAACATAGTGCTACTTAATTACTACGCAAATATAAAAAACCTTTTTAAAAATTAAACTTTATCATTTTTTGTACATTTCTTCGTATAAATCGTACGTAACGCCAGTTTGGAAGTGCCCATATATTATTTGTGTACCTACCACGCCTTCTTATAGGCATTACAAATGAAATGACTAAGATGATATATCCCTAAAATAGTATGCGTGAATGTATAGAGATAGCGGAATAACCAGGGTTAAAATTTTTTTTCATGAATCAAAAAACTCATTTGTAGTGTCGGTCACATGTGAAATCATCCATAGAGTTAACATGCCTCCCATTTCTATACAAAGTTGTTTTTGCATAATTATCAAAACAGTTTTTAGCCCCATTCAAAAAGAAGAACCAACACAAAATATTACCTTTAGTCTCGAATATATAAATTTTTTAGTCATTTTGAGCATATTAATGCAGTTATTTAAATTGTGTTGAAAATTATATGATTCCTGATATTTCTTGTAATTCAAGCTTGTGCCACATGGAGACTGACCATTACGATTTTCTTATCTACATAACAAGCCATTAAAAGCCACTTAAGCGTTTTTGGCTTAAATTATTTTATGGCCGAAGATTAAAAAAAAAAACACAAACCTAGCAGTTTGGAACTAGTTTTTAAAGGCATGACGAATAAATTTGATATAAATAAGTGTGAGAAATTTCTTTTTTTTTAGGATTTTATTCATTTCAGAATGAACTCAGAGTTATATAAATATTTAAATTGCAGTTAAGATAAGCGACAAATTGTCTGCGGGTTATTTTAGGAAATATTTAAAAAAGTTTTACGTTAATCCAATCCTCTTTAAATGAGTTAGAAAACTAGCTTTAAATTGAATGCTATTTTTAGGTACCAGATGATTTCATAGTTCTATTTTGCATAAAACAAACTAAGTTTATGTCTTAATTACAGTATGTTTGTCAATCAATTACGACGTTTATTAGCCTCATATTTTTATAAAAATTTTCAAATAAATGTAAATCAGGCGTATTCGTATGGGACGTGTTGGGAATTCATAATCTAACTACATTCATCACAGTGCATTATAAAGCATTGCCATGTTAAATGTAAACGTACCGGAAAAAATAACATAGGTATAAATAAAGAGAAAAAAAAAATTCAAAAGAAGAACATGCAAACTCACAATCATCTATAAATTTTGGTTATAACTTTATTACCTTTGTTAACTGACCAAAATTGCTGTTAATTGTAATTTATATGCAGAATATGTAGCGCATTCAAATGTTGCTGTCATCATATTTGACATTTGTAAAGTAATAAATTTCGAGAGAATGAGTTGAGACGACAATTTAACGGTTTAGCGATAATAATATCAAGTTTATTTGTTGTAATTTTTTTGTTTTTAATATGCGACTGTTTTTGTTTTCAACACAATTTATTTTGTTCTTCGTATAGAAATGCTTATATTTTGTTTTTAAGCTAAATTTAACAAGTTATTGTTTAAGCTATATTTCTTAAAATAATACAAAATAGTTTCGCTTACTTTGCTAGTTATGATAATTTTATAAAAATTACTCATTTTTAATCTCGAGAAAATCTTTAGCAGATTTCTCTTTAAATAAATAAAATCTAACGTATACTTTTCAAAAAAGCACCTTAATTAAGAGGGTGTTCATGTAGTTTAAGCATAATTTTTGGATTTAGATTGATTAAAATTTTGTACAAATTGTATTTTTAACTCTAATCGTTGCATGGCTACATTTCAGAAATATTTCTAGTGCAACTTAAATAAAACTTATTAAAAATAAATAATAGTAGTAGGTAACATTACGATAAAACGGACCACAAAGTGTAGTTTATATTGGTGGTCCATACATATTTTGTATAAAAAAGCACTGGTACAGTAAAACGCAAGCATACAAATACACTAAATCTTAAAATAGAGACTTTTATTAAAACATGAGCTGGTAACGCTTTCTTTGTGTAAAGTTAGGTTACTCTAATAATTCGGACTTGATTCCTTCAATTATGTTATCAGCTAAAGAGCTCTTGTTACTAACTATATATATCTCTTTCATTCTCACACTCACACTCAACCGAGCAAATTTACAACTCTTCTAAACACCGAACATTTGTCAACATTATTCGTGTTAGGCGCCACACTTGTTTGGCCGCATTTTCCAGCGCTCCTGGCGACTTGCCTTTGAAGAGGTCCATATTTGGCAGGAAGTAGTGTGGGCAACGTCGGCATTGCAGACAGGAGATCAATTGCAAAAAGATACCATTTATACGATCGGCAATGCAGTTTTCCTCCCATTCCATTTCACGCGGATGCTTTTCACATTCGTAGAGTAACAGTGTCTTGAGGTGGTACGAAGTGACTGGATTACCGGGCAGATCCAAGTGACGATCTCGCAGTGTCTTCAGAATGCTTAGGCAGCGACGGCGACTGGCTCCTGAAATAAAAAGAAAATTTCAAATGATAATTGAGTCTTGAGCATTGAGAATATAAGAAATACTTGAGAATTGAGAAATTATTGAGTTGAGAATACTTTTTGTACAGCTAATAAAAAAAGTAATTAGGGCCTATCGATAAATTAAGATCGTATGCTAAAAGTTCTTAAAATTTTCATGGAGTTGTCAAAAGCATCCAATAAAAATTTTAGGAAAAAAGTATGTCTTCCTCTTCCTCAAGGGCAAAGCTGTTTTTTGATAAAAACAGTAAAAAACAGGTGCATCGCACATTGGTTCCAAATCGAAAACAGACGACCAAAACCTCAAGGAGTTATCTAATCTGCATAAAAATATAGAAATATAGGATTTTGGCGTCGCTGATTACGAATCTGAAGTCAAAAATTTGAAATTAACTTTTCTAATAACTATGTTATGTTTTTCAAATTTGGTGCCCCGAAAGTTTCTCTCCCAATTTTTTTAACTAGCGTAATAAGATATCCCTCAAAGGAACCTTTTTATAGGGAAAAAGCAGGGAAAACACTTACGTTTTTTAAATTTTCACTATGCCAAATTTTAAAAAAATTTACATTTGCAATGATTTTTTAAAATAGAAGGCATAAATATTATTTAAAATGTTTTTGTTATTCGGCCTTTCTGTTGTATTTCGCTGTTTTTAAAAAACGGCTAAAGCCCAGCTTAAAAATAGTATTATTTAAAATTTTAATTTTTTTCTGGTTACTTAAGCTTCAATCCAGCACATTTTCTATCTATCTATCTATATATATAAAATAGGATGTGTGTATGTATGTAACGTATGGACTCCAAAACGGCTGGGCCGATTTTGATGAAATTTTCAGGTAATGTTCATCTTGGTACGGTGGGTAACATAGGCTATATTTGGACCCGATAGGTGGCGCTGGGGTGGACTTATATCGAAAACTTGAATTTATGGACCAATTTAACTGAAATTCAGAATGTATGTTTGTTTGATCATAAGAAAATAATTTGTGTATAAATGGACACGGTAGGTGGCGCTGGGGTGGACTTATTTCGAAAATTCGATAGCGTGAAAAATATATAAATACTTTTAATTTTATTTTATAACGAGGGGAGTAGCGAAGCACACCGGGTTCAGCTAGTAAAAATATAAAACATATCAAATTACTTATATAAATAATACAACAAATGTTTGAATTTAGCTCAAATTTATAAAAAAATTTTGGTAAAAGTTTTCTCAAACTCTCAAGCGTCAAATATCAACAAAAAATTTTTTAAAAAAATTTACATCGCAGTTTTTTTTATTTATCTATTTATAATAGGTATTTAAAGCAAAAAATTTTTTCAAACATCTTAAAAAATTGGGTTTTGGCCGCCTTTTTCATGTTTGGAACCAATGTGCGTCGATGCACACACGAGAGAATCGTAGCTTTTTCGCAGTGTCATAGATTTGATAGTTTAGTGAACAACTAAGTTAATTAAATAAACACACGTTAATATTCCCTAGTGTCCGACCTAATATTCAGCTTTAGCCTAAAATAGCCGAATATTTGCCGAATGTGTTTGCTTTGTAATGCAAACAGTGCACGGACTTGGAAAAAATTTTAGTTGTAGAATGGACACAAAAAGTTTGGTAGATTAAAATAAAATGTGGCAGATTTAATATTTCATATATGATCTATATATCTATTATTTTAAAAAAAATGTACATAATGCAGTTTATAATAACAAAAATAGTACATACTCGATATAAAAAAAAAACAAAAATAGACTACAAACGAACAAATTTTCAGTCAATAAAACAAAAAATGAAACATTATGGAACAAATCTAGTTAAGGGGCAGGAGCAGGGTTGCCTTTTTGGTAAAATATAACCATTTTTGGTAGAAAATTTTTCACTTGGTAAAATGGTAAATTCTTTATCATTTTGATAAATTTTTTTGTTTAAGCATATTTTTTTAAAAAGTTCAAGGTTTTGAATAAATATTTATGCAGATATTGCATTCCATTCAATATTTGACATCAATTTTTTTTCCCATAATAGTTTTTTATGGTTCATTAGTCAAAAATATTTGAAACTTATATTTTATTTCAATATAAAACAAGGAATTTGAGAATTTTTTTTTTGCGTTTTTAAAAACGATATTTTTTCAATCGCTTATACTGCAATGACCGACGAAGACACAAAAATTTGTCCCAAACAAGAATATTAAGAAGTATGAAAAATAATGTTTTGGCTTTTTTTTAAAAAAAAAAACAAATTAGGTTCAAATTACAAAAAATAATCTAATCTGTTGGAAATCTCTATTTTTCGCTATCAAAAAATAATATGTTTACGTTTAAGTGAACATCATTCGAAAGCTAAGAAAAAGGCAACATATCTGGTTAGGGACAAATTTTTCTATCTTTATCAGATATTGAAGTATGAGCAATTAAAAACAAATTCCTTTTTTATAATCGTAAAATAAAAAACATCTGTATAAAAAATCGCGCGAAGTTTTGATATATTAAGCTGAAAGTCTAAAATTAACTTAAGAAATTAAACTTATTTCTAAGTTAATAGTTTTAACTATTAACATAGTTTTATTGAATAAGCAATAGCATAGTTTTTCTTTTGTAACGGGGATCCCGTACAAGTTTACACCCCGCGCACTACGCCACTACCCTACTACACCACTGTGCAGTAAACTCAACCAATAACCAACAACCAAACCCACACACACACACAGCCAGCACATTCAACGCAGCCAACAGCCAAGCCTACGTAAACCTCACGCATCAGCCAGACACGTTATAATTCCCAGAAGGTTTCTAGCAGCATATGAATAAGTAATACGCATTGTGACAGACTTCGGCACGGCTCGAGAGCATAGTGCTTTTTCCCGTCGCATACTTGTTGGAAACGATTACAAGTCCGTTGATTCAAAACAAGCTATCGCAAGGTGGCTCGTATTAATACATTTAGTTTTTTAAAAATTCTCTTTTGGGCCATCACGTCGGCTTCGGTTGGTCGGGCGTCCACAATAAACATTCTCTTTCGTCAATCACGTCGGCTACTGTCAGACGGTAGCCCGACGTACAGATGTATTTTTAGGAATTCTATTATATATTATTTTATTGTTATTACCCTATCGTTAAAGTAAATACCAAGGCGCTTCACGCCATACACAGAGATATTTGTAAAGATATATATATATATATAGTACACTATACAAATTATATATAACAACATAAAATATTAGATAACGCAGCGTAGTCGGGTCTTGCCGAAGTCGTTGTCACACCGAACATCACCGAACACCGAATAACACCGAACATCACCAAACTTCACCGAACACCGAATATAATTGAACCGGCGTCCGCAGATTTACTCACGACTGTATATTTATCGCTCGTATTCCTAAAATATTGTGTATTGTAATAAGAAAGACTAACTCATATGATTACACTAAGAGAAAAACATACATACCTACTAGAATATTATATACACTGCTAAAAATTCTAAATCTAACAATAAAGCAGAAAAATATAATCTGAGCATAAAATCAACAAGTCTTCTTATTTATTTTGAACAAAAGTTTGAGGGTATTTTGTTTGACCCTGGAGCCGCTGAGCATACCTCAGCCTTTGACTAAAACCACTCTTACACTTTCAACACCCATACAAAAAAAAAAAAATAGTAATATAAAAAATTGCAAATTTTTCGAGCCCATTTTTTAAACTTTGGGCCCCTATAACTTCTAATCCAAATGAGAGCGGCAGTTCATATTTCAGATTTAACATAAGAAGCCCTTATTACATACATATGTTTCATGAGTGAGAAAAATTTTTAGTTACAAGTAAATTATTCCGAAAAAATAAAGGACCTTAAGATTTTTGCAGAGACGACATAAAAAAACTATCAATTTTTACTTCAAGTACTATGCTGTCAAAATCGGAAATTTCTTTATTACACTTGATCTCAAATTTTTTTTATTCAATAGACGGTGATACTGAAAATGCTGTCACTCAATGGATGCTTCTAAGGCTTTCTTACCTTGAAGTTAGCATGGATTTTTGGAATAAAGTTTGAAATTAAAAAATCGCATGGGAGAAAGGTTAAGGATTTAAAACATTTTGTTTTTAATTTGGTGACGCTGCTCACAACTCGGCTGCAGCAGAAAGAAACTTTTCTGAATATGCATTTGTTAACACGAAGCTTCGAAATAAGTTACATTTTAGAACCAATAAAGAACTTTGCGAATAAAAAATAAGCCTCATTATGTGTAGTTGAAAAAGAAACGATTTTTGGATTAAACTTTTATTTTAAATTATTCATTTGAACTTTTTAATTTATAGTATTCAATAAGTTCCTATTTATTTTTAATACAATGAAGCAAATACTTTTATACTATTTTAAAAAATTTACTTAAGTTTTGTTCGGTTTGAATGCCAATTCATATAATTACACTTGATACAGTCAATCTTCTCCATAGTGAACTCCTATACAATGAAGTTTTCCCTACAATGAATTGATATAAAAAACACAGTTACCATACGGTGAATTTTTTTCTACAATGAACAAATTTTGCAGCTGCAAATTAAGCTATCATGCGTTTTTGTCCCCATATAATGATTTTTTTTAAACCATTTACTGTTACGCATGTTAATATTACTGCGTAGAGATAAAAAGTAAAACATTATTAGGTGATGCCCAAAAGTTGAAAATAACTACAGAAAATTAAAAAGAAGAAAGTACCATCACTAGCAATGTGATCAGCAGTTGACTGTATTTAGTGAACGAAGTTCTGGAGAGTTGTGGAGTTCTTGCTATCCCAGGTATTTGTTTTATAATTTATGTGCATACACATGTTCGTATTATACTCCTATTGTCAAATAACTAGGGTG
This sequence comes from Dichetophora obliterata, assembly GCA_963920525.1. Lineage (NCBI taxonomy): Eukaryota > Metazoa > Arthropoda > Insecta > Diptera > Sciomyzidae > Dichetophora > Dichetophora obliterata. The sequence goes on along the minus strand of OY986439.1, from coordinate 108,243,842 downwards.
ACGAATTGGCGGATGCTATGTTACCTACATTGGGACGAGTTTCTTCATCAATTGACATACTTCGAACCTTTGTGGATATGAGGAGTAGCGTACCGACTACTGTTTTTAAATTTCTAAATTTATTACACGGTTTTGTGGGGAAGAAAAATGGTAAAGTGAAATCCAACTCAAATAGTGCCAGATTCTTTTATAGAAAAGTGGAAAAAAATATCATAATTTCTGTACATTGAAGTTCCTATATAATAAAGTCATTTTCTGGTCCCTTGCGATTCATTATAGGGAAGTTTGACTGTATTCTAAAAATGTGTTTTTAATATGTTGATTTTATATGATTTCAATACAAATTCTAAATGTTTGATAGTTTGATAGAAAAAACTTTTAGTATTCAAATAGATTTTAGTATTCAAATGTTTTTTTATCGTATTGTATACGTTTAAAGTTTTTCTTTATAAATTAAATGCTTAATAAATATTAATTTTATTAAAAATGAAAAAATACGTTTCTATTATTTACCTTTTAAATAAATGAAAAATTTGGTAAATTTTTTTTCATATTGGTAAATTTTTTAGGAATTTTGGTATAAATTTTTTCCTGTGTGGCAACCCTGGGCAGAAGACTAATTTTATTTGCCCTTCTTAAGACACAATTTCATCACAGTCTTGTAAAAGTTACCGTCCCGGTAAGCTCACAGCTCGCTGGAGATGAAGGCATGATTTTCCAGAAAGTTGTCTGTTTACCGGAACGGTATCTTTTAACTTAAGCCTCCCGCGCAAACGTTTTGTTAACATCTGATAGTCAACGTCAAAATACCAATGTCATTCACAATAACCCAGCTAGACACGTAACTGTTAGATAACGTGTTATTTAAGACGAGTGCTAACACGATTCGTGTTATTTTCCCTTAAAAAATCCATACAAAACTTGTTACATTTGTTCTAGCGGAAGGTAAAAGTATAACAAGGTTTGCATCTCTGATTCTCATACATGTGGTCTGGCATCTCTGTCTTCCACCCATGTTTTATCCATAAGAAAAACATGTAGCTGAACTGTTCGCACCAACAAATAATTCTATATGAAAATCAATAACAAACATAAAAAACCAACAATGCAATTTTATGCAACATAAACACACATTCTTTTTTACAATAGTTTTATTTTTATAATTACATTACCCTTAAAATTTTAACTTATACAAAAATATAGCAAAATATGTACATTTTAAAAGGAAGACTAACATTTACTATGAAACATTTAAAGAACAGCACCCTTTGTTGCAGCCACACTTATAATACCACCATCCAAAAGGTCAATTATTGCTGCTGCTGAGACGCTGCACGTGGCGTTTAAAACTGCGATAGCATTGATTTTTGCTGATTTTTGAAAAATTTTAATATATTTAATTCATTATATTATTTTATTTGAAAATTAACGCCCCTTCAAAAATAAGCACCGATCACTTTGATATTTTGGTTTATATTTTTGGTCTCCAGTATATTTTAGGCGAGCACAAAGGCAAGATATACAAATATGACAACTTTCCTTGTTCAACATAAGCTAATAACATAATAATGTATTAGTGAACACAAAATATTGTTTTATTGTGTTTGTAAACTTGTTAAAGCTGTCCAGCTGGGAACAAGCATATATCAAAATCTAATGATATTCACAATTAAGCTATTTAGTGATGATACAATAAAAGTGCATATGTCTCTAAGAATATATGCTACAACTTAGGATAAGTCTACGATGGTTAAATTATTTTATCAATATATATTTTAAACAAAAAAAAAATAAAATTTATAAAAAAACTATTACTTGTTTGTTCTTTATTAGTTTATTTATTGTTTATTAGTTTTTGTTTATTTTGGAAGCTCGTCTCATGGTTGAGATAAATACTATTTCATCATTTGGGAAATGTGTTTTATGGTAGAGCGATGTACTATTTAAGTATTTCATAGAGAACAAATTCATCAAACAATTTTATGATGGTGGAAATGTGGAAATAGTGGTAGATTTTAAGCCTTCGGTGGTAAAAGTTGCAGATATTAAAATTTTTACAAAATGTGATAGACCTACAACAATAGTGGTAAAGTCCGTACCCTGAATGCAAGTCTATGTAATGTGAATATATTCTATTATTACTATCCCTCTAACTTTTTGAATATTAAAAAATGACCGAAAAATATTGATCTGCTCCGTCAACGAAAGCTTTTTAATATCATCTTTCTGTAAAACGAACGTAACGTGCTTTTCAAGAAGGCTTCGTTCAGAAGCCGAATGTCAGCAGCTTTCGCTTGATGCAAAAATAACTTCTTAGCCCAACGAGAACAGCTGATTCAGAAATGAACGACAACGTAACTGTAGTGAAAATTTGGCTTTTTGTATTAAAAAAATTTGAAACGAAACGTCAAATATAGACGGTGAAAATTTTCTTATCGTTTTGAAATTTGTTGACATGGAAGTTGCTGAAAATAAATCGTAAGTATTATTTTATTAACAATTGCAAGAATTAAGAATCAATTAATTTATATTTAGCACACAAAAAAAACCACAAGCGAGCAATTTGGAGTTGGATTGGATTTTGGAGTTTTACCTGCTTTGCAGATTTGCCTGCTTACCTGCTTTGCATCCGATTCATTAAAAATGTATAAAGCGATCGCGGAAAACATTATAATTATTAGTTTTCACAAAACTTTTCACTATGATCAAATTTGCAGCAAAAATTAATCATATATGTAAAAAAAAACAAAACAAACGAAACAGCTGATGCAAAAAATGATGCTACCTATTAAATATTGCTTGGAATAAGTAAAAAATATTTAAGGTTTTTGTCAGTTTTACGCAAAATGATGAACTTTTACAATCTGGTAATAATGTTTCTGACAAATACTTACGTTAAGAGTATTTGGGCAACGTAGGCAACGTAACAGTGGACGACGACGCAAGGAAAAAGTACATCAAGCCAATTTTGTCCGATATCGTCGGAAAACGAACGAAGCTTAAGACGAAGGCTACGTTTTACCTGAAGATGCTATAATTGTAACATTTTCTGTTTATGATTAATAGCACGGTGCGACAGTCAAGAAACTTCTGGGATGAGACATAGTGTAGGTTCTAGATATACTTAAATGTGGTATTGTGGCATGCCACAAATTTTTCGTGCACATTAAAATTTTGAATAACGGTTAAACATTTACTATGATTTTTGACATAGGAGTTGCGTTTGTGAATTCGTTGCGTGTTGACGTGCGTCCGTCCGTTTCATACACATATTTTAATTTAACTAATTGTGTTGTTTTGTTTTATAATGCACCGCGACTAATGTTATATGTTTCGACGTGTTTTTTTTTTGTTTATTTAAATGTCTTAAAAGTTTTTAAATTAAATGTTAAATGTTATGTTAAAATCAACAAAATAAATAAAATAATAAGAATAAAATAAAAACTAATTATCAATAAAAACAACCACAAAACCGGTTTTGGAGAGAGCCGCCAGCTGCTGCATCAACATCGCTGGACAGCATTGATGTTTTTTTACTGACCACGCGAGGGGCTTTTCTATGCTCCTCGCTGGGTAAGTAATTGTTGTTGTTTTCGTTTCCGTCAATTCCGCTATCCTCTCCAATTAGTTGTGTCTGTGGGTAAGGTTGCACAGTGGGCTGAATTGTGCTGAAGTAAAGGCATAACACTTGTTTCAGTACTTTTTATATTGCTCATGTTGTGCGGCTCTCTTGCAGACGTAACTAATTACCTTATATGCCCTTATTTGTTTAATATTTGCATGGTGCGGAAATGTCGGGTCATTTTCGCATAGATTTTTGCAATGTTCGTGGACTGAGGGCGAATTTTTTCTCGGTATATGTTCATTGTACTCTACATAGGCCTCAAATAATGGCACTAGGCGAGACCCAGGTGGCCGAGGATGCAGATCCACTGGATTTTCATATACCTGGGTACCGCTTACTGCCATTGTTTTCTTTGCATAGAGGCATCGCCCTTTTTATAAGAACGGATGTAGCATACCAGTGTGAGAGGAGTCTGAACGTGACCGATCCAGAGTTTAGCTCAATGTGGGTTAGGTTCAGGCTTCGCTCTCACTTGCTGCATTTTTGTTTTATTTATAGAAGCCCGAATCTAGGGAGAGAGCCCACTTTTAACAAACTGGACTCTCTCTCTGATTCGATTACGCATATTTTGGGGTTGTTTCCTGACAGTGAGATCGTTGTAGCAGGCGATTTCAATGTCCACAACCCGGCTTGGTTACGTCACTCGGGCCCATTGACACCTGTTGGGCAATATGTTGAGCTATTTGCTGAATCGAACCAATTGATTCAACTAGTGAAGGAACCCACTTTTTTTCCTCAAAGTGATATGCATAGCCATAATACCCTTGACCTTTTTCTGACTTCACATCATGAAAAATATGATGTGAGTGTCAACGCACCTCTTGGTAACTCGGACCATTGTACCATCTCCGCTGTTTTTCCATATTCTAACCCCTGCACCTCTACGCCTAAAGCCCCGAAGAGGACTGCATGGTTTTATGGAAGGGCAAATTGGACTGCGTTAAATAATTTTTATCGCAACTTCAATTGGAAATTATGTTTCGCTGATAGAAATGTGAATGCCGCGGCTGTCATGATACAAGAAATTATTTTATTGGGTATGCGGTCTTTCATTCCCAATAAGATGAGAAGCATTAAACCAAAAGACCACTCATGGTTTAATGAGACTTGCAGGATTGCAGTCAGGTCCAAAGAGGAAGCCTTTCAGAATTGGCGTTCTACAATAACAAGAATACTGATACTAAAAGACTTCGCATCGAGGCAAGGAATCGCTGTAATGCAATTTTAAAACGCGAAAAGTTTCTGCACGAAGCTCGCATTCGAGAGCAGGTTCTTCTCTGCCCCAAAGGGAGCAAAAATTTTTGGTCATTTGTTAAAAGAGTTAAGAACCAGACATCGTCATCGATTCCAGCTCTTTTAAAAGATGACCAAATCTTCATTGACTCGGCTGATAAAGCGAACCTATTGGCTAGATTGTTTGCACAAAATTCCACTCTCTCGGATAGCAATCAGCCACTGCCCTTTGTTGAGAGTGGATCTTCTGCAATGCAGGAGATATACTTTCGAACGAGAGCAGTTAAAAGGGTCCTCTCAAATCTCAACGTAAACAAAGCCTCTGGTCCTGATGGCATACCGCCAATTGTGCTTAAAATGTGTGCTTCTTCGCTGGCTCGGCCTTTGCGCAACCTTTTCAACATCTCCTACAGAACAGGAATATTTCCATCTTGTTGGAAGGTGGCAAATGTCCAGCCGGTACCTAAAAAGGGTGATGCCACGAACCCTGCAAACAACCGACCCATTGCGATATGCTCTACGCTTTCCAAAGTTATGGAGAGCGTAATAAACTTCAACTTTATGAACTATCTGGAGCACAACCAACTGCTCAGTGACCGTCAATATGGTTTCCGTAGGGCTCGCTCTACTGGTGATCTTATGGCGTTCTTAACCGATAATGGAATAAATGCGTTCACTTTTTCGGCGAGAGCAGGGTTGTTGCTCTGGATATTTCAAAAGCGTTCGACCGAGTGTGGCATAAAGCGCTCGTGTCAAAACTTGCTGCATATGGTTTTGGTGGTAATTTTGCTCGATGGATCACGTGTTTCCTCAAGGACAGAACGATTCGAGTCGTAGTTGACGGTATTTCGTCCGAGAAGCACGCCATCAACGCGGGAGTACCGCAGGGTTCAGTTCTATCGCCCACCTTGTTTCTGGTTTTTATCAACGACCTTCTGTCGTTGACGCATAACCCAATACATTCGTTTGCGGACGACAGCAGCATTTGTCATTCATATTCATTCAAAAAACGCCCAAGCTCTATGGAGATTGAGAGAAAAAGGCAAACTATGAATGACACACTCCTTAATGATCTACAAAAAATCTCCGAGTGGGGTCTTGCTAATAGAGTAGAGTTCAATGCAAGCAAGACCCAGTGTTGTCTGTTAACCCACAAGCGAGTGAATTGCCCTTTAGCTCCTCTCAGTATGAATGGTGTGGAATCAGCCGCTCTTGACGTTCTGGGCATATCGATCCAATCTGATCTTCGTTGGAATGATCATATTTTCGATGTGTCGAAAGAAGCGGGCAAGTGCCTAGGTTTTCTAAAACGGTGCAAAAAATATTTCACTTCAGCTGATCTTCGCATGATCTACACCTCATATATTAGGCCGAAAATGGAGTACAATTCGCACATTTGGGCAGGGGCTTCAAAATCTTATTTGGAGCTTCTGGACCGAATTCAACGTCGTGCGATATATTTGATAGGGGATGAAAGTATTTCATCCTCTCTCAACTCTCTTGGGCATCGACGTAATGTAGGTTGCCTAAGCCTTCTGTATAGGTATTACCATGGGAAGTGTTCAAGGGAGATACATGGCCTGACGCCACAAGCTCGTGTGTTTCCCAGGTCCACTCGGGCAGCTGTCCAAGCCCACCCCTTTACCATTGCATCGATGCCTAATAGAACCTCGCATTACCGCGATAATTCATTCTTTAGTCGCGTGGTTAAGTTGTGGAATAGTCTCCCTGCGAGCGTGTTTCCCGGCAGTTTTGAGCTGTGCAAATTCAAAACAAATCTTCACCGACACTACTCAATCTATCCACCCTCCAACTAACTATCACCCATCTTCCGAATCAACACAATGCTTACGCATTTATAGGGGGCATCCCCTGAGCGTTGGTTCAGTCTAAAAAAAAAAAAAAAAAAAAAAAAATCGTCTTTTCGAGGAGGATGGAGTTAAAAATTCATATGTTGTAAGCTATGCATCTTACAATAATTTGTAATACGTCGTTAGAAAGAAAAAAGTAACACCTTTCCAACAGTGTATTACATTGCAATCTCAATAAAAATTAAGGGAGCTACATGTAACAACATATCGATTTTTTTCAGTTTTTTGCGACTGAACCGTACTTTTAACGAAAATTAATAAGTCAAATTTGTACAAAACTGATATTTTTTGGAATGCAATTTCAAAAAATATTTAATTTTGCGTCTTCTGCATCTTAGTTTATTTAAATCGAGCAATATTTGATTGAGGTATTAAACTTTTTATAAAAAAAGGAATTTGTTTTGTCACAAAACTGTCACAAAACATGTTTAACAAATATATCATCGCTGCGCCTACAGAAATGGTTATGTGATTTTTGTCAATTTTTTTTATTGCATATTTTATTAACACTATCTATCGCCCATATTTCTGCATTTGCCATTTTTTAGATATCTTTTGGTTTAGATGTGATCAAAACTGCTATATGCTCGCAGTAGTAGAAATGCTCTAAAAAAATCCGTTTTTTGCTCTCCTGAAAAGTTGCTGAAAAACGTTACCAATTTTGGATGCGCAGCGATGATATAAATTAATTGAAGTAACTTGATATGTTTTATTTAATTTTACACTACTTAGAGACATTCTCATTCTAAATCTACTATCAAGTGCTCAACAATATTCATATATTATATTAATATATATTATTGACCGATTTTAAACACAAAAAAAGTTTTGCTCGTGAAAATGTGTTCTTTTTAAATAATAAAACAAATTTAAGGAGTTTCTAACAAAATAGTGTTCAAAAACATCACCAAAGTCAAAAAATTGTAAAAAAAACCAGAAAAAAATGGTTTACCTAGTAAATACTACAATATTGGAAATGAAACCTGTTAAGTCCCGTATGGCATGTTTAAAGACCTAAATTTCTTCTTTCCAAAACCGGTAAGAAAATGAAAATCAGTGGATATTTGATGAAGTTATGGGCGTATAGTTGAGCGCATGATTTTCAAAATTTTGATGTGCACCAAAAAATTCTAGTATACCACAAAAATCTATTTAACTTATCCTGCAACCTACGCTATATCCTAACCTTGAAGTTTTGTTTTGATTTTTTTTGTCACAGTGGGACAAAAAATCAATTGTCAAGTGGGATTGATTTGATTACATATAAAATGAACTGTAAAGTATTTTATTCTTCTTATGAACTGAATGTTTCGTTTTTGTTTTTATTGTCGACTGAAGTGTAAAGAACGAATTAATGCTAGAAATTTTCTGACAGATTTCAGTCAGTACTGAATTTCTGTAGTTTTTTTCGAAAATTGATTTAATTGTTTTAAAGGTCATCATAATGTCACAAAATCAATGACAGAAACTTCTAAATTGATAATGGAAAATTATATAAAAAGGAATTGAATCAATTTTCTATCTAGACGAGAAAAACTACAGAAATGCAGTACTGACAGAAATATATAATAATGATTCCAGCTTTTTATACTGATTTAATAAATAACGAAAACAAGGACTGAATTTTATAATATTTTTTTTTTTTTTGAAAATCTTCAACTGCTTTCTTCGTTCGTGAGTTTCTATCGCGACACAGACTTTACCACTATTGTTGTAGATCTACTACATTTTTTCAAAATTGTAATATCTACAACTTTACCACCGAAGGCTAATAATCTACCACTATTTCCACCATCATAAAATCTTTTTTTATGAATTTGTTTAATGAAATGGTAAAGCACGACCAAACAGAAACAAGCTGAAAATATAACAGCAAAAAATCTAAAAACAACTTCAGTAACCATGCTTTGTTAATGGAAGACTTCCGCAGACAACAACAAATCTGTGTCGATAAGCAATAACAGCTTAAGTCTGATTTCAAAGTTCCGAGATATCTTGCTTCAAAGTTTTCGATCGCCATATAAGTTATATGAAAGGGTCTTTTTTTTTGTCATAACTTTGGCTAGGGTCATGCTAGAAGCTCCAGATTTTGTGTGTATTTAATAGTTAATGCGTGGAACACAGCTACATCAATAACTCAATTCTGTCTTAAGTCGACTTAAGCGATTATTGCTTATCGACACAGAAATGTGAAAATGTGAAATGCGAGAAAAACTAAGAAATTGACACTTAAAATCTCATCGCCTTTGTGGTGCAGTGCGCTAGTGCGCGCTTGTACGGGTATCACAAAGATTTCTGATGAAGCCTTTAGCAGGGCCAATGTTGTTGTTGTTTCTTTGGAGAGATTCATTAGAACAATTAATTGTTCTTACTTTGACCTTAAGCTCAATAAACGATTTTTAAACTAACAAACAACTAGAATTTGTATTTAAAATCAAGTATGATGTAAACTATCAAACATTAAGAATTTGTATTTTAATCATATAAAATCAACAAAAGCTTTATGAAATACTTTTAATAAACTCATCACAGAAGGCTTAATTGAGAATAACATTAGATTTTGACATATGTTTTTTAATGTGAATGACATTAATAATTTGATGTTGACTGTCAGCTGTTCACGGTTGCCACCTTTGTGGGAAAAATCCCATTTATGGTTATTTTTAATTGCAGTGGGAAATCAGAACTCTCATGGGATTTTTAATGGAGTGCGGTTTTTTGAATTTAATTTTTTGGATTTTTTTTTGTTTTGTGGGATTTTTTTTTTGTTTTGCAGGATTTATTTTTATTTTTCAGTTAAAATATGTATAAATATGTATACATAAAAGTGTATATTTTTCATATTTTGTTCATTGTCAAAATGGTCTCAACCCATCTATATGATTTTCGCAACGAATTCGTTAAAATTTCGGTTACTTTGGTTTGGTGGGAAGTTCTTTCACTTTTGACACAATTACATGCATTGGGAAAATATGTTTCAGTGAATTTTTTTTTCTTTTTTTATCAATATACAAAATTGGTATATCTTAAAATTGATTTGTGATTGGCCATTATTACGAGTTGCTTTCGACGTAATCTTCACTGGCTATCAAACAACGAGTATCGAACGTCAAACCCTGTCAAAATGTTCGTTGTTCATCGAATTTTCAGTCGAATAGAATTTTGCTTTTGATGCGGTGCGTGCTGAGCAATAATTGTTACAAAGATAAGAATTTCGTGATTATGTTTTGCTTTTTTAAGTCTATAAACTAATTTGGAACACTTTTTGTAAACTTTAAACAGGTTTAAGGTGGATTAAACAAATATTTTTTATTTAATATTATTAGTAAAAGACTAATTAAAACACATACGACGAAATATACTAGTTCTTTTTTAATTTTTTGTTTCATTTTTGACAATTTGTTATGTCTGTATTTTTTACTGTGGTAATTTTTAATAAAAGAGAGATATTTTGTGGTTTTTTTTTTAATACAAATGGGATTTATCGTGGTTTTTTTATATACAAATGGGATTTTTCGTTTTTTGATGGGTTATTTTAATTGTCCGTGGGATTTTTTGTGGTTTTTTTTATTGCGATGGGATTTTTTTTCAATTTTATACCATAGGTTTTCGTGGTTATTAATTTTTGCTATTGTGGGAAAAAGGTTTTTTCATGAGAATTTGAGATAGCAACCGTGCAGCTGTAACAAAAAATTTGCGTGGGAAGCTTAAACGCGGCACGAATCGATAAAAGTTACCGTCCCGGCGAACTCACAACTTGCTGTAAAATCACATCTCTATTTCCTGCGATTTGTGAGTTTATTTGGACGGTAACTTTTACCAAACTGTGAACCAATTGGCCCTCAAGGAGGTAAAAACATATATTTGAAATAAAACTAGTCTCATGCCCCTAAACTAGATTTGTCCCATATTGTTTTGTTTTTTTTTTTTTTATTAACTTAAAGTTTCTTCGTTTGTAATCTGTTTTTTATATTGAATATATTCTATTTCTTTTATTGTAAACTGGGTTATATATATATATATATATATTTTTTTTTTAATAAAAGAAATATAGTTATTATATGAAATATCAAATCTGCTAAATTTTTTTCAATCTACCACACTTTTTGAGTCCAATCTATCACCAAAAATTTTTTCAAGTCCGTGCACAGGTTTGTATGGTAAGAAATTTTAAAAGAGCGACGTTGTGTTGATGAGAGATGCTGAGTTTTCATCGCTCGTGAATTTTGAAATGATAAACTTAAGTTAAGCACTTCTCACAAAATAAATTGAAACGATTTAAATCAATAATATTAAGTAATATTCTTAATAATATTTTAAATAAAAAAAAAATTAAAAAATCATTACATTTTATGAAATTACTAGCTGAAACCCGGCCCCCGTTGCCAAACTTCCATAAAATGTTATCAGTGAACCTGCATGTGTAAATTGAGTTCGAATACTGAATTCCGAGGCTGTGCGGAAAGTATGGAAAGTGTCACTTACCATTTTACAACGCCCATAAAATTTGATTAGTGAAACTACACGTGTAAATTATGGTCTAATACCGAATTCCGAGGCTGTACGACCTATACTTCCAAAGCTATTCGATATCGAAAAATTGGAAGGTGTCACGCTCCCTTGTTTAACGCCCATAAAATTTCATCAGTGAAACGACATGTGTAAATTCGTGGTCGAATACTGAATTCCTAGGCTGTGCGGCCTATAACTCCAGAGCTATTCGATATCGCAAATTTTGGTTGTACGAAGGGTACCACGCCCCCTTATCCAACGCCCATAAAATGTTATCAGTAAAACCGCACGTGAAAATTGTCGTCGAATACTAATTCCGAAGCTGTGCGAATTATAACGCAAAAGCTATTCAAAATCTCAAATTTGGGTTGTATGGGAGGTGCTGCGTCCCCTTTCCCAACGCCCATAAAATGTTATTAGTAAAACGGCATGTGTAAATTGTGGTCGGTATCTCAAATTTGGATTGTATTGGAGGTGCCACGCCCCCTTGTCTAACGCTGAATGCGAACAACCAATTTGGAAAGTTTCATTGCGATCGGATGAACGGTGTAGAATTGTATTCAGGACACACAAACAAACAAACATTAATTTTCGATATATATATATTTGGGCGGGTCAATTTGTATGGACGAATTTTTTGGAGGTCTGGCTCAGCGAAATTCGTAAAATACATGTAATTTCAAGACTTTTTCTCCACTACAGCATATACAAATTCTGAAAAAAAGCTGTGCGGACTTTCGTAAATAGATTTTGTTCTCAATTATAAAATATGAATGTATGAATGTATGTGTATGAATCTATTTACGAAAGTCCGCACAGCTTTTTTTCAGAATTAGTATATGCTGTAGTGGAGAAAAAGTCTTGAAATTACATGTATTTTACGAATTTCGCTGAGCCAGAATTTGACCCGCCCTAATATATATATAAAGATAAGAAACTGAGATAAATAAGCAAAAAAGGACATTTTAGGTCTTTATTAAGTACTTAAATATTTCATTAAAAAACCAAAAAAAAAATATAGTTTATCATAAAACAATTATTTATTTTTAATTAACAAGATCGCTCGTTGAGTCAATAAATGAGCGAACGCAAAAATTCCAAGAAATGAGTTTATCTTTGCAAAAACTCACGACCGAGAAACAATAAACTAATCATAAAGAGAAGGCTTTGGTCAACTCAGATTTTTTTAGGAGCATAATCTACGAACAAATGCTATGAAAGAGCGAAGACAAAGTTTTGATCACTTTGAATATTTAACATAAGAGTCCTCAAGTTTTTTTCTTCACGAATGAGGAAAGCAAAATTAATTGTTCGTCAATTGAATAATATTGATATGGAGGAGTGCAATTTTTCTCTTCAATTGAGAGTTTTTGCGAATCCTGATTCATAACTGAAATAGCGGACGAATATTATGGATGTAATGCCATCAATATATTTAGTAAACATCCATAGTTCTCTCTAATCGTATTGTACAAATATTTGGATCGCTTGTCATTCGTAAATTAATTTTATCAAAAAGGAATTGTTTAAGTGCCTATAAACATTCATGTTTTAAATCTCCACCTTAACCAATTGGCATATTGTTGTAACTTTCAGTGGAACCTGCTCGTATATAACAAAAAAGTGATCAGAGAATAAATTTTATTTCTATATGCTATCGATTTGGGTTTTTTTTTTCTTTTGTTGTATCTTTTTTTTGTGTGTTTCAGTCTTTTTTTCTCCCTTTCCTTTTGACACTTTTTTGCACTTTTTGCATTTGTATTAGTAGCTTCTGGGGAAATGCAGACCTTTTTCGTTTTCCAGTAATAAACCAAGTAAATAAATATTATCGTACACACACGAAACAAATTGAACAAGCATTTTAGATACCTTGCCAATATTATAAAAAAAAAAATAAACTGGCCATTGCAGCCCTTGGAAGGACTTTGACCTAGCTTCTATTGATCAATTGTGTTGTGCGTGTTATTAAATGTTTGATCACAAATGACCGAGAACTGGACCTACGTGTTTTATGCCGACTCCGAACGGCTTATGTTCTCAAGAAGCTTTACATGGCAATTTTTTTACTCTCTGAGGTTTGCCATTGTCTGCAGAGAGGTGACGGCCGAACAGAAAAATTATTTCAATTGAAAAAACTTTTCTGTCTGAAGCTGGAATTGAACCCGGGCTACCGCAGTTCTTTAGCTTAGGGGCCACGCACTCTACCCACTAGGCTACGACCGCCACAATATGCCAATATTATGCCTGTGTTAATTAATTCCATAATAATTGATGTCATTTTTTTTCTGTCACTTAGAAAGCGTATTTGTCAACGCACTTGTGGTCAATTGTTAATTTTTCCTTCGAGCTATGCAAAAAAAAACCTTTAACCAAAAAAAATACAAATGTATTCGCATTAACAAAAAAAAAACCACCTACTTAACGATGCTGATGACAACATCCTAAGAAACTGTATGTAGAAACAACATTTTTGTTATTTTTTCAGACTTTTGTGGTTTGGATAGCTGCTAAATATAAAGGGATATGTAGGAAAGCCAAAACAAAAACCTTTAAATAGATTATTGTAATTTTCTGCAACATAATTCAGTTAATACTTAATATTGGATAAACCACTTTATGTAGCAAAAGGTTTTGGCTTAGTGGGTAGCGTGTATAACTTGATAGATCTAAGGTATATGAATTCGATTCTCACGGCGCACAGTGGTTTTTGGGCGGAAGAAAGTCCATTTTTAAAGTTTACATTTCTCAAAATATAAATATTTTTATTAGAGTGGACCTTATTTTAAAAAGACCACCCCAAGGGCGCAAACTGTTGTTATTTTAGCAAGATCGGATGCATATAAACTAGGGATGTGCAACTGCCAGCAAATATTAAAAATGTAAAAGTCGACTAATCGACTTTTTGAACCTTTAGAAGTCGACTATCCAACTTTTTTCGACTTTTTTCAAAATATTTTTGTACCGCTTTTGTAGGGCAGTGAAGAAGCAAATGATTCAATACGAAAAATGTGTTTTATTGTTAAAAAATAAACAAAAACATGGTACTTCAGTAAATAAATAATATACAAAAAAAACAAAATATTGCAATTTTAGTTGTTATATAGATAATCAGACTTATTATGAATAATTTTTCCCGGGTAATCGGAAAAGGGAGAGTTAATTTTCAAGATAAGGTTTAAGAACATTTTCGAAATTTTTAATGCAAATTTTTTCATCAACCGTCAATATTTATGAAAGAAAAAAAATGTGATGTCTCCATCTGCTATCTTAAAAATTAAAACTTCCTTTTCCGATTCCCCAAGAAAAATTATTCATAATTGGGCTGAATATTAAGAAAGCGTTATAAACCAAATTGTTTCTATGTAATTTTTTTTTTTTTTTTGTTAATAGGTGAAATGAAAAACGTAAAATGAAAATGAAAAATGAATAGGTAAAATGAAAAACGTCAAAAGTAATAAAATTGAGAGAATTAACTTCAACTTTCAAAAGTAAACGAATACCCAGAAATGGTAAATAATAAAAAATGTCAAATACATCTAAGAAAATCTAAAAAAACTCAGCTGCTACACACACACAGCTACCATTTGACAATTTCCATCTTTTTACAACATGAAATTCTTCTTGTAAAAACTTTAAGAAATTTGAACGGAGAGAAAATGTGATTTCCTCTCTATTACCCAATTCTCTCAGTAAACGAACGCTTTTCAGGCACTTTCTAGTAAAAACTTTTGAAATATTTCGTTTGCATTCATTCAACTACGCGAACAGACCTAATGTTTCAAAGCAAAATTTGAAGCTCAAAAATAATAAATTTTGATAAAAATTGTCACCTGCTTTTCAAATAGTGACAAGTTCATTAAAACATTTTGTTACGCGTGTAATGTCATCAGATGATACGCAATTGCTTTGTCACACTTCCACTTACAGTTTCTATTTTTAATTTTGCCGAGCACTATTTTACATTTATCGAATCAAGAGTTGCCAACACAGCTTTATTTGTTGTTAAACAGCTATTTCGTTTAATAGTTTAGAGAAGACAGTTCTCAGCTTAGCGTTAAGCTTTTTGTTTCGCATAAAATGAAAAAATTCGAAAGTAAAAGTCGTAAGTAAAAGTCGACTTTCGACTTTTTTCAATATCAGAAAGTCGATTGCAAAAAGTCGAAAATTATCAAGCAAAAGTCGGCTTTCGACTTATTTCGACTTCGACTTGCAAATCCCTAATATAAACCCGTGCGCACACGGCTTAAAGTTTGCACAAGTTTGCAAAAAAAAAAACTATATATTTTTTTTTAATATTTTCATATGCAATTCCATTTGGAATAAGGAAACAGTTAAGATTTTTTTATTTTTTCCAAAAATTTTAATAAGGGTATTCACCTCAAATTACTTGAATAACTTAGGGGACAAAAATTTTATTTTTGGATTTTCCCAGCAATATTTGTATTATTATTTTCGACTAATCTTGGTGCGCTGATTTCAAAACTATTATTACTTTTTTCTAGTATCACCAGTTTTTGAGATAACGTTAGTAAAATCATTCAATGACGTTTATCTCAAAAAAACTGAAAATAATACAAATATCGCTAGGAAAATCCAAAATTAAAAATTTTGTCCCCCTGAGTTATTCAAGTAATTTGAGATGAATACCCCTATTAAACCGAAAACTTTTTGGAAAAAACAAAAAAATCTTAACTGTTTCCTTAGTCCAAATGGAATTTCATATGAAAATATTAAAAACTAAAAAATGTTTTTTGCTTTCATGCACTTGTGTAAACTTTAAGCCGTGTGCGCATGGGTTTATATCAGGGCTGGGCATTCTAGCACAGTCACATTTTATTTTGTCTTTTTAATATTGGCGAAATAGTTGTCTCAATTATCTAGAATTGCAAGTTTGTATGTTTATACCTCCACACATACTGTAATATTTGTTTATTTTTTATTTTTAGTCATTGGTATTGTTCACTATTTCTTTTATGTCATTAATGCTCCAGCATTTTCTTCTAAGTAAATAAATTACATTAGTTTGCTTGCAGTGGCAAATAGTAAATAGCAAAAAGTAAAGGTTCTCTGCTGAACAGAAATCGCATTGCGATTCAGAGTCAAACATTTTTTTTTAGGTTTTGTGTTTTTGTTTTAATATTATTAAATCCTAATATATAGGAATCATTAAAATTATAATCACAACCTCAAAAAATTAAGTTTCAACAAATCAATGAATACAAATAATATGAAAAAATAATGCAAAGAATCTTAATAGGCAATATGTATGAATTTTATGAAACCTTAAAAAAAATTAAAAATATATGCACAAGAATTATGTATCTACAAACCAAAAAGTTAGTTTCTTAAGAGTGTACATAAAATTTCTGACATAGATCTTCACAGCATCACCGTCAGCGAACGACTGAATTATATTCTCTTCTGTTGTGCGTTTTGTGTACATGTGAAAAGTTACGCTCAGAGAGCGCTCAGTGAGCTATGGGGCGCCCAGCGCTGGTTTATATGCATTTGATCTTGCTAAAATTTTACACGAATTTTTCTTTCATCCATTAGCTCAGTTTGATCCCTAGGGACGCCCCATGAAGTGCTTGGAAATTTTCCTCATACAAATAAGGTCCACTCTAATGCTTACCTTGAGTAAAATGTTCAAATATTAATTCTCATTTCACAGATTTAAATTTAAAAGTTTCATTTTTGTTTTATAAAATTTACGAAAGTCAGGCCATTTTTAATTGTAAAAAACGTAATTTTTTATCTAAAAAATAAGAAGATTACTATAAAGAAGATTTTATATAAACCAAAATATTTGTAATTACTCTAGACTCACAACTGCATTCTTAGAGATAAATGGGAGCAAAGACGTTCAAAGGATGTAAATACTTTTAACACAAAACTCAGTTTTATTAATAGTCTAGTATGAAAAAAAAGATTCTTAGCCATAACTTTTGATTAGAAAAGATATTGGGATAATTTCTTAACATTAATTACTTTTTAAACTTGAATTTTTTGTAAAAAAATATAAAAACAACATTTTGGGGAAAAAAATTCGCGAAAAAAATCAAAAACCTTTTGTTTTGATGACAAAAATAGTTAAATAATTTTAACGCTTAACTGGAAGAATTTTCGCAAATAAAAACAATGTCAGATGAAAGGTAGTCAGAAGTGCATTTTTTACTTGATTTTATTTTAACAACAAAAACCATTTTTGAGTAATTTTTTTAGTAAAAAGTTAAAAATTTGGACATTTTTTGGGAAAAATCATAAAACATGTACACACTTTTATTGATCTTTTGAACAAAAAAATTAAATTAAGTATATTTATGAATAGTGGACATATTTGCATCGAAAATCCGATTTTCATATAGTTTTTTTCTCATTCTAAGGTAACGATGTCTTATGAAAAAGTTGTTGTACAAAATTTGTTGTACTAATGTTGTAGAGATAAATTTATAAATTCGTCAATCCGACGCTAACTTAGCAAAGACTCAAACCAAACTTTTTGATCCGCAAAAAGCTAAATTCGTACTTTTTGCTAAGTAAGAATTTAATTTTGGGAGAAAATTTTGTGCAAAGTACGAATTTAACTTTTGGGAGGAAATTAAATTCGTTCTTTTTACAAATACGAATTTAACTTTTGGGAGGAAATTTATTTCGTTCTATTTGCAAAGTACTTTTGATTCAAATTTAGGTTTTGGCACAATTTTGAGTGCAAAATTAGGACTTTGGCCATTTTTTAAAAGTAGTGAAATTGGCGCGATTGGTTTGAGTGTTCGCTAAGTTATCATCGGATTGACGAATTTATCTTCACGCACTTACTAGTGCTTACCAGTATTTTTAAATTTATGTACATGCAAACTTTAAAATATATCGTAATAAAAAACAATGGACTCGCCCCACTTTCAAAATAAACGGCTCATATGTTACAATAAGTCTTTTTCCGTACTAACTTCAAGTAAAGTTCGAGTAATTTAATTGAATGGAGAGTGACATTTTGCTTGTTATTCTTCTCTCTCGAGCTTGAAAAATGTGTAAAGAAACGCTTTCAAGCAACTTCAAGTTACTTGAATCGAGTACGAAAACAGACCTAATATTGATGAATTGCAACCAAATCTAAACTATTATTATTCCTACAAAGAAGTAGACACATTTTGGATATAAGATACTTTTAGTTAAAAATTTGTCAAAGATATTTTCGACGTAATATCATATTTTTCCAAATACATTTGAGTAATACTTAAGTATGGTTTTTATGAAATTCTAATGCAATAGAAAACTTACTGTGGTCGGCATAAATATTTTGACTAAAGCTGGCATCACATGTGTTCTCTGAATAAAATCTAACGGTAAACGATTATCTCTTATTGTGATATATTATTGTAAAAAAATGGTGTGAGGAGTTTAAATCTGACTAAACGAAGTCATTTAAGCTATGCTTTTCGAGGTAGTAAGTCATTCATTACAAAAAGAAAGAATTTCTTGGCGGCAAAAGTATTTTGATGTTTATGCAAGTTACGATTTGGTAAATAAAATCAAAGTATTTAATAAATTTTCAACTTTATTCAAATTTACTATTTATTTTAATTATTTTTTTATAAAAAAATTGGAAAAAAGGCGGAACTAAGTGTTAAAATGAGATGTGCAATCGTAGAGAAGCATAATTGTGGTATTTCTGTCAAGAAAATATGCTCCGAGTTACATTTGTCAAGGCAAACCGTTTACTATCAGATGAACAAGCACAAAAAAACAAATTCAGTGAAAAATATGCCACGTTCTGGCAGAAAACGTACCAGGTTATTGAACGGGAGTTCTCAAAGAACTTTGGTTTAACTCCAAAAAGCCATGAATTACAGATGGAAATTTTTTGTCAGAATCCAGTTAGCAAACGCACAATTCGCAGACGTTTTAAAGAATTCCGATTCGGTACATATTCTTCTAGGAAAATTACGTATATATCGCCGGCAAATAACATCAAACGACTAAAGTTTGCCACAGATTTTCTCTGCAAGAATATGAGCTTTTGGAACCATGTTTTGTGGACTGATGCAAGAACGTTGGAGTATCACGGCTCACCTAAGAAGAAATTTGTCCGAATTCAAAAGAAAACACGAAAAGAATATTTGGATGTCTTAAATGATCATGCATTTATATTTCGTGACAAACTTATTGGTGAGTCATTTATTTTACAACAAGATAATGCACCATGTCACAAGAGTAAGTTTATAATTAACTTTTTGAATCGAACTGGCGAATATGTTTTAAACTGGCTGCCACAAAGTCCTGATTTAAACGTTATAGAAAATTTGTGAGCCTATTTGTTTGCTTGACTCGGACTAGAAGTAAGACTATTTCTGAAATAAAAAGTCTTTGAGAGCCAATTCCGGCATATATTTTGAAAAATCTTAAGGAATCGGTATCTAAACGCATTCAAAAAGTAATGGAAGCTAATGGCGGATATATTTTTTTTATTAAATTGTCAAGTTTTTGTCATAATTTTTCTTATCTTTAAGCTTAGTTTTGCATAAAATTGAACTGTCAGAATAATTATGCCTTCATTGAGATTAAGTTTTTTTTTGATATGTTGTCCTTATAAATTAGTTTTTAAAAAAGTACATATTTTTTGTAAAATTTTAAGCGAATAAAAATATATTATTTCAGGTTTTCTTAAAATATTTTAAAAACTCAAAATATTTGCATTTTCTTTTCGTCAAAATAATTATGCCGACTACTGTATGTTGTTCTTAGCTAAGATTTTACTTAAGTTTTACTTGGGTACGATTAGTGAAAATGGACCTCGATATAAGGATAAATAGATAACACTAAATCCAATATTTAAAAACTCGGAATAAAAAGTCGGATAAACTGTTTTGGAGTTTTTAGCGCTTTTGAAAGGATTAGTAATAAAGAAACTAATTGACACTGCGTTTAATAAAAAAATATATCGATGATTTCATATCAATTCGACTAATTTTGAGCAAAATCTGACCTTTGTGTTTCCGATTTTTTTGAAACTTTGGAGGTTAGTAGTGCCTATAAAAATAACTAAAACTTTTTTTTTGCGAGAATATTTTTTTTTCAAAAGCTATGCGCTGTGAAAATATTAAAAAAACATAAAAAATACAATTAGCTCCTGTATTTAAATAGATGTAGTTCTGAAACCGTAAGTTGTACAGAAAAAAGTATTCATATGTTTTAAAGATCTTGAATTTGTCTTTTTGGTGGTATATTTTATTTGTAGTCTTTTTATGAAAAACTTGTTTAACTTGAAATTTTCAGTCACATTTTTCATAGTATTCGCAACAAATTTTTTATATTTTAGTGTAGTGTTGAGTTAAGGCATCAATTTTAAAGACTAACACACAATTTTAGGTTGAAGTTCCAACGATTGCTATTTTTAACGAATTTTTCCAAAAATGCCTACAAAGTATTTCTTGTTTTTACACCGAAAATTCCATATTTTCAAAAAATATCTTAAAAAATTTAAAAAAATAAAAAATGTTTGGTCTTATAAATTGTTGGCTTCATTTGAATACTAATGGATTTATTTGATTATAACATATATTATTTTTGATGTTCAATGGTATTACCATCAAAAAATGGAGTTTTCGGTATAAAAATAGGAAATTTTTTGTAGGCATTTTTTAAAAATAGCAATCGTTGGAATCCCAACATAAAATTTTGTGGTATAATGTAAAATTGATGCTTTAACACGACACTATATTAAAAAGATAAAAAATTTGTTGCGAAGACTATGAAAAATGAACTTGAAATTTTCAGGTTAAGAAAAATTATTTATCATAAAAATGCTACAAAAAATACACCATCAAAAAGACACATTCAAGGTCTTTAAAATTAATATATAAACATTTTTTTTCCTGTACAACTTACGGTTTCAGAGTTACAACTATTCGAATACAAGCACTTATTGTATTTTTTTAAGGCTTTTTATATTTTTCACAGAGTATATCTTTAAAACAAAATTTTGAATCCAAAAAATAGTACGCAGATATAATTCTGTTCAGGAGAACTATCCATCTAGAGAGTTTCATAATTTTCAAAAATAGTGACGTCAGAAACGTGGGCGATTTTACATGGAATCACCGATATTTTATTTGTTAATAAAATTCAAGTTCAAAGCTTTTTAGGAGTTTTTTTATAACATTATCAATTTAATTAAAAAATAATTAGAATTATGTTTTGGCTACGGGCCCTTTTCAAAGTATCCATAACAAATAAAAAAGACTAAAACAGTGTCGGGCAGCTTTGCACACTTGAGATTGTGCTTGTGCAGTAAAATATGTATTCATCTCACCTACAGAACGATCAAAGCTTCAGTGTTCAAGCGAATGTCAAGCAGGTAATATCTGCGCTTGCGTGTTCCTTAAATATATTATACTAGCTGAACCCGGTGTGCTTCGTTGCCCCCCTCGTTATAAAGTAAAATTAAAAGTATTTATATATTTACAAAAATTTATTTATTTAATTTTAATTTAATTATTGCAATGCTTCTCCCCTTTTTTTGTTGTAAACCAATTAGAATTCAGCACTGAAACGCATGTAATTTGCTTCATGCTCCCCCTTTTTATTTTTAGACCAATCAAAAAGCAGCAGTTACACAATCAGCTGTTTCGCAGTCAGTTGTGGGAGAATGAGAATGGGGTTACCCCACTCTCTATTTTAATTAACACATATTACAAAATCAGCTGTTTTGCAGACAGTTGTGGGAGAAAGAGTATGGGGCTACTCCACTATTTTAATTAATATGTATTTTAAATTTGAGGTGAAGCCGTTAACAAACATAGTAAAAAAGTAGGTGCAGAAGTGTGCATGGTCGAAAAATATTATCATGTAATAAGTATTCCTGAGTCAAAGCTGCACGCTGTGAAAATTTAAGATCGGTTAACAGGTCCAGCCTCCAATATATCGCAAACAAAGGGGCGTGCTCCGCTCACGTTTCTTTTGGTACGTATTTCTATTCATGCCAATACCGTATATAGCAAATACTGTCGCCGTTGGTCAAAAAATGCCCAAGATATGACGATTTTAAATTTTAGGTTATATGGGCGAGGCCACGCCCCTTTGTCCACTCACAACTTTATATAGTCAAGAATTTATTATTTCGTAAGAATATCCTACTGTGAAAATGTAATGACGATCGGTCCAGTAGTTAAGACTATATGACGATTTTTAATGTTCCTTAAAAGGGGCGTGGTCCCACCCACTTTTCTCCTGGTACGTATTCCTAACTATGGCAATACCATGTGTACCAAATATCATCGACGAAGTAAAAAAATGCCCAAAATATGGCGATTTAAATTTTTGGGTTATTTGGGCGGTGCCACGTGTCATAGTAACATGCTGTGAAAGTTTCAGGAAGATCGGTCTAAGGGTTTGGCCTCCTATAAAGCACAAACAAACAAACAGGCAGACAGACATTAATTTTTATATATATAGATTGAAAGCAGATTAATTATAATTAAAGTAAAATGGAGCGAAAAAGGGGGATTTGGTAATAAAAAAAATCTATGGCTACCTTACCTGTAGAAAAAAAGTATATAAGACTTTAGGTAAATACATATTACAAAAAAAGTATTTTGTATAGCAAACATTGTTAGTGGTATAAGTAAGTATCTGAATTAAAAAAGGGGACGGTGAAGTGGGCATGGTTCATAGTTATATGGCGAAGTTGACAGTATTAAGGGCAATGTACTACCAAATAAAAAATAATCCGTTGGAAGGAACAAATTTGTACAGAGAACAAAAAGTTTAAAACTTAAATTTGGCGTGAAAAGGGGCGTGAAAGGGGGCGTGGCGCAAGAAATGTTTATTTCTACCTCGCCTGGAGTATAATGTGAATACAATTTGAAGTAAATCTGTTAAAAACTATATGGGAGCAATTACATAATTTTAAAAAGTGGGCGTGGTCGGAAAAAACCCTATTAATCATGCCAGAGTCCCAGTTAAATGCTGTGAAAATTTCAGGAAGATTGGTCCAGAGGTTTGGTCTCCTATAAGGTACAAACAAACAAATAAACAAACACACATTCCATTTTATATATATAGATTATATCTGTGACGATAAGAAATATTAGCTTAAATCGATTTAAGACAGAACTGAGTTATTGATATAGTTGTGTTCCTATATATATCATTATGAACACACAAAATCTAGAACTACTAGCATGACCTTAGCCAAAGATATGACGCAAAAACAAAAGGCCCTTTCATATAACTTATATGGCGATTGAAAGCTTTGAAGCAAGATTTCTGAAAACTTTAAAATAAGACTTAAGCTGTTATTGCTCATCACCACAGATATAACGTAAGATTACACTGTATAAAATTTTATGTATGCAAAATTTTTGGAAGTATATATGAAAAATTTTTGTATTTTTAAAAAATAACGGCATGGCGCGGCATCAAAGAGGTAAAATTAAAATTATGCAATATAAGGCCAATATAAGGTAATTGTGGGGCATGCGATGGAGAAATTAATTAATTATTTAAAAGCGGCATTTCCACATATCATATCATATAGTGATCAGTTCCAAGTGCGTATAATGAAAGCATCTTACGCTGTCAGTTTGGCCTTGGCAAATCACAATAAGCAACATAAGCACAATAAAAAAACATATTTGTTTTTTACTATTAGCCTGCCTTATTACATTTCCGTCTGCTTATCTGTATTTCACATTATCCGTCTGTCGGTCTGTTTCCTTTTGACATTCCATCTACTACTTATTTATTTAATTTCGCAATACAAAAAACGAGCAAAAATATTCCATAATGCCTAGTAAGATTTCTGCAAAAAGCGCTTTAGCACTACTTTGTTTTCAGTGTAAGCTTTAAAGCGCTCATGAATACATACTCAAGATGAGAAAGTATAGGTGTGCAAAGCTGCCCGACACTGGACTAAAACAACCATAATTTTTTAAAATCTCAACAAGGTTTTAATCTTATATGAATTGACAAGTTGGCAGTTTTTATCTGTTGCACAGTGTTCTTTTCTCTTGTGCCAAACTCAAAACTGGTTATGTGGGTACAAAACTAAACTGTACCCTGATTAGAATATTGTATTGATTATGGCTAAAATATTGCAAAATAAAGCTAGTCACCGATCGAAGAATTATCATTTATTTCCAATTATTTAAACACATAAAATTGATAATTTATTTCATTTAACATTGCAAAATAAATTAAAACCATTCACTCCAGGCAACAAATAAATTATCAGCAATTGTTGTTGTTTAGTTAGTAAACTAAATTTAGCTCAAACAACAAACTGTTAGTCAAATCTTGTTGACATCAGAAACCGGCTGACTGTAAATTTAACGTATGAGACTCCGTGGCGCAACGGTAGCGCGTCTGACTCCAGATCAGAAGGTTGCGTGTTCAAATCACGTCGGGGTCAATTATTACAATTTATTTTTTTTACACCTGCAATTCTTTAGATAAAATTTTTGTTTTTAATAGACCACATGGCGGTTTATGGTTTTATCTGGCCAAGCAGTGTTTTTTTTATTATGCTGTGGTTATTCTTGCTGTCATTCACAAATCAATTTCAATTTTAGATTAATGCTACACAATGAAATAATTTATAAATGCTAATCATTTGAAGATGAGATAAACCGAAGATAAGCTTCGGGTTAGGTTGTTTTTGTGTCAGCAAAGAAAAAAAAAAGACGGCTTTTGTTCAATAAAGCAAAGTGGAGAGAATTGTTAATATTGTACCATTTGCCGTACTAAAGCCACATTGACGCCATATTAAATAGTGGGTCGGAATGCTTTTATTCGAATTCATGAATTGGCGCGTTAAATTAAAACAAATTTGTATAATATTCATAGTTATAATTTTTATTTCCTCTTAATGAAATTCCAAAGTTTTAAATAAATTTTAAAAAGTTGAGAGTTTTGATTTCTCTTTCTCAAATTTAAAAACATCAAATAAATAAACCATAAATAACTTTATATAGCTTTAATATGAACTAATAGCCGGATCAATGAATTCAAACAGTTCTTTAAATTTAATGCAAAAATTTCAAATTTTGTTTCGAGAAGACGTGATAGCGATTTTGCCAATGTCAGTTTCGAGACAGAGTTCAGCGTTAGACCAGGTGTATAAAAAAAATTAACAGGCCGTGTCACCAAATAAAACCTTAGCAACCTTTAATATTTTATGCAAAATATATTATGATTCTTCTAACATTAAAAATGTTTTAGAATATGTTTTAAAAATAAGTAGTGAAAGTTTATGTACCCAAATTTCTTATACCCCCACGTTTAAAAAACGTAATAGTGGTGTATTAACTTTGTCACTCAGTTTGTAACGCCAAAAGAGGCTCTTGGAAATCTTTGTGGCAGCAGTTCTTTTTGTTTTGAATACACTTTTCAATCTTTTTGAACTGTTCTCTTCTTCACTTATCACTTCACTTATAAACGTGCATTGAAAATTTTTACAAATTTTCTATTCAGGTCATGATTTAATTTCTATAGGTTGTCCAATCGTTCGACGTTTTCTCTCAAGAATGACGATATGCACCCGTAAAAATAAAGAGGTGAGCACAAGAGTAATTTCTTAATAACATATTATCACTCAGTTTCATAAATATCATGCTATTTTGTAGTACTATATAAACAAGGATACATTTCACTACTGCTTTTTCTACTACGTTTTCCACAACTTGTTTGTTTTGATTGAAAATTTTATTGAGTTTTTAAAAAGGTATTGACAATATTTTTTGCGTAAATCTATATTTAAATAATTAAAAATGTATACAGTACACATAAAAAAAACAATTTTTTAAATTTGATGAATATTTTTTTTTTGTTGACTTTATATGATTTAAATACAAATTCTAAATGTTTGATAGTTTAAATCATACTTGATTTTAAATACAAATTCTAGTTGTTTGACAGTTTAAAATCGTTTTATCGAGCTTAAGGTCAAAGTTAGAACAATTAATTGTTCTAACGAATTTTTCTAAAGAAACAACAACCACAACAAAGTTTTTCAATATGAAAGGAAAAAAAAAACCACTAGCAAATTGATTTTATTGTACAATTTCTGCGTGCTAAACGCGTCATCAGAAATCTTTGTGATTGCCCGTGCAAGTGCGTAGACGCACTGCACCATCGGGGCGATGAGATTTTGAAGCTTCAATTTCTCATTTTTTTCCTTAATTTCATAATGCCACATTTGTTGTTGTATTTCTGTTTTACTTTAGTTTCTATGCTTATATTATATGTAGTCCAACAGCCTGCTGGAAAGTTCTTAAAAAAGTTCTTAAAAAAGATCAAAGAACCAAGTGATGTGCCTTATACAAACAAGGTTTGGTCTTTGACCTGATAGAAGAGGTATAGATTTATTTAGAAGAATTGATTCGAACCATACGTGAATTATTGGTTAGGCAAAACAAACGGTGAAAGACAATTTGAATTACTTTTAACCGAGGCTAGTGTTATGCCTTAACCTCGGCAAGCATTTGCAGCCCTTAGTTGTTCCTGTCTTCTAATTCTAGATTTTTCACAATTTAGTTGTGGATTTTAAGTTTTCCATAATTCTTAAATGTAGGAAAGAACAAAGAAAGTGAAAAGAACCATGCCCGAGCCCGGATTCGAAGCAGGGACCTCTGGGTTGATAGTCTAGTGCACTCTCCACTAGACTACAAAGGCCGAAATAAAGTATTATTTTTTAGCTTTGAAATTACAATTAGTAAAAGAAGGGTCAGTTTAGAGAAAAATTTCATTGAAAACATGTTTTTTAATAAAGATGGAATGTTTTCGTGGCATTTTGCTTATAAAAGTGAAAACAGTGAAACCTTTGCCCGTGGACACCTTTCATAAGCGCACACCTCCCACAACCGGACAAAATTTCCTAGACAAAAGCTTTTCGTTACATTTTTAAGCAATCAACTACACAGTACAACATTTTTCAGTTCATTGATTGCCAACTCAATTCTGAGAACTGTATGTGAAATTAGACCCAAAAAGAAGAATTTCTACATCATTCGTTTTGTCTTCTTACCTGCCAAAATATTTTTAATATCGATTTGAAGTTAGTAACTATCGTATAGGGGAATTTTTCACGTTTTATGCACAACAATATTTGGAGAAAACATTGACACCTTTTTTATGATTCTGAGAATTAAAAAAAAAAAGGAATAAACAAAATAATAAATAAACCCACATTTAAGGGTGCTGATTATTTGGAAAGTTTTGCACAATTTGAAACGTACAAGTGCTGAATCAGGTATATAGCCAGCCACCCTTAAAATATGCGCCCATTTATAAGTACCTGGCAGTAAAATATTGAAAAATACGTAGTATTTATAGGTGTGCATTGATCGATTTTTGCCATTCAGGCAGTGCCGACGAGCGCGATGAGTGAAAGTGATTTTTCTCCAGTTTTTTAAAAGTGAATAACAACAAAACATAAAATATATCAATATGGAAAACAACAAGTGCCCAAATTTGGATGAATTTTGTTACGTTTGTGGTCATATCGTCCGAAAAATACAGAAAAAAGATCGAAAAAATTTGTTTACTGAGCAATTCAAAACCGCGTATTGTAATTATTTCGATGAAGCAGATTTAAGTGGTGCAAATTTTACGCCGAACACAGTGTGCAACAGTTGTTATACTACCCTTCTAAAATGGATGCACGGAAAAAGTAGAAAGTTGTCTTTTATAAAGCCAGTAATTTGGGTGGAAGACCTAACTGGACATGATGAATCCAGGTGCTACACATGCATAATTTTTCGTCCTGGATTAAACAGAAAACAATTGAAAGCAAAAGTATACACTGCTGCACTTACTGCCACACTTCCAGTGCAACGCCCTGCTGATACCGATGCACCTAAACCTCCGAGTGCGGATACTGTGTCCCTGCTAGCCGAAACCGTTTTCACCAATCCGAGCAATTTGGATGATGCTGATTGGACACCCGATATTGAAAATAATGGATCAGAACCGGTAACACAAATCGAAATGGATTACATTGTGGCTAAGATGGGACTATCACAACAAAACTCGGAATGGTTGACATCATATTTGAAGCGCAGAAAACTCACACAGCAAAATGTCAGCGCAACATCATACCGACAACGGCATGCTGATTTTCAGAAATTTTATTCTGTTGACGAAGCAAATACGTTCACGTACTGCCATGATATACTAGGCTTGTGGAAAAATTGGGAATGGTTTATATCGCTGGCGACTGGCGTTTATTCATCGCTGGTTCAGTTACCAGTTTGAAGGCTGTGCTGCTGCACAAAAAAAATAAAAAACCATCCATTCCATTGGGATTCAGCACAACTTTGAAGGAAACGTATGAAGCATTGGGCGAAATTTTGAAGAAAATCAAATACGATGAACACAAATGGAACATTTGTTGCGATCTGAAGGTGGTCAACATACTACAAGGGATTATAGAAAAGGGCGGATATCAAAAATACTTCTGCTTCCTTTGTAATTGGGATTCACGATACAAAGGAAATCAATATCAATGTAAAGATTGGAAAGGAAGAACTCCCGAGCTCAACAAACAATTAAAATTACGCAATGAACCTATGATAAAGGACCTGGATGATATTTTGTTGCCACCGCTCCACATGAAACTGGGAATAGCTGGGAAATTCGTTGAAGTGGTGGTCAAAAAAGTTAACGGCGCCTTTGACTGTTTGAAATCCATCTTTCCGAAACTCAGTGATGAGAAAATTAAAAACGGTACGTATCGTACTCTGTATTTAAATATTGTCATATTTAAATTTGTTAATTTCTATACATTCGCATTACCAATAATTTGTTCGTTTTTCTTATGTATTTAAAACAGGTATTCTCAATGTACCTGATATTCGGAAATTGATCAAAAGTGATTCTTTTACAAATTTGCTTTCAGAGAATCACGACCACCAACATGCATGGAACGCATTGAAAGAAGTAATAGAAGGCGTTCTAGGAAAGAACCGTGTCCAGTGAGAATAGATACAGCAACGAGTGGACAGGTTGCTGTATTATTTCGAAAAAATCGGTGCATCCATGACGCTGAAATTGCATTTCTTGCACCACCACCTCGATACCTTTTTGGCACAATCACCTCAGGAATTAGACGAACAAGGAGAGAGGTTCCACCAGGTGACCATGCCAATTGAAAAGCGGTTCAAAAGCAAAAAATTAGATGCATTGCTTGCGGAGGTTTGTTGGTGGAGTTCCACAATTATGCAGTTTGAAGAAAGCACCGAAGATGAAGACATTGAAATTGGTGGACACAGTGAAAGAAACACGCCCTTGAATAGTATGTGTATCTCGGATGACGATACAGACTCAGACCATGAATATGAACAACCTACGATGAAAACAAGATCATCAGAACCACAAGCGTCAACTTCTACAAGGATGGATATTGCCAATAATTGAAAAAATGTTCTAAATTTTGTTTTTATGTATATTATAATTGCGTATTAATTGCATATTATTTTATTTTCAATAAGTTTTTATAAATAATTTTTTTTTTGCATGATAATTTTTTAATTTTTATTTTTATTTTTATTTTAAGGGTGGTGGCTATAACTGCGTTCTGAAATTCATACCTGTACTCAATTGCGAATAAAAGCGAAACGCGTGCATCGATTTTCATGATCTTTGTCTCATTTTGCTCATAGGTTATGTGACTTTACGAAAAAGTAACTACACTTGAAACTTATTTCCGTTTTGTATTTTTTATGAATTAAAAAAAAAAAATATTTTTTTTCTTCATGCGCTTATTTTTAACTTGGAAACTGTTACTTTTATAGGAAAACAATATAAGAACAGATTAAAGGAATTGTAATTCTTAATTTTTTATTTCAACTAAATCGGGCTAGTGGTTGTCGAGCTATGTCAAACAACAGGGCCTAAAACGTGATAAATTCCCCTATACGATAGTACTAACTTCAAATCGATATTAAAAATATTTTGGCAGGTAAGAAGACAAAACGAATGATGAAGAAATTCTTCTTTTTGGTCTAATTTCACATAAAGTTCTCAGAATTGAGTTGGCAAATCATGTGTTGTACTGTGCTATTAATACATTTTTTTAACTCAAGTTAATAAAGGTTTTTAATATTTTTTGATACATACAAGAGAATTTTGTAAAATTTGTACAATTATTTTTTGTAACTAAATTTACGAAAATATGTACATCTTGTTATTCGTTTCTAAATAAAAAAATTGAATGTATATAATTTTTGAAAGTTTTCTATATGACCTTATTATTTATTATTATGTTAATTTTCTAATGTTTAACTCATTACTGCCTAATGGGTATTTAAATACCCAAGAAAGTGTTGGCACGTAAAAAATTGTAGCGCGAGCTATATGGAAGATATTTCGCTAAATTTTTTTTTATGGTAAGAAGACAGAATGGGCCTATATGAAAAAAAAGAACGGTCTAATTTTTCGCAGTTTACCTTAAGTTTAGTACAGGTGAAAATCGTGGTTTTTTTCTGTCGGAAAATGCTCAGGAAAAGTGCTGCCAAAAATATGAAAATGTAAAAAACGGTAAACGCACACCTTTTCCAGAAACCCTAAGGTGTCTTCTATGCAACTAAAAAAAAATGGCAGTGATATGTCAACAAACCTGGCAGTCACACCTGTTGTAATGAAAATGGGTATTTAAATACCCGACAGTCCATGGTGTGTACAAAAAATACCAATTTTTGCTATATGGAAAAATTTCATTTGGAGTGAATAAAAAGCGCATTTAAATCGAAATTTTTGTTGTTTTATTAAGAAAACATGAAGTTTATAAGTAATATACATAAGAAATATACATTTATTGAGATTTACTTATTTTAGTATTATCTGGTTCAACACCGTTGTGATAATTTAGGAAGCAAGTAGCGGGATGCAAGTTCACCTGGCACTTGAAGCAACCATATTCTGTTTTGCCACCGCATTGCGGACAACGGTACCGAGTTTTTAATTTTCCAATTAAATGATCGAAACGATCGTAACGCATTGCCATTTGCGCCCTGGAAGCCGACTTTCTGCCCGGGTGATGATAATGTGACTTCATCATAATACATTCACACACCTCCACTCGGAATTCGTGTTGTGAAATCACTGGCATCTTGTCATATTTGCGACAAAGGCAATGTATTTTCCACGCATTTACCATAGCCGCATCGAACGCATTTGTAATTAATGGCTAGTACCACTTCTTGCCCCGAATCCGAATTCGGTAATTGTTGATTGCATTGTCAAAAAGATCCACACCTCCCATGCGATGATTGTATTGGTTGATCAAGTGGGGCTGCTCAATCATAACCATTTTTCGTTGCTTGCGATCATACCTTTTTGCGCGGACCATTGGTGTATGGCTTAGAAAATTTGATAATAAGGTCACGACCTAAAAGAAAAAATAAATTAAAAAAATTAAAAAAATGGAATATTTCTGTGTATAACTTACCGAATTATCGTTCCAACGCACCGCGAGAATAGAATTATTCTTATCGAAACAAGAGTCAGACGTCCCGCGAGGCTTTTTTCGCATTTCCTTGACGTTCACCAATGGAGCATGATTAGTCCGATTATCACGAACAGTTCCCAAAGCAAAAAATCCATCTTTCGACAAACGAGTCATTAGCTTGTGACTTGTAAAAAAGTTGTCAAACGTAACGTTGTGCTTGGCGCGGGCCTCTAGATGTGACAGAAGCGATAGGACAACCCTTTCTCCTAGCCCAAAACTTGGGTCCTCCTGTTCCGATGCACCAGCGTATGGAATAAGCTGATACAAGTAACCTTCTGCTGACGTCAAACACCAATACTTATAACCGAAACGGATTGGTTTACCCTTGATAAACATTTTACACGAATGCCGGCCGTAGTAGGTAATCATTTGTTCATCAATCGAAAGGTTGTGAGAGAATATACCGAATTGAAGGAATTTTTTGTTTAATAAATCATTCAATGGTGCGACTTTTGCAAATTTGTTTTTCGGATCCAATGCTGAGTTGTCACACACGTGGATGAAACGTTTGATTCGTTTGAATCTGTCCCTCGAAATACATTCTTTAATTAGTGCGCATCCTAACGATTCTCGATTTGACCAATAATCATGTGCATGCGGCATGGTGTGGTATCCGGTGATATATAGAACTCCCAAAAACGTTTTCATTTCGCTTCTTGTTGTAATGAACGATGGACAATTGTTTGCCGCAGCATATTCGTTGGTGGAAGTTACCAACAGGTTCAACACCTCCTCATCGATTCGGGGTCTTTTTGGTGCCTTTCCGAATTTCAGAGTTGATTTACGGCCACGACCACTAGATGTTGAGGCCACCGGCATATCATCTTCTTCGGGTGGATTTATGGCGTCCTTGTTATCATCGTCAGCGCCAGATGGCATGTGTTTGTTCCCATCAGCGTAAACACACTCCATTTCGAACTGTCCAGCAATCTCCCGAGGCAGCTCGGGGTCATCGCGCAACAATTGAACATTTTCCTCCAAGTCTTCATTGTCACTAACAGCATCGAAGTCATCGGGTGGCGTTATGATAATATCAACCGCGTCTGCGTATTGGCCAAATACCTCTTCTCCATCACTTTCTTCATCAGACCAACCATCTAAAATAGCCTGCAACTCGGTAGCAGTGAGCACTTTCTGTCGACGAATCATTTCACGGATTCAAACGATAAATTACAATCAAATGACAAACAAATTAATCACAAGAACTTGTCAAGCAAGAAAAATATAATTAATAATTCAATGCCACCTCGTAGAAAAGATAATTCAAATAAAAATACGACTGTTTCACATTAACATAAAATCTTCACACCAAAGCCTGTCGGGTATTTAAATACCCATGTCATATCTCAGGTGTATGCTAAGGTAACATTTTTTTTATTTTTTCTGTCAACTTCTATGGTCCCACGGGAGCACATTTCAGCATTTCATCAAAATCGTACTAGCCGATCTATGGGCAGGCTTTAATGGGTTAAAGACAAATTCTAAATGTTTGATAGTTTACCTTCAAATACAAATATCAAAAATTTAGAATTTGTATTTAAATCATAGAAAATGTACTTAATTTTTTTGATCCCTCGCACAAACAGACAACTTCCATATTTAGACAAAAATACAACGACCATCAGTGTCTGGTTATGGGGTGTGTCACTGTATATGTGGGTAGTTCCGCCAAAGTTCCTTTTATTCTTTTGTAAAATGCATAAATGTAAAAATAAAACTGAAGCTCGAATTATGGTTTCTTTATACTATTTGGCCATAAAGTTAGTTAAAATCGCTTGAGGCCACACGGTATTACGTCCTGAAATTGATTTGTAAGCATTTTGTGTTTTTGAGTGGTTACAGGAATGACGTACAATGTCAGCAATGACGGTTACAGGAATGACAAAATCGTCTTTACTTGAAGATTGCAGACATCAGAAAAAACTAGAACACTTTTTCGCACGTTTTAAATTCTTTAATGTGTTAACTTACTTCCATTTTAGTCTATCATTAACTGAATACACAGTTGGTTACAGAAATGACAACTTGTTTTAAAAAATATTAATAATATAACAAATAAGTTTAGCAGAAACCATTTGTTAAGTCGGAAACGTTAAAGATGTTAAGATGAATCATTTTGGGAATGAGTTCTAACAAGTACCAAATTATTTTTGTTTTGCAGCTTCAAAGTCTAAAAGCAGCCCTTTATTAATAAAAAAACCAAAATTTTGTAATGGGGTTGGTAGAGATTTAAAATACTTCAAAGGTTCTGAGTAGCAAATGTATCAAAATTAACTGAACTGAGTACTGGTTAAGCGAGCTATTAAAACCACAGGTTTTTAGCTGTAGAAGTTTGTCAACTGATTTTCACATATCAGTTTAGCACTGGATTATAAAAACCTTTCAGCAGATGCGTTCACATCAACAGCTGTTAACTTTAACAATTAAGCATTTTAGGAGGACTTGTACCAAATAAATTGTACCTTTATTTTTTACAAATACCGCAAGTTGAAGTCATTATTTTTTAAATAATTAAAAATTACAATTCGCATTTTGTAAATATAAAATATAAATATAAAAAAGCCGGCTCGCTACAAAATTTGAAAACAATTTTCACGAATAACTACACTATGCGACAGCCATTCTGATCTGCGTTAAACATTGAGCAATCCTTATTTAAAACAGGAAGCTGATTCCAAATATTAGATTAAAAAATAATTCTGTAACACCGTTTTTAAGTTATCAATAATTCATTATTTTTAGTGAATTTCAAAAAGGTGATCCCATGCTATTGCAAATATAACATATTGTTTATTTCAAAACGAATACTTTATAAATTCTTACCTTGTAGAGCCCCATGTGTTTCCAGAAAGTCAAGATTTAAGAAATTTTGTATTAATAGATTTTTTTCTATTTTCAATCTATTCTATTTTCTATTGAAAGGTATTTCAATTACCTTTAATTAAATATACTACTTATTAAAATCAATTCATAGAAACGTGTCTTATTTGCAATTATGTAGGAACACTTTTCGAAATTCACTAAAAATAATAACATATCGATAACTTAAGAACGGTATAACAGAATAATTTTTGAAGCTAATATTTGAAATAAGAGTCCCAATTTTCATCTAAATTGACTGTCCAAACTTTCAAATCAGAATATTTCCGAAATTTGTGGAGCAGTGTTATCAAAGCAATAAATATATATTAAAAACGCAATGCACACTTGTTTTTTCTGCCAACAGTCATATTTAGAAATAACTACTTTAAAAAAAAATGCACAACGAAACACTGAAACATAACTTATTTTAGAGAAGAGCACAACACCCCGGTTGTCATTTATATATGAGCGAGAAAATATTTTTGTTTTCATAGTTACGTGTGTTGTCAAACGAATGGACTGACTACCTAGAGTAATTAAATCTTGGTCGGGTAGTTTTTCAGATTTTTTATTGTTTTGCGAGAGAATTTTTTCTTACTTTAAAAAATTTCTTACAGGCAAATTTTTTCTGAACAAGTACACGAACAGACCTAATGTTGTTTTATTTGTTATATTTTCGGCCAGTAGTTGTATGCGTTTCAATCTTATTTTTAGTGTAGAGTAGTGCTTTTGGAAGACCTTCGTCATCAAGAACCCTCTTAGAGTGCTTTCTATTGTATACCTAAGGCATATTTTACTAAAATGATAATAACAAAGAGTATAATAAAGATAAAAATTTATGTACAAATTGCTTAAAATAATAAAATCAAAATGTTTTTCTTAGATTATATCATAAAATAATAAGTTTTCAATAACTTTTCGTTTTAATACGTTTCTGTGAAGATGCCTATATAGCTCTCTATAAGCGGGATTCACTGATGTCGTTCAGAAAGTTTTCTGCAAAAATTTAAATTATTTTAATCAAGTCAAAGAGCGTGCAGCAAGTTTTGGTAACTCTCTCATTGAGTGTAAAGTGAGATAAAGCTCAATAACTTCATATAAAAAAAAATGCTAAAGTTGCTGAAGGTGGTCAGTGAATCCGCCTTGTGCTTCAACACATAATTAGGGTATTCACAAGGTGTCCTATCATGTCATTATCCCTTTCGGACCGTATACGCACAATTGTGCGGGTAGGTTTAAGGCCCTATAATTTCTTTAATATATGACGTCATGCGATCAGACCGCAAAAAAACAACTGTGTATGCTCTGTCTTTGTTGATCATTGTGAAGAACCGTTATAAGTTTTTGGTTTTTCTCATTAATTTCGTAGTTTCAGCTGTGTACTTTGCGCAATTGTAAAAATGAGTCGAAAGGGTAAGTTTGCATATAAATTAAAATTATTTAAATTGTGGAATCTTTTATCAAACAAGTGTTTTCAATAAGAAAACATATTAAATATTGCATGCAAAGTGTAACTTCGTGATTATTTTGCAATTTTTGATATTTTTACGTCAAATTTGTGTGAAGTGCTACAATTGTGCGTGTTAGGCCTATATTATAAAAATATGTTTCCTTTTATTGCTCTTCTTCGCAGGCAGATTAACTGATGACGACATCTTAGTTGAACTTTTAAATTCCGATCTGGAAGATTTTAGTAGTGATGATGAGTGTGTGGATGCAACTTGGGAATTACCCGTTCTAACAAATGATTTGGCAGACCAGGAAAGTGACAATGAAGAAGAGGTAAATGCACTATCAGACAGACCACCAGATGTAAGTGAAATTGCCAATCGTCGTGATATTTGGCAAAGAAGGCCTTTTGAGATTCAGTTGGAAAGCAGTGAAACTGTAGTAACAAACACACCTATAGAGACCCCTTATCATTATTTTTCCATGTATTTCAATGATGAGATTTTGGAAAAAGTTACTGAGTACACAAACATGTACCATTTTGCCGAGAAGGGTAAAGCACTGGGAGCATCCGTAGCCGAAATGAAACATTTTTTTGGTATGGTCATTGCAATGGGCTGCATTCGATATCCAAGGCTACGCATGTACTGGGAGAAATCCACAAGACTCCCTATTGTAGCTGATACTATGAGTCGTGATCGCTTCTTTCTCTTGCGCATGTGTCTGCATGTGGTGGACAACAACGAAGTAACCGATGCAGAGAAACAATCAAACGTGTTTTGGAAAATAAATCCGTTACTTGAACGAATTAGATTTGTTTGTAGAAATATTCCAAGAAAATGCAACGCTAATTACTCAATAGACGAACAAATGATACCATTTACTGGTCGGTGCCCTGTTAGACAAAGTCTCCCAAATAAACCTAGAGGAGTGGGATTGAAAAACGAAGTTTTAACAACCTCCGAGGGGCTGGTCCTTGATTTTGAGATTTCTCAAGGCGAGACTACACCACTTCCATGCTCGAATTTAGGCATTGGACCAGGCTTTGTTTTGCGTTTGGCTGAAACACTTCCTGAAGGTTCCAAACTGTTTTTTGACCGTTATTTCACGACAATACCACTACTACAAGCTCTGCTGAAACGTGGAATCTATGCTACTGGAACAATAATGAGGAATAGAATAAAAAACGTACATTTCACGAATGAGAAACACATGAAAAGGGGTGATATGGAGGAATTTTGTCATAGTGAAGACAATATTGTCGTGGTGCAGTGGAAGGATTCGAAATCAGTAACTCTTGCTTCTTCAACTTACGGGTGTGGCCCAGTTGAACACGTGAAACGATGGGAAAAAAAAGAAAAAAGGTATGTGGAAGTTCCAGCTCCTAGAATCGTCAGGGAGTACAAGTGTATGGGCGGCGTTGATGTTTGCGATCAATTAATGGAATCATACATGTCATTTTTTAAAACTCGAAAATGTACTTTAAAAGTTTTTATACATTTCATCGATCTTACCTGCTGCAACGCCTGGATGCAATACAGAGATCATTGCAAAATGAATTCTGAACTTCGGAAAAATACACATGACTTGTTAAGTTTTAAAATGGCATTAGCTAAACAGCTAGTAGCTATAGATAAAAAAAGAAATATTGAATATGAATCTGACGACGAAGATGAAGAACCCCAGAATGTTGCCAAAAAATATCGTCCATCCATGCCAAGACAAAAGACTTGATGGATACAAACACTGGCCACTTGAGCATGATTTGTCATCAGCAAGATGCTGCCGACGTGAAGGATGTAATTCAAGAACGCGTACATATTGTTCAAAATGTGAAGTATATTTATGTCTAAGTAAAAAAACAAAATTGTTTCGTAAAATACCACACTGAAAAATAAAAATAAATAATATTGTCTCAAAGAGATTGATTTTTTTATTTGGTAATTAAACCGGAATGCAACAATTGTGCGTATCCTGAAAAACAAGGATAAAGGGTCTTACTTACAAAACTTAATATCTTAAGAAGTTCTATGTACACAGAAATATCAGAATTCAAAAATTAAGACAAATCTATCACTTGGATCGGCAATAGGTCGGAAAGGGTTATGTCCTAAGATTTTATACTAGCTTAAACATTTTATTGTAGCCTTCTCAATAAAAAATTACTAATATATTACAACTCTGAACGCTATAAGGGTATTCACAAGATGTGCTATCATGTCATATTGCTATATTGTCCTAAAATTTTACAACTAAAATTGACAAGATAAATAAATGCAAATAAGAAACAGCAGTTTGATAACGACACTTAAATAAACATAGCTTTCAGAGTTGTAATATATAAGTACTTTTTTATATGGAAGGCAACAATAAAATGTTTAAACTAGTGTAAAATCTTAGGACAATATGACATAATGACATGATAGCACACCTTGTGAATACCCTATATGTTTATTGAAGTGTCGTAATCAAACAGCTGTTTCTTAATTGTACTTATTTATCTTGTAAATTTTAGTTGTAAAATTTTAGAACAATATGACATGATAGGACACCCTGTGAATACCCTTAATTCTTTTAATGTAACCTGACTTCATAACTGATAAGGGGTCGTCCATAAACTACGTTACCAATTTAGGGGGGGGGAGGGGTTTTGAAATGCACTACGATAAGTAACGGTAGGGGGGGGAGGGGTTTTAGATATTGTAACGTTACCAAAAATTAAAAAAATCGACGAAGAACCTCTAATTAATAACACAATCATTTCAAAAATTTTTAACCTTACATGTTTATGTTTGATCGTCTAAATTGATGGTTAACTTTTGTTTCAACGATTTCTTCCACCACCTTTTCCCTCCACACAGGAACCTTTTGGTATTCCTTCACCATCTCTTTGCTTTTCACCGTCTTTGCTTTTGCGACAGTCTTTGGCGTTAAGGCCTGAATGTTCTTGATCAAAGGAGACACCGTATGACATGTACTGTCTTTCTCAGAAAGAAGAAATCGGTTCAAGGTCGTGTCCTACCTGCGGCTTGTATTTCGTTTTTAAAACTTCTATGAATTGCCATAAGTTTGTATTGTATCGTTTACAATAAATTGGAATAAAAAATACTATTTAAATAAATCAATTTTCAGAAAGCATTTACACAAAAACACAGAACTTGGTGCAGCTCGGGTGCAGCCTTTAAGGGTACTCTGTCAAAGACCAGGTGAATTTCTTTGCGCTAGAAATGAGGATTCACCTGAATGGGTCGACATAGAATCCGATGAAAAATTCTTTTTTGTAGAATCCTCAACAAAGCTACCAGCTTCTTCTATCCCAGTGATTGAGAGCATCGAATCTTGGATCGCAGATGGAATAGCTTTTACAGATGATATTAATTATTGATTTTTTTCCAATTGTTCCTTTAATGTATCTAGTCATACTAGTCACTAATACTAGTGAAAATTGTCAGAGCTAGTCAAAATATATAATCGAATGAATTAATTTCATATGTCACGTTACTTTAGGGGGGGGGAGGGGTTTTGAAAAACACTACGAAAAGTAACGCAGGGGGAGGGGGGGTAAAAAAAACCGGAAAATCAGTAACGTAGTTTATGGACGACCCCTAATACATGTTTTCAAATAAGACATTCAAGTATTTGTAATCTTATATTACTAATAAAAAAAATAAATTCCCAATTTTCTGCAAACTTCTTCCATATATTTAGTTTTATTTTGAATGAAAATTGAGCTTTTTGATACAATAAAGAAAACGGCTGAACCTGTTATAAAGAAATATTTTTCTGTCAAAGAGGTAGTATATTTATCTTTTTTATCTTTATCTTTTTCTTTTATGGAAGCTTTTTACCATTTTTAGGGAATTTTTGGGATCACATTTAGAGAAAAGTATTCTCTGGAGCAAAGTCAATACCATTTTTCTCTAAATATGATGCCTTTTTTCTCATATTCGGTTAAACTTTTTTCTGAGTGTAGTTTTAAAAAAATATACTACTTTTATTTCACTTTTATTTTTTCTGATTATTATTCTTCATTTAATTTACCGTTAAATAAAACAAACCACAGAGTGTTCCCTTGAATAAAAGTGCTCAAAAAATAGTTAAAAGTTAGTAAGGTC
Organism: Dichetophora obliterata; assembly: GCA_963920525.1. Lineage (NCBI taxonomy): Eukaryota > Metazoa > Arthropoda > Insecta > Diptera > Sciomyzidae > Dichetophora > Dichetophora obliterata. The sequence continues at coordinate 108,203,672 of OY986439.1, read as the reverse complement.
AGTGATCATCTGAAAAGTTTTATTTTTCGTAATTTTCTCCATTTTGGGAAACTTTTCTTAAAAATTATATATAATTTCAACATGATTTTTTAGGTAGCAGTCAGGGCCGGATTAGCCATGTCGGGGCCTATAGGCAATGTAATTTTCGGGGCCCCTTTACCATTTTCTAACGCCTTCAAATAAATTTTTTCTACCACAATTCAACTATATTCATAATAACGCAACTAATACCCCTACGCGTACTATGTCAGGGGTATATTAACTTTGACACTCTGTTTATAACGCTTATAAGGAGGCGCGGCAGGTATATAAAAGCATATATATTCTTGATCAGCATTACATCCTGAGTCGAATTCGCCATGTGCGTCTGTCTTCGACAAGATTACAGCCGCAATTTTAAAGCTGTCGTATTGATATATGGTATATCTGCTTATATTCAAATAATGAAGATCGAGCTCTAGAATGAGCAAAAATACAAAGTCACTTTATCAAAACAATACAATCTCTAAAAACGCCACAAAAATGCTGTAGTGACTTGTTATTTCGTAAATTAGCTTTGAAGTAAAATTTACACCATATATTTGAAATTTATACTCCCATACAAAGTGACTTTAACAATATGGTAAACTCTTTTTAAATGCCACAGAACTAATGAAATGTCTTCAAACTTTGCACATTAGCTTTGGTTGCAAAAGTTCACCATATATTTGAATTTTGTTAAAATAGCGTGAAAACTATTCCTACCTCCACTCCTAACTCCATGCAAACTAAATAATACAAAATGGTAAAATCTCTTCAAATGCCACAAAAACTAATGTATTAAATTTAAATTGTGCGCATAAGCTTTGGTCTTAAACATTCACCATATAATTCAAATATGTAAAAATGCATTAATGCAATTTAGTGGCAATGGAAAATTTTAATAGTAATAAAAAAATTTGCATTATCACTAAAATTTAAATGGTAATGGAAGCAATTTACATCACCATTAAAATTTCGGTACTCTTGCACCGAATTTCAGTACCCTAATGGCAATATTAACTTAGATACAGTGTTTTAATAATAGCGAGATCCCCTTTTCCGAATTCCGCCCACTTTATTCATCTTGTTTTATAAAAATCATACCCATTCGTGTAACCAATTTTACTACCGTAGTGTTAATATTATTCAAGATACAATTTTTTTTTATATTGTGTTTTCTACGCCTCTTTCTCTAACAATGCCCACTTTCTAGAAAGTAATTTTTCAAAATTGTGCGTACTTCTGTAAACAATTTTTATTTTTTTAATATTTATTTATTTATTTATTTTTATTTATTTATTGGCCAAACAAGGCAATGCAAATTACTTATTCTAACTTATTCTAACAGGTTTTGTTTACTTATTACTAAGTTTTTTGTTTTTCTTCTCCCCTTTCCTTGTTTTTATTTTATTTTTTATTTGATGCTCTTAGTGGGCATACTCCGCCCACCGGATTGACATGATTTCAAAAACCATGTCAAAACTAAGAGAAGAGGAGGAAAACAAGAGAGACTATATACACACTTAAGATACGATGTATATATATTATTCTTAAAGACTATAAGGACGTAAATGGGAGATTTGGAGAGGGATGTTACAGAATTTTGATTTATTAAACTAAATGCTTATACATATAAATCCATACATGTATATAGTTTATCTGAGGCCTGTGTTAATTCTGATTACTGAGTGATTTATATAGGGTTTGCTTGAAAGAGGATTTGGACATAGAAGGTGAGTAGTATATAGAGATATTATTAAATTGTCTGCAACACCGATTGATGGGTTCATTATTAGCATATGTAGTTTGGTGCTGATATTCAGTTAACAATCGAGTATGCCTAGTGCGCCTATTTGGATCGTTAAAGGAAATCATATTAGAAATATATTCGCTGTGAATAGCACCATTAATTACATCAAATGTGAAGCATGAGCCCAATAACGATCTTCTTGTTGATAATGGCATCAAATTTAAAAGGCTAAGTCTATGTTCATATGATGGAAGGCTACAATAATCATGGGGGTTGTACATATCTCTAAGCGCGTATAGTAAGAACTGCTTTTGAATAGACTCAATTCTTTCTCTATGGGAATCGAAAGATGGATTCCAAATTATGCATGCATATTCAAGTATTGGGCGCACTAATGCACGGTACAAGGATGTAGTGACCCATATATTCTTGAATTCATTTGCACGCCTTTTTATAAAACCGAGCTGTTTGCTGGCCCTGGACACAATTTTATCATAGTGCAGATTAAAGCGCATCTTGCAATCTAAGACAACTCCAAGATCCACTATATGGTTGACCCTTTTTAGCTCGATACTATTGAGGTGGTAGGTATGTAATGTTACGTTGTTTTTACGAGAAAAGCTAATAACATTGCATTTATTGACATTAAGATGTAGTTTATTTTGAAAACACCATTGCTCAAGAGACAACAATTTTGATTGCAAAAAATTTACATCTACATCTGATTGAATTGAATAGTACATTTTTAAATCATCTGCATACATAAGATGTGGGATATCGTTAAGAACTTCTGACAGATCGGATATGAATATGTTGAAAAGAAGAGGACCAAGATGACTACCTTGCGGAACTCCCGAGGAGACTGCAATTTTTTTCAATAGAACTCCCTGGAATTTAACAAACTGGGATCTGCCGTTTAAATATGATTTTAGCCAACTTAGTATGGACCCTGCAACACCAAATTTTTCTAACTTATATATAAGAATGTTGTGATCAACTCGATCAAAAGCTTTACTGAAATCAGTATAAACAGCATCTATTTGGAGCCCTTTTTCCATTTTGACTAAAACATCTGATACCATAATCATGAGAGATTGACACGCTCCTTTCTAAAATAACACCCACTTTTAGATGGGCACCTCCGTATTCAAGGTTTCCTTCTGTTGACAAAAAAGTACGGCAATCGGACAAAGGCGTTGGGAGTTATCGATGTACGTTAGAGTGGAACGATTTTTAACCTCACCGGCTTCATATATTTTTAAATACTCCTTGTTAAAACAAATTCTTCTGCATCCTTAGTTTTTTTCTGCGACATAATTTTTGACTTTGTCCGAGGGTTTTGTAATTCATTGCCATATTTTTTTCACTGAAATTTTTTTTATCTATAATCGATAAATGAACGTTCCAATTTTTTTGATGCAAGCCTCTCAATTAAGCCATAATTTACAATCTGTCATGAGTTCTCTATAATATCATGTACGCGTTAGAAGATATTCGGGTTCAAAGTTCACCGAAATCGGTGATTCGCGAATATCGCCGCTCCTCTATGTCGGACATAAAATCTTCTTACGGCTTAATTGTAGATCTGATAATTACCTTCAAAAATGCCATCAACAGTTTAAACGTAAAAGCCACAGTTTTTATGCTATAAGACTATTTACTTCTAAATGTGCAAAGTAGAAATTTCTTACTATGAGCAGATTTTGAACTTTAATTATAAGAAGGTTATTGACAGAATTTTAATATTTGTTTGTTAATTTATCAGTTCGAACATTTACCTCCAACCAAACACATTGTCTATTAAATGTATGTATTTAAAATAAGTACTGTAATCATAAAAGTAATATCTGTTATAATAAAAAATTTCTACTTTGCACTGTTTAGACATAATTAGTCTCATAGTGTGGAGACTGTTGGTTTCACGTTAAAGCTATGCGAGACATTTTTAAAGATAATTATCTGATTTACAATTTTGTTTCAATCATTTTTTATGTCTGACACAGAGAAACGACGATATTAGCGAATAACCGAATTTGGTAAACTTTGAATCCGTATAACTTCTAGCGCGTACATGGTATCATAAGGAAATCATGACAAGTTGTTAATTATGACTTAGTTAAGAGGATTGCATCAACAAAATTGGAAAGAAAATTTGTCAATTTCAAATTAAAAAAAATTTCGGTTAAAAAGAAATATGAAATGAAACACAAAAACCCTCAGGAAAGTCAAAAGTTATGTCGTAGAAAAAAACCAATGATGCAGAAGAATTTGTTTTGACGAAGAGTTTTCAAGAATATATGAAGCCGATTTTTTGCTTCCATACATTTCGTTCCACTCTAATGTACATACATTAAAAAAAAGAAGGTCATTGAGGCTACAAATCTTCAAATTAAATTTTCACTCGCTGAAACATTTTCAATTTTTTTTTTCTCGATGCGAGGGGCCCCAAAGCAGTTGCTTACACTGCCTTATGGATAATTCGGTCCTGGCAGCAGTACTAGCAAACAAATGAACAAAGGGAATTTCAAATAGTTGATTACAAATATTTTTTTTTAAACATGAAAAAACTTGAAACTCTCACAGCTTGTAAATAGATTAAGCCTTATAAGTCATAAGCCTTAGTTTAACTAAAATAATAAGTGTACAAAAAAGTTATTACCGCATTTTCAATGGAAAACAGTCAAGTCAGTAACCTCCTTAAATAAATGGACTTCGATTTAAAGCAAACAAACAGATAATAATTTTTACGTTTTTGAGTTTTCCCCGCATTAAAAGAACTATATAATATATATATAATATACATTCTCAAGATTTTCAATATCGATCACGCTTTCCTTACCAGTAAACAAAAATGTAAATAAAAGCAATATTTTTGAGATTCTTAAACAGTGTTTTTTTATCAATTAGGACCAATTTTTCAGTGCGAGTTTAAACTCTAGTCAAATTAAACCGAGCTTAACTTACAAAAATTGGACGTTTAAACTCGGTTTAACTAGATATTTTAGCATTCGTTGAAGTTAAATTGACATAAATTATCATATAATGTGTTTCTTTTTTGCCTAAACCGAGTTTAAACGTCCAATTTTGGTGAGTTAAGATCGGTTTGATTTGACTAGAGTTTAAACTCGCACTGAAAAATTGACCCTTAGATATTTTATTTTATAATGTCTAAAATTACATTAAAAACGTAATTTCATTTGGTGTTAACTGTCTTAAGAACTAATAGTTGCATTCACACCGCGTGATCAATTTTGTGAGTTTGCGTTATAGCGTTTATTATTTGGTGTAGCCACCACATGCCTTTATTACTGCGTTTATTCTTCGTGAGAATAAAAATCAACTAAATTTTTACAAACACTTGGAGGTTAATCTTCCCACTCATTCCGACCTTACTCCAAAGCTCTTCTACGGTACCGCTATCTCCTGCTACAGATCTCTTTAGTATACCTAAAGATACTCGATAGGATTCAAGTCCAGTGATTACGGAGACCATAAAAGTGAATCAAATCCTTTATCGTGAAGCCATTTGTTGGTTACTTTCGCTGTGTGCGATCCGAAGATCGTTATCTTGTTGAAAGACGACTTTTGAGGCACTAGCTTGAAATTTTTGCAGCGATCCTTTCAGGTGACCTTCGAAAATCTCTATGTAAGATTGTGATGTCATGTGTCCTATTATTCTGTGGAGCTGTCCAGGTCCAGGAAGCAGGAGCCTCCTGCAAACTTAAGCGTTGGCTTAATATGATGAGGTTGTATTGTTCCACCAGGACTTTTCCATACCCACTCTCTACCATCGGAGTCCAATCGCTTGCTTTTTGATTCGTCCGACCAAATCACATGTGCCCAGTCATCGCAGATCCAATTTGCATACTTTTTTGCAAAATCTAGCCTTAGTTTTTGGCAACGCTTTGTAAGGAGTGGTTTTTTAATTTTTGCTCATCCTCGTAGACCAGAACTACATAGCGTATGACGAATAGTTTCTGCTGAAATGGTGATGTTGTCATAGCGTTGCAAGGAATGTTGGATTTGAACTGCATTTTAAAATTTTTGAGACCTCAGGTCGCGTAGAATTTGACGATCTTTCCGAAAGAAAGAAATCATTTTCGGCCGGGTGAATTTTGCTGCGATAAATTTAGCAAAGTCTGTCGAAATTTGCTGATGGCACCAGGAGATATGCCAGTTGACGATGAAATTTGACGATATCGTACACCTTCTTTAATCTTTATATCCAGCAATTTTAATTCTTTCTTAGATAATAGCTTGTTATTAGCTCCCATAATGTTTTGCACGTTTTAAGTAGTATTTTGACTTATTCATTTTTATTGCGATAATTTCTGTTATTTCGACACTAAAAAAAAATTCCAATGTCTTTTGCATAACTGTCCTCAAACGCGATTGAAAAACGATTAACCCTTTTCCTATATTGTATCTATATAGACACACTCAACTTTGGGGACATCTAAATATCTCCAGGTCAGAAAATCAATTTAGTTTTCAACTGAATATTGTTTTCTTGAAGTGTTAGGAAGCATTTACATTAAAAATATTTTAGGTTTTTTTTTAAACTGAGAAAAATATAGCATTTTGAAAAAAATGCCTTTTTTAATATTTTTTTTTCGTGAAAAAGAGGTTTTTTATTTAAAAATTACAAATATATGTGATCATATTTTTTTTAACTGTGTCAAACATTCACCAATTGTTCATTTCAACATTATGCATTAAAAGTTTGTTAATTTAATAACTGTAAAAGCGTGGGGGATTTTTTAAACATTAAAAGTATCCATATGGATACAAACGTAAGTTTTGGTTGTAAATGGCGTACACACAAGACAAACTAAATCAATTAGCGTTTGAGGCTGCTAAGGTAAAGACGTTTATTTTAAGCTCCACTGAAGTATACATTCGATTGAAAAAATGTCTAGAAAATTAAAAGACCCTGAAGTTGAACAAATTTTAACTAGTTTCTTCGATTGCGATGTTTCTGATTTAGAAGATGAACCGGAAGAATCTGACATTGCTAAAAATTTATTAGACGCTTTTGAGAAAAATAACAGCTTTTTTTTAGCAGAGCTTTCTCGGGAAGGTCCGTATGAGATAAACATACAGGATATAGATGTTAGTAATGATGAGGGTTCTGGGGATATTGATATGGTTGAGAATAATTCAGTTAATAAGACAGTTCAAGAGTGTTTAGAAAAGGTTCCATTAAAAAAAAACTCCTTGGACAACTCCAGAGACTACTTTTACTGAAACGTACTCAAAAAATTGCTCAAATTACCTAAAGATTATTTTTTGGAGTATTTTAAAGAAGACTTTCTCCAAGAAGTTGTATCTTCAACAAACCAGGCATCAATGATTAAAAATGGAAAATCTATCAACTTAACTACAAAAGAACTTTTGATATTTCTAGCTCTAGCGATAATGATTGGTTCAATTGGTTATCCGAGATTGGACATGTATTGGACAATAGGTACCGTAATACCATCATTTCCTGAAAATATGCCAAGGCAAAGATTTCATTCTTTACGAAATAATTTGAAGTTTACGACAAATTCGACAGAAGGCGATAAGTTTTACCTGATACGTCCACTAATAAAAATGTTTACACAAAAAACGTATACTCTTACAAAAGATGAACACCTTTGTGTGGATGAGATGATGGTTCCGTTTAAAGGGAGAACTACACTGAGCCAATATGTGCCCAAGAAACCCATTAAATGGGGAATGAAAATATTTTGCCTATGCAGTTCAAAAGGCATAGTATATGATTTTCAAATCTATCAAGGAAAAGGCACAATATTAACTGGCTCAAAGTAAGGCTTTTGCTCTGACATTGTAATTCACCTTTCAAAAACTATTCCTAAGGAAAAAAGTCACAAAATCTGTTTTGATAATTATTTCTCGACTCTCAATTTATTGTTGTACTTACGACAAAATGGAATTCGGGCTACAGGCACTATCACAGGAAATAGATTTGGAAAAATTGATTTCAAAACTGAAAAAGAGTTACAAAAAGAAGGCCGTGGAAGTTTTGATTACCGTGTAGAAAGATCAGATTGTATTTTATTTCTCAGATGGCTTGATGGAGGAATTGTGCAACTCGTGTCATCAATATATATGGCCCTGAACCCTTACATGTAGTGCCCCGATTTTGTGCTGAAAAAAGACAAAAATTAAAATAACACAACCAAACATAGTAGCAGAGTACAATAAATATATGGGAGGAGTAGACAAAATGGATTTTCTCCTCTCCTTGTATAGAATTTCAATAAGATTTAAAAAGTCGACTCTGAAGATATTTGACCACTTTATTGACCTAGCAATATGCAATTCGTGGTTAGAGTATAGAATTGATCACGAAAAAAATAAGAACAAAAATAAGTATATGGACTTATTGAGCTTTCGCAATGACATTGCGAATGGACTATTAGCTCAGTCAAATCAAGAGGCATGTTTTCGTAAGCGAGGACGTCCAACATCATACTTAAATGAGGAAATTCTAAACACTCCAACTACCTCCGGAAAGAGACGAAATGCTACACCATCAACTTCTGAGCGATATGACGGAAATCAACATTGGTCGGAACACAGGAAGGATAAAGGAAAATGTAAAATCAAAGGATGTAAGGGACAAACCAGGTACAAGTGCTCAAAGTGCGATACTTTCTTGTGCATTCCCAATGGCTCAAGAAATTGCTTCAAGGAATTTCATTTCATATCAAATGAATAAATTATTGGTAAAATTTTTAGTTTCTTCTTTATTTTTAGATTATATGTATAACTTTTTGTTTTTTACTTATTATAATTTAAATTAATATGAAGTGTGTAACTTGTGATTTATGAATTTAAATATTATATACTGTTTTTATTGAAAATAAATTAAATTTAATGCATTGACTAAATAATGACTAAAATAAATAAAAACTCAAATGTATAACAAAACTACCCCTTCGTATTTTTCTTTACCGTACACGAAATTTGTGTCCATATGGATACATTCCAAAAAACACATCTAGGGTTCAAAATTTTTCAAATCGAATATTGCTTGATGTTCTTAGGGCCAATAAGAGTAAAAATTTAAAGAATTGAATTTTTAAAGCTATCCAATAAAAACTTGTAGCGAAGGGAAAACTCACAAAATTTTTCACGCTACTTTTTGCAACAGCCCAGTGTTAAATGGACACATGACGTATCCAATTATTTCTTAAATACAATGTAGCTGCGGGGCCTCCGAAGTTTGCTTTGAATTCTCAATTACATTTGTTCGGACATGGCCACTTAGGCACTGATGACATTTACCTTACACAGTTAGCAACGATGGGAGTAGGTATGCATAAGATAGGAGAGAACAAAAATATGACGCACAAAATTGGAGAGAACACAAATCAATTTAACGAAAAAGCTCTCTACGCCAAATACACAACGAAAACGAAAGAGAACTTCCCGCAAAGAAGCAAACAAATGCAAATGACGCCACAAAATATTTTCACAATAATTTTTACAGTTTAATGAACAAATTTATTACCTTTTATCTAGCACTGCAAAGTTAATGTTTCATAATACCTTGTTAAACATAAAGACTTATAGTTTTCACAAACACAATTCACTGCCAAACCTCCTGTTTGAAAACACGATGTTACTACACAGACGAATAAAGGCAAACTGTTATTTGAACAATGAAAATGAAATAATGTGAGCACAAAAAAGACGTGAGCACAAACAAAATTTTGTTTCCGCTTACAGTTCTGCATTACAATGTCATCACCGAAATCAACACATTAAATAGCACACACCAACAACAAACTTTATGAATCGTTACATTAAGTTTACCTCTAACTATAGCGAGTGAAAGCTCCATTAAAAAACACAACACATTGTTCTAGTACTGTTGTTGTTACTGCAGAATAAGCGTGATCGATATTGAGAGTCACTGTATATCTTATACAGTTGCGTTCGTGATCTCGTTGGGCGTAGACGTGCGTCCGTCCGTCCCCGTCATAAATTTTATTTAATTTTATTAAAGCTAGTTGTTTGTCCCGTGGATTAAATGTTTTGTCGAGTGTTTCGTGTCTAAATATACACCGCGTACAAATTAAATGTTACCTGTTTTTATTTTAAAACAATTTAAATTAAATTAAAACATGCTAAACAAACTAAGAAACATTAGTGCAAAAAGAAATAATTACAAAAACAACAACAATAACTCTAAGCAACAATAACAATAACAGCAGCTCAAATCAACAACACAACAGCAAAACCTGTTTTGCAGAGCCAGTCGCCAGCAGCAGCATTGACACCGTCGACAACATTGGTGTTTTTTTTTGTCTGACCATGTGAGGGGCTTTTCTATGCTCCTCGCGGTGTAAGTAATTGTTGTTTTTTTCGGTTCCGTCAACTCCCCCATCCTTTCACATTAGTTACGTTTGTAAGTTGGGTTGCACAGTGGGCTGAATTGTGCTGAAGTAAAGGCATAACACTTGCTTCAGTACTTTTTATATTGCTCATGTTGTGCAGCTCTCTTGCAGCCGTAACTAATTACCTTGTATGCCCTTATTTGTTTGATTTTTGCATGGTGCGGAAATGTCGGGTCATTTTCGCATAGATTTCTGCAATGTTCGTGGACTGAGGGCGAATTTTTTCTCGGTTTATGTACATTGTACTCTACATAGGCCTCAAATAATGGCACTGAGCGAGACCCAGGTGGCCGAGGATGCAGATCCACTGAATTTTCACATACCTGGGTATCGCTTACTGCCATTGTTTTCTTTGCATAGGGGCATTGCCCTTTTTATAAGAACAGATGTAGCGTACCAGTGTGAGCGGAGTCTGAACGTGACCGATCCAGAGTTTAGCTCAATGTGGGTTAGGTTCAGGCTTCGCTCTCACTTGCTACATTTCTGCTTTATTTATAGAAGTCCGAATCTAGGAAGAGAGCCCACTTTTAACAAACTGGACTCTCTCTCTGATTCGATTACGCATATTTTGGGGTTGTTTCCTGACAGTGAGATCGTTGTAGCAGGCGATTTCAATGTCCACAACCCGGCTTGGTTACGTCACTCGGGCCCATTGACACCTGTTGGACAATATGTTGAGCTATTTGCTGAATCGAACCAACTGATTCAACTAGTGAAGGAACCCACTTTTTTCCCCCAAAGTGATTTGCAAAGCCATAATATCCTTGACCTTTTTCTGACTTCACATCATGAAAAATATGATGTGAGCGTCAACGCACCTCTTGGTAACTCGGACCATTGTACCATATCCGCTGTTTTTCCATATTCTAACCCCTGCACCTCTACGCCTAAAGCCCCGAAGAGGACTGCATGGTTTTATGGAAAGGCAAATTGGACTGCGTTAAATAATTTTTATCGCAGCTTCAATTGGAAATTATGTTTCGCTGATAGAAATGTGAATGCCGCGGCTGTCATGGTACAAGAAATTATTCTATTGGGTATGCGGTCTTTCATCCCCAATAAGATGAGAAGCATTAAACCAAAAGACCACTCATGGTTTAATGAGACTTGCAGGATTGCAGTCAGGTCCAAAGAGGAAGCTTTTCAGAATTGGCGTTCTAACAAGAATACTGATACTAAAAGACTTCGCATCGAGGCAAGGAATCGCTGTAATGCAATTTTAAAACGCGAAAAGTTTCTGCACGAAGCTCGCATTCGAGAACAGGTTCTTCTCTGCCCCAAAGGGAGCAAAAATTTTTGGTCATTTGTTAAAAGAGTTAAGAACCAGACATCGTCATCGATTCCAGCTCTTTTAAAAGATGACCAAATCTTCACTGACTCGGCTGATAAAGCGAACCTATTGGCTAGATTGTTTGCACAAAATTCCACTCTCTCGGATAGCAATCAGCCACTGCCCTTTGTTGAGGGTGGATCTTCTGCAATGCAGGAGATATACTTTCGAACGAGAGCAGTTAAAAGGGTCCTTACAAATCTCAACGTTAACAAAGCCTCTGGTCCTGATGGCATACCGCCAATTGTGCTTAAAATGTGTGCTTCTTCGCTGGCTCGGCCTTTGCGCAACCTTTTCAACATCTCCTACAGAACAGGAATATTTCCATCTTGTTGGAAGGTGGCAAATGTCCAGCCGGTACCTAAAAAGGGTGATGCCACGAACCCTGCAAACTACCGACCCATTGCGATATGCTCTACGCTTTCCAAAGTTATGGAGAGCGTAATAAACTTCAACGTTATGAACTATCTGGAGCACAACCAACTGCTCAGTGACCGTCAATATGGTTTCCGTAGGGCTCGCTCTACTGGTGATCTTATGGCGTTCTTAACCGAAGAATGGAATAAATGCGTTCACTTTTTCGGCGAGAGCAGGGTTGTTGCTCTGGATATTTCAAAAGCGTTCGACCGAGTGTGGCATAAAGCGCTCGTGTCAAAACTTGCTGCATATGGTTTTGGTAGTAATTTTGCTCGATGGATCACGTGTTTTCTCAAGGACAGAACGATTCGAGTCGTAGTTGACGGTATTTCGTCCGAGAAGCACGCCATCAACGCAGGAGTACCGCAGGGTTCAGTTCTATCGCCAACCTTGTTTCTGGTTTTTATCAACGACCTTCTGTCGTTGACGCATAACCCAATTCATTCGTTTGCGGACGACAGCAGCATTTGTCATTCATATTCATTCAAAAAACGCCCAAGCTCTATGGAGATTGCGAGAAAAAGGCAAACTATGAATGACACACTCCTTAATGATCTACAAAAAATCTCCGAGTGGGGTCTTGCAAATAGAGTAGAGTTCAATGCAAGCAAGACCCAGTGTTGTCTGTTAACCCACAAGCGGATGGATTGCCCCTTAGCTCCCCTCAATATGAATGGTGTGGATCTTGTGGAATCAGCCGCTCTTGACGTTCTGGGCATATCGATCCAATGTGATCTTCGTTGGAATGATCATATTTTCGATGTGTCGAAAGAAGCGGGCAAGTGCCTAGGTTTTCTAAAACGGTGCAAAAAATATTTCACTTCAGCTGATCTTCGCATGATCTACACCTCATATATTAGGCCGAAAATGGAGTACAATTCGCACATTTGGGCAGGGGCTTCAAGATCTTATTTGGAGCTTCTGGACCGAATTCAACGTCGTGCGATATATTTGATAGGAGATGAAAGTATTTCATCCTCTCTCAACTCTCTGGAGCATCGACGTAATGTAGGTTGCCTAAGCCTTCTGTATAGGTATTACCATGGGAAGTGTTCAAGGGAGATACATGGCCTGACGCCACCAGCTCGTGTGTTTCCCAGGTCCACTCGGGCAGCTGTCCAAGCCCACCCCTTAACCATTGCATCGATGCCTAATAGAACCTCGCATTACCGCGATAATTCGTTCTTTAGTCGCGCGGTTAAGTTGTGGAATAGTCTCCCTGCGAGCGTGTTTCCCGGCAGTTTTGAGCTGTGCAAATTCAAAACAAATCTTCACCGACACTACTCCATCTATCCACCCTCCAACTAACTATCACCCATCTTCCGAATCAACACAATGCTTAAGCATTTATAGGGGGCATCCCCTGAGCGTTGGTTCAGTCTAAAAAAAAAAAAAAAAAAAAAAAAAAAAAAAAAACAAGCATTATCTTTGCGGTCGATGACTACTGTTTATTTATTTATTTTTAGATTCGATTTTAAAAAAGTTATGTTAGTTAATTCTTCAAAACACTTCCAACATGTGACAGTCAACACTTAATTAGCCATTGACGTAAGGATGGAAAACAATGACGACCATAACTGATTTATTACAAACTTCACAAATAAATAAGCTTTTTAATTTTTAATAAATATATATTGACGAATGCAATATTAAATTATTTAGAATCAAAACAAAGGCAATCGAACAAAAAACTGTCAAATCGATTTAATAAATAAATTCAAAACAATATGTCTTGCGAATACTTGTAGCTTATCTACGGGATGCTATTTTTCATTATTTTATCTTAAAGATTTGATATACTGATGCAATAGTGACAGGAGTTCTTTATCATACGCTTCTAAGCTGAACAATGTATTAAGTTTTTAATCACTTGGAACGTGTTTTTTACGTTGAAATATGTTCAGAGGGCCGGTAAACTTAGGTATTTAATCGACGCTGAAATCAATTATATCTGATTTAACGAAATAATGTCATTCCACTTTTGATTAATGTCAATTTTTTTCAATTTTCTTGATAAGCACTGAAGTACTAAATTTAAAAATAAAATATCAAAATAAATCAATACATTTCATATCAAAAACCCAAAGTTTTTGTAGAATTCCCCACTTAGTGTTATCTCAAAATGTTGCCACCAGAACTTAGTAATTGTTTTAAAATATATATTAAGCAATAGTTAAGCAAAGTAATTTGGTAGGCAATTTATGCCAATGCCTAAAGTGTATCAGCCTGATATTGATTGATTTACAAGGCATTATATCAATCAGCATTAATGGTGAAATTAATCAATAAATTCAAAAAATAGCTGTGATTTTATTTATAAATTTAGATTTAGTGCTGGATTTTCTACAATTTTAATAACATACTTCGGACAGTTTTAATATTTACGATTTCATTTATTAAACATATATGACACGGTTATAAAGCGTATGCACTATGTATGTATATGTGCGATTTTTGGAGTGATAAATGAAAATGTGTTCTTAATATATAAGATTTATTCACCGAGTGATAAAAAATTTAATGATAAAAGCTAAGTATAAATTTTAATTCCGGGTTGGGATTTGGAATTTGAAATTTTAAAGTGATCCGTAGCCAGGATTACTTTCAAAAGAGGGGGATCGTATTTAATCAATACGATAAATAAACGATATTTTTTTTAAAATTGATTTAATTTTAAAAGCTTTTTTAATGGATGCTACTTTAATAATACAGGTTTACAAATAAAGGTAAGCTTTTGGACCAGAGAAGGCGAAAATGGTTCCATATGTATTTTTCTGTTTATTTGATCATATCCGTTTAACGCATCGTCTGATTTCAATCGCTTTTAAATGGTTTGAATAAGTAATATTACGTTAAATTTTTTTGTTTAGATAAATCGATGATTACAGTCTACATATTTTATAGATTTGAATATATTTGCATTCAAAAATCGAATCTTTTATAAATTTCACATTATATCCATATTTGCAACCCAGTAACTTTTTTATCTTTCTATGTTATTCTAAAAATTTGTCCATCCGACAAAAGCTCTAGTTTTGCTATTGTTTGGGTACTTCTTCAAGTCCTCCAAAATTTAATAAAAATCTGAGACATGGTGCCCACTCGCTGCCGCTCTGACGCGTTTTGCGCCCTACATAGATGCTTCTGTCAAATGATATACCAGCGTTTTTTTTTCTGTGAATTTATAATTGGTATATATTTCTTATAAAAATCTCCTTGCCAAATATTTGACCAAAATTACGATATAGTAAGAAAAGTCAAAAATAAATTGCCTTATAAATTTTAACAAAAGTAGCTAGTTTTTAAAAAATTTTACTCTTCAAAACAATTTGAAACCGTAATTAATAGCAACGACCTTGCAACATGTCCAACAATTGCTAAAAAAAAAAATCAACCAGAAAATAAGAAAAACATTCATTTACTATTTAAATAGTTACATTTTTAGTAAAACTATTATGTTATTTTTTGAAATCGCAAAATGTGGAAGTTAAGCCGAATTGAAATTTCGAAATCGATCCACTCTCGGGATCTAAAAAAATAGAGGAGTTCTTAATAACAAACTATGCTTAATATATTTTTAAATCGAAGTTAGTTCCTTTAGACGTTTTTCATTATTTTGTATTATAATGTTTATTAACCAAAGAAAACTGCATTTTTTGTTATTTTAAAAGCTCATTTTGTTCAAAAACCTCTAAAGAGATATATATTTCTCATTTGGTTCTTATAGACGCTAAGACTGTTATCTAAATATAATCTATAACTGATTAAAACTTAATTCAAAGAATTTTAAAACTTTGAAACGAAATCCAAACCTTTTGAAAACAAATTAATGAAAATCCATTTTTTCAGCATTTTAATCACTAAGGATTTCCATAATGCAAAACAACTCGATTTCTGGAATTTGGTAAGGTTTATTTTTGATCTTAATTTATTTACACATTAAGAATCTTTTTATGCCAAAGCATTTCAATAAGATAAATATTCATCTGTTTCGAAAATCTGAGTATGCATTCTGTGAAAAATAAAAAGTTTAAGCGAAAAACGTTTTCTTCTTAACAAAAAATATATTCAGTAGAATCAAAACTCCGTCCACTAAAATTACTTGCACGAACTTACTTCAGTTTATAAAAAAAAAGTTATATATCTACAGTAATTCCATTTTAAAAGTACCGAAAAAAATAAAAATCACGGAATGTATTTCGAGGAAAAAAGTTTGGCGTGATTTGGCGGAGTGCACAAAATTTACAAAAATCGAAATAAACGTCGAAATCGATTTTTAAGTAAATTCTTATCTCAAATACTTCTTAACCGAATGCTTATTTGAGCTTACGATGGAAAGGCTATTGAAGGCACTTTAATCTAAAAATACTTTTGAAAATTTTGGTTGTTGAGGGTTTTATCCCTTTCAGTAAGGTAATTGATTTCGAAGAAGAGATTCGAAGAACACCATGTAAAACTTAATGAAGAATTTTTTTTAAATATCACGTATTCTAAATTTGCTCAATTCTAGCAAAGTAATGCTTGAATTGAGAAATTTACGCTTAAGTTTAATATGCATATTGAGTGTGTTATCAGACTATTTGCTTGTTTCAAGCATGGAATACTTGACTGTTTTCTACTTGCATAGTAGGTATAATAAAACATATAAAATAAATTTGCCATTTCAACAAAAGAAAGAGACTGAGCTTCTATTGATTAATTATGTTGTGAGTGTTATTAAATGTTTGAACACAAATGATCGAGAGCTGGACTTACGAGTTTAACTGTCTGACCAGAATCATGTCGTTGTCGTGTCGGTGAGAGAGAACCGCTAAGAGTTGGCCCAGAATTGTAGCTTTGGCTTTGTCGTTTTGCTTTTATTCAATCTGCCATTGTTGATTTTCTTGAACTTGCTTCAGTGTTCTCATCGTACTCCGATTAAACTAATAATTACTCCACTTCCATTTATTTCACTACTTTTTGCAATGCTCTTCATATCAATTTACTGCATTTTCAACTGAAGGCTACTCCTATCATTATTAGAGCAAATAGGAACACTGTTTACTCGCTACATCAGTTGACAGATTCTTCAAATTTTGTTAAAATATGGCAATATTTTTACAGAGAAGCTGAGAGAGCTGTCAAATAAACGACAAAGCCAAAATAGAATTAGAAACATTTTTATCTTGGCGTTTTTGTTGTCGTATTCTGCCGCAATTTTCTGCCATAAGGTTTGCATTGTCTCTGTCAGCGCTCTGCCTGCCGACACGACAACGACATGATTCTGGTCAGACAGTAATGCGAACTCCGAACAGCTTATGTTCTCAAGACGCTTTACTGTCTGACCAGAATCATGTCGTTGTCGTGTCGGCAGGCAGAGCGCTGGCAGAGACAATGCAAACCTTATGGGAGAAAATTGCGGCAGAATACGACAACGAAAACGCCAAGACATGGCAGAATAACCAGGTAGGCTTACTAGAAACATGCTCTCTACGACAAATAAAACAATAACAAATGCGTAGCTATAATGTCAAAATATATTTTGTCAATTCAAAGCAGCCGTACATAGCGACACAAACAAATTGGTTACTGAACATTCCAACTAGTAGTCAAATGAAAATTTTATTAAAATTTAATTTTTATTTGCTTTGTTTACAGCCAACATACAATTAATTCTGTATTATAACTATAAACACAGCTCATTTTATTAAATTTGTAATGATTTTAATAATATTTCTTATATTTTCACACAAAAAATCTGGGTACTCGCTTTATTTATACGGTTACGAGTAAATTATACATCCATATGGCTGAACGAATAAAAATAAATTGTCAATAGTGACATTATAGCTACGCCAATGTTTTGCTCTCGTTTTTTGCTCTCCGAATTGCATCTACCTGGTTATTTTGTCATGCGCCAAGATAGAAATGTTTCTATTTCTATTTTGACTTTGTAGTTTATTTGATAGCTCTCTCAGCTTCTCTCTAAAAATGTTGCCATATTTTAACAAAATTTGAAGAATATGTCAACCAATGTAGCGAGTAAACAGTGTTCCTGCTTGCTCTTATAATGATAGGAGTAGCCTTCAGTTGAAAATGCAGTAAATTTATATGAAGAGTATTGCAAAAAGTAATGTATTAAATGGAAGTGGAGTAATTATTAGTTCAATCGGAGTACGATGAGAACACTGAAGCAAATTCAAGAAAATCAACAATGGCAGATTGAATAAAAGCAAAACGACAAAGCCAACGCTACAATTCTGGGCCAACTCTTAGCGATTCTCTCACCGACACGACAACGACATGATTCTGGTCAGACAGTTACATGGCAGTTTTTACTCTCTGAGGTCTACAGAGAGGTGACGACATAACAGAAAAATTTAATTTTTGGTTACATTTGTATCCATATTCTAGTTTTAGGGTAAGCCAACCTCTTTACAAGAGCTTCAGCTTGTTCACGTGTTTCGAACTATATATGAACACGAAAGTTCGAACTCCCTTAAGTTTGTTTTTGGAAACACGAACTCGAAATACACGAAACGAGTTCATGTGTACACGTGTACTCGTGTACATTCACGCATCTTAGCTAACTCCCATCGATTTTTACTGTATTGGGAGCTGTTCTGAAAGATCGATGATTTTATGGCCAATCAGATGCACTGGGATTATCTTAGGTCATAGGTGACACTAACACAGATAATGACACTAACAGTCATTCAATCAGACCAAACTGAGTTTGCTTGAATTCATTCCGTGATACACTTTTGTAAGAATAATTTTTTGCTTAATTTTTTTACAATCTACTTTGCTGGAAATAAGAACATATCCGTCTGTTACTCATTTTAACGTTTTCTTGTGTAAGGCCGTGCTCATAGTGAACGCTTTTTGATGAGCTGATAGGTTTAGCTGAAAATCGCTTTGTGTATAATCATATAGAAAAGCACATAAAGTGACTGCAACTGATTGTGTATTAAATTGAATAGTATTATAATATTTGGTAAGAATAAGTTCGGACTATACATCGGCCTACTGTATATCGTGCTCTATGGAAAAAAACTCATTAAAATAATTTCTTCAAACTATTTTTTTAAATCGAAGAAAATCGTCCGAAGCAATTTTTATTCTCATGAAGGTTCTTTTTCTTTAAAAAAAAAAATGTTTTTTGCTTGTAACTTTTTATTTTTCAAAGACCGCATACCCACATCTGCTAAAATGTTGAATGTCTTACTCATACCAACATTTTGACATAAAAAAGTTTTTAAAATTATGTTTCATTGTAACTCCTATTGACCACCAAAAATTTAATTTTTCGCTATTTTTAAAAGCATATTTTTAAGACCGCTGTAAAAGACACATTTTTCATTAGTTTTGCGTGAAATTATTATTGTTGGAAATTTATTAAGTTATTCTTTCTTTCTGTATATCGCTTTAATCAATGTTCGTAACTTAATTTCACTTAAATTTACCGGCACAAGATCCATTTTTGCTTACTAGTTTTTTCAGAGATTTATAACAGACCAAGGTTGATTAAGAATGTTGACTCAATAGAGAGAAATTTAAACGAGTACATCTCTATTTGTTAGAGATCGGATCGCCGAATGTCAGAAACAGCTGTTCGTCAAAGTATACTGCTTTTACCCAGTAAACATCATAATCAATGAACAAATTAAATTAATGGTTTGTATGAGTAAGAAATGTATTAATTTATCAGATTTCTAAAGTCGATTTCTAACGTTCTGTAAGTTTTCGCCCACAGCTTTGATTGAAGCGATACACTGAAAGACAGAAGAACTTAATACCTTTCCAACAAAAACAATTCCACGTAAATCTGAAAAATGAAAAATGAAAAATATGTCTTTTACAGCGGTTTTAAAAAATGTGTTATAAAACATAGCAATGAAATGAAATTTTTGGTGGTCAATAAGAATTATAATGAAACATAATTTTAAAAACTTTTTTATGTCAAAATGTTTAATGCAAAAATCACTTTATTGAGTGCCTGTAACTTTTGAGACCCCGAACGGCGGAATCGAAATTTCGATCCGGTCTAATATACAGTAGAGAGGAGTAATTTTATTTCCATGCTGGTAACATTCAGTTTCAGATTCTACATGAAATTCTGGATAAAAAATCTCCTTGGGACCATACAGCTACGATTAAATTTTTCACAGCAAAAAATCGTTTACAGATTCTTATATCAAAGAAATTTTTTTCATAGCACAGAACTGCTCAAAAATGCGAATCAATTTACAGGGGTTAGGGATCAACAAAACAATAGTGCTCCAAAGGTTTTTGGGGTTGCTGATCATAAATCCGGGGTCAACATTTTGAAATTCAAAATGGTAGCTTCGGAAATGCGGACATGATCATATTTAAATAAAATAATGAAAGTAAAATTCTTCTCTTTTAATAGTAATTTTATTTTAAATAAATAAAATAAAAAAAAAATTTTTGATAAAAAAAAAATTAAGAAGTTAAATTCTAGGCATGAGTTTGAAGAGTATTTTACCGCAAAAAAAATAATCAGTATGTTGCACTCAGTCGAACTTATGATTTTAATTTGCCCTACAAAATACAGTTTTAACCCTTTAGCTCCTCAAACTTATCAAATTTTCAAAAACCCTGAAAATGCTTTTCTAAATATAATGAAAGTAGTTAGAATCCGTTTACAGAACTTTGACATCTCTAGTATAACTCCAAGTAGCCCGGTACCCATTTTTAACCCTTTTTACTAAATTGTAACTTTTTAAAGACATCATTTTCAAAAGCCCTGCTGTATCTCTGCCGGTAACATGCCTTCGAAGGTCAGAAAACATGCTCGTCTCCATAGCCGCTTATATCTTTTTTCTATAGGCATGTCTGAAAAATGAACTGCCGTAGCAGCAATGCTGCATGCATCTCACGGCATCAATGCTGCATTCATCTCACGGTATTAATTAAGCATTCATACCATAACATGAATGCTGCATTGCTGCTACGGCAGTTCATTTAGCAGACATGCCGTCTTAGGACATGCCTATAGAAAAAAGATATAAGCGGGTATGCAGGCGAGCATGTCTGCAGAACTTCCAATGCAAGTTACCGTCAGAGATACAGCCGGGCTTTTTTGCAACTATAGTAGGTAGTATGATATATAGAATAGTATATGAGTACTTCACTCAATGTTCACATTATATTTCGAACTTTACTATCCAAATGAGAGCATCGATAGAAAATTTTACGTTCGCAACTCTAGAAATCAAATTTACCGTTAGTTTTTTTCGTTTTGCCGAATTTTGCATTTTGCCACACTTTCATTTCTTACCAGAAGTGAATAGAAAAAGTATTTAAAGAGTACAACAACAAATGCAACAAAAACGATACGAAATTACCATCAAAGAAAAGCATATGAAAATAAAAACAAGTATTATGGCGATCGCGAACAAGTTCAAATTGTTGAAAAAACAAAGTGGATTCGGCGAATTACAACAATCATGAAATTATTGAAGTTGTTGTCGCTTATAATTAAACAGAATTTTTCATTAGCAAACATGATATATATAGCTCACTCAGAAGTAAAGTAGAATTTTTTAAAATGTCAAAAAGTAGACTTCTACACTTAGCATTCAAATAATAATCTGCCACATTCCTTCCATCGGCAGGCCTGCTTTCATCTGGGTCAATTATGCGCAGTTTAGTTTTTTTACTAATTTGATGATTTTTTTGGCAAAAAAAGAAACCTTTATGTTTCTAGTTATTTAAAGGTGAGTGGTGTATATTTTTACTAAAAAATTGTGTTTTTTTACTATATTAATTGATTTTATAGCCATCCATGGGTAAGGGTGTACAGCTGACTGATTCTGATATCAGAATTTTGAGACATAAAAATTATTTCAACCAGCAAATTGAGAACGAATTAGCAGGAGTAAAAAGAAATTTTTAAAAAGCACAAAAAATATGACGTTAATGCTCTTCAACTTGAGGAAACATAAAGATTAAATTTTGCCATAAAGGGCAAATTCGTTACGAAGTAACCCAGAATAGGTTATCTGCCCGACAAATCAAGTAGAAATAGGGTCTCCCCGTCATTCCGCGACATGTCGCATGACTTTTAAGCGCTACTCCTGCAATAAAGTGGACAATTATAAAAGCGAAACTTCGACTGACAGATGCACTTACGACCAAGCGATTGGTGTTTGCCCGCAGATACATGTTTTGGAGTAAAGAATATGGCAAAATTTTATTTTTTTGAATGAAAAAATTCAATCTAGATGGGCTGGACTGTAACAGTTGTTATTGACATGATTTGACATGGTGTAGTACGATCAAAACGCAATTTCGGTGGAGGAACTGAAATGGTTTGGCGATCCTTTTCGTACTTTGGAACGACACCAATTTGCTTCATCACAACGAAAATTAACTCCGAAACCTACACAGAGTTATAAGAAGATGTGTGGGTCAAGAAAGATAATTCCAAATTTCGGTTTCGTACTTAGCAGTTTTAAAAAAATACTAAAAGTACTGAAATAAAATAAAAATTTTAAGCTTTACAACAACAAACAAACAACAAAGTCTTAAGTTTCTGAATAAAAATGAACAAATTAAGAAATATTTATAAGAAACATAAATTTATTTTATCACTGTTAAGATATTGCATTGTATGCAAGGAACTTTTAATTTAGTTAATAATAAATAAAATTTAAGTTTATATCAAGTATGCAATTTTTATATATAATAATTCTTCAATATCTATGCATAAGATTTTTGTTTTGATAATAACTCTTGAGAAATTTCAATGTTATAGCAGTAGGATTTATTTGATTTTAAAAGTTATTTTGCCTGTATTAATCTTGAAAGGGTGCTTACCTTACATACCTTATTCGTCAGTATTTTTTCACATTAATTTAATTTAAATTTAATAATGTCGAAATACTAAAATATCGATGTAACTTTTATTATTTATTTAAGTATTTACTTTTTACTGGATGTGTACAAATGATTGTCCACCCTGAAACTGACTTTTTGTAGGAAATAAAATAAAGCAAAGAAGAAGTGTGCGACCGAATATTCGGTTTCGGTTACGGTCAGTTTCGGCCCTTTTTGTCAGTTTCGGCCTCAATATGGCCGACTGGGAAACTGACAAAAAAGGGCCGAAACTGGCCATATTGAGGCCGAACAGCCGAAACTTTAGGTTTAAATTTCTTGCATCAGTCATTTAATTCAAATATATAAGTTTGGTTTAATAAAAATATTTACAACGCATTGTAAAAAAACAAAAATGATGAATTCGTCTTCTTTGAGTTTAATTTATCGTGTTAACGCAAAACATTTTGGTTAATTTTATGCGTTCGATACTACGTTACGTTCGATTTTATCATCTCTATTGCAATTAACAATTAATATTAAAGCTTTATATATAAAATATACCTATAGTTACTGATGCCAAAAATGATAATTAAACTTCCGAACGAATTCTGTGTGTAAAAGAAAAGTGAAAAAATAAAAGAAAAGAAAATTAAATATTTAAATTTTTATACAATAATATTAAACCTTTAAAAAAACCAAAATACTTTGTTCGGTAGTTCTATAAAAATGTACTTTGTAGGTGCATACTATTTTGAGTGTGAACGGAAGAAATAAAGTGTGCAATACTTTTGAAATAAAAAACAAATTGAAAGTTTTCTATATGACCCTATTATTTATTTTGTCACAAAGATCTCTGATGAAGCCTGTAGCTAGTACTGAATTTAGGACTAGGCCCGGGCCTCACGGCGGCCACATTTTAGTGGCGGCAAAATTTTTGAAGGCAGAACAAATTTGAGGAAAACAAAAAGGAACGGAATCAATTTGGTTGCAGCAGAATTGACAGGGCGGCTAAATATTTTCGTAGCTAATTTAATCTGAGCGGCGGGCCTCCCTAGGCTTAAAATAGGTTGTGCGTTGGGTTTGAAGCCCACCCGTAAAAACCAATTTCAATGAAAACTAATAAGAATAGAGGAAAACTGATCCCCAAATCTGATGACGACTTCCGCAAACGAAAAACTGATAATGATTTACGGATATGCACCTGGAATGTCCGAACCCTTAATTGGGAAGGTGCATCTATCCAACTGACTGATGTCTTGGAAAGATACAAAGCTGATATCACTGCTATCCAAGAAATGCGATGGAAGGGACAGGGTTGCATTCGGTATGCACCCTGTGATATCTACTACAGCGGCCATGCGGAGAAGCACGAGTTTGGATGCGGATTTGTAGTTGGAAAGAGACTACGGCCCCACGTCCTGCGATTCACACCTGTGAACGAACGACTTGCCATAATCCGCATCAAGGTTAGATTTTTCAATATAAGCCTAATATGTGCGCACGCTCCGACAGAAGACAAGGACGATGAGCCACGACGTAAAAATCGTGCTTGGTGACTTCAACGCTAAGGTGGGCAAGGAAAATATTTTTGGTCCAACAGTCGGAAAGTTCAGCCTCCACGACAACACCTCCGATAACGGAATGAGGCTGATTGACTTCGCCGCAGCACGAAACAAGTAAGTAGCACTAGATTCAAGCATCTCAATATTCATAAAGCCACCTGGATGTCCCCTGATCAAAAAACAAAAAATCCAATTGATCACGTTTTGATCGACGGAAGCACTCTTCCAGTGTATTGGATGTACGCACGATCCGTGGTGCAAACATTGACTCGGATCTCTATCTTGTTGCAGCCAAGATCCGTACACGTCTGTGCGCAGCTAAGAATACACACAACCCTACACAGAGAAAGCTAGACGTCGACAAGCTGCAATCGAAACAGACAGCCGATGCTTTCGCCACTCGACTCTCACTCCTGCTTCAAAGCACTCCTCCAATCGATGATATATGCGTGCAGTGGACACACATTTCCAACTCCATGCGTGCGGCTACTGAAGAGGTGATTGGCTACCAACGCCCTCGCCGAAACCAGTGGTACGACCAGGAGTGTCGCGACGCCACTGCAGAGAAAGACGCCGCCTACAAAGCCACCCTGCAGTCGGTTGTAACGCGCGCTGCTAAGGAGCGATACAAAGAAAAGAGGAGGGAAGAGAGATATATTTTCAGGCGGAAAAAAGAGAGGGAGAAAAGCGCGAGCAAGAGAAGATTGAGATGTATGGTGACAGGAATGAGGCCCGAAAATTTTTCGAAAAAATAAGACGCCTTGCCGATGGTTTTAAAACCGGGGCCTCTTCCTGCAAGGATGAAAACGGGAATCTAGTGACAGATGTCCAGAGTACACTGACGTTATGGAGGGAACACTTCTCTAAGCTTCTAAATGGCGACGCTGACAACAATCCCGCCAACAGAGATGATATTCCGGAAACCCCAATTTTGGATGACGGCGTTGAGGTTCCGCTGCCCGACTATGATGAAGTTCTGACAGCTATAGCTCGGCTTAAAAATAACAAAGCCGCGGGAGCTGATGGCTAACCTGCTGAGCTGTTTGAGAACGGAGGCGAAGCTCTACTTAAATGCATTCACGAGCTTCTATGCAGACTATGGTCGGAAGAATGCATTCCGAACGATTGGAATCTCAGTGTGCTCTGCCCAATCCACAAGAAAGGCGATTCCACTATCTGTGCCAATTACCGTGGGATAAGCCTTCTTAATATCGCATATAAGGTCCTGTGGAGCGTTTTATGTGAAAGATTGAAGCCCATTGTAAACGAACTGATCGGACCTTATCAGTGTGGCTTCAAACCTGGAAAGTCCACCATCGACCAGATTTTCACGCTACGACAAATCTTGGAAAAGACTCAAGAAAAACAAGTCGACACCCACCATCTTTTTGTCGACTACAAAGCCGCCTTCGACTGCCCAATAAGGAAGCACCTGTACTCCACCATGTCTGAATTTGGTATTCCTGCAAAACTAATACGACTTTGCAGGATGACACTGAGCAACACCAGCAGCGCAGTTAAAATCGGGAAGGACCTCTCCCCACCATTTATTACCAAACGAGGTTTCAGACAAGGTGATTCCTTATCGTGCGACTTTTTCAACCTAATGATGGAAAAGATCATCCGAGCTGCTGATCTGAGACGTAGTGGCACAATATTCTACAAGAGTGTTATGCTGCTTGCGTATGCTGATGACATCGATATCGTTGGCCATAATACGCGCGAAGTCAGTGCAGCATTTTCCAGATTAGAAAGAGAGTCAAGTCGAATGGGTCTGTCAGTGAATGCAGATAAGACGAAATACTTAGTGTCAACAAACAAACAGTCCCAGCGTATTGGAGCCCACGTTACCCTTGACAATACCTCCTTCGAGGTTGTGAGATTGAGAAGCAGAGCCCTCTCTCGACGAACGAAAATCACGCTCTATAAATCGCTCATCATGCCCGTCCTACTTTACGCATCACAAAACTGGACGCTGAGCAGTTTAGATGAAAAGACTTTAGGAGCATTCTAGAGAAAGATTCTTCGTAAGATCTATGGACCAATCTGCGTCAATGGCGAGTACCGAATACGGTGGAATGATGAACTGTATGAGCTGTACGCTGACATCGACATAGTCAAGCGCATTAAAATCGAGCGGCTTCGCTGGCTTGGTCATGTTCAGCGCATGAAAGACGATGCTCCAGTGAAGAAAACATTCGATTCGGTACCCAGTGGCGGTCAACGCAGAAGAGGACGACCGCATCTTCGTTGGAAAGACCAAGTAGAGGACAACCTGACGAAGCTTGGAATTTCCAACTGGCGCCAGCTAGTGAAAGACAGAAATGGCTGGCGCAAATTCTTAGATGAGGCCAAGACCGACATACGGTTGTAGCGCCAACTAAGTAAGTAAGTAGTAATTTAAAAGGAAACTTAATACAAATAAATAAACTAGTTTGACGAGTGCTGTAAATTTTTGAACGGCCAAATGTTGAGCGAAGAATGTTCAAGGAAAACTAACCAGTAAATATTTCGATTACAGGTAATGAATAAAATATTGCAGAAAACGCGTGGAATCAATTACTTTTTGGGTTACAGAAAGTATAACTTTATCATGTTCATTGATGGTAATTTAAAAAAAAAATCAATGCATAACGTAATGCAAAAATTCATTTTTGGTCTTTCTAACTTAATATAAGGTATTATGGAATAAAAATATAGGGCAATGTATTAACAATTTTTTTAATGTTTTGTTGATTTTTATTTAAAGATTGGAAATTTTGTATTTAGAGGGCGGAATAATTTTCATAGCCCAAAAATCTAAAGGACAACAGAACAATATCGTGGCTTATATAAAAAGTAACTTAAAGTTTCGTGTTCGAAAATTTTTCGTACATTCAAAAAGTTTTCTTCTAATATTATTGCAAGAAGAGAAGGAAAATATAAGTTCTGCAGCAAAAATAAATATTTTTTTTTCATTTACGTGATCTTTGCGATGTATATCTAAATGTAGAAATATCGTTGAGAATTTATTTAAGTATTCCTGTTACAACTTGCGAAGAAGACTGCATTGGTTTTATGGAAATGCAAATTTGACTGCGTTTAATAATTTTTATAACGACTCACTAATTCTAATTCGTACCAGAAATATTTTATGGGGTATGCGGTCTTTCATTCCCAATAAGATGAGAAAAATTAAACCAAAACATCACTCATGGCTTAATGAGATTTGCAGGACTGCAGTCATGTCTACACAGGAAACTTTTCAGAGCTGGCGTTCCCATAAGAATACTGATAACTAGGAATCGGAGTTTTATGCAAAACGTATAAAAAAAGTAGTGTCAAAAATCTAAAATATATAAGTTGAATGCAAAACTTTAACACATTCTGATCAAATATGTTTATTAAATCAATATTTTTAGAAAATAAAATTAATGTTGCTATCCTATCTTTACACAGGATTTGATTTAAAAATGATTTTGCATAAAAATCCAATTCCTACTGATAACAAAAGGCTTTTCGATAAAAGGAATCGCTGTTTTGCCCCAAAGTGAGCAAAATTTGTTGGACATTTGTGAAAAGATTAAAGAATCAGACTTTGTCATCGATTCAATTTCTTTAAAAAGATGACCAAATCTTGACTGAATCGGCTTTTAAAGCGAACCTATTGACTAGATTGTTTGCACAAAATTCCACTCTTTCGGATAGCAATTAGCCACTGCCCTTTATTGAAGGTAGATCTTCTGCAATGCAGATAATTTACTTTCGAACGAGTGCAATTCCTTACAAGTCTCAGCATAAACAAAGCCTCTGGTCCTGATGACATTTCGTCGCTCGCGTGACAAACTGTCGCAACCCACATTTTTAAAATTTTTCAGGGGAACGTTTTTTCTGTTTCGGTTACTGTTTCACCAATTATTTTGGTCACGTGACTACTTTAAAATCAAACTTATTAAATATTTTGGGTACGTTATTGTAATGTCTGGATTTGTGTAAAAAAAAATTTTGAACGTTGGTTTGTGAAAATGTTATTTTTGCCTTTTAAGAATTTTTAGGCGTCGTAAACCACATTTTTTATATGAAAAATTAATTAAAGCAACAATATGTTTTTTATTTAATATTGCTTTTAATATATATATTAAATTTTATTTAAGAAACAAAAACTAGTGTCAAAAATTCACATTGCAAACAATTAAATTAATGTAGGTTCATAATGTAATGTAAAATAAAGTAGATTTAATAACAAATGTAAACAAATGGCTATGAATAAAGAAATTAAAGTGCCAAAAGGAAAAAAAAAGCAGTTCACGATCATGTTGCATCGTTGCAAATGGAAAATTAGCAGCTTTTACAAAAACAAAAAGCATTGATATGCATTTGCAACATTTATGCATATACTAAACAAAAGGCTGTTGCATATGCAAATCTAATCATATTGCACAACGCTATGGTAAACTAATATCTTAATTTTGTAATAAACACAGCCATTAATACTTTCTGAACCGTGCTTATTGAGTTGTTTTTGTTTTTTAAATTTTTAGCGACAAAAACTTTAATTTATAATAAAAAAATGGAGGGATTTGTAAAAAGGAAAATTAAAAGGGTAAATACCAACAAACAAAAAAACAGAGGAAGAGAAGAGGCTCTTATTTAATCTTACAATATTTCATTCAACTATCTAAATAATTTTAAAAATTGATGCTCAAAACAATGTAATTAAAACACAGTTATTGCAAAATCGTGGCGACCGTAGCCTAGTGGGTAGAGTGCGTGGCCCCTAAGCTAAAGATCCGCGGTAGCCCGGGTTCAATTCCAGCTCAGACAGAAAGTTTTTTCAATTGAAATAATTTTTCTATTCGGTCGTCACCTCTCTGCAGACAATGGCAAACCTCAGAGAATAAACATTTGCCATGTAAAGCTTCTTGAGAGAACATAAGCCGTTCGGAGTCGGCATAAAACACGTAGGTCCAGTTCTCGGTCATTTGTGATTAAACATTTAATAACATGCACAATACAATTGATCAATAGAAGCTAGGTCAAAGTACTTCCAAGGGCTGAAATGGCCAGTTTATTTTATTTATTTTTATTATCGCAAAATCATTTGCAACATCATAATATTAAAGGTGTGCTCACTATCATCTACCCTTGCAAAAATGCATTTGCAACAATGCAACAAGATCGTGAATATCCAAAAATTTGCTACCTTGTTTTTATAACTTCTTTTTTGGAACCTTCAAGTGCAAAGTCCTCCGGGCGAGCTGAGAAAAATTCACATGACATGTGAAGCAGGAACTAAACACTTTCACTCTACATCCAAATATTGCGCAAAATTGTGCAGTACGTGATGCACGGGATTTCTCCCTCTCGCCAACATTTATGAGGGGTTCGTGGTCTGATGACCTGTCTGATAATAGCTGGTTGTCATTTTCTATCATGTCTCTATTTTCAAAAATCAAACAAATCCAAATCATAATAAATGAAATGCGAATCTGTTCTTACCTTAATATATAACTGTGGTGTCCGAAGTAAAACGACCAGCTTCAAGTTTACTTAACGACTAACTTTATTTTCTCACTTAAAATCTAAAAAGGTGCATTGAGTAAAAGCTTTAAACTTACTATAAAAACAAAAGATAAATTATAGAAAGAAAATAGCTTTAGATATCAAATTCACATATCTAACACGTCCCCCCTTATTTTTGTTTTTTTATTTATTATACATATAAATTAATTATAATTGTGAAAATATAAAAATTCTTTTTTTATAAGAGTACACTTATAATCAATTAACAGGTACATTATTAACTTCATTTTTTAAATATTTATTTATTTATTTGAATAATGTTCAAACATTTTATATTATTTATTTAAATTTTTTTTTTTTTTTTTTTTTTTATATTATTATTAAAAGAAAAATGAAAGAATTTAATTCATTGCATACAAATTGGAATAAGTACATAATTTGTTCTATTTTTTATCTTTATTTCTAGGTCTCAATACTCGAGTAAAAATGTTTTCATTTATTTCATTTTTACTAGAAACATTCTGATCATTCAATACGATTTGTTCATTGTCTTTTAATACATGTTCATTTGACAAGCTATTATTTTCAGTTACATGACTTAAAGATTGTGATGGTTCAACTGTTGAGTTCGTTATATTTTGATTCGTAGAAGTTGGCGTGCAATTCACAATATCTTGCGCTTTAGCATTAGAATTAATATCAACAACAGAATTTTCTCCCACCCCGGTTCTTATTTGATCAGTGTGTCGCTTTATAATTCTATTATTAAACAAAATGCAATAATATGAACGTGGCCCAGTTTTTTCTTTTATAACGGCTGGAGACCATGATTTTTTATTGGGATTAGAATAGTCGCGAATAAAGACGTTTTGTCCTTGCTCAAATTCAATTGACCTTTTGCCTTTATAATTATAAATACTTTTTTCTTGATTCTGAAGAATAGTATCTTTAATAAGCGGAGGTCTAATTAGATCAAATCTCGTTCTTATTGACCTTCCAAGAAATACTTGAGCAGGACTCTCATTTGTAGTACAATGTTTCGTATTTCTATAATCCATCAGAAATCTATTTAAAATTACATCAAAATTTTCCTCATTGTTGGAAAATAAATTTGCATAAATGGATTTTTTTAAAGTTTTGACAAAATTTTCTGCTTGTCCATTGGTCGAAGGATGACCAGGAGCAGTTAAAATATGTTTAATTTTATTTTTTTTTATGAAATTTTTGAATTCATCAGACACAAATTGTCTACCATTATCACTAACGACCGTATCTACAATACCAAAACGACAAAAAATTTCTCTTAATTTTGTGATTACAAAATTTGAAGTTATATCTTTAGTTTTAAAAACTTCAATCCACTTCGAATATGAGTCGATGATTACAAAAAGATAATAATTTTTTATTGGACCAGCAAAGTCTATGTGTATCCTTTGCCACACAGAATTTGTTGGTTTCCAAGGAATAAGTTGACTTTTTTCTGGACTTGGTAAAAGTCTTTGGCAATGGACACAAGATTTAACTAAGTCTTCAATGTCCTTATCCAATTTTGGCCACCAAACAAAAGATCTAGCTAAAGCCTTAGTTTTGACAATTCCCAAGTGCGATTCATGGAGTAATTGTAGTATTGCATATCGGAGTTTTTGTGGTACAACAACTCTGTATCCCCAAAGCAAACAACCGTGATCTACACTTAACTGAACATCTTTGCTAATATATGCTGCAAAATCATCACCTTTCAAACCGTTGATCAAACCTTGCTTTACGGATTCACATACCTTGGAAAGAATAGGATCTCGTCTAGTTTCACGAGCTATATCTCTATAATCAAGATTTAACATGTTGTTACTTTGAATATAATTTACGTAAGTGAATTCATCGTTAGATTCAATTTTTAATTTTAATTGAGGCATTCGTGATAAATGATCGGCGTCATTTTCATGACCTTTAACATATTCAATTTTATAATTGAAGCCAGAAAGAATAAAGGCCCATCTCTGTATGCGTGCCGCAGCCATAGCGGGTAGACCTCTGTTTTCACCAAATATCGACATTAGAGGTTTGTGATCGGTTTTTAAAGTAAAAAAATTTCCAAGTAAATATTGTTTTAGCTTGGTTACACAAAAGATTATTGCAAGCGCTTCTTTTTCAAAAGTGCTGTAGTTTTGTTCAGCTTTAGATAAAGCTCTTGAAACAAAAGCTATAGGTTTTAAAATTTTATCTGAAAATGCATGAGAAAGTATGCCAGCTATGGCATTATTGGAGGCATCGGTTGTAAGAACAATAGGTAGCTTCGGATTGAAGTGAACTAAGACTTTATTCGATGTTATATCTCTTTTTATTATATCATAAGCGTCTTGGCAGACATCAGACCAATCGAATTTCACATTGTTTTGCAATAAACGATACAAAGGTACCATTTTATCAGCAAATCTATCTATAAATTTTGAATAATAGTTAACCATGCCTAAGAATGCTCTTAATTCTGAGACATTTCTAGGCACCGGTGCTCTTAAAACCGATTCTATTCTTTCTTTATTTTTACTTAAACCGAATTTGTCAATCGTAAATCCTAGGTATGAAATTTTACTTTTAAAAAATTCGCATTTCGATAAGTTTAATTTTAAACCTGCTAATTTTAGTTTATTAAGAACTGCTTTCAAATTGTAAATATGTTGAGAAAAATCTCTACCCGAAACTGTTATATCGTCTTGATACACAACAACAAATGGAATATCTCGTAGCAAGCTTTCCATTGTTTTTTGAAATATTGCAGCCGCGGGTTTTACACCAAAAGGTAAGCGCTTCATCTTCAAAGTACCAATATGAGTCGACCAAGTACACAAATTTTGAGAATTTTCATCCAGAATGAGTTGATTATATGCGCTTGACAGATCTAGCTTCGAAAAGAGTTCACCACCTTGAAGTGAAGCAAAAATTTCATCGATCAAAGGTAGCGGATACTTAAAATCAGACAAATATTTGTTTATGGTTACTTTATAATCGCAACAAATTCTTATTTCACCATTAGGTTTTAAAATAGGTACAAGCGGTGTACCCCACTCAGCATGATCAACGGGTTCTAATACATTTTGTTCTATAAGATCTCTTAAATTTTTCTCAATTTTTGCTTTCCAAGCCAATGGCACTGGACGCGGTTTAAAAAATATTGGCTTAGCATCTGCATCTATTGGTAAGGAAATTTTTCCAAGCTTATAAGCACCTAAACCATTTTCAAAAACGTCCGCAAATTCTATTTTTATTTGCTCTTTAATAATTTCAGTTTGATCATAGCTGTTTACTGAATTAACTTGAACTAACTCAAATCCGAACTTTCTAAGAAAGTTTCTGCCAAATAATGGAGCATTCTCATTATTTGTAACCACAAACTTAATTTTCTTTTTTACACCATTGCATTCAACAACTTCATAAAATTCGCCTAAAACTTTAATACGATTGCCATTGTAATCTACAAATGGATCTTTACATACGTCAAGACTTACATTTTTATTTAGTTTATAAAAAAAAGATTTGGACACTAAGCTACATGGCGCGCCAGAATCGCACACAACTTCCATTGATATTCCATTTATTTTAATTAAAACACGGTATAGCTCAATTGAATCACCATACTGTTTAGTACTAATACTGTAAATAGAAAAATTGTAACACATGTTATTATTTAAATCTTCAGTAGAAGAACTAGATTCAGATATATAGTTTACATATTTTCCTTTTTTGCGGCATATAGATGCCAAATGTCCAACATTGCCACACTGGTGGCATTTACTTTGTTTGAATTTACAATGCCACGAATTGTGATTACGCCAGCCACAGTGCAAACAAGACTTCTCTTGTTTTGGTTCACTCTCCCGCTTCGTTAAACCAGTTTTGTTGTTTGACTTTTTTTTGTATGCTGAATTTTTTTTATAACTGTTTTTTACAAAATTTACTTCGTTTGTTCCTTTTGTTGATGAGAGCTTCATCTCCATTATAAGTGCCTTTCTTAAAGCTTCATCTATATCAATTTTCTCATCTTCTTCGCAGAGACGTTCGAATATTTTGTTGTTTATTCCCATTATAAAACGATCTAATACAAGGGCAGAAAGTTTGTCGCCAAACTTGCATGACAGCGCGAGCTTTTTGACCCTTGCATGCCATTCTGCAACCGTCTCCCCCTCAGCTTGTGTTGCCACGTAGAATTTTTTACGCTCTCGAAAAACTATTATAGGAGGAGTGTAATGCGTTTCTAGCAATTTGCAAAGCTCTTTGTAAGATCTTGAAATAGGTGAATTCGGGCTACAGAGATTATGAATAACTTCATACGGAGCCGATCCAATCGCCTTAAGAAGAGTTGCCTTTTTTGCGTTCTCTTCCGTACAGCTGATTTCTGCAAAATGAATTTCTAACTTCTCTCTCCACAAAGTCCAAGACTCATGGTGAGGTGAAAATTGCGGAAGGTTATTTGGATGATAAAGCGTGACTGTACTTTGTAATTCACCTGGCGTTGCATAACCACTCCTCGGCCTATTTTCGTCACTTTTTGGATTATTTTCAGTCATGTTGCAAAACTACAACTTTAGTCTATTGAATCAATAGTTTTTTTTTTTATTTTGTTGCACTTTTAATATTTGCAAACTAGACTAGATTTTGTTGCATGTAAATACATGTATTAAGTTTTTGAAGTTGTTTTTTTTTATGCGTAATACGCTTATCGTTTGTTTGTGAAAAATGTTTATCACTTCGTAATATTTATTTTAAAAACAATCAAAATATCACGCGTTTTCTTATTTTTTTTTTTTTGCTATCATATATAAATACATATGATTTTTTTTTTTTTTTTTTTTTTAACTCGTCGCCAATTTGTGGTGTCCGAAGTAAAACGACCAGCTTCAAGTTTACTTAACGACTAACTTTATTTTCTCACTTAAAATCTAAAAAGGTGCATTGAGTAAAAGCTTTAAACTTACTATAAAAACAAAAGATAAATTATAGAAAGAAAATAGCTTTAGATATCAAATTCACATATCTAACAATAACAAAAAATATTAACAGCCGCTAACCTTTTATATAAATCTCTAAAAAAATTCCAACCAATATGCAGTACAAATAAAGTGTACTAAAAAACTTTCAAAAAAATAAAAATTATATAAAATGCCAATTTGGTACGTAATAATTGTAGTAGTTAGCTGAAGTGCTTTTCAATCTGTAAACATAACTGAGGTCACAATCTATCAAAATCACAAGCTTTTTGGCTCCCAAAAGCATATATTTCTAAAATTTGTGGGTTACTGCTGTTTGTAAAAAATTTTTTTTAAATACTTTCTTGGTAACGACCTTTAGACATTTGCGTTTTCTGCTTAACTATGACAAGTATGACCATAACACTTTGAGGAAAAGTGAGGACTTGCATAAGAAGTGTTATAATGGTATTAACTCAATTTTAAGAAAAGTGTGGGCTACGACAGTAAAAGATCTGCTTCTTCGCTGGATCGGCCTTTGCGCTACCTTCTCAACATCTCCTAAAGAATGGGCATATTTCCATCTTGTTGGCAGGGATGGAAATAGTCGCAATGTTCAGCTAGTATCTAAAAATGGCGATGCCACGAAACCTGCAAGCTGCCGACCCATTGCGACATGCTCTACGCTTTTCAAAGCTATGGAGGGCGTAATAAACTTTAACATTATGAACTATCTGGATCACAACCAACTGCTCAGTGATCGCCAATATGGTATCCGTAGGGCCTGCTGGTGACCTTATGGTGTTCTTAACCGAAAAATGTGTGAAATACGTTCACTTTTTCGGAGAGAAAAAGATTGTTGCTCTGGATATTTTAAGAGCGTTTTGCCGAGTGTTGCATAAAGCGCTCGTATCAAAACTAATTCCATATGGTGTTGGTGGGAACTCGGCTCGATGCACCACGTGTTTCCTAAAGGACAGAACGATTCGTGTAGTAGTAAGTTGACGCTATTTCATCCAAGGAGCAAGCCATCAACGCAAGAGTACTGCAGGGTTCACTGCCAACCTTGTTTCTGGTTTTTATAAACAACCTTCTTTCATTGACACACAACTGTTTTCCAATCCTTTGCGGACGACATTTCGCATTTATAATCATTCAAGAAACGCCCAAGTTCTATGAAGATTGAAAGGAAGAGGGAAAAAAATGTTCAGGAAAACGCCAATTTTCTACATTAAAACGAATTAAAAACTATTTACTGGCAACTATGAATGAGGAGCGATTAAATGCACTGGCTTTATTCTGTATAGACAGTACAAAAGCAGATCTAGTACAAAAACTAAGTTATGAGGAGGTAATAAATGATTTTGCACGAGCACATAATAAAACGCTTTATTTTTATTATTTTGTATAAATTTTTATCTAATTGTGTATAAACAATGAAAAATTAAGTGTTTATAATTTTGTTATATTGTAAGAAAAAATTTAATATGTAAGAGGCGGCGCTAATGTCGGGCCCTGGGCGGCAAAATGCCTAAATCCGCCACTGCCTGTAGCAGGGCCGATATAGCAATAAACTTAGCTAGTGATGTTTTCCTTTTCATATTGAAAATGTTGTTACTGTTGTTTCTTTGGAAAAAATTCGTTAGAGCAATTAATTTTTCTAACTTGACCTAAAGCTCAATAAACGATTTTAAACCATCGGACAACTAGAATTTTTATTTAAAATCAAGAATGAATTAAACTATCAAACATTTAGAATTTGTATTTAAATCATAGAAATTCAACATAAAAATACAATAAGGGTTCTCATCTAAGCATGTAAATATGTAAACATGTAAACCATTTAAACTTTTGATGAGCGATATGTCGACAAAATGGGAAAATTTATTCAATTTTAAATCTTGTAGAAACCTTTATTAATATAGAAAAATAAATAAAATTTGTATTTACTTCAACTACTATGAGTATGTCATAATTAGCGCCAAAGGCAATCCTTTATTTACACACGTAGACTTACATGCTAGTTTACACTAAAAAATAGGCTCGGAAATGATATAAACTCACGCTCATACAAATTTTGACAGATAGTTTACGCGCATGTAAGTTCACAAGGTTTACAATGTTTACGGGTCAGTTACAGGCTTAGATGAAAACCCTTAATATAAAATTGTCCCTTTTATTATTATAGTAAACTTCAATGAAATATTATAAACATCAATATTCAAATAATACTTTTCGTAGATTACATTTTTTTTTTATTTGTTTGAAAGTACTTTTGTTTAGTTTTAATAAAAAAAAATATTTGTAAAAACTTAAATTTTCATATGAACAACTAGTTTCGGCCGAATATTATAAAATGGCACAATACTCGGTTTCAGCCAAAATTCAAGTTTCCGTCGGACACTAGCAATAAGTTAACGTTACTTGTAATATTTAAGTTAAAAACTAATAAATACATGTCCCAACGTTCTTAAATCCAACTAAAAATCTTTTGTTTTACAAATTTTTGTTACACAAAATGTGCGTGTAAACGAATGTCTTCCTCTTTGTAACTTGCAAGCTCTTAAAACTTTTTGTTCAGCCTTTTAATCTCATCTTGAAGTTTTGAATTTCTCACTCTATTCATTTTAAATATCTTAAGATCTTGATAACTGACGACGTTTTATTGAAGACAATACTAAACCAAATATCTTTATACACAACAATATTGATGGTAACATAGTTATCGACACTTTGAATTCACTAGATCTTGAGCTATAAATTTTATATCAGCTTTAGCATGTGATTCCAAAGTAATTTTGGGTAAGAAAAACGTCTCAACTCTAGTTAAAAATAACATCCCCCTTCTTTCTTCACGCTTTAATAAATTTCTTCAAATCTCACTTTATTTCTTCCAATGATATTTCCTGGTGGATTGCTAAAACGATTGTTAAATCTTTATCAACATTTTAAATCTAGTAACGCAGTCATTTACGTTTATAGGTTTTACTAGTATTCTATGAAACTTCATAGCTTATCTTTTTTACTGACATAATCTTTCGTTAGGCAGCTCAACTGCTGGCATAGCAATAAAAATCACAATAATCTCAAAATGATTATGATTATCATGAAGTGTACCGCCGACGGTAAATCCAAGTTATCACTCATATCACTTGAATTATTTTTACCCGTTATATCAATGTGTGCTGACTCAACTGCTTATCGCATGTCTTGACTCACCTTGCAGTAACCTATTTTCGGCATCGGTAAAGCTTAGCACCCAGGCATCGCCTTCCATTGCTGAATTCTTGCCCTGCAGCGCTATACACTCCTTCGACAACATATCGAAGCCTTCAGTCTTGACCTCTGCAACGATATTGGGATGGGGCCATGGAATGCCCGGAAGTGGCCAGTGCGAGGCAGAACGCGGCCACAATCCGGCACACTTGAAGGCGGGCGTAATCTGCACAATGATGCGTTCGCGTATCCGCAGCTTAACTTCCGTTGTGTCGGCGATCATTTTCACGATGTCACGATAGGCACACTTGTCGCACGCTTGCGCAACTAACGTTTGAAAGCGGGAGCGAATTTTACGTGCTGACAAATAACCCGATGCGGTAATGAACTCCACCCAGAGCGACATAGAACGCTTGCGACCATCGCTCAGCTTTAACACCGCACAACCGGGCAACGTGCCGTCGTCCACAAAGTTGAGGACACCCATTTGATTGAGGTAGATAATGATCTCAAACTCCGAGGGCGAAACAACTTCGAGACCTTCGAAGCGACCATTGTAATCGTTTAGCGAGGAGATGAAACGCGGTTCCTGCACCTCGACTTCCTTTAGCACGTCCTGCACAATGCGACATACCTCCTGGATCTGTTTGTGAATCTGAGCCTTGCGTGTTTGCACGCGATCAGCGCAATATTTGTTCATCTGGTAAACCATTTTCGATTGTGCGGCAATCATGTCCGACGGCACCAACATATTCAAGTCTACGTGAATATATTGGTTGCTTTCGAGCGGATACCACTGCAGTGGATATCAGCGGCAGTGGGACACTTTAATTCTTTGCTTTAACGCAATGGGACACTTCAGAGAGAAGCCACACTTTTTTTTATAAGACAATTTTTTAAGATCATGAAACAAATTATCTCTCCTCTATTATCACTAAATCTCTATTCTTTTATAATATTTTTGTTGCACTTGTATCTGTATGTATGGATAGATACTTTTAACTAATTTCTAAAATAAATCTCGGAAATGCCTATTATTTCCACTTTACTCCCGATTTGAAAATTTTAAAATTGCTCTGAACTGCACGCGCCGCGCAACACAATACTTTACGCTCTCTCGCCGGCAAGCCCAAAAAGTTAACTGAATTCGTTGCGGGAACTTGTCGCAAGAAAAGTATCTTTGCTGTTAGCTGTTTGTCGACGTCTTTGTTGCTGTGACGATATGCGTTGCTGCTGGTTCACTCCCCCGAAGAGCTCAACAAGTCAGCTGATTTGGGGTCGTAAGAGCGAAAGAGAGCTAAACGTAGTGTTTTTACCACAGATACCAACCCGTGGTAGATATCTATGTGCGACACTCGTTGGTGGTTCTATCCGTGTATTGGTGCTAATGCGCACAATACAAAGTGTGAGTGTTTAGATACCCTCAACCGCAATGGCTGTGCGAAGTTTTTATGTTATTTAAATTATATAAGTTTGTTTAAGTGTGTGTATCTCATTGTTTCTGGTATGTTTTTAGCGCCAGAGCATGGCGCTTAATGGCAAGATATATTTTTTTTAAGGATAACCGAACTTTTTTTACTCGAAGGTGTTGCCAGATATAACAACTTAGTGTGCGTTTATCGGAGAGGGATAATATTAATTGAATTTAGGAAGTATAAGAGAGGGGGAGAGCGAGAGATAAAGGAAATTGTCTTCCTTGGCTTTTCGGAATAAACACTCAAGATACATAATTTTATGGTATGTATGTATTATCATGCAGTTACTAATCATGTAGATGTTTATTTTTAAAGCTCTTGGTAAAATGCTACATTTTCTCTTAGCAGTATACTTCTATTTTAATAATTTGATAGCTAGCATTTATTTTGTCTTTTACAGGATCATTTGTTAAATATACGCCATTACTACACTTGGAGTTTTTGTCTGGCAATTCCATTTTCATATGAAGCAAAAAAACTCTTTCTTTCTGGCTTTAATATTTTCGTATGAAATTTTATATTGGAATACAAAAACACTCTAATTTGTTTAACAATAGCTGTGCTTTTTGCCAAGCGAGTAGTCAAAAAACGGCTGCTAAGTCGCTTACGAATGTTTTTCAAACTTTGAAGCATTGTCTGATGTGTCAGAAATTAAAAAAATATATAAACAAAACAAATCAAAAGTTTGAAATTAAGTTTTTAAGTCTTCGCAGCATGGAAAACGCAGACATTGCAATGGTAAATATATTAAAATATGTATAGAAGAAAATAATAAATTTATGTATACTTTAGGTTGCATCAAGCGCGTCGGAAGCTAATTTCATCTGGGGGGGCAGTACAAATGGTGGTGCAAAAAAAGTTCACCAAAATTTCTTCAAAGAAACATGAATGTGAATAAACAAATTTTTTATTTTAGTTTAAAATAAAAAAATATAAAAATATATAAAAAATATTAAAATTTCATTATTTTTAAAAGTTCTTCCAATTTTAATATTAGAGATCATTCTTTAAAGGATCTTTCATATGGTAATATGAAAATATAAGAAATAATGGTTGCTTTTGTAAAGCAAGACTAGGTATATCTTTACATGGTTTAAATGCAATAAGGTACAAAAAGTTATATCAATTTAAATTATTCCAAAATGTTTCTTTCTGTCCTTGCGAGAAACAAACTCTTTCACCACCTCCATCGAATTCAATTCTTCGGTTTTATCTCTGTGAATGTGTATAAGTGCCGCATGAGTGAGTCGTTTCTGTGTCATAGTTGCTCGAAGATACGTTTTAAGTCATCTTAGTGCACTAAAAGAACGCTCAGATGAAGCTGCTGATGCAGGCACAGTCAAAAGCAAAGCAATAAGTTTTTCAACTTCATTTAATATTTTTTTTACAGTATCCGAATTTTTCGCAAATTGGGATACAATGCCACTACAATTTCAAGGTGTTTGGCCAGGCAATTGCTTCAGCAATTTCATCTGCAAAAAAGTCATCTGCATAAAGATCTAGTTTTGTTTTTAGATCTTGTTCAGAAGCCATTTTTCCATTGAAGGCTTCGACTACAAAATTTTCCAACGATTCCAGAGTGTCAAGATCTGTTTAAATGTACAATAAGATTTACAATGTGCCAGTTTACACTAGCTTCACTCAACCGACTCACCGAATGTTAAATCAAAGTGAGTCGGTTGAGTGAAGCTGGTGTAAACTTGCAAAAATAAAAAAAAAGTACAATATCAACCTGTTTGATCGAATCTAGCCGTTATCTCATTTGAGGGCAGATCTAAAATTTCGAAATAATCTTTTCGTAGCCGATCATATAATGGCAACTGTACTGAAGGAACCGGATTTGATGTTTCTTTAAAGCGTCGAGGTGGATTTTCATCAGCTAATTCACAGTAGGGGCTTTCGCATGGTCCAAAACATTGGACCAACATGGCAGATTGTACAACATGTAGTACCATGCGTAAGCTAAAACGAAAGTCGAAATTTTTGGTTTTTTTCTGCCGATTGTACAATATTGTACAACTATGTAAAATTACTGCTCAATTGTTAGGGCATCTAAAAGTTGCTTAGCTATTAGCCGGATGTGTTCTGCTTGAGAGCTTGCAATTAATGATGTTGCTTTACAAGTTGGATCGTTCGAACGCTCAATCAAATAGTCCCATTAGTTTTCCATCTAACTTATCGTACAACATGTCGTCCAATATGGAAAGCCCCTAAGAACATGTCAAATTTTTTCTTACCAGAGTTGCAAAATTAACAAGCATTAAGCTACATACTTAAGGGTGCTTTTAAACTGAAGTGGTGGATTTGCAGTAGAAACTCTACATTTTGTTCTATCTTTTTGCAAGCACAGAGAAAGAAAATGGTTATCCGCAAGCATGCTTATGAAGAAGAGAGTAAGAAGAGGAAAATATATAATACAAAAATATGATCGTTGTAAAAAAAACTGATATTTTGAATAACTTTTGAAGTTTTCCTTTTAAATTGTTTATCTAGCTAAAAAAGTGGGGGCGACTGCCCCCCTTTCCCCCCGCTTCCGACGCCAATGGGTTGCATATTGTTTGATGGAGAGCGACATTAGTTTGCGTCAACAAAAAGAGCTGCAAGAAGCTGAAGATCTTATAAACGAACATTTGCCGCATAGGTGCTTTAACAAATCTTATTGTGAGTGCATGTGTACCGCACAATATATGTGTTATTAAAGACGATATGTGCAACTTTATTATACCGGAAGTACCAGTTGATGATATCATCCTCGACGATTTTACGCTGCATACATCAAAAAGAAGCATTAACAGGCGCAACGAGCTTTCAATTATTCACAAGACCAAAATATTATTTAAATTTTCAATTCATTTTCATTTCATTTTCGTTTCATTTTTATTTCATTTTTATTTCATTTTCAATATTGAATTTTGATCTTAATCTCAATCTCAATATTAAACTAAATCTTAATATTTGTTAATTTAATTAATAAATAAAAGTTCTTTCAATAAAATTAAAATTTTTTATTACAGTAATTATTGCAAGTAATTAAGAGAAAAAAATTTACAGTAATATTAGAAAAATAAATAATTCATAAACAATTCAATAAAACGTTTGTTTTTAAAACGATAACAAAACAATTAAAAGCGATTAAAGTTTTATGACGATTTAAACTTGTCGTCAAGTCCTTATGTTGCGTGCTACGTACAACTCTTTTTTATTATAGAAGAACAAGTCACATTTCCCAAAATCTTGAGTTGAAATGCATATCGTCTGCGGCAATAGCAAAGACAGAGAAACTCAGCATAGACATAAAAAAGCTCACTATTTGAAGTAAGTATTTGAAGGATACGATAAAAGTAAAAGCACTCTTATAAACAAGAAGAAGCTTACCGCTGAAATCACTGAAAAATGGAAAGCTGAAAAAAGATACTTCTAGAAATACTTTTTAAATGACAGTCCACTTCAGTACAACATTTTGTATTAAAGCTATTTGCTGATTTAAAGTGGCTTTATTTAACAGTTTAATTAAATTTATGAAGTGGATTGCCGATTTAAAATAACTTCTAGAAGCTCTACTTTTCGTTTTTCAGTTTCAGCTTCTTTTTGCCACTTTTTTTTGAGGAATTCTTGCATTTTTTTCAGTGATTCCATACGCTGAGCTTCTCTAGCTTTATAAGCTTCTTTTTTCAGTGCTATTTTTTCTTGTAAGTATATATCTCGCATTGAACACCTCTTACGCTTAGCTGGAGTTTCTGTTGCTGCTACCGTAGTTGAAAGGTTTGACGACATGTCTTCTACATCTGGGCTTTGCGTTATTTGGGTTTATCCTAAAACTTCGATAGGCTTATACCCAGCATACAGCTTATGCTTATTGGATATAATAGGCCTATCTCCAAAAATGTCATCCATTTCTTTCATATATGGAGCATTGCTAGGACTCGCACCAGTGCGATTGTTATTGTCTTTTGATGCTTTATACGCATTCAAAAGAGTGCGCATTTTGCTTTCCAGACAAAGAGTCGTAGTGCTTGAATCCTTTAAATTTGGAAATGTAAATCATTATTAACAAGAAGGCACAAATATGACTTAAAGTTATGTCTTTTCCAATCATGTCTTCCAACATTGGAAACATTGCAGTAACCCCAAAGATTCTTCCCTTGTCCATCTCTTGCGCTTACTATTAAAAGAGCATTATTTAGGCGTAATTTAAATTATAACTTAAAATATAGCAAATTTAAACTTATAATTTAAATTTTATTTACCTTTTCTCTTGATTTTCCATTTTATATGCAGATTTTCTGAGTTTTGTAACTGATTTTTTAAGCTTTCAATTGAATTGACAGCTATTGTTGTATAATTTTTCATTTTTTAAATATTTACAACTCGGTTCTCAAAAATACCCGATACCGAAAAAGTTTTCGAAACTTAAAGCTTGAAAAACCAAATATATTTTTTTAGCAATGAATTTATTTGATAAAGCTTGTTTATTCTATTTATTTAGTAATACACTATCTATAGAAATGTTTTTTTAGAAAGACATTTGAAAATTTCGTTCTAAGTATTGAGTACAAAAGAGTTTCGACTTCATGTATCACTATTAACTGTTCAGGTGGCAATTCATCATAGTTGCCACCTTCATAAAAAAGTACACAATAATTGAAACATGACTTGTAAGCACTTTTTTCGTTTGCTCGCTTAACTTTTAATCCAATAACAGTTTCCTGTGTAATTTAAGCGAGTATTCATATGATAAGCGGGGGTTTTTTTACAGCTCGCTTGGTAAAAAAACACAGCTAATATAATGCCTTATTATATGTCCCAAAACATTTAATGCTAGTAAAGAATTTAAGATAAGGTCCCAAAAAAATATGAAATATGAACGTATTATACCTTTTAGATAATTAAAAGACGAGATTGATTCCTACAGATATTTACTTGCTGTCTCTACATTACTCTAGAGGTCAAACTCACCCGACAGACACTGTGCGAGTATCTAATAATCCGTTAATAAAAGTCTCCTTTATATCTACACATTTAATTAAGCGTTTTACATTTTATTTATTAAATAAAGAAATAATATTTCTCGTTATATGCAAGACTGTGAGCCTAGTTTGCTTGATGTTTGTCTAGTTTCTGATGTTTCTTATGTTCTAAAGTTTGATCAAATGAGTTTTTTGTCTGATCATGACTTACTTTTTTGTTGTCTTAATATAAATCTAAAAAAAAATTCTCATGTCAGTTTCTCTTATCGTGACTACAAATCAATAGATTTATCCGCCTTAAGTCATGAATTATCTAGTATGAGTTGGATGGACTGCTGGTTTTATAGCTCGGTGGATGATAAACTTAGAGTTCTCATGAATCAATTAAATGTCCTG
Source organism: Dichetophora obliterata (assembly GCA_963920525.1). NCBI lineage: Eukaryota > Metazoa > Arthropoda > Insecta > Diptera > Sciomyzidae > Dichetophora > Dichetophora obliterata. The sequence goes on along the minus strand of OY986439.1, from coordinate 108,158,840 downwards.
TTTGACCGTCATGTGCCTTTACGCTCAATTCAAATTTCTAATAACTCATGTCCTTGGTTTACAAATCGTGTATTGTCTGCTATTAAAGCTAGAAATAAACTTCACTCTAAGTGGAAAAATAGTCGAACAAACGATAACTGGGACAAGTACAGGAGAGCTCGAAATTATGCTTCTCTCATGGTTCGACAAGAAAAGACAAACTTCTTCAGTTGTAAGTTTAATACAGGGTTAAGCTCTAAACAGTTATGGCAAAATATAAAAAAGTATAGAGTGTTCAGTAAGGAGCCTAGTGTTTGTAATTTGGATCCGGACTTACTTAATGGCTTCTTTTTGGCAAATGGGTGCCCAAGTCCTTCTCGGGACATTTCCTCAAACAGGATATTTAATGGCAACAATGGCGTGTTGACAGCACAAGCAACTAATTTTTCCTTGCCATCTTTTGAATTCTCATCTGTTAGTGAGGATTATGTAGCCAAATGCATAATGAAAATTAATTCCAATGCAGTAGGGATTGATGAAATGCCAATCCGATTTATCAAATTAGTTATTCACTTTATCTTAGCGCCCCTGACTCATATTATCAATCACTGTATTACTTGCTCCCGTTTCCCAGAATTATGGAAGATTGCCACGGTCATGCCTGTGGCTAAATCTACTTCTGTCTCTGATCCCAAAGATTTCAGACCTATTAGTATACTCCCTGCTCTTAGTAAGGTTTTTGAACGAATAATGTCTGATCAGATTTCTGAGTACCTACATGTCAACAATCTTTTATCCCCATTGCAGTCTGGCTTTCGCTCTGGTCACAGTTGTTCGACAGCAGTAATGAAAATAATGGATGACATTAGAATAGCCTATGACAAGAATCTTATAACTCTTCTTTGCCTTATAGATTTCTCCAAAGCTTTTGACTCTGTCGATCACAATCTGCTTTGCTATAAGCTTAAGCATTTTTTTTATTTCAGTGACAGTGCATTTAAACTAGTATCCAATTACCTAGATAATAGAATGCAACAGGTTAAAGTTGGTAATAATTGTTCGTCTCTTTGTTCTGTTTCTGCCGGTGTGCCTCAAGGGTCTATTTTGGGTCCCTTACTTTTCTCTATTTTTTTAAATGACGTATTCTCTGTTTGTAAATATGCAACCGTTCATGCTTATGCTGATGACATTCAGCTATACCTCTCTCGACCTACTGGTCTTTTAGAAGACTTAGCATATAGATTAAACTATGATCTGGCATTGCTTAACAAGTGGGCAGTCACCAACTTACTTTATATCAATCCTTTAAAATCTAAAGTGCTACCAATTGCAAGGAATGATTCATGCTTTGTGGATATTCCACTTTTGTCAATAGGAACTGATAAATTGAACGTTGTGAATAAAGTGAAAAACCTTGGTTTCATAATTAACTCTAGATTAACCTGTATTGACCATATTAATTACATTATAAGTAAAATCTACGGTACTTTGCGTTATTTACGAGCTTCCTCAGACTTTATCCCTCTTGAAACTCGTCGTAGGCTTGTAGTTCAACTAATAATGCCACATATTACTTTTTCAGATGTTGTCTATAGTCAGCTTGATTCCCAATCGCAACATAAGCTCCTTGTGGCGTTTAACAATGCAGCAAGGTATGTTTTTAAAATCCAACGTTTTGACCATATTTCGTTGAGAAGTAAAGAAATTCTTGGGTGTGGTTTGGTTCAATACTTGAATATGCGTAATATTATTTTTTTGCACAGACTTATTAATACACAATGCCCAGGGTATCTTTATGAGAAATTACAATTTTTTCAATCAGTTCGGTCTACCAACATCATTGTTCCTAGACACAACTACCTCAATAGCAGTAGATTTTTCTTCATAAGCACCATTAGACTTTGGAATTCATTACCCAACTATTTGAAACAATTAACTTTTAGAAGCAGCTTTGAACATGCAGTTTATAATTACTTCTGTTCTATTGATGGATAATTCAATTCAATCTTTAAATTTATTCTTTCTCTATTTTCTTTATTGTCATATCTTTCAAACGTTTTCTTCTTATTATATTTTGTTTATAATTTTTTTTTTCCACTTTACTTATTTCTTTAAAATAATCTTCAATCAAGTAATTATTAAGTTATCTTATTCTTAATTCTTTTTTTTTAAAAAAATTTTAATATTCAATTTAATTAAACTTAACCTAAACGCAAAATCTTAATTCCTTTTTATATTCTAAATTCACATAGTTATCAGACAAATATTAATTATTCAATAAGTAAAAATTATAAAAATGTGATTCACCTCTATTGATGTACTACTAAAGACCAAGTCTTATTGTACAAATATTAATTAATTAAATAAATAAATAAAAAAATAAAAAAAAAAAAATAAAAAAAATAATATTTTATTAAATAATAGGTTTTATCAATGTCCTCGAAATAGGCGTTTGTTTCAATGATTACCCAAATATCTTAGCGCCGTGCCGTTTTAGAAATATAAAACAGTCGCAAGGGCTAAATCTGGAGAATATGGTGGATGGGTAGCAGTTCCAAGCCCAATTTATAAATTTCTCCATAGCGACTACAAAGGTGTGCGCCGCACAGTGGATCGAAACAAGGAAAAAGCAGAACTAGGTATTATACAAAATGCTTATGTTTATAGTAGTTTGGAGCCATCAAACTCGAATTTGAAGTCAACAAGTATTTAATTGCTCCCGATTTTAGTTGCAGGGTGTTCAAGAATTTCTTCCTTACCGTAAGCTGATAAGTATAACAGGATGTAAATCTTTTAGCGCTCCACATAGTATAAATATTTTTGTTTAGTTTAAAAGGTTCAACAAATTCGTTTTTAAAAATGTATTAACGAGCTATCAAAATTGATAAGACCGCTCACAATATTGTACATCCGAACTTAAAATTTTGAAACAAAAAATAGCAAATCTTCACTTTCAGGCTGTTTTGCAATAATTAAATCTTTAATGTCTCCTTTCCAACATGGATTCCTTGCTGGAAAATCCACTGTTACTAACCTTCTCGAATTTACATCAAAAACTATAGAAAACTTTGGAAAAGGCATGCAGACTGATGTTATTTACACGGATTTTAGCAAAGCTTTTGACGTTGTAAATCACAAACTATTGATCTTAAAATGTTAATGTTAATGTTAATGTTTTGTGGTGGAGATGCGTACTGCGACCTAAATGAGATCTATTAACCTCCTTCTCAAAGCTCCGCTGGATTTGCGGATTACAGAATTTCATCCAGCCCTATTTCTCTAATGAATTTGAGAATATTCTTAGGTTCAAGGGATGAAACCTGCTCTAGACTCAGCTCATAATTCCCCAGTGCTAATTTACGTCTGCGAGCCACGGCGTCGCAGTTTGTAAGTAGGTGTATTGGAGTCCCCTCTGCTTCTTCACAGAAACGGCAGTTACTATCGGTCTCTATGCCCAATTTCATCAGGTGGTATTTGAGTTTACAGTGTCCTGTAAGGAACCCCGTTAGAATCCTAAGATTCGGTTTGCCTAAGCTTATGCACAATTTTGCTCTCCGAGTGTTAAAATCTCTGAGGAGCACTTTGGAATGTCTTAGCTTTGGGAGGCTTTTCCAAAGGTTTGAACGTTTATGCCTCTCCTCCCTTCTTAGTTCTTCTTTTATAGAGTGTTTGCCCAATCCGCAGAATGGTTCTGGTCCTATAAATTTTGTGGCTGCACCCTGTCGCGCTAGACCATCGGCTTCTTCGTTACCCTGTATTCCTTTGTGTCCTGGGACCCAAAGTATAGTAACAGTGTTATTCTTGCCTAGTTCGTAGAGTTTTGTTAGGCATTCCCATGTTATTCTCGATGATATCTCGCAGGAAACTAATGCTTTGATTGCTGCTTGGCTGTCTGACATCACAACTATATCCTGACCTTTGTATTTACGGTCCAGATTGAATTGTGCACACAGCTAGGATTTCCGCTTGGAAGATACTGGGTGTTGTCCCCATAGGTTCGAAGTGCTTGGTTCTTGGCCCGTACACCCCTGCGCCTATACCTTCCAATGTCTTGGGCCCATCTGTATACCATGCTATACTGTGTGGTTTCTTGACTTGCGATATCATCTCGCTGTCCCACTCTTACTTGGTACTAAGCTTAATTCCGAAATGTTTTTCGAAGTTATACCTTTTTACTATATCGTCTCTTGGTAGATCGATGTAGGGAGTGTGCTTTGCAATATCCTCCTTCTCTCTACTGCTAATAGTTATACCTAAACCTGTCCCCTCTTTTGCAATGCACAACAGGGTTCGCTTGGCTACTCCCTCTATGACAAGGTGTAAGGGTGTTAGGTCCAGAATTACTTCCAGTGCTGCTGTAGGGCATGTCCTCATGGCCCCTGTGATGCATACACAGGCCAGTCTCTGCACCTTTGTTAGCATATTCCTCATTGTGGTTAGCTTGGTTCTCTCAGCCCATGCTATTGCACCATAGGTGAGGATGGGTCTCACCATCATGGTATACATCCAGCGGAGAATTGTTGGGTTACAACCCCAGCTTTTCCCCGCCAGGCTCCTACGAACCATGAGTGCGCGCGTTGCTTTGTTTATAGTTACCTCTGCATGTCTTCTCCAGAGAAGCTTTGAATCTAGTGTAAGTCCCAGATACTTTACTTCTCCTTTGAAGGGAATTTCAGTGCCATCCATTCTCATTGTTCGGAGGTTTGGCAGGCTTCTTTTGTTAGTAAAAGGTACTATGGTGGTTTTCGCTGGGTTGATACTTAATCCCACTGTGTTGCACTGTGGGCAGCCTTTTGTTGTTTTGATTCTTATAGTGGTGTTGCCCACTTTTGTTTCTGCAGTTCTAGTGCTAAGCATTTGGCATATCCATCTGCTGAGCATATCATTTACTCCTTTTTTGTGTAAAGACTTCTTCACAGCCTCGTGAGAAGTATTATCAAAGGCTCCCTCTATGTCTAGAAAGGCACAGAACACGGTTTCTTTGTTTTTGAAAGCTGACTGGATGTTGCTAGCCAACTGGTATAGAGCAGAATCTGTAGACCTGCCCGCCCTATACGCGTGTTGACAGGGGTGCATTGGTGCCTTCTCCAGAATCTCAGTTCTTATATAGTTCTTAAAATTACATCTTGTTGGATTTCCTATACCGTTGGTAAAGTGGATTGAATATTACTTAAGCAATAGAACACAGTCTGTTATTTTTAAGCTCAAGAAATCACATGAGTTTCCTGTTACTTCAGGAGTACCTCAAGGAAGTCATCTTGGGCCCCTTCTGTTTCTACTTTTTATAAACGATTTGCCATCTGTCATAATGCATTCTAGCATCTTAATGTTTGCTGACGACATCAAACTCTTCCTTTCTTTTAAAAATGATAATGACGCTGTATTTTTGCAAGCCGACATTGATCATCTTCATAACTGGTGCAAAACGAACCGTATGAACCTCAACATGATGAAATGCAAGCATATGTCTTTCTCGCGCAAACCACCAATTAAACGTACCTTCAAAATTTGTGGTTATCCATTGGAGTCCTTAGATATTTTCAATGTTCTTGGAGTTACAATGGATCCTAAACTACGCTTTAATATTCATGTAAATAAAATAAAAAATAAAGCAAATAGTACTTTACGATTTATTAAACATTGGGCAAAAGAGTATAATGATCCATTCATAACGAAAACCTTATTCACTTCTCTAGTGCGGCCTATCTTAGAATACGCTTCAGTTGTTTGGTGCCCACGATACGGTTGTTACATAGACGACATTGAATCAGTGCAGAAACAATTTCTTTTGTTTTGCTTAAGCTATCTTTATTGTAATACTGATTTTCACTTACCATCTTATGAATATCGGTTACAACTCTTAAATCTTCCTTCTTGAAAAAAATCGGAGAATTATGATAAATGCTTGTTGGATTACAAAACTTTTACATGGATATGTCAACAGTCCTTATTTATTGAGTAAAGTATATTTTATTATTCCTCTTCGTCCTAGAAGATCTTTTGAGTTACTCCACATGAACTTTTGTAGAACTAATTATTTGCAAAATGAACCTCTTAGAAGCGCTTGCGGTGATTTTAATTTTGTATCTGATGTTATATCCTTAAATGAATCCATGGACTCAATCAAACATAAAATTATAGATTACCTGCAGTACCGTCGTTGATTATGTAAAGTTCTTTCAAACATATATCTGATGCATCTGGTGATTTGTAAACACATTAAGGCACTTATTACGAGTTGTTTTCGACGTTCGATCTTCGCTGGTTATCGAACAACGAGTATCGAACGTTAAATTCTTATTATGAGCAGTGCAACCCTATCGAAATGTTCGTTGTTCAACGAATTTTCAGTCTAATAGAATTTTGCTTTCGATGCGATGCGTGATGAGCAATAATTGTTAAAAATGTAAGTATTACGATCAGCTGATAGAAATATACTACCTTGAACACACCAAATGGAAGAAATTCACAATAGCGATACTCTTTGTCAAAAGCACGTTATAATACCAAATGCAAATTCGTTCGATCAGGCCATTCGACTGCAGTCGAAGATCGAACGCGGCTCATAATAAGGGCTTAATATAACAATCTAAATGGATAAATGGACCTAAGCGTAAAATGGAAAATTTTGGTGAATAAACATATAAATAATCTGAATGGACCTAAGCCTGGGATCTTCAGTTGCCTCATATCTTCATGATGATTGTAACTACACTTGTCGACGGTACCGTGGTGTCTTGGGTCTTTTTACCTCTTGAAACACTTCGTTAGATCGATTTGTAATATATTAATATGAGTGGCCGATAAGACCTAGTTTGTCTTGGTGCCTGCGTTCGCAACTGGTTTTCTTTATTTTATGAAAATTGGTTTGGTGAAGTTGACCTAGTTTGTCGAGTAGCCACCCTGTCAAGCCAGGACCTCACCGGCTTCAGGAAGACAGAACGATATATATATTATATATTTACCTATTGTAGGGGTGTTTTATTGGGTATGAGACCTTGTTTGTCAAACGACTCCGCCGGATACAGAAATTGTTGCTAACTTGACCTTGTTTGTCTTGAAAACGCAACCCTGCTTTGCTGTCTGATATTATCGATTTTGACTTAACTTTTTTTTGTTATTTTTTATACTTTAATAAAATTATATACTTTAAGCAATTTATTAAAACTTTTTAGTTTGTTAATAATACATGATTTCAATCAAAATCATACTTTTTATTTTTAAATTGTATTAAATATCTTTTTTAATAACTTTAAATTTGCTATAAAACCTGTTAAAGTTTAGCAATCAAATAAATAAATAAATAAATAAATATTTTTAATTTTATATGAAACCTTATTATCAAGAACTTGCATCCAGAACAAAGTTATTACAAATAATACGGCGAGCATTACGAGCGACTTCCAAGAAATCTTAGGCAAAGACTCAGACACATATGATACGTAAACATTAATTACTAAGTTTGATTTTAATAATTAATAAAAAAATATATATATAAAATATCTACATCATTAGCAAGCAATAACCTACTACCCAGGCTGTGGCACGTGGAGGTTGCTGAAGGACTACCACCCCATTTTTTTTTACTTTTGTTTTTAAGTTTTTGTAATATTGTTTTTCTTTATTAAGCTTATTTTTATATTTGAATCAACTTTAATGGTATCTCTGCAACATCTCCCAACAAGCAAGAAAAATATTTTTCTCCAAGCTTGGAAAAAAGTCTTCGCCCTCCACTTGATCTCCAACTCATTTCTCCTAGTCAACTCCAACACCTTGGAGTTGAGCTGGAAATTGGCTAGAGATGCATTAGTTTTCAAAGTGGCAATACTGATGAAGTGTCAACAAAATAATTTGTTTTTGTACGTGGCAACACTAGGCTGTTTTGGTTATTGTGTTTCTTGTTGGAATTTGTAGAAAAGTGAATTTGTGAAATGCAGCAAAATAGTAAAAGTAAAGTTAATAAATTGAATAAATTAAGTAGAAAGAATTTAGTCCAAATTGGACTCCTTAGTCCAAAAATTCAAAAATAAAATGTCGGCCTCGAATGGCTTAGGAGATAAAATTTGCGAAAGTTTAAAAATTCAGTGCAAAATATAAAGTCCGAAAATAAGCAATGGCTGCATTCCACAGTGGGCCAAACAGCTCTGCTAGCGGAATTTAATTAATAACTCGAGTAAATGAAGAGGTATTTTAATGAAAATTTAAACTTAAGATTTTTAACGCATTCATCACCTATTCTCTAAATTTCTCTAAACTTTCTAGGTCAACTTTATATCATAGCTCCCATACAACTGATTAATACACACTTTTGAGTTCTTAACATTTTACATTTCTAAGTAATTTATTTGAAGTACAGTACGACCTCGCTCAACGCAACCAATTAAATTCAAGCCAATTGCGAAATCTGAGGTTATTGCAAAAACCGAGGAAAAATTTACTATTGGCCAATAGACCTATTTCCAAAAAAAAATATGCATTTTCTACACATTCAAATTAAAGTGAATCGAAAAATGTTTGTTCAGAAACATAATTTCATTTTATTCAATTTATTTTTTTAAAAATTGGGAAATTTTGGTCTGCACTTTGTTGCAATTTATACTTTGCGTACAATTTGGGTGTTGAGATTATCGAGGAGTTGCGTGTAGCGAGGGTTGCGTTGAGCGAGGTCGTACTGTATATGAAGAAAAAAAAAATATTTATATACAGGGTCCGCCAAATAACTTTTTTTTTAAAAAAATTCTATAAAAAAACTACTGGATATTTTCTCAAATTTCTTTTTTTATTTGAAAGTACAATCCTTCCGGTTAATAATTAAAAATAATTTCATTCAAATGGCTGCCTTGGCTTTCCATACAGTAGCCTACACGATCGGTCCAATTTTTAAGCACATTATCGATTGTGTGCAGCTGTATTTCACCAATGGCTTAACGAATATTGTCCTTTAAAGCGTCAATTGTCTCTGGCTTGTCGGCGTAACACTTATCTTTGAGGGCACCCCACAAATAATAGTCCAACGGTGTCAAATCGCAGCTCCGAGGTGGCCAAATGACATCAGTTCTGCGGCTGATAATGCGATCTTCAAAAACAGGGCGCAAAACATCGAGTGTAGCTTCGGCTGTGTGGCACGTAGCGCCGTCCTGTTGAAACCAAATGTTGCCAATATCCTCCTCTTCAATTTTTGTGAACAAAAATTCGTTCAACATGGCCCGATAACGATCGCCATTGACTCCTTGCTCACGGCCACTCCTTGCTCATTTTCGAAGAAAAATGGCCCAATTATGCCTCTGGACCAAAATCCGCACCAAACAGTGACTCGTTTTGGGTGCAGCGGCTTTTCAATGTAGTATGCGTGCGACAATTTTCTGTGCCCCAAATGCGACAATTTTGCTTGTTTACATACCCGCCAAGATCAAAATGAGCTTCATCTGAAAAAATGATTTTTTTGGCAAAATCGGCATCTTCTGTAAGTCGATCGCAGGCCCACTTAGCGAAGCTAAAACGCATTGGATGGTCAGTTGGCTTCAACTCCTCAACCAATTGGACTTTGTATGGCGTCATACCAAGGTCTTTATGCAAAATTCGTCTCAATGATGTCTCCGAAATGTTCAATTGTTGAGAACGACGGTGAATTGATGTTGATGGCGCTTCACGCACACTTTCTGCCACAGCAGCAATATTCTCGGGTGTACGCACTGCTTTTGGCTGTTCACGCTTTGGTTTATCGATGAGGATTCCAGTTTCTTTCACTTTTTTCACAAGATAACGAACATACGGAGCTGACGGTGCTTCTCTTCTTCCAAAATCCGTACGCAATTTTCGCACACATTCTGCAACATTACCATGATTTTCAAAGTAATGTCGCAATATTTCCCAGCGTTGTTCAAGCGTATACACAACCATATTCGTTCAGCGGAAGAATAAAACTAATTATCTGTCAAATCAGACATGAGCTAAGTGTTACCATTCACGAAATAAGCACTAGTTGAAAAAAAAACGTTAGATGGCGGACCCTGTATATGTTAACAACTTTTTTATTATTCAGAATCTGATGAATCCGAATCAAACAAAATATTTTTCAAATTAATGAGCAACCCAGCTACGACTCTATCTAACTTTATATCTTTTCTAGAAATATTATATGGTTTTGACAAAGATGTTATAAGCGGATCTGATGAAATAAGTAACCCATTCATGACATCTTCCATTGTATTACTGCTATTGTCTTTAGGGGAATGGTTTTGACGTAAATCCCGGAATTCCTTATTCCTCGCTTCAAGGGCTTCTTCGGACATCATGCCAATAGGTAGTGCTACATGGGATATATTGTAATGTCTGCACCAAGTATTAATATTTTGTGCACAGAAGACGGCATGTAATACCAAGGACATGTGTCGACAAATATTTCAGCTGTTTCCAGGGCATATGAGCGGAATGCATCCGTATTGACTTCATACTAAACTTGTATATTAGCGTTTCGCTACCAAATCTGGTTCGCTAAAACGTCTGGCAGTATTACCATTGTTAGTATTGCCACTACCAGCAGTTGAATTTCGGATTTTCTTGCTTCAACCTCCGGCTTATCTTCCCAGTGAACTTGCCATTTTTTAATTGAAATCCTGTACGATATATGCAAGATACATTCAAAAAATCGAATCCATGCATGGATAGTTAATAAGCCATATTTAAAAAGATCTACATCAACTGGATAACTTTGCACCAAACTTAAACTGTTCATATTTTTTGGCACAGCTCTACAAATTCCACATGTCTGTGTAGAGGCTTCTGCAAGGACGCTTAAGGTTTTGCCATCCAGCATGGTACAATGAAATACATGGTCAATTGTTAATGAGTTGAAAATTGTTGGCTTAATTGAAAGTATTTGGCTATTTATACTATAAGTCTCTGCACGAATTAATTCAGTCGATTCTTTTTGGCAAATTAGTTTTATGGGCCGACAATAGAGCCTTGTTCCCTTGTTTGTAAGGGAACAAGGCAAACTGCAAACAGGTGCTGATCGGCCATGCGTTGTGTGGGCATTTGCGTGTCCACTGCTTCCATCTCAGCCCCATTTATGTATTGTTTATGTATAAAACAGCTTTTACTGTTTTTGTTGACTGAAATTTTATTTTCAAAAACTTGCGAGTGTGCTTGTATAATTCGGCTAACAGTATACTCTACTAAGCTCTGCAGCGTTGTTTCAGCTGAATATTCTGTAAACATCAATTCCTTTGGATAGTACATAAGCTTCGCTGAATGCAGCTTATGATAACTGGAATATATATCTGCATTTTTTTCCTTGGTACTACATCGTGTTAGCTTGTATGTATGTTTTGTGTGGCCAACATCTATATACAGAGCAAGTGCTTCTTCAGGTGAATAAGGAATATTTAGCTTGACTTGTGTCTCCAGCGACCTTTTCATTTTTTGTCCAGCTGTCTCATCTTTATTCAATGTACTGACAATTTTTTATGCGCTTCGCAGTCCAGATTTATACAAGCTGTAGCTTGTTGTCACCATCAAGTCTTCACATATTGCTTGTTAAACAAGACTAGACACTTTTCGGATCTGTGTCTTAGAGCAGAGGTCACCAAAATCTTTCCTGGGACGACCTATGTCTTATCCATTCTGTTGAAAGAGCGGCATATCAAGCCATTTCTGATTTTTTTTTTCTCAAAAAAATTCCTATTGTAACGGCATGCCTTCCATTTTTCTGTAAGCCTGCTTTCGAAATCGGTCAATTTTTTTTTTATTTCTTCTAATTCATTTTTAGATAGCTTTATGTTCTTATAAATTGTACCAAATACAAATTCATGTAGGGTCAACATTTTTTTTGCACCTTTTTCGCTAAGCCAAATGGAATAAAGTGAGCGCTCGGAGACTGACATTTCACCTAAAAAGTGCAACAGAGTTAACAGTTGGTCGTAGTTGGTTATCATTGTCTTACTTCTACCACATTTTTTTGCTACACATGAAAAGACGGGTCACAAACATAAAACTTTTGTTTAGTACATACCTTATCTGAATGAGAAAAAAAGATATTGACTCAATAAATTATAATTTGTTTGTAATTTGGCTCAACCAACCGAAGTCAATAAAAGTCTGCCAAATCTTTTAGGCCACATGCTTAACATATGTTCACTTTGAAAGCTCGCAGCAGATCAGGAATGCATCTAAAAGCTAACGCAAAAGCTTTTAAAAGCTTTTACAAATGTTGTCAATTAGAAGAAAAAAAAAACCGGAATTTTGAAAAATTTAAATTCGACTTAAATCCCACTAGATTGCCTGTTTGGGCCACTGTGCATTCAGCGGATGGAAAGAGTGGAACTGGAATACATTTATTTATTTTATATTATTTTTAAAATAAGCAAAAAAATTGCATTAGATATTTTCATTAATTTATAAAAATGTGTAAACAAGTCTTATTTTAAAGAACATAATTAATGTATGCAACCAAAACGGTTCGATTTAGTATTTGCGTAATTATATAATTTATTTGAAATAATTTTATAAAAATGTGTAATATTAGGTTTAAAACTATTTTCATTGATTGAAATAAAAAAATAATTGGAAAAGCTCTCTCTTAAAAAACTATTTCTATTTTCATTTTGGGTTGGAGATCAGTTAGAGAAAGACCTTATAGATCAAGTGGAGATCCAGCCTTATCTCAACTGAAGATCGAAGGTTCATTTCCCTAGAAAATGGCTTGGATCTCAAGTGGAGGTCAAGTTGATTCCAGCACTGGAGATTGGAGAAACGAACTGGAGCTCCACTTGAGGTCAAGCCGATCTCCAAGATAAATGTTTATTGGGCTGGAATGAGAAGTTCATAAAGAAAATCCTAATGCATTTTTTACATTTTTTCCTCATTGAGGTTATAACAGGTTCTGATGTTATCAGATGATATTTTGTAACATCTTTGTTGCACACTTCTCGACTTATTTTGCGAGAGTGTCGTTCTCTGACTGCTCTAAATTCTTTATTTCGAGCCTTACCTGCTTCTTTAGACTGATTACCAATGTAAAAAGTTGCATAATTTATTATTTCTGATCCATGCAGTAGAATTTTATGGATCGATGCTGGCATGTAATACCATCCATATAAATCCACGTACCGTTCTGAAGTTTTTTTAGCATAGGTTTTATAAGTTGGCACATTTCTTCACCAAACCAAGAGTTTGTTGTATAATAGAAAATATTCTCAGTAATGAGCAATCAACATGTAATAGACGAGCTGACTTTTCGGAATCAGAGAAAAATTTGCTGGCAATGTTTTCAGTCTTTGTGGTCCGATAAAATGCATAACTCATCCCGGTAAACTTCATGTTAGTTTATAAGCTCTTCTGGATGAATAGCGTTACTTGTCAAGAGCTTGTTCATCTCTGTTGAAGTGTTTCTATTACCAATTGGAAGCTAATTAACAAATTTTTATGATTTCTATGTCTTTAAAATTATCCTAATATAAGGTACCCGAATAATTCATATCTGATTGTTTTTCTCAGGATTCCGCTAAATGGGCAAAAATAGGCAGATGAAAGCTAATAATTTAAAAAGAAGAATATTTCCCAAATAAAAAAATATTATTAGTTTTGTATGAATGTTTGTAAAAATTTTTTAAAACTTTTAAAATCGTTTATTGAGCTTAAGGTGAAAGTTAGAACAATTAATTGTTCTAACGAATCTTTCCAAAGAAACAAAATGGCCAAATTTGCCAAAGTGGCTCGCCCAAAAACCCGTTCTTTAGCTTGCAAGCAAATCTCAACTGCGGAGGAGTTAGACTCTTCCGTGGAGGCCCTAGAGCAAACCATGCAGGTTCCTTTAGAGTCTCATGTCCCATTAGCAGGGGCAAGAAGAAATCTCTTCCTCCGTGGTGGAGCAAAGATCTATCCGACCTTAGGAAAAGGGTTAGGAAAATTTTCAACTCGTGTCATAGACAGTGTCTTTGGCAACCATACAGAGACATCCTCAAAACCTACAAGAAAGCAATTCAAGACGCGAAAAAGCATTCTTGGCAGGAATACACCCAATCGATCGACAATATAAAAGAATCGGCAAGACTTAGCAAAATTCTGTCCAAAGAAAGCACCAGTCCATCTTTCATTCGGAAAGATGATGGTACGTAGACAGAATCTACCAATGAATCACTGGAACACTTACTCAACACACACTTCCCCGGCTGCAGGAGCAACTGCAATGAGAACATAGGTTTAGAATCACCTGAGGCAACTGCGGCGGTTCCGACTGGCTCCTTTATCTCAATGGAAAGATTTATCTGGGCCTTAAGCAGCTTCTCTTCATACAAATCCCCAGGTCCCGACGGCATACTTCCAATAATGTTGCAGAAACTACAGGATGTAGTTGCACCTATCCTACTCTCTATCTTCACTGAGTGCCTCTCCCTTAACTACACTCCAAGGAGCTGGAGAAGAGTTAAGGTAATATTTATACCCAAAGCTGGGAGCAGAGGTCATGAATCAGCCAAGGATTTTAGACCAATAAGCCTCACATCATTCGCACTGAAAACCCTAGAGCGTGTACTGGATATTCATCTCAGGAACGTTCTAAAGGGTGCTAACAGCGCCCAACATGCATACCTCAAGGGCAGATCCACAGATACCGCCCTACACGAGGTTATTACCACTATTGAAAGATCAATCTACTTTAAACAATACACTCTTGCGGCCTTCTTAGACATAGAAGGGGCTTTTAACAATATTCATACTAGGGCCATTTTTGATTATCTTACCAACCTTGGTGTACAAGCATCGGTGAGAAACTGGATAGTCTCAATGCTCAGTAACAGAATAATCCAGGCAGACCTGGGTGGCTGCCAACTCACGAGATTTGTCAGTAGGGGTACTCCGCAAGGAGGAGTGATCTCCCCCTACTCTGGCTCATCGCCATGAATGAATTTCTTAATACACTAAATTGCAATGGGGTCAACGTGGTGGCTTATGCGGACGACGTGGTTGTTATGGTGTCAGGACTGTTCCCCTCTACGCTCAGTGAGCTATTGGAGGTTGCTTTGGGAAAACTCAGTGTCTGGGCTGTCAGGTGCGGCCTTGAAGTTAACCCTAGCAAGGCGGAACTTATGTTATTCACCACAAAAACCAAAGCGCCACAATTTGTCCTTCCAAAGCTCAACAACCAACCTCTTACACTATCCAGTAGCGCAAAATATCTAGGTGTCATTCTGGATCCTAAGCTAAGCTGGAAAACTAACATCGAACAAAGGATCAAGAAGGCCTGCATTGCCTTCTACGCCTGCAAAAAAAACTTTGGTAGAAAATGGGGTCTTCAACCAAAAATGCTCTTATGGATATACACAGTGGTAGTGCGACCTATCTTGGCGTATGGTGCACTAGTATGGTGGCCTGCACTGAATAAAGCATACAACACAATAAAACTAGCCCGGATCCATCGATCCGCATGCATAGGTATCACAGGGGATATCCGCTCATGCCCCACTGATGCACTTAATGTCCTGACACATTTACTCCCCATAGATTTACACATTAAGCTTACTGCAACAAACAGTGCAGTCAGACTCAGAGAGTCGTACAACTGGCGAAATAGACCATATGGACACAGCAACATTCTTAATCCGCTACCTCGGGAACTGATTCCTGGAAAAACGGACTACGACACTCCCAAACTCGACTTCACAAAATCCTTTACAACCAAGTTTCCCACCAGGGTGGAATGGCGCAATGGGGGAATTGATCTAGCCTTCGATGTGTCCTTTTACACAGATGGCTCCAAGATGGAGTGCGGAGTGGGAGCGGGTATATACTCTGAGAAACTGGGGGTGGCGGACTCTATTCGTCTACCAAACTCAGCCAGCGTCTTTCAGGCCGAGCTTTTTGCGATAATAGAAGCTTGTCGCACTCTAAGGAGAGCTAACACCAACCACCTTAACGCAGCTATTCTGACGGATAGCCAAGCTGCCGTTAAATCTTTAGCTGCAATCAGTACCAACTCCAAACTGGTAAGGGAGTGTAAGGATGAACTGGCCCGGCTAAGTCACCAACTTAGCATTACCATAATCTGGGTTCCCGGCCATAGGAACATTTATTGTAATGAAAAGGCGGATGAATTGGCTAGGCGGGGTTCTTCCCTTGACGTTTCCAGAGCGGATCCAGTCGAAGTTCCACTGAACACAGTCAAGGCAGGAATTCGTTCTTACTACTTAGCCTTAGCCGGTCGTAGATGGAGAGAACTACCAACCTGCAACACATTAAGAAAAATATGGCCCCTTTACAACATAGGCAGAACTCAACAGATGCTCTCAAGGCCCCACAACGACATAGCCAGATTAACGGCTATTATTCGGAGTTCATGCCGAGAGAATTGGACTACCTTTCAACACCCACTGTCGCAGCTGCGATGACCCAAATGAAAAAGAAACACTAACACACTTTCTGTGCACCTGCCCGGCCCTGGCCAGGTCCAGACTAACAACGCTTGGCAAGCCCTTCCTCAGCAATCTAGAGGAACTCTCAACAACAAAAATCAACAATCTCCTAACGTTCATCAATCGCACCGGATGGTTATAACCTAGCAGTGCGCTACCCAGTCAACCAACAGAAACACGAGGTTATGGTTTGCACTACCTTCCCTAAGAAGCAGAAGAATGATGCTTAATGTCATGTTTCTGTATAAATTACTTCGTGGCGAGATTAATTCGGAATATCTCATCTCAGCTCTAAATTTTAACATCCCAAGGAGAGGAACTAGACATTTTCTGTTTTTCAAGTTGAGTCTGTGCAGTTCTAATTACGCTCTTCATGAACTTTAACGATGTATGTGCAGTGATTTCAATGATAACTTCAACATGATTAATTTTTCTGATTTGGTAGACGTCTTAAAACGGAAAATTATATTACATTTAAATAATTAAATCAATTTAACTTCATCCTATTATACCTAACGCAGTTTTATAACAATGTAATATTGGCAATTGAGATTGTTCTGTTTCTCTTTTTTGTCTCGATATCATGTTTATAAAGTAAGCACCATCAAATATGAATCGTTTTTAAAACTTACTTTTTAATTATTCAATATTTTAATTTTTAATCGAATTGGGATTTACGCGCTCACGTGGTTTCCTGATTTGAAATTAGACTGAACTCACACTATCACCTGGATTGGTGTGCCAGAGTATATCTCTTTTCCACACAAGTTTATGCCTGCGTTGGCCCAAATGCATATCCAACTAATTGGGATTTGGCGGGTATGAGATTTATCTCATTTCCACGTAGGTCCTTGGGTTGGACAATGGCCGCAAACCAGTTAAAATGAGTTAAGTGTTTTGGATTGTTTTTGAAATCAGGATTGTTTTTCGGGTACCTTGAATTGATAATTACTATTATTTAATTCGATGTTGCTTATTTATATAGAATTAAATATACTTAAATACGCGTTTATATATATTCAATTTTTAAATTCCGCTGAAAAGCCCATTAATGTGCTTAGTGGAAAATCCTAATTGCCAATAGGGGGTATGTTTTAGTACGTAGGTGCATTCTGTCTGCTTCGGCTGATTCGGGCAGATTTTAGAATGTGAATCGTGCATGCGTATAGGTCGGGTATACGTATCTTGGGAAGATTTCATACCTCCGGGCGAATCCAAAAAAAAAAAAATGGTATCAAAACGGCTCACTAGAGCTACTTGGATCCTACTTGCATGTAGAATCACCATCTAAGCCAACCAACCAACGAACAACAACAACAACGTACTTTCAATATGAAAAGGAAAAAATCACTAGCTGATTTTATTGCAATTTCGGCCATGCTAAAGGCTTCATCAGAAATCTTTGTGATACCCGTGCAAGCGTGCATTAGCGCACTGCACCACAGAGGCGATGATATTTTAGGTGTAAATTTCTCAGTTTTTCTCTCATTTCATATTTGCACATTTGTTGTTGTATTTTTGGATGTTTGCGTCTCATAAATGATTTTTCAAAATTACTCTTGCAGCCTGTATCATTAAGAAAATAATCTAGGAAAAGGTCAAATTTTGTACTACAATAAAAATTTTATAAAAAAATGACACGATTCAGTTATATGGCTTGCTAAAGTGTTTTCAAGACACAGTCCTATATAAGCAGCGAAATGTAGAACGTTTTTAATCGAATTTTTTTCAACTCTTTTTGAATTTATCATAGAAGTTTTATATACCGTTGGAAAGCTTTATGTTAAAGCTTTTTGAAAAAATAAAAAAAGAAAACCAAAAATGTTTTATGTAATAAATTTAATATTTATTATCAACCTGTTTTTTTTACTTTTTTTTTCATCTTTGATTAAGGTTTAAATAGTTGCGCTGTCTTGCGTTGTTTTCTTTCATAGTGCATTTGGTTCCTTAGTGTATTGGTAACGAAACAAAAAAAAAAAATAAGTTGCTCCAATTTTGTCCTTTTTGAAAAATATAAATTTTCATTACGTGCATTGCAAAAATAAAATATCCCATAAACTTTATATTTTTTTTTCTTCTATTAAGGTACTATTACAGTGAATAGCTATAAAAAACCCCTTTTGTATTTATTTTTTATTACCTAGTATTATTAATTTTAATGATTCAAATGTTTTACATAATGAAGAATTATTCATGAGGAAACAAAAAAATATTTTTTGTCTTTATATTGTAGTTGTTGTTAATTTTCTGCAGGGCGTTGAAGTTAGCGTGTTTAACAAATTGTTGCAATTGGCTTTTCGTCTCCAGCCTTAAGCCAAAAATCAAATTAAAGTAAATCAATTTACGTCAATTTACGTCTGAAAGTAAAAAATCAAAGTGCATTCTTGAATTAAGGGTTGTAGTTGAGCACTCAACCTACGCAAAAACAAAATAAAAAAGGGCATGCATTAAAAAATGTTCACAAAATCTCCTTTTTTTGCCGAAACTTTCAGCGATACAAAAAAAAAAAAAAATTGTTTTGGCTTTTTATAGGTCTAGTTCTTAACAGAGTCTATAAGGATCACAATGAATCAAGATTCATCGAAATCGATCAAGTACAACTCTAGATATCTTAGAAGCCGATTCGAAAAACCTTGTTTCGAGAAAAACGCGATTAAAGATTAAAAGGTACTTGCATATCACGCGACATACGAATATAATATATGTTATAACTGTTTTCTATTTAATATTTGTTTTTCTAAAATTTTTTATACGTATTTTTAAGACCATAAAGAACCACATTACAACGAAAAAAAAATAATAAAAAATAAATAATAAAAAAATTTTAGTTTTTTACACACTGCAATAGTACCTTAAACTCTGTTAATGCAGTCGCAATTGATAGCTCCGTTAAAATCTGCATGTTTTTCAAATACATGTTTTTCTAGAAGAAATCAGTGGCGTAGGAATGAAAAAGGGGACCTTGCTGCCCTTTCTAACTCATCTCATATTATGATTTTGTGTTTTTGGAGTTTTTGTAGTAACTTTGCACAATTCAACTATTTCTTTAATTTCTTTATGGATCCCATGCCTTTGTCTTGCATCGCATTATTCTATAACATATGTTTTTTGGTTTATATCATATTTCTTCAACAAATACGATTTTTGTGTTGATGTGTTGTTTTCCGTGATCATGGTAATGTATATGGAGTCTACCCCATAATCTCACGCATGTGGTGGCCCCTTTTTACCACACACAACAAAACACTTTACACAAACTACTTTAATTAAATTTAAATTTTAGATTTAAGACTTTATTTTGAA
Organism: Dichetophora obliterata; assembly: GCA_963920525.1. Taxonomy (NCBI): domain Eukaryota; kingdom Metazoa; phylum Arthropoda; class Insecta; order Diptera; family Sciomyzidae; genus Dichetophora; species Dichetophora obliterata. Next base: position 108,139,149 of record OY986439.1, on the reverse strand, counting down.
GACTTCAAAAATTATAAAAATTTCTTACAAATCTCTATGTTTGTAAGAATAATCTTAACAAGCTTGAAATAATAAAAATAATGGGTTTTCGAAAAAAGTAAATTGAATGATTTATTGAATATCATAGAAAGTATATTTTAAATTTGGCTTCATTATTGCAAGAGACAAAAAATTTTCACAATTTTGAAACGCAAAATCGTATTCTTTGAACTTAAAAAAAAAATTAGTACTAAAACTAAAATGGATTACAAAAAAAAGTAAATCAAGTAATTTATTGAACACCAAGGAAAATACATTCCAAAATGGGCTTTAATATTTCAAGAAAAAAAAAAAGCTACAGAATTTTTAAAGCCAAAATCGTTTTCTTTTGTCATATGATGTCATATGCTGACTGTAGCTACAAATAAACATCTACAAAAAATTAAAGCTTACTGTACAACAATAACTACTTAGCAAATTTACAACAACAACGCAGAGGGAATGACAAGATCCCAGCGGTTGCGCAGCTTTAGAAGGGATGAACCGAATTGGCGGCGTAAAATATACAGTACTTTGCATGCTATATTTTCTGGTTGCCTGCTAGCAAGATCTCAAGTGGAGGAAGGCATTAAAAGAGACTTAAAGAGACATTAAAAGAGAGCTAACTGCTACAATAAAATGAAATTTCAATTTTTCAGATTTGTGTTTTGTTTGACTGTCGTGAAGTCTCTTTTAATGCCTCCACTTTAGATCTTGCTAGCAGGCAAACAGAAAATCTAGCATGCAAAGTACTGTATATTTTACGCCGCCAATTCGGTTCATCCCCTCTAAAGCTGCGCAACCGCTGGGATCTTGTCATTCCCTCTGCGTTGTTGTTGTAAATTTGCTAAGTAGTTATTGTTGTAAGTTTTTTGTAGACAGTTGGCGGGACAGTAGCTAGGAGAGTAAAATGATATTTAGCATATCAAGAGACAGAATACGTGAAAATTTAATAGAATTAATGGAAAATTTGCAATACTTTGGCGTACTCGTAGTTTTAACAAAAATATTCTTCACAAAATAATAAAACAATGATAGTTGACAACTCTGAAAATAAAATGCCGCAGTGGTGAAAAAAAACAAGTGTGAAAATTGTCAAACTTTGTTAGATGATATATAACAAAATAAGAGCATGCATGTAATTATTTGAATGTTCAAGATATTCCTTTATCACAACTTAAAGATAAAAATGTTAAAACACTCAATCCATACATTATTTCTCTTGTTTGCAAACGAAGTTCCAGCAGAAAAACGTAGAAAAAGAAGAAGATCGTTCCATTTTTAAATCTCACCATGAATAGCAGCTGTTTGAGTAAAAGCAAATTTTTCAAAAATGTTGACATATACAACAACTGAAGAAATTGCCAAACTTTAAAAGTATATATAGACCAATATAAAGCGAATTAATAATAAGTTTTGGTTGCAAACATCTTACTGCAACCTAACTTAAGTATTTACATATATACTAACAAACAAATTATATGCATTAATTTCAGGAGTTGCCAAGTGATTTCTTTGTGAGCTTGCGGCCGATTAAGAACAAGTGACGATAATTGTTGATATTCTTAACAATTTTTTGAGGTTATGTTTTCTAAGTTTCCTATCTTGTTATCTTTGTTGTCTGTATTGATGACCAGAGTTCCTCGAAAATACGATGACGCAAACCAAAGATTTACCCTCTACCAAAATCGTTCAACGCGCCTAAAGAAGTTTTCACTTCAAAAAACTTTTTTCGCTATCTCTTACGAATACCCTACAATAAGTATTTTTGTATGTATGAATATATATTGTGTGTATATTCACATGTGTGAATATATATTGTGATGGTGAAATTTTTTACAAATAGTAAATTCTGAAAAATTTCCTTTATTTTGACATCAAAGTTATGGCGATATCTTGAAAACTATAGCTTTTCTCAGTACAACGTGTTTTTATATGAAAAGCCCTGGTTGTGAAAAATAACAGTGTACGAAATTTTTTATGGGTAATGTTTTTACAGATATTTTTAAAAAAAAATTAGACTATTTTGATATCAAAATTATTGCGATAATTTGAAACTTAAGATTTTCTTAGTACAGCACATTTTCTTAAAGCAAGGTCATGCCCCAGAACTAGAAAAAAACGATTGAAATTTCAGAAGGTTGGTCTAAATATCGAACTAGTATAATTTATTCGCGCTAAAACAGGCTTCTAGCTTACTGTGCATTCGTGGGTACGGTTTCGTCCATGTTCCACACTCAAATTGAATCAAAAATGGCTGGGGCCTGAGCAATTGCCTCTTGCAAGTTTGAGATAAATTCATGGACTGCTTCCTTGAAAAATCTTTTTGAGCGTGCAGCACTTGTTGACTGTGGCTTATGGAGCTTCAAGTTCGAGTGGCGACGCATAAACGCGTAGTATTCGTCTTTGGTTGCCATCTTTGGTTCTGCCCACCCAGCAGGAAACTTAAGACCAATCTTAACAGCGAAACGAATGTTGTTGATGCTTGGGTCGCAATTTATCTTAGCACATGAAATTATGTAGCGCACCAATTTCTTATCTTGAATTGCCGAGAACAGCTATATGGAGAAATAATACCATTAATTTTGGTTAAAAAATACAATGGGCTTGTATTCAAATTCCATCAAAGCCAAAATTTCCTTCGACAAAGGCCAACAAATGGTCCTCTTTAAAACTCTCTAAGATTGGAAAATTCTTCTTCAATTTATCCAAATGACGGCGAAGAGAAGTTTGAACGGTAGCTAAGGCAGCTGCAGCTCTACGCTCTGCTTGTTTGTCGATCAAAACCATTTTGATGGCATTAAATAGGCTTATTGCTTCAGGGACCTTCAAAATTACGTTGATATATTCACCTTGAATTTGTTTATTTATTTATTTTTTTTTTATTTATTTATCTTTAGTTTAGTCTATGAATAAATGTTCTTACAGACTAGTTAAATATTAAGTATTAAACATAGTAAAAATAGTTAAAAATATTGTGTTTAAAAGAGATCTTATTTGAATCTTAGAAACAGTAAAATCATGATTACAACTAGAATTAATAGAATTAAACAAACGCAAAACACGGTTAATAGGCACATTTATAGTATAGTTAGAATAGTAAATTTGCTAGTAAAAAGGATCATAATTTCTAAGCATTCTTGCTGGAACATTAAAATCTATCATTTCCAATAGTGCAGGGCAATCAACCAAACCATTTATGATATCAAAAACAAAGAGCAAAGATAATATGCTTCTTCTACTTTCCAAAGTTTTGAGCCCTATTAATAGGCATCTCGTTTAATATGAAGGAGGTACACCATCAAAATTGAAAGAGCGCAAGGCAAACCTTGTAAACGATTTCTGAATCCTTTCAATCCTCAACTTATGAGACGCGTAATACGGGTTCCAAATAATAGCAGCATATTCCAATCTAGAACGCACAAGGGAGTTAAACAAGACTTTTAAAGTGTACGGATCGGAAAAATATGCACTATTTCGTCTTATAAAAGCTAGCATAGAATAAGCTTTAGGAATAATGTAATCCAGATGAGAAGTAAACGTAAATTTATAATCAAAAACGACACCTAGGTCCTTAAATTATTGGACAGAAGTCAAAGGAACATTGGCGATATTATAAGCGGACGGACGGAAAAAGCTAGATTTTGAAAAAGTAATTGAATAACATTTATTAGGATTTAAGAAAAGACCATTTCTGCAGCACCACATATAGAGTCTATCAACTTCACTCTGTAAAAGTTCAGTGTCATTTAAATTGCCTATTTTTAGGAAGATCTTGAGATCATCAGCGTAGAGCAAAAATTTGCAAAAAAAAAAAATTGATGTCTTGTCATTAATAAACAAAATAAAAAGTAGAGGTCCCAAAATACTTCCTTGAGGAACACCTGAAGTTGCTAAATAAGAAAAGGATTTAACATTATCAAATGCAACTACACATTGTCTGTTTGATAAATACGACTCAAGCCAGCATAAGAAAATAGAGTGAAAACCCAAATTTGTAAGCTTTTTGATTAACAGAACATGACAAACTTTATCAAAAGCTTTGGAAAAATCAGTAAAAATGACATAAACCTGACATCCCTGAGTAAATGCTGATATGCAGTATTCAGAAAATAAAACAAGATTTGTCATAGTAGGAGAGACCAAGTACAAATCCATGCTGGTGAGGAGAGATAATATTCTTAACTGTAAAAACAATTTCTATTTAACTATAGACTCAAAAAGCTTCGAAATAGTTGTGGCTTAGAAATTGGTCTATAGTTAGCTATATTGCTTTTAGATCCAGATTTATGGATTGGAGTAATGAAAGATAACTTCCAATCATCAATGAAAATACCAGAACAGAGAGAACTGTTAAAAATTTTATTTTTAGTAGTTAATATAAAATAAAATTTTTAACAGTTCTTATTTGTGTTGAGTAGTTGGCAGAAAACACGATAAATTCACTCGATCAAAAAACTTTTGGAAAAAAATTGTTACCACTGTTTTGGAAGAACAACACAATGTATATCTGAACGCTTCGCTGTATCATGAGAAACTGTACGGCAATGAAAGCAACACGTGACGGTATGATACTTGGTTATATGTAAGCGCGCTGTCAAAATTTCACATGTGAAACGCTTCACCCAACCGCACTTTATAGTTGGTCCCACCGACCACACAAAGAAAATGAAAACGCAATATATACCAACAACAGAACAGAACATGACTAATCAATGCGAAAGTTTACACACCTAAAAGATACTAGGCGTTAGGTAAGAAATTGTGAAATAACAAGAGGAATATATTCTTTGTTTTTTTTATTTTGGTCCCACAGACCAGGTGTACCATTTAAGGGTTAAAAGTACAAATTGAAATGAGTATAACAAAATTGTTCTGCTTTCGAACTACTTCTTCACTGTGTTAATGTTCACAGTGCTGTAATTTTTTTTCAAAAAGTTTGAAAATTTTTTCAAAGTAAGGTAAAGTCATTTTTTCAAATGAGCCAAGGAATTTTATTTTGGTATCAGATTTCCAAAAAAAAAAGAGCCATAAGGGTACAAAAATGTTGGAAATTTACAATAAAGTCAAAATGAGGGGGATATGTTTTGTATCACGGTTAAAAAAATAGGCCCTTAGAATCCTTTTTTTTACCTCTGAAAAGGAAAATTTGTACGAACATTATTTCATCAAATGGGCCCATCCTAAGAAATGTATTAAATGTAGTTTTGAATTTGATATTAAAAATATCCATCCAAAGGGCAAATAAAACATAGATAAAAAGATAAGTGCTTTGTACAAAACATTTTTGACTTAAGCTTTAACAACGCGCCGAAACTAGCCCATTAACGTTAAAACACCCTTAATAATCAAAGCAACCAAAATGGTGTCTACTTGCCTCTTGAACTTTATGTTGGCAATGCTGTTGTTGTGTCTATTTGTGTCATATTAAGAGATACATTAAAGTAGTATACAGAAGTACAGAAGCTCCGCCCCATTGACTGCACCTAATGGAATAATGTTGGCTACGTGAATGCAGCGCACACAGATAAGCACAAATACCATGATAATGACGTGAACAGCAACAAAATCAACGACAACAACAACGAATACTCATAAAACTCATTCAAAACGAAACCGCACAGTAGCAGCACCAACAGCTACAACTACAACAACAATAACAGCACTAAGCACACTCTACAATACAATAAAACACAAACAAAAACGACCAAAGTATTTATGACTCTGCTGTTTACACAACCGAACGTGCTGCTTGTCCACCCCTTTTAACGACTTGGTGGTGGTGTTGTTGTTGGTGTTGTTATTGTTGTGTTAACTCACCTCTCGCACCCTTTGCGCAATGGAGCTGGCGACAAAGGAAGGAAGTATTTGTTTGCATAAGATTATAGCGAGAGTGCTTCATTGATACACACACACACACACTCTGGCAACATTTTCAGCACTTGGCAGGATCTCGTTGCTATCTTCCTCTGCCTTAGCCCTCTGCTGGCAGCTAGCTGGTCCACAAATTCCACTCCAGGTTTGCTTTGGCTTTTTCATGTTTGCCGTCTTTGCATATTAAATAAGTCTGGGTTGTCCTCTCCGACTGCTGGCTACCTCCCGTCCACTTTAGCATTGTTCTGTAGCTGTATCTGAGGATTGGTTACGCTGTGACTGGCTGATAGATTTCATTCCTCTGTCTTGCTTTGCCTTGTTTTTTTTTTTTGGTTCTTTTGTTGGATTTGGAGTGCGCTAAATGGGTTTGCATGGTGATTAATGAGATTTAAGCACGCATGATGGTGGGTCAAATTTTTTGTTTGCTGGCCATTTCGTATGTGAACCAAGCCACGCGGCAATGACTTCGAAAACTACTGTGAAAAATCACACAAATAGAGTTTCGTCTAATTTAAAAAAAAAAAATTGTATAAACTTTTTTAGCCGAAATATAAAAATCTGGAATTTAATGCAACGGCAGCTTATTGACAAGAATTTGAGTGGATAACGAACTTATGAGAAACCCATCGCCGAGAAAAACGTATACCAAAACTTGTATTCTGAGCACAACTCTTAATCATGTGTGACATTTTCGTAGATAAGCCTAGTTTTGATTAATTCGTCCTCTGCTTAAACAACAACTAAAACTTTAATGAAGCCATCATCGTCATCATCATCATCGTACTATGAACAAATAAAAATTTCTATAAATTACTAAATTATGCATGCCTAGATAACACTTAACAAGCGCAACAACAAAAATGTTGATTTTAATGTTTTTACTTCTCAATTCGTATAATTTCAACATAAAAAACACCTTTATTTTTCCATAAACTTATTTTAAAAATTCCAGCTCCACTTAATTTGAAAGGTGAAATAATTTAAATCGAAACAAAAGCCAATCATTAAGATAAGCCTAATTACCACATCATGGAAAAGTAAGATATTCCATAGAGTGCTACACTATGGAATATTTTACTTTTCGAAATTGTCATAGTTCCCTCCAGATATGCTAAAGAAAACGAATCGAAGAATTATGAACTATCTTAGAGAAAATATGCGTGAATCGTTTTTTTTTTTAATGATAATGTGTGGATTTATCTGAGTAACACGCACTTAATTGCAATCGTTATCTTTTGAATTGCAGCCGAATGCATAAAACAGGAGTTGTGGTTTTAAATAAATGACTGCATTAATAGTTTAGATGGGGTAAAAAAGAAGTTATGGTTATCTGGGAAGATGAAGACACACCTCTGACTTGTCCCTTGTGAAGTTACGTTATGTGAAGAAATGTCAGACATTCATGTTAACTCAGACAGAAAATGACTAATGCCAATGCTCTCGGTAAGGACGTTAAATTATTACCAAATTTGATTATATGTATTCTTGAAGGCTTTTTAAACTTTGAGGATAAAATTAAATAGAAAATACTACCGTCATAATAAAAAGGTGCTTACAATTTTTTCAGGGCACCAGCGGAGAATTTTAAGATTCTTCAAATGTTCAATTATAATATACTAATAATAAATCTATTATACCAATGTATTATAAAAAAATTCTTGAAAATAGGCCCTTTTTACGGAACAAACTGGGGTGATCCAATACGAAGTCTCTTTTTCAACTGGGTTGTTTTGATAGCTGTTATGTGTCAAATGACTTGTCCATATGACGTTTGTGTTCAGTATTCAATACGACTAAATCATGAATAGACTTAATCCGGAACAATGTTTATTAATTGTGGAGACTCACTACCAAAATCAGTCATCAGTTATAGAATGTTATAGAGAATGAAAATTCGTGAAACTAGCCACCTAAAACCGAAAGTCGTAATTTTTATATATATTATAGATATTATTGAAGTGTATATGAAAAAAAAAATAAATGCAATTTTTTTGAAGTTTTTTTTACATTGAGTTACAAGGAATTTAGTTTTAGGCCACTGTTTTGGTAAAATTAAATTTGCTTAAAAATGGCTTGTTAAAATTTTTTAATTTTGGGCCAAGAAGTCTTAATACACGTTAAATGACAAAAATGATTTTTTTTACAAAAAATTTTTCTTTAAAATGAATAACTTTTTTATAAAAAAAATTTAAAAAAAAACATTCTGGACCACATAGAAAAGTTTTAAAAAAATATAACATATTTATACAAATTTATAAATAATACAAAAAAATAAAAATGATGTATTCTCAATAAACAAGTCTGTTATGTAATGTTTTAAATTTGCACTACCTGTCTTGTGCGAGCCATACAGAGCACTTCACAATGGAATGATTGGTACAAACTAGAGGGAATAAATTATATTGATGACGTTTTTGTGCTTTAGGCACAGAAAAGTACATAAATAGGGTTTTTTTAATATTTGGACAAGTGGGCGTCCTGGAGAACCAGTAATGCCACAACAACAAAAACTTTGGCAGCCATCAAGTGCATCATTTAAAGGAAATTTACCAAAAGAATGCGTTATTGCACAAGTGGGAGTGGCACCTCCCATACAAATGGATCACATTTATAGCAATATCTGCAAATCTTTGAACAATAATAAAGTACGCTATTTGAAGGACACATGCCAATGTAAAAAAAGGATAATCGCTTACTTTTTCTCCAGATATTGCGAAAAATGTGTTTCAGTTGTATGGGAGGTACTGCGCCCATTTGTCCAATCATGGTACGTCCAATTTGGCACGTATCCTTCAAATGACGTACTTGATGATTGATTAAGTTTTTCTAGCATTACTGGTTCTTTAGATATTGCGAAAATGTGATCCATTTGCTTGGGAGGTGCAACTCCCACTTGTCCAATCATGCCTTCTTTTGACACATTTCCTTTAAATGGTGCACTTGATGACTGTCTCAGTTTCTGTTGTCATGGCTTTATTGTTTTTTCAGATATTGCGAAAAATAAGATCCATATGTATGAGAGGTGCCACGCCCACTTGTCTAAATATTTAAAAATCCTTTTTTTGTACTTTTCTGAGCCTAAAGCACTAAAAACTTCATCAAAATAATTTATTCCCTCTCGTTTGTACCAATCATTCCACTGTGCAGTGCTCTGTATGGCTCGCAGAAGACAGGCAGATTTAAAACATTTAATAACAGACTTGTTTATGGAGAATACATCATTTTTATTTTTTTTTTGTATTATTTATAAATGTGTATAAATATGTAACATTTTTTTCAAAATTTTCTTAATGTTATTAAATTTAATTTAATATAATTAATGTTTAATATTGAATTTAATTTAATGTTATTTCTTAATGTTAAAAAAACTTATTAATGTTAAAAAAAAAATTTTAAAAAAATTATTTTTGTAATTTAACTTGTATTAAGAGTACATACTTGGCACAAAAATCAAAAAAATCAAGAAATTTTAACAAGCCGTTACTTAGCAAAATTAATTTTACTAAAACAGTGGCTTAAAACTAAATTCTTTGTAACTCATTAAAAAAAAACTTTAAAAAAATTGCAATTTCTTTTTTTTTCATATACACTTTAATAATATCCATAATAGATATAAAAATTACGACTTCCTGTTTTAGGTGGCTAGTTCACGAATTTTCACTCAGAGTTCTTTAAGAGAGTGTTCGTGAAAACCGTGAAAACCGTAATTAAAAAAAGTTCTTTTCAATTGTGTACCACATCAAATATCATTTTTGTGCAACCTTTGAATAGTAAAGACGTACGCGATAGACACGATCCTTAGCGAAATTCTTGAATAAAATGAAGAATAGAGCAAAAGGAATATAAGAAACAGAAGACGCACAATAATATGGGTTGAGAAAAAACTTGATTAATATATAAAAATTCTATATAAATATTAATTAAGATTATATAAAATTTATTAATATTTCATGTGAAGTAATCTTTCTTGCGAGCAATGTTATCACTTCGACGAACAAATAACAATGACGAAATCTGACAAACACTTCCCTGCAGTGTAGCCAACTAGTTAAAATACTAGTAAATGTACTAGGACAAAAAAACCATTATTAGTTTATCTCAAATGCTTTTCACATTGCTCAAACTGGTTATTTTCCTGTGTTGATGTCATAGGAAAAGACAATTGTCCTATTCTCGATATGAATGGAGGCAGTACTTAACTGGCATAATTTTGATGACAGAGTGTGATATGCAAACGAAACTACAACGTATCTTATTTAAATAACACACTACGCTCAATACTTTCATAGGAAAGACACCAGCCGAGCTTTTAATGGGTCGCCAATTACGTTCTGTACTAGATGTTGTACATCCCGATGATTTTCAGGGAAATACTACAATTTCCGATTGAACTAGAGAAGTTCGGTATATTTTCGCAACTATACACATTAGGGTGAGTCAAAAAAATTAATTATTTTTTTAAAGTGACACGAAAAAATGAGTTGCTAGACACCTTAAAAAAATTCTCACCAAATATGAGCTCTTAACTTTAATAGGAAGATGCTCCGCATTGCGGTTTTTTTTTCTCAGTCCAATAGAAAAAAATTCATACCCCATCATTAATTGATTGTACAGAAAAATGTTTTCCAAGAATTTTTTAGGAAATTTAATGCTCTACAAAAAAGGTATCCCATATTTTTCAGTAAACCTTGAATGATATTGAAGATTTTAATTTGATTATTTTAAGACATATTTCATTTTTGTTTATGAATATTATAACTCGACAATAAATGACTATTATAAAATGCGCAATACAAATTTTTGTAGGAAATAAAATGCTCTATAAAAATGGTTTCATATGTTTTGGCGATTAAAATAAGCGTTCAAAAGATATTCATCATCAAACTTTCATGTGTACTGATTTTAAGAGTTTTTGATTAGATAATCGAAAAATTTCAATTTAATTTATGTATTTCATACAAATTTAATTTTTTTTTTCAGTAATATAAGTATTATATGAATTTTATTTTCAAAATATTTTTAAAAAAAAAATACTTTTTGATGATACCGTTTCATTAAACATAAAGAAGAATATTTTCGAAGCTGTTAAGACTCGCGAAATTACAGATTCTACAGCAAGAAGATTTATAATTGATAAAAAAAATTTGGATTCAATTCTGCAAAAAAAACATAAGTGACTTTGTTTCTAAGAAATCATTGAAACTTTTTGAGCTCTTGGATCTGCCGTATGATTTTATTGACAAAAATATTGATTTATGGTCTACTGATGACAGTTATAATGGAAATAAAGATTTTTGTTGCACAATGAAATGATGTGGCAGAGCGAGGTGTCACATTAGTAAGTGAACTAATCAATGGCATTAGTAAGTGAATTAATCAATGCTTAACAAAAAACGAAGAGCGATTTCAATTTTTATTGCAAGTTGTTAAAGAGCGTTGAAAAAATTACCTTACCTTAAAAAATTGTTTGAAATTTAATAACTCATTTGAAAAAAATAAATAAAAAACTTTTTTATAACTAATAGGACATTTTTTTTTCTCTAAAACTTGTGACGTGGTTTTATCAAAGGCGGAGGAAAAACTCAGCCGCTCCAGGGTCCTGTGAAAAGTCCCACTAATAGCCGATACACATTGACTGCGACTAGCGACGAACGCCAATTGTCAAAAAATAGAACGCATGTTTTTTGGTGGCGACCGTAGCCTAGTGGGTAGAGTGCGTGGCTCCTAAGCTAAAGAACCGCGATAGCCCGGGTTCAATTCCAGCTCAGACAGAAAGTTTTTTCAATTGAAATAATTTTTCTGTTCGGTCGTCACCTCTCTGCAGACAATGGCAAACCTCAGAGAGTAAAAATTGCCATGTAAAGCTTCTTGAGAACATAAGCCGTTCGGAGTCGGCATAAAACAAGTAGGTCCAGTTCTCGGTCATTTGTGATCAAACATTTAATAACACGCACAACACAATTGATCAATAGAAGCTAGGTCAAAGTCCTTCCAAGGGCTGAAATGGCCAGTTTATTTTTATTTATTTTTGTTTTGTTATGAATATGTATTTTTTGAAGACGGCACGACAAAGAGAGAACACAACCACAATTATTTCTCCCGCAGACTTCAATCTATTTCTAATTTGATAGACGACAAGAGCGAACATAGCAGAGTTTGTTTTTGTTTTGTATGAAATACAGATTTTCGCTGTTGGGTTCATTATAATCAAGTCGTCGAGAATACTGCAACATTTCTCTCTGACGGCAAGTTTTCGTTTTGTTGGTGAACGAGTGTTGCAGTCAATATGTATCTGCTATTACTCTCACAAATTATTTTGAAAATAAAAGACGCAGGGTTTTCAATAATTCACAAAAGTTACTTTATTGAATACGTTATCCTTGTTATAACCTCTAAGCTATGCAGCTTCGGGTAGTCGCTAGCGGGCTTAATAATCAGTTGGTAATCGCTTTAGTACTCGGTCATCAGTTGGTTATTGCTTTCGAAGCCAGTAATCAGTTGGTAATCGCTTCATTAATCAGTAATAGGTTGGTAATTGCTTCGGTAATCAGTTGGTAATCGGTTGGTAATCGCTCCGGTAATGGGTTATCAGTTGGTAATCGCTTCGATAATCGGTAGTCTGTTGATAATCGCTTCGGTAATCGGTTGATAATCGCTAAAAAGGAATGCTCCGTTATTTCTAATACGACAACTGTAGACGCCGTGGTGGTGTAGCAGAGAGTGCCTGCCTCGCAGTCCCGGTGATAGGCCTTGCGATCAACCGGGGTTGTGACGTGGCTTCAAGAGACAACCAAAATCGTACTACAGAGGCCGCTCTAGTGACGTGGCAGTGAGTGCCTGCGTCGCAGCCCCGGTGATAGACCTTGCGGTCAACCGAGGAAGCGACGTGGCTTTCGAAAACAAACAAAAAATAATAAAATAATAAATAAAAAAAAATTAATATCTAACTACACTTTAAGATAACAAAAAATTACCATTCGCCACCCTCCCCGGATGATAGACCTGACGGTCAGCCGAAGCAGTGGCTACTTGGTTTGAGCTCACTTAAAAAGGAATGCTACCATAGCTCAAGAATGATAGAATAAGAGATTACGCTTTGCGCAGGTCCGTTACTTCTGCTAATTGAGTTTGACAACCAGCTGTTCAGTTGACTACGTCACAATATTTTATTTCTTTGAGAAACGTACTGCGATTGGTTGTGTTTTATTTAATTGTGTATATATCGAAGTATATTTGCGAGTTTTTAACTGGAAATTTAAAAAATGAAGTGTGCAGCTGCTAATTGTGGTGACAGTAGCAAACAAATATTTTTCAGACACCTGATGTCTGCAATAAATACAAAAATTAAACCAAGAAAATGTAGAAAACGCACACAAACGAAAACAAAAATACAAAAATATATTAACTTAACAAAATTTGTTTCATTATTTAAAAACTTAGAACTATCATTTATTTGTCCTTTCAATTCACAGGTAAATTAATGGAAATAAAATATCTGGGAATGTTTAAACTACATCAATTAAACTCGTAATAAACATTTTTATAAAATTCAAGTCGAAAAATAATGCTCACTGAAGTTGGTTTCTCAGATAAATTTTTTTTGACTTAGCTGCTTACTGGCAGTAATAAAATAATAGTAAAAATAATGTTTGCAAAGGAGTTCTTAATAAAGTTACCTCCTTTTCGTTCCAATAAATTGCTTCTTACTTCTTTTATTTTAATTATACAAACTAAAATGTATGCAATTTTCATTTCTGTGTAGAAATCGTATGCAAAGTGAACGCTCGCCAAAACAGCATTGATATTATGACGTACATGCGCAGAACGACAATTTTGTTGTACTCTTTTTCTTGTCTTCGGCGCAATCTTTGTATTCTATCATTCTTGACCATAGCTGGATTTTTCGTGTCTATTTAAATGCTTCCGGAAAGAACTACTTAGGAATTATATACGTCGTCTGTTGTATGGCGTATGAAAAGAATGTTTGGCGGCTGTTCTATGGCCACTAGACGGTGAGTCTTGTTGTTGTAGCTGGTAATTTATGTAGGTCACGTTGTTGTTGTCAAAGTTGTCAAAGTTACATACCCTAAGCTGCATATATGAGTAATTATACTTAATTTATCGTAAGCCTAATTGTAACGTCTTGTTACAAACTGAAACAAACTGAAATTTTTCTGTACAATCAATTAATGATGAGGTATGAATTTTTTTCTATTGGACTGAGAAAAAAAAACTGCGATGCAGAGCATCTTATTATTAAAGTATAGAGCTCATATGTGGTGAGAATTTTTTAAGGTGTCTAACAACCCATTTTTCCGTGTCACTTAAAAAAATAATTGATTTTTTTGACCCACTCTAATACACATGGCCACTTGTAGTAGGAGTGAAAAAAAATTAATTTTGCATTTTGGGGGTCTATTGTTTTGATATTGTTTGGTAATTTTGTTGTTGAAAGACCTTTATGTTTTTTTATGATTTTTTCCCAGCACATAATATTACATTTCTCAATGGTTTGCAGAATAAAGCTATGCTAAAAAAAATTATTTTCGAAAAATGTAAAAATAAGGGTAAAAAAGGTGGTTGGGGATTGGAAGTATGAAATACATTTTTTTAACTTATAACAAACATCTCTGTTACAGACAAAAATCGCATACCATTTTTAGTTTCAAGCTAATTTCACTTAGAAGAATTTTTGGTCTTGAACTACGGTTTTCTCCAAATCCTGATGTGATGGAGAAGTTTGGGTGATAGCTTCGCGATTAGGAGCCCGGAAATATTTGAAAACATTTCTTGGAGTAAGACACACGTTTTGGCTGTCGCACTGTGTAATTAATTAATCTATATATAAAACAGACTTTTATTATTTCCGACTGTTTTTGAACAGTAATTTCTAGAACTCCGCTTTTTGTAATACTTAATCCTTTTTCTATTTCACAAAAGACACACAGAATACATCAGTTATCGATATTATCAGGCATCGACCGCATTTTTACCTATGAAAAACAATATGGGCGTCACTTGAACGATAAGCGATAAAATACACAGTTAAACATAAACAACAACAGTTGTGAAACCAGGAGATAACCATCTTTGTATAAGGCCACAACAGGTGAACAACTGTTTTTACATGTTTTCGCCAACAAATTACTGTTAGTTGCGACAGAGTTTATGTCTTCCTTTCTTTTCATTTCATTTCAGATGCAAAACCTGAAGACAGCAATTAAATTTATGACGGTAATGAGACAAATAGATGGTAAATTATTATTAATTTTTCGTACATACAAAATGTTTTGTTATGTTTCTGTTTCATTTACAAATTATTTAAATTATGGTTTTAAATTATTTTTAAGATCTTTTTAATTTTTACTGCAAATAACGTTTAATTGAAAGTTAAAGTTGAATGTGGTGGGTTAGTTATAAAATGTTGGCTATTTGAAAGTGTATCCTAAAATATCTTTTCTGAGTGTTTTAAAACAAAATCTATACCAAATTTTGGAAGCTTCGGTATATGAGAAAAATAAAATAACAACAACATCATAATCTATTTACATACATATAACTTTGATCGAAACCAAATGATAAACACGAACAAAATGTTTGATTCCGTAAGACTTACAGTAGCTTTACTCAAACAAATTAAATTGTTTCCAAAAACCTTTACGTGCGGGCATTCACTAGAAGTATTGCGCGACGTTCAAGCCGAACTTCATTCGACGCTTTACGGAATATTATCTGAGTGCAACGATCTATCATGCGCAAAAAGCGACAACTTATTTTGTGGATTTGCCAGCTACTTGCAACTGTTGGTGACTTAATTGAGCTGCACAACAGCAGCAAAATCAGCAAAAAAAAAACAAACAAGAAGCCACGATACAATATTTAAACCAAGTGCAATGGTGCGATCGAACGCGACGGATTCTAAGATTGTGATCGCAGCACGAACGCGCTTTTTGAACGTTTTGAAGAAACAAAGCACTGCAGTGAGAAAACTGAAGGAAAGTAAACAAAATCATTAGGGAATTTCCAAGCTCAAAAACGTGTTTATCATGTTAAGGATATATGACATTTAGTTGGCAGAGATCAGGGACGATGGATCTAGGAGCTCGTTTAGTTGGATAAAAGTTTTGTTGCGCACTCCTCCTCCTCTCCTGATATTCAATTACAGATGGGTCTGGTTGTTCAGCACTTCCCAGCAAAATATTTGAGAAAATGTGACATGCATTCTTAGGGACACTGCTTCCAGAAGACATTCTATAGATCCAATTTAGCTTTTTCTTACCCTTATCGAGAAGCGATTTCAAGAGGCATTCTCATAAACTACTTCTGGAAGGTATTCAATTAGTATTTAATTTCAATAAACGTAAAAAAGTGCAAATAATAATAATATATATTTTAGAATTTCCGTGGAATTTTTTAAACAACAAAGAGCCCAGCCACTTCTAATACCAAAATGCCGTATAAATCGGAAAAGGGGTAAGGAAAACCACCATCAAAACCCAAACACTTCTCATTTCCAAGACCAAAATCGCAAGAAAATCGGGAAAAAGAGATATTTTTCGTGGGATTTTTAAAACCCCCTAACCATTCCATGGTATGCCTTAAAGTTCTCCTGGAAAACACCTACTAGAATCCTTTCATTGAAGGGCTCAAAGAAATCTTCCATTGTAAAAATTCTGAAAGCACTTTTAGAGAAGACAAAGGAAAGCATTCCTTCCAATGACATGCATATGTTCAAAGAATGCTTTATGGGTTTGAAAGTGAAAGGGATGGGATTCAAGACATTCCCTTCCACTTTACCTTCTTTTGGAAGCACTTTTTTCGTTGGGTTCTAGCTAAATTATTATGATGTAGAGATAGTGTCAATTTGAGATGAAAAATCATTAAAAAAGTGCAGATATATTCGTAGGCAGTTTGAGAAATCAGTGACTTTTTTAATTTCGGCCTCTGTAATCTAGTGGAGAGTGCGCTAGACTCTCAACCCAGAGGTCCCCGATTCGAATCTGGGCTCGGGCATGGTTCTTTTCATTTTCTTTGTTCTTTCCTACATTTAAGA
The DNA here is from genome assembly GCA_963920525.1 of Dichetophora obliterata. Lineage (NCBI taxonomy): Eukaryota > Metazoa > Arthropoda > Insecta > Diptera > Sciomyzidae > Dichetophora > Dichetophora obliterata. The sequence continues at coordinate 108,122,204 of OY986439.1, read as the reverse complement.
ATTATGGAAAACTAAAAACCCACAGAAAAATTGTGGAAAATGTGGAATTACAGGAATGGAACCACTAAAGGGCTGAAAATGCTTGCCGAGGTTAAAGCATAACACTAGCCTCGTTTAAAAGCAATTCAAATTTTCTTTCACGGTTGTTTTGCCTAATCAATAATTCACGTGTTGTTCCAATCAATTCCTCTAAATAAATCTATCCCTTTCCTTTCAGGTAAAAGACCAAACCTTGTTTGTATAAGGCGCATGCCTTGGTTCTTTGATCTTTGAATCCCCGCATAGCAGCTTGCAATACAACACTGTCATGTTAGCTGCCATCTATTAAAAGATTTCTGTCTTATTTTGAGCAAATTGTGTCATTGAGTTTGTGTTTGACAGCTATTGAAAGCAAACAACCTCGTGAAATTCGACGAAAATCAAGAAAATTTAAATTCGTATTTCATCTAGCATTATTTTTTGCCATCGTGTACTCATCAAACATTTCAACGGTTAAGAAGTGGGTTACTGAATTCCGTTGTGATCGCACCAGCACAAGTGACGCTGAACATTCAGGTTGCCCAAAAGAGGTCGTCACGCCAGAAATTAGTAGATAACATCCCAAACGATGAGTGCCGCGATTGCTCACACCTCACACACTCGACCATAAGCGCAGCCGTGTGACCACTTCAAAGGAGTGCTTCGCGATGTTCAACCACAATCCGAAAGAGTTTTTGTGCCATTTCGTAACTGTAGACGAAACATGGATACATTAAAACACACCAGAGACCAAGAAACAGTCAAAGCATTGGACTTCACCGGGTCAACGTTCATCAAAGAAGGTCAACAAGGTAATGGCTTTTGTTTTTTGGAATGCATGAAGAGTCATTCACATCGATTACCTTGGAAAGGGTTAAACGATTACCGGTGAATATTATTCACAGCTGTTGATCACATTTCCCATTGATTTATTTATTTATTTATTTGGCCAAGCAAGGCAATATACTGATTCTAACAGGTTGTTTATTTATTTATTTATTTATTTTTCCTCACCCCTTACCTTGTTTTGGTGTACAAAGACATGCTAATCGAAGTGGGCGTAATCCGCCTACCTGAATGACATAAATTCCAGTCAAAAAGAAAAGGAGATAAAAAAAGAAAAAAAAAACAGAAGGTACTTATTACTTACATATTTTATACAAAGTAGTTGAAAATATGACTATCAAGCTACTGTGCTATCTTACAATTAATAGGTAACAGTTAAAGAGGCATGGATGGTGATTGGTGATCGTGATAAGGATAGATGCTTAGGGTGGAAAGAGGTGATTGGAGAGGGTACGCTTGAACACGTATTTAAACATAGGTGGTAGGTAGTGCTCGCTGATAGTATTAAATATCATACAACATCTATTAATTGGTTCTTTGAAAGCGTAAGTGGTGTGGTGCTGTGACTCACTCAGAAATCTTGTATGTTCTCCATATTGGGTCATTAATTATAACTTTGTTGGAAATACATTCGCTGTCAATGTTTCGGGCAATGACATCAAATATAAAACATGAACAGAGTAGCGATCTTCTTGTTGACAACGGCATTAAGTTAATGGCTTTCAGTCCGTGAACATATGGTATATGGTGGCAGGTTTCTATAGTCCCGAGGGTTGTACGTGTCTCTCAGGGCAAAAAGTAAGAATTGTTTTTGTATAGATTCTATTTTATCACTATGCACTTCAAAACTTGGATTTCATACTGTGCAACAATATTCAAGAATTGGACGCACTAGTGTGCAATATAGGGTTTTATAGGAATCCGAGAAGCTTGTTTGCCCTGGATGTAATATGATCGAGGTGAAGATTAAAGCGCAGTCTATAGTCTAGGATTTGAAGCAAAAACGACCGCATTTGGCGAAGGAAAAGTGCTCTCCTACCATGGCAATCCACCGAAACACATGTCTGTAGTTATGATGGCAAAAATCCAAAAATGTATCTACGTACTTCTACCCTATCCACTTTATTCTCTATATTTAGCCCCTCTGCGACTATTTTTTTTTTAACCTGAAAAAATAGCTCAGCGTTAAGAGGGTCGAATGAAGAGGTAGGTCATCCTTGAAATAAACGCCTATTTTGAGAACCTTGATAAGACCTATGGTGGTGGCCGTGCCCTAGCTGGTAGAGTGCGTGGCTCGTAAGCTTGAGAAACACGGTTCAAACCCTAGCTCAGATAGAAAATTGTTTTAATTGAATAAATATTTCTGTTTGCCCGCTATCTCTCTGCAGACAATGACAAACCACTGAGAGTAAAAATTGCCATGCAAAGCTTCTTGTGAACGTAAGCCGTTCAGAGTCGGCATAAAACTCTTAGTATCATTTTTGTTCAAACATTTAATATCACGCCCAACACTATTGATTAAGCTCAGTTAAAGTACTTCCAAGGGCTGAAATGGAATTTTTTTTTTAAATCTGTTACTTGGATGGAATAAAAAATTGGAAAAACGCTGAACTTAATGTATCGATTTAAAAGTAAACTATGTTGAGAAATAAAACCCTTATTTGTCAAAAAAATACATTTTCTCCAAAAAGCCACGGATGTATCAAATTGCCATATATTTTTTTTTTATACTCTTTCTAAAACAAACATTTTTGAGCAGTCCAATAATATTTTTTTTCCATAATTTTTTATATAAAATCAAATGTTTGTCCTTCTGTCTGTTCCGTATAGGCTCGCGCACCGTTTATCCGATTGAGCTGAAATTTTGACACCGACTACGTTTTATCGGGAGAAAGATCATAGGGGATGTGAAAAAGTGGGCGCAAGTCTGTAGGCGTGGCACTTCATAATAACTTCTAAACGCCTGGACCGATTTTAATGAAATTTGGTATGAAGGTTCAACTGCACCCAAGATAAAACACCGGCAAAAAAGGATTCCAAGGAGTTCCGCAAGAGGGCGCTTTAAGTACTGCATTTTTAAGACTCAATAACTCCTAAACGACTTGACCGATTTTGCTAAAATATGGTATGTGAAATAACCTAACCCTACAACAGAATTGAGGGAAGAAAACAAAACCTGAACATAAGCCGAAGACCAACGACTAAAGACTAAAAACGAAGCAGGCTTAGAGCAAAAACTTAAAACGATAATTTAGCATTTAGATTTTTCTCTAAGGTTCAACAGTTTTTTATTAAATTGATCAAAGTTGGCGTACGAAAAAGCGTACGAACTTAAAACGAAAGTTTAGCATTTAAATTTTTCTCTAAGGCTTAACAGTTTTTTTATGATATTGATCAAAGTTGGCGTAAGAAAAATCGTACGTGGTTAGAAAATGGTTTTATCAAATCAACTATATCTATCTATATATATCTATATATATAAAAATAAAACGGTCCATCTATGAAATGCCATCACGGGCGAACGGCTGAACCGATTAGGCTGATTTTTTTTTTATTCAATTCGAAATTTTTAGTAGATGGTTTATATAGAAAAAAAAACTTAATTCGACAAAGGGGCGTGGTACCTCCCATACAAATCGCAGATTAAAAATCCGATATTTCTGCTCCTATTATAGGTATTTGAACAAAATTTGGTACATCCGTTTAATGTATGCGTTTCAAGCTTTACTCCAAATATGGGCGGGATTGGACAAAGGGGCGTGGTACCTCCCATACAAATTACAAATTCAAAATCCACTATTTCTCCTACTGTTGTTGGTATCGGAATACAATATAACATGAAGGGTTTAGTGTATAGTTTCTAAGTTCAACTACAAATATGGACGCAATTGGACAAATGAACGTGGTACCTCCCATACAAATTACGAATTTAAAATCCATTATTTCTGCTCCTCTTATAAATACGCCCACTTTTTCGAAATCATGGCAATTCCGGAGATCTGCACATTTTACAGTGAAACTTGCTGTTTAGGTGCTCCAAGAAACGAACACAATTTATAAAAGTTTTCACGCCCACTTTTAACGCCCACAAATCAATATCTATATATATATATAAAGCAAAACGATGTGTGTCTGGCTGTGTGATGTCTATAGACTCCAAAACTACTGAACCGATTGACCTGAAATTTTGGCAGTCGATTTGTTTCAGGTACGAGATGGTTGAGGAAAAAAATTTGCCACACCCCCCTTTTACCGCCCCCAAATCAATAAAAATGTTATATTTCAGTCGGTTTGGGTCGTATATGGCTAAAATTTTGTAATTTAGTATGTACGGTTACTGTCGACAACTGTACGAAAAATTGCTTTCCACGCCCCCTTTGCGCCCACAAATCAGTGAAAATGCTATATTTCATGCAGTTTTGGCCGTATGAGACTAACATATGATACTTAAGTTTGTATGGTTACTTTCGGCAATTGTACTAAAAAAGGGAGTCATCGCTATATAGCCACACCCACTTTTTAAGAAACCATTAAATTGACTACTGGGTCGATTGAGCTAAAATGTTGGCTTAGTTTGTACGGTTACTGTTAGCAACTGTACTAAAAATTGGTATCCACGCCCCCCTTTTACCGCCCACAAACCAATGAAAACGTTTTATTTCAACGGTTTGGGTCGTATTAGACAAAAATTTTGTAATTCAGTAAAGTGAAGTGAAGTGAAGAAGTAAAGTGCGCCAGGCTTAACCTAAATTGAGCTGAAATTTGGGCAGTCGATTTGTTTCGATTATGAGATGGCTCAAGGGAAATATTTTACCGCACCCCTTTTTACCGCTTGCAAAACAACAGAAATGCTATATTTCGCACGGTTTTGATCGTATTAGACTAAAATGTGGTTATTTAGTGCACATGGCTACTTTCGGCAGCTATACTGAAAATGGTGAATATATTTGACATTTCTTGACATTTTCGTGTATGGCAGTAAGGCGGTCTGTGGCAGAACAACGTTTGCCGAGGAGATAGATTGTTCCTGTGAGGTTTGGTAACGTTTGGACGAGGGGGCGTGGTTCCTCCCATACAAGCCAAATTTGCGCTATCGACCACAAACCAAATAAGGGATATATATCAGACGGTTTCGATCGTAAAAACTAAGATATTATCATTTTGTTCAGATGGTTACTGTCAGTAACTGTACAAAAATCACTTTTTCGTCGCAATATATATACGCCCACTTTTTCAAAATTATGGCAACTCCGGAGTTCTACACATTTTTATACTGAAACTTGCTGTGTAGGTGCTCCAAGAGGCAGTCACAATACATAAATGTTTTCACGCCCACTTTTAGCGCCCACAAATCAATATCTGTACATATAAAAATGAATCGTGATTTGTTCTGATGCTTAAAACTTGAAAACGACTAGACCAAATAGGATACTTCCTTCTACTGGTTTGTTCGTAACTGCTACGCAAAGGTTTAGGAAAAAAGTAATGCCACACCCCTTTTATCGCCCACAAATCAATAACAATGCTATATTTAAGATGCTATATTTTGGTAGTATTAAATTAAAATTTGGTAAATAAGTTCTTATGATGACTGTCACTAACTTTAATAAAAACGGGCGTTGTCACACTTCATCTACGCCTACTTTTGGAAATATCACAATACTCCGAAACTATTGGTCCGATTGAGCTTAAATTTTGTAAGTGGCTTTGTTTTGAGTACGAGATGGTTTAAGAAAAAAATGACACACCTTCTTTTACCTCCCATTAATATAAAAACAATTTGTGTTATCGAATAGCGTTATGGGTTGCACAGCTAGGAAATTCGGTATTCGACCACAATTTAGACGTACCGTTTCAGTGATGAAATTTTATGGGAGTTGGACAAAGGGGAGGGGCACCTCTCATACGACCCAAATTGGTGATATCGAAAAGCTTTGAATTTATAGGATTTCAGCTTTGGAATTCAGTTTTTGACCTCAATTTACACATGCAGTTTCAATGATTTTTTTTATGGGCGTTGGACAGGGAGGCCTGACATCTCCCTTACATCCCGAATTTGCAATATCGAATTGCTTTGAAGTTATAGGTTGACAGCGTAAGAAATCGGTATTCGACCTAAATTTATACATGCACTTTCATTTCTTACATTTTATGGGCGTAGGGAAAAGGGGAGTGACACTTCCCATACAACCCAACTTTGTGCTATCAAATAGCTTTGGAGTAATAGGTCGCACAGCATCGGAATTCAGTATTTGACCAAAATTTACGCATGCAGATTTACTGATAAAAATTTTTAGAGTTTGTCGGGGGGCGTGGCACCTCCAACTTAACCCAAATTTGCGATATCGAACAGCTTTGGAGTTATAGGTCAGCCTCGGAATTCAGTATTCGACCTCAATTTACACATGCAGTTTCATTGGTAAAAATTTATGGGCGTAGGGAAAAGGGGAGTGGCACCTCCCATACAACCCAAATTTGTGTTATCGAATATATTTGGAGTTATATGTCGCACAGTTTTGGTATTCGGTATTCGACCTCCATGTACACATGCAGTTTAATTGATAACATTCTATGAGGGGTGATCAAGAGGGCGTGGCACTTCCTATACAACCCAAAATTGTTATATCGAATAGCTTTGTGGATATAGGTCGCACAGTCTCGGAATTCAGTATTTGACCTCAATTTAGACATGCTGTTTAACTGATAACATTTTATGGGCGTTTGAATAGGGAGAGTGGCAGCAACGCGCCGGGTTTCAGCTAGTCTATATATATAAAAATAAAACGGTCCATCTATGAAATGCCATCACGGGCGAACGGCTGAACCGATTAGGCTGATTTTTTTTTTATTCAATTCGAAATTTTTAGTAGATGGTTTATATAGAAAAAAAACTTAATTCGACAAAGGGGCGTGGTACCTCCCATACAAATCGCAGATTAAAAATCCGATATTTCTGCTCCTATTATAGGTATTTGAACAAAATTTTGGTACATCCGTTTAATGTATGCGTTCCAAGCTTTACTCCAAATATGGGCGGGATTGGACAAAGGGGCGTGGTACCTCCCATACAAATTACAAATTCAAAATCCACTATTTCTCCTACTGTTGTTGGTATCGGAATACAATTTAATATGAAGGGTTTAGTGTATAGTTTCTAAGTTCAACTACAAATATGGACGCAATTGGACAAATGAACGTGGTACCTCCCATACAAATTACGAATTTAAAATCCATTATTTCTGCTCCTCTTATAGGTATTTGAACAAAATTTGGTACGTCAGTTTAATGTACGCGTTCTGAGCTTTACTGCAAATATGGGCGGGATTGGACAAAGGGGCCTGGTACCTCCCATACAAATTTAAAAATTAATTATTTTTTAACCTGTTAACGATATTTTAACAATTTGGTGTGTCCGTTTGGTGTAAATATTCTAATAATGCAGTACTGCCAGTTTTTTCAGTCGCAGCGGCATCTAGCGTCATTAACACTTAAAAACATAGAATTGTATTAATTTAAATGTCTAGCTCACTTGCTGGACTTTTTGTTGTTTTTGATTTGCTTGCAAATGCGATTATATAATCCTGATCTCCAATGAAAAAACTCAGCTAATAGAAATTTTAGTAGATACAATCATTTTTAGCACAACGAATTTTCATAAAACATTGATAGCTAATAATGAGAAAAAAATTATATGAAAATCAAAGTTTTTACTTTTAATGCCAATAACTCCGCTGTTTTTAATATATTTCATTAAAATTTTTTTTGTTAAAAAGTTCAATATGTTTTTTAATATTAATCTTTGTTTAGACGTTAAAATGTCCATATCTCAAGGACGCATTGAGTCCCACCATAATTTGTATTTTGTTGAAAAGGTTATTGTGCTTGCTTTAAGATTAAGTAAATATAAAAATTCTTTTTAATTTTTAAAATGTGTTTTTCGTACCCCTTTGAATTTAATTAGCTCACCGCAAGAGATGGAACCACCAACAACAAAAATTTTCCTAAACTTTTTTGGATTAATGTTCCAATAAAATTCAAATAAAATTCAACATGTTTTTCAAAATTCCCGATTTTAAAAAACATTTAATCGAGAAGTGTATGTTAAAATGTTTATATAAGTGACTCTCGAGTAACACCGGGTATATCAGCTAGTAGTATATAAAAATGGATCCTGATTTGTTTGGACGCTTAAAACTTGGAAACGAATGGACCAAATTGGATACTTTCTTCTACGGGTTTGTTTGTATTTGATACGCGAAGGTTTAGAAAAAAAGAAAATAATACCTCACACCCTTTATCCGCCCGCAAATCAATTAAAATGCTATATTAAAGATGGTTTTGGTCGTATAAAACTAAAATTTGGTAAATAAGTTCGTATGAAAACTGTCGGTAATTATACTAAAAATGGGCGTGATGACACTATAACTACTCCTACGTTTAAGAAAATATCAAAAGACTTTGAAACTACTGGTCCGATTGAGCTCAAATTTTGGCAATGGATTTGTATCGAGTACCAGATGGTTTCAGAAAAAAATTGCCACACCCCTTTTACCGCCCAAAATTATATAAAAATTTGCGATATCGAATAGCTTTGGAGTTATGGGTCGCACAACCTCGAAATTCGGTATTCGACCACAATTTACCCGTGCCGTTTCACTGATGAAATTTTATGAAAGTTGGAAAAGGGGAAGTGGCACCTTCTATGCAACACGAATTTGTGCTATCGAATTGCTTGAAGTTATAGGTCGCACAGCGTCGGAATTCAGTATTCGACCTAAAGTTAGACATGGAGTTTCATTGAGTTAATTTTATGATCATTAGAAAAGGGGGCGTACCACCTCCCATACAACCCAAATTCGCGATATTGTATAGCTTTAAAGTTATAGGTCACAAAACATCGGAATTCAGTATTCGCCCTCAATTTACACATGCAGTTTCATTGATTACATTTTATGGGCGTTGGACATGGGGGAGTGGCACCTCCCATATAACCGAAATTGGCGATATCGAATAGTTTTGGAGTTATAGGTCGTCACAGCGTCAAAATTCAGTTTTCGACATAAATTTACACATGCAGTTTTATTGCTAATATTTTATGGGCGTGGGACTAGGGGGAGTGGCACCTCCCATACAACCCAAATTTGTGCTATTGAATTGATTTTGAGTTATTTGTCGCACAACGTTGGAATTCGGTACTCGACCTAAATTTACACATGCAGTATTATTCATTTCATGTCATGAGCGTTTGACAAGGGGTGTGAAATCTCCCACAAAATTAAATTTTGCGATATCGAATAGCTTTAGAGGTATAGGTCGCACAGCATCGGAATTCAGTATTCGACTTCAATTTACACTTGCAGTTCAACTGATAACATTTTATGGTTTTTGTTAAGGGGACGTTGCACCTCCCATACAACCCAAATTTGTGCTATCGAATAGCTTTGTAGTTATAGGTTGCACAGCGTCGGAATTCAGTATTAGACCTTCATTTACGCATGCAGTTTCATTGAAAACATTTTATGAGCTATGTACAAGTGGGCGTGGCACTTTCCGTGCAACCCAAATTTGCGATATCGAATAGCTTTGGAGTTATAGGTCGGACATCGTCGGAATTTAGTATTCGCCCTCACTTTATACATGCAGTTTCATTGATTTCATTTTAAGGGCTTTTGACAAGGGAGCGTGGCAGCAATACGCCGTGTTTCAGCTAGTTTAACTATATTTTTTATAATTCAACATTTCTACAAGTATCCTCTTATTATATTTGTAACATAGAAAATTATAATACTCCAAGTAATACTGATCATTAAAATAGAAAAAGAAAGAAGAAAGGTGTATCAAGAAATAATGTAATTTTAGGACAGATTTATTATCATAAAAGTCAAAATTATTATAGATATCAAGATAATATTGCACTATTCTAAGAAGAGTCATTGTTTCCAAACATGAATATGAGGGTCAAAACATAACTTGTAAAGAACTTGTAAAAAAAATATTTTTTACTTCAGATATCTATTGAAGATAGTTAAATAAAAAAAAACGGCGAAGGTAATTTTTTATTATTTTGTTTATAGATTTTTGAAGTTGAAAAAATTGAATTGAAAAATTTAAAAAAAAGTCAAATTCGGAGCAAAATTCAAACATTTGTTGAATTTGTAGTATAAGTAATTTAAGTTGTTTTATATTTTCATAAATTGGAACAAGGCTTAAGTAATAAAAATAAAATAAAATTTTAAACAATCTTTATGCATAACATTTAAAAAAATTATTAAAAATGTAGATTTTTTACAAATTTGCTTCAGTTAAAATGGAATAAACGAAAGTATTATCCTCTATAGAAAGGTATTGGTTCCTCTGTGCATGGAGAAAACTGTTTTCTAAATTGTAGTGTGGTTAAGCAAAACTTGCACTTGAATCTCAGCTACTTCAAAATTATGCTAGATTTCAGAAAAAACTAATAAAAATTTGCTATTTCAGTTTATACTTAGCAAAATTTTGATTAAATTCAAGCAACATTTTGCTAAGTTATTATAAACTGCAAAAGCAAATTTATACTTAATTCAAGCAAATACTTGCTAATTTATAAATTAGAATAGCAAATTTTGATTAGTTTTTTCTGAAATCTAGCATATTTTGAAGTGACATAATTATTAACATTAAATTAGATTGAAAAATTACCATTATCCGGAGACTTGAACCTCGGCAGCGTGAGTGTAAGTGCATGGGCTTATCCATTCGACCATCGAAGTTGTGAACTAATCATCGCCTAATTTTCTTCGATCTTCCTAATTTCGTGTTTGAAAGAAATTTGCTTGAATAAAGTAAAAATATGCTATTTGAGTTTATAATAGCTTAGCAAATATTTGCTTGAGTTAAGTAAAAATTTACTACTTGAGGATACAATAACTTAGCAAATATCAGTTTATAATAACTTAGGAAATATTTGCTTGAATTTAATATAATTTTGCTTTTTCCTAAATACATGAGGATTGATTCAAATTTAGCAATCTTTTTCTTAAATCACACCGTGATTGAGCAAAGTTTTGCTGATTTGCTTTTAAGCAAAGCATTTGCTTGATTCAAGCAAAATAATTATCTCCGTGTGGGATATCATATTAAACTAATAAAAACAATTTTATTTGCCACAATGTGCCCCAATTAGAAAATTTTGATAAAAACTAAAATGGTAACGGAAACAAAAAAAAATTTTTTTAGAACCATTTATTTTTATCTTTATCTATTGTATTGTTTTTTATTTAATATACTAAATAATTGACTTTGTGTGTATATTTCTATTAAAACATTAAAATTTACATAATTAACCCTCTTGTACATAGGAACTTGTGAGGTGGGGTAGAGAAAAACCCTATAATATGTAGTGCTCGACCCATTCCCGATTTTTGAACCGATGCACAGAGGAGTATTTCTAATAAAAAGACGATCAAAAGTCGATTACAAAATTTTTCCAAAGTCTCACTTTATATGTATGTTGTTAAAGTTTAATAAATGTTACTTCAGTAAACCATGACTTTCATGTCGTCATGTGCTTTTATCCAATCAAAACAACAGCCATAACCTAGCTACCGCGTGCATCATTTGTATTTGTTTATCCCTCTAAGTGAAACGTCATATTTCAAACAGGGTTTTTTTTTTTGCCTTTAGTGAAATCTTATAAAAGTTCAAATGGAATCTGAAGAGGAAGGTATGTATTTTATTAAGTAATATTAATTTTATTTATTGTTCTTTAGAAAATATCATTTTTCATCGAAAACATTCGAGACTAAAAGTGTTATGTTTTTTCTTTAAAACTCTATATTCAAAAGCGTTTTTGTGTATCAATTAAGTCCAATTAAGTTATGATTGTGTGTGTAACGTAAAACTTAGCTATTTTTGTTAATGTTCTTGAAAAAAAAGTTCCCGCGAGTAATTGCCTTTTTTTATTTATCCAATATGACAAAAACATTTATTTTCAGAAAATCATTTTTATCGCATTTTCATTTCAGAATTTCAAACAACGGTGAAATATATGACCAGAAAATCACTCTACGAAGTCTTGAAATGACAAATTTGTGTTCTTAGAAGACTATCTTAAAAATATTACCAAATGCCCTGAAAAACAGCAAGGTTCACTAAAACTTGTCTTAAATACCTTCAAGTTTCAATTTAAACAAAAATAACAAGGAAGATCGGAAGGAAGAGCACATAACAAGGAAGATCGGTTTTTCAAGAAAAATGAACAGTGGCTCAATACCAGCGTGAAAATACCGACCTGGCCACCAAAAAATTTTAACGACTCGAGTTCGCCAACGAACAGGCGTAAAACAAAGGCTTTAAGAGAACAAATACCTTGCGATCAGTTAACATATGCTGCCCAAATGAGTCTGCGTGCTGAAGGACATAGTGACGCATCTAAAGTCTTCAAAAAATATTCTTGATATGCCAGAAATAGCTGCAACATATAGAAAAAGTGATACTCCAAAAAAGAACATTATCAAAAAGCATACTCCATCAGAAGCATTGTCAATTTTGACTTGAGAATATTGACTTAAGAAATACTAACAGTGAAGACGAGGATGAATGTAACGAAAATGAATTTAAATAATTCAACTGTATGTTCTTTTGTATTGTTCTTCTCTTCTATTTCCAGTGTTTTAAATAAAATATAAAGATCCTAAACTGCTTTTTATTATATTTTAAATCGATAAAAACAATAAAGTAATTTGGAGCAACTTTTATGATGAAATATTCCTCTGTGCGATGCCTATGTCAATATCGATGTTGACTGCATTTTAAAAACCGATGCTTGAATTTCCTGCCGATTAATCGGTCGAATACTTATTAGAATTTTATTTCAATAAAAGAAATAATATAAATGCAAACAATCTATGCAATTTTTTGTTGCAATATATAAAAGTACGACTAACTCAACAAAAAAAGTAAAATAATAAAATATCCAGTATTTGTGTAAATTATAGAATGATATGAAGAACTTTTTAAAACTTGAATATTTTTAAGCAATAAAAATTAAGCAATTGGATATAAGTTATAATGCTAAAAAAGCAATTTTTCAGCATTTACAAGTTTTAAACGACATCTCCTTTCTACTCTACATACTTGCTCTACAACACTAAGAATAGGCTCACTTATAACGCTAGATGGCGGAGCTGAAAGATATGTATGTGATTAAGCAACCGTTAAAATTTTGCAGTTAAGAACAGGAAGACTCACAAGCAATTTTTTCCTTTTTTTTCTATTTAGTGTAACTTACACAAAATCCCAATTGCATCGGCAAAAAAGTTGGCATTTTTAACCTATACCGATGCCGAAATTTTTTTTTTATCCGATGCCGATACAAAACCGATGCCAAGTCTTGATTTTAAACCGGTGCCGATATAAAACTGATTCCGATTTTATTATTTTGAACCGATGAAGATGTCGATGATTGAATTTTCTGCCGATACCAGCCGATTTCGATTAATCGGTCGAGCACTAATAATATCTTATTTTCATTATATTTTTGAAACATTTAATTGCAGTTTAGATATTGGGACCATTATCAAAACTTCTTAAGAAGAAGGATATGCCTTATCGTTGCGTAGTCAAAAGTTGTACGAAATAAATGTACTCGTACATTTTGAATATCTTTATTCTGAGAAATAGAAGTAAAAGCCACTTAATCAAAATTTCAAAAATTTAGTTGGAGTTCTTGGGCTGCACAAGTTGTTTAAATTGAAAATTTTTATGAGATCGATTATGATGGACTTAGAATTTCTTACTTTCTTAGATTCGTGATCAGCTGTAACATCTTTATTTTTATGCAGATTATAAAACTCCCTGAGGATTTGGCCTTTTTTTTTTTTTTTTTGATTTTGAAGCAATATGCATCGCCGAATTGAGCAATTCAATTATTTTTTTCACAATTTAAAAAATCCACTCATCCATGTCTGCCAAAATAAAGTTCTTAAAAGAAAATTATCTTTGAGAAGACCAATTCAATTATTTTTTCTTATGGGTCCGCCATCTAACGTTTTTTTTTTCAACTAGTGCCTATTTCGTGAATACGTCTCAATTCATCGCAGTAAAAAGAGGGGTGCCCCAAGGTTCTCTGTTAGGTCCCTTGTTGTTTTCTATTTATATTAACGACTTGCCTAGTGTGTTAAAATTTTGTAAGATACATATTTACGCTGATGATGTTCAACTGTATGCAGGTTGTAACTTGAATTTAATCGATAATTGTGTTACTAATATTAATGATGACCTAAGTAACATAAATGACTGGGCTCATAAAAATGGACTCTGCTTAAATCCAAGGAAATCAAAATGCATTGTCATCAACAAAAATAAAATTGACATGTCTCTTGTTCCTGCGTTAACTTTAAATGGATCAAGAAGAGATTTTTGTGACACGGTCAAAAACCTTGGCATAATATTTAACAAACACCTATCTTGGAATGAACACATTAACTGCACAATCGGTAAAATCTACGGTATGCTTCGTTCCCTTTGGGCAACTCAGTTCTTCACTCCACAAAAAAGAAGGGCTCTTTTAGCAAAAACCTACCTAATTCCTACGCTTCTTAACGGTTGTGAATTATTTGCTAACTGTGACACATTGGGTAGACGAAAACTTAACGTTGCTTATAACGATATAGCCCGTTATATCTTCGGACTCAGACGATTCGATCACATTTCCATGTTTTCTTGGCAAATCTTTAATTTGACTTTCGATAACCTATTAAAACTAAGAACACTTGTGCTGTTACATAAAATAATTGTTTACAAAGAACCCACGTATTTATATGCACGATTACGCTTCCTTAGATCAAATAGATCAAATCAGTTAATGCAGTTAAAGCATTCTCAATTATGTTCGGAAAGACAATTTTATATATGTTCAATCCGTTTGTGGAACTCTCTACCTAATTATATTAGATCTATAACCAATCCTGTGCAATTTAAGGTAAAACTTTATGCTTATTTCTCCACTTTATAATTATTTCCTTTTTCTCCAATTATTCAGTTATTAAGTCTTAATTTAAACTGGCTTTGGCCAAAGGAGTGTTAAATAAATTGTTAAATAAAACTTGTTCTTGTAATTTATATTAATTTGAATTAATTTATTTTATCTTGTTTTTATATATTCTAAATGTTCTATCTAAATTAATTATAAATAAATCTCAATGTCTTAAAGTCAAGCCTAATTATGTCTAATGCTGTAATAAGATATTTATCTTTTTGTGTTAGAAACGAAATGTTAAACTAATAAATAAATAAATAAAAAAAAAATAAAAAAATAAGCTAAGTAACACTTAGCTCATGTCTGATTCGACAGATAATTAGTTTTATCCTTCCGCTGAACGAATATGGTTGTGTATACGCTTGAACAACGCTAGGAAATATTGCGACATTACTTTTAAAATCATGGTAATGTTGCAGAATGTGTGCGAAAATTGCGTACGGATTTTGGAAGAAGAGAAGCACCGTCAGCTGCGTATGTTCGTTATCTTGTGAAAAAAGTAAAAGAAACTGACATCCTCATCGATAAACCAAAGCGTGAAAAGCTATAAGCAGTGCGTACACCCGAGAATATTGCTGCTGTGGCAGAAAGTGTGCGTGAAGCGCCATCAACATCAATTCACCGTCGTTCTCAACAATTTAACATTTCGGAGACATCATTGAGACGAATTTTGCATAAAGACCTTGGTATGACGCCATACAAAGTCCAATTGGTTCAGGAGTTGAAGCCAACTGACCAGCCAATGCGTTTTCGCTTCGCTAAGTGGGCCTGCGAGCGACTTACAGAAGATGCCGATTTTGCCAAAAAAATCATCTTTTCAGATGAAGCTCATTTTGATCTTGGCGGGTATGTAAACAAGCAAAATTGTCGCATTTGGGGTACAGAAAACCCGCACGCATACATTGAAAAGCCGCTGCACCCAAAACGAGTCACTGTTTCGTGCGGATTTTGGTTCAGAGGCATAATTGGGCCATTTTTCTTCGAAAATGAGCAAGGAGTGGCCGTTACAGTCAATGGCAATCGTTATCGGGCCATGTTGAACGAATTTTTGTTCACAAAAATTGAAGAGGAGGATATTGGCAACATTTGGTTTCAACAGGACGGCGCTACGTGCCACACAGCCGAAGCTACACTCAATGTTTTGCGCCCTGTTTTTGAAGATCGCATTATTAGCCGCAGAGCTGATGTCGTTTGGCCACCTCGGAGCTGCGATTTGACACCGTTGGACTATTATTTGTGGGGTGCCCTCAAAGATAAGTGTTACGCCGACAAGCCAGAGACAATTGACGCTTTAAAGGACAATATTCGTGAAGCCATTGGTGAAATACAGCTGCACACAATCGATAATGTGCTTAAAAATTGGACCGATCGTGTAGGCTACTGCATGGCCAGCCGAGCTAGCCATTTGAATGAAAAGAAATTTGAGAAAATATCCAGTAGTTTTTTTTATATAAAAAAAAGAAGTTATTTGGCGTACCCTTTAGTTTAATTATATAATTCAAAATATCCATCCTTTTGCTATATAAATAATTATGAGAGAAATAGTTATGATTAATCCAACTAAAGCTGAAAAAAATTAAAAAGTATACGACGAAATTATGTAATTTTGAGACGGGTTTTTATAACAAAATGTAAATATCATCGCCGAGTTGAGTGATTCAATAATTTTTTTTACATTTTTAAGATTCCTGTATTTCACGTCTGCCAAACTCTAGTTTAACCATTAACAATTTGGATTTCTGCCACCCAGAAATGCCGCTCATAACCGTCATCAACAAGAAGAGGACAAAAATATCAATCAAGATTAGCGTGGATTTCCATCGTCGATCATTTTCCGGCTGATCGAATTGAGAACAATTTCAAGTAATCCTGTTACGTTAATTCGCATCAAAGCACAAAGACGCTAAGCCCCGCTAACGCTTAAAGTATCAAGTGCTCAACGGATGGACAGACAGCCGGTACGTGATGCACTGAAGCCGAAGAGAACATGAGAAGTCTTGGCGACAGTGCGTCCGCGCGGAGTACGATCACCTGTAGATACGAACGGCATTCAGATCGATCATTAATTGAAAACCTCAAAGTACGAGGCTTGTTTGGTATTTTGGCGCGACTTTGTTGGTAGCTGCTACACCGGGCAGCTACATGCGACCTTTAAAACATGTTGTCAACATAGCGCACGCAGCAACAGTGCGCACAAGATGCATTTAACTGCGGCTTGGTACAAATGTCAACGACGACATCGTCTCCAAAAAGGTTCAAATACATGCCGTCCGTCCTTTCCAAAGAGCAGGAGAAGCAGACATTCCAGCAGGCCAGTGAAGCAGATGAGCAGCAGCAGCAAGAGAAAAATAAACAGAAGAAGAAGATGCAGAATAAGAGGTAGCTGTACAACACAGTGCATTTACCTGATGCATGGCAGAGTATAACAACGACGACAGCGACAACGCACGTTGTAGGTACGTAAGTGGCGCCTGTGCCCCATGGTGCGTTGTCTGATAATGGAATGCAACAGCAGGCTGGTTTATGTGCAATTCTACAACAACAGCAAGATTTTAGCAGCAGCACTGAGAACAACAACATTTGGAGCTTAAACGTTCGTAAGATACTTAAGTGAAAAACGCAACATGCGGTTGAAAATGTATCAAACGTGCACTAAAGCTGCATCAATTTTTTGCCGGCGACAAGGCGTTCAGTGGGGCGTAATGAGGTATAGTAATGAGGCAGCAGCCCAAAACGATCAACAGCTACAACTGACACAGGCCTTAAATTAAGCCAGCTTAGTACGCTCTTTTTGTCTTAAACCCCCGCAGAAGATGGCCTGCGTTTGTTGGCTATAAAATTGTCTTTAAGCCACATTATTTTTATACTTCTTGAACCTTCATGACCATGCGATAAATTCATTTATTATAGTCATTTAGGTTTGTCTGAATTTCGCTTCAAGTGCCCAAGCGTGGTCTTTGTAGAAAGCGTTAAGTGGCTCTTCGATTCGATTAATTACATGTGTGACGAACACGTAGTCTAAGCTATCGGACGGACATCTACTATTTGTCTTGTTTTTATAATATCTTAATATTGTTTTGGCATTAGTTTTACAGTGGGTGGGTTTGAGATTTTTTGATTACACTAAGCGAAATCATTTTTGCACGGAAAAAGCCACTATTCTCGAAGAAACGTTTTTCCTTACATGTTGATTTGCTTATATGAAGGCGATAAAAACCAACAGATAAAAACGACCAATTTTTTTTTAAATTAACTCATATATATTCCTGACTAAAAGGATATTCATTACGAATATTCAATCCTCCATGCCACGTTAGCATTAGTTACAGTTAGTTACAGTTTTTGATTCACCAATAAGTTTAGGTTTTTGTCTTCCCGACAAAATCTCAACTCCGGGATCACGGGATTCATTCGGGATTGAAAACTATAAAAAGCAAATAATTCAAAACAATAATATAACCTAATACAATTTTTTATTACTTTTTACTTGATAAAGTCATAGCCTGAAAATAACTATTTAAAATTTAAGTCCGATCAACTTACTTTTAACTTTTTTTTTATAAAAATATAAGTTAAGGGCTGACTTTTACTTTTAAAAATAAAAGTTTTCCCTCATTTTTAACTTTTAAACTTAAAATTAAAATTTAGGAGTCTCCACACCCTTAAAATTTAAAAAAAAATGTATAACTCTTTTAAAAAGTTATTTTTAAAAGTATAAGTGATGTTTTTTCTATTTTATTTAGCAGTGTGTAAAATTTCAAATATTTCCAAATGAAAAGAAGATAAAATTTTGTCCGGAATAAACGCAATTTAATGAAGAAACAAATATCTTGTTTTATATTTTTCTAATGCATTTTTTTAAAGATTTTACCGTTAATTATTGAAAAAAAAAGGTACGAATATGGTACAAGAAATAATGAATCGAAATTTTTAAGTGAATCAGAGATTTTTGCAGACGGTGATTTCAGTCGATTTGCAATAAGTTTATTTTCAATAACACATAACTCAATAAATTCGTACAACAACATACAGATGGCGGATAAAATTATTGGAAAACTATAACCTTCAAACTATACATGGCAAAATTTCATTATAATCTGGCGCTAAGTTCACAAGTTGGCGGCCGTAGCCTAGTGGATAGAGTGTGTGGCCGGTAAGCTATACTCTAATAAAAATCCACGGGAATTGGAAACGTGCTACTATTATTGCAATTGCTAAAGTTGCAATGCTAAAATTGCTAAAATGCTTCTAATATAGAGGATTAGTGCCCCATAAGTATTCTATCTTTGTTTTCTAAAAAATGCGAGTCTTTAACGGCAAATCAAATTAATAAGTATTGAGCTAAACATAAACTGGATTTAGATCTAAACATAGTTGCTCAACTGCTATGCTTAAAGTTATTGATGACATTCGCGTGCCCTATGATTATGGATACGTCACTCTTCTACGCCTTTTAAACTTTCCAAAAGCCTTTGACTTTGTCAATCGTTCCTTACTTGTTCGCAAGCTTGATTTTTTATTTTTTCTTAGGCCCCTATTATGTATTACAACTCAACTTAAGTTGACTAGATTCAACTAATTTTTTTTCTCATAATTTATTACATACATTCCAGTTGAACTATGTTGTTTGAAAATTCTTAAAAGATTAAGGCAAACTACATGGTTCAACTAAAATAAATGTAATACGTTATATGAAAAAAAATTAGTTGAATCTAGTCAACTTAAGTTGAGTTATTTTACATAATAGGGGCCTTAATAATAGTGTAGGGCTACCATAAGTCTACAGCACTTGACCGGGACAACTTTGCACAATTGTTTTTTATATTCCACAGAAACACAAATACGCACTTTTAATATTATTAATTATCGTTTATAAAAAAGCATATATCAAAATGATTTCCTGGTACACAAAGTATGTAATACATACATAATTTATAAATCTTATAAAAAAAAAAACAAAAAAAAGCAAACATCAATTCAGTCAATAAGGTAAACAAAAATATATTTTTGGACTTATTCAAAATAAAGGTTTGGCCCGACTTTTTTGTTGCATCAAGAACATGCTTCTTCGTTTTAATATTTTTATAAAATTCTGTGCACGTCAAATTAAAATTGCTTTACATTATGCTTTTCAAGGAGGTTATGTTGAGATAGTTTCTTTCCTTACTAAATTGCGAGAAGACCAGTGAAAATACTCGCTCCATTACCCTTGTGCCATTACCCATAAAAATTGTACTATTTTTAACAAGTTTAATTTTGCTCTTTGAATTCAGAATTTTGTAAGAAAATAGTTTAATTTTAATTCATTTGCACGCATTTGCAAAAAATTTGTTCAGTTTTAACTGATACACTTTTAATTTTTTCTTGAATATTTTTGACCGGGACATTTTATACTGTGCACTGGAACACAAGGACACCGATCTCAAAACCGGGACAGCCCTACAATAGCGCTCTTTCCTTAACCCTTAATAGCCTACTGGTACCGCTAGGAACCAACCACAAAAAATGATAACTTTGTTAAGCAATTTGTTTTTAAATTTCCCGCTGGGTCTTTAAAAATGTTTATTGGTGTAGGCGCCACCATTTGAGAAGATCGCCACTTGCCGCCAACTTCATTTGACACGTGTCTGGTTAGTAGTGTAACACAACCTCGAGAAAAAGCACTTTTGTGAAATCGCGAACTTTACAAAAATTATTTTTGTGTTAAATTCGTTTAAATCGAAGCTGAAAAAAATATTTCCGTGATCGTTGTAGTGTCTAAAAGGTATTGTGAACGTTTGAAGTGATTTAATTTTTATATTTTACTAGGTTTTGTACCAATTTTTAGTTGGTTCTTTGCGGAACCGTCAGGCTCCGGGACTTCGAAATTATGCTTATATGAAGTTATACAGAATTGCTTATGTTGTGTTTTTTTAGTTTATTAGGCAGAAATGGCGCGAAGAATTCGTGATTTTCGAACAGATGAACAACTTTCCGAGTACGTCAATTCAATTGCGTGGTCGGAAAGCGAAGATGATGGTGATTTTTCTGCTGACGATATGGATAACCCAGATTTCGACTTTCAGTCTGCTTTTCGTAATGAAAATTTAGGATATGTACATGGAGACAGTGAAGTATTGGAAGATATTCAAGACAATTCTGCAGTAGACGTGAGCGATGTCGAAATGGCTAATGCTGATTCAGGCAATTTAAGTATTGAAGCGAACTCTGTATCAAATCAAGGTGATAATTTACAACAAAACCTATTTTTGGTCTGTATTGACATAAATTTGTTATAGCTATTGTAGAAGACCCAGTTATTGTTGGTGATCGTTCCCGATGGCGAGAATATGCGACAATGTTTGAAGGCGTATCGATTGACAAAGAGTTTAATGTTTTTAAAAAACCATTGTGGCGAAAAACAAATCTTCAGTTGTATTCGAATTGTGTTAAATTTCAAGGAAATGATGACTTGACACTAGAAATATTAGCATTGAACTCACCGATTCAGTTATTTTCTTGTTTCATGCCGGATGATATTATTTCAAATATCGTCGAACAGAGCAACTTGTACGCGATGCAAAAAAAACGTTGATAAACCACTGAATACCACGCCAGATGAGATCAAACGATTTATGGGAATAAATTACTATATGTCGGTTTTTAAGTACCCGAGCGTTCGATCGTATTGGGGTGAACATGGTTTTAAGCCTATTATAGATTGCATGACACGAAATCGTCATGAAAAAATTCGCCAATTCTTACACTTCAATAACAACGACACAATGCCGCGAAGTCATCGTGTGCAAGAGCCATCAACATCTGATCAACAGCCATCGACATCATCTAACGGTGCACGCAAACGCAGACGTAATCGTGTGTCCGAAGCAGTTCAAGCATATGGACTCATACCCCAGCACGATTTGGGCTGTGATCGACTATACAAAATTCGTCCGATCATCACCGCACTGAACAAAAATTTTAAAAAAGTGCCAAAGAGAGCAAGATTGTGTGTTGACGAGCAAATCTGTGCTACGAAGATTAAGCACTATCTGAAACAGTACATGCCAGACAAACCTCATCCTTGGGGAGACAAATTGTTTCTTATGTGTGATGATTCCGGATTTTGCTATGCATTTGAAATTTATTCTGGCGACGACGACCATCGTGAGGAAAACGACCCTAATTTGGGTGAGTCTGCGAATATTGTGGTACGATTGGCGCGTTCGGTTCCTCGATTCGTAAATCACGTCATCTATTTTGATAACTATTACACATCGATTCCGTTGATGGTGTATTTGCGGACACAAGGAATATACGCTTGGAACGGTTCGACGGCCACGACTTCCGTCATGCAAATTACCGCAGAAATTTAACAATCGAGGTGATTGGGAAGAGTATGTTGGAACGTTTCATGGAATCGACGTCTCAACAGTCGCATGGAATGACAATAAGGTTGTAAATATGGCATCAACAATGGCCGGAGTGAAACCATATATTTCGCCAGATGGTCAAACTCCTGAAAATGCACCAACTATTGAGCGATATAACAAAAAGAAAAAGGTAATGGAAACCATTCCGTGTCCAGCCATTGTTCATGAATATAACAAATACATGGGAGGTGTTGATCTTCTGGATTCGTCACTAGGCCGCAGTCATATCCGCATAAAGTCTCGCAAGTGGACAAACCGTTTGTTCTACCATATGTGTGATATGGCAATGATTAATGCCTGGATTTTATATAAGCGACATCATGCAGAAACTAATCAAAGGGAACCGATGAAAACTTTGCATGAATTTGTGTGCGAAGTTGCCCATTGCTTGATAAAATCTGGAACTGAGATGCGAGTAGGAAAAGGGCGGCCAAGTAATGTTGTAGTTGAAATTGTTGCAAAACGTCATCGCCCAATGTCTGCTCCGCTGCCACCGCGTGATATTCGTCTGGATAACGTTGGGCATTTGCCAGAATTTATAAAGGAAGGGAAGCCACGATGCAAACTTCCAAAATGTACATCCCGTACAAAGGTCCGGTGCCAAAAATGTGGGATAAATTTGTGCTTTTCAGCTTAAAAAAACTGCTTCGTTGAGTTTCATCAAATCTAATTGGCTTAATAACATTATTATATACATAAACAATTTTAAATTTCCTTTTCACTTTTTAATGTTTCTTAATAAAATTGGTTAATGTTTATAAAACAAAAAAATTCGGTACTATAAACTTTCTTTTATAATTTTTGATGCCCGGGAGCCTAGTGGTTCCGCAAAGAACCAACCAGTTATTCTTTATCTAGCTCAGGTAAATGTCACCTATCAAAAAAATCGTAGAACAAATATTGTTTAGAATAACAACATTTATAACGTCAATTTTTTCAGCTCAAAATAACAAATCAGGCTATTAAGGGTTAACCTTTACCTGTCCTCGAGGGGTACGTACATACCCCACGTTCTTTCTCGTTTTGATTTGTTTGGAATTTTTTTCTAGTTTTCCGGATTTTTTATGAACGCTGATCTTTATTTTTTCAACTTGGGCTATTCTTAAGTTTGAGGTGGTATCTCTGAATTTTTTTTTTTTTTTTGAGACAAAATAATCAATATTAAATTTTAACAAAGATTTTAATTATTGGGGTTCGTATGTACCCCACTATACGAACGTCCAGGTATGTTACGCAGGATGAACATGCCAGGTTAAGGTTAATGTCTAGTTTTCTTGATAGGAGACAACAAAGAGTTAAAATAGATAATTTATTTTTGGACCATAAGGACATTCTTTCAGGTGTCCCTGAGGGGCTCAAGGCCCAATTCTAGGCCCCTTACTCTTTAGTTTATTTTTAAATGATATTTTTAGCGTTTGCAAGGATGTGAAAATGCATGCCTGTGCTAATGACATTCAGTTATACTTCTCTAACCATGTGAGACTTGTTGAAGATTTATGTTGCAGATTTAAGACTTTTAAAGATTTAGACGCGGTATCTAAGTGGGCATCCAATACTGATCTCGGTCTCAATGCTAATGCCAATTTCTGTACGTAAATTGGTAAGTTCTATGGACTTATATAAATTAGAATTTTTCAAATACATTTATATTTAAAAGCTTAAGGCACTGATATTGTGTAGTAAACCTGTATAATGGATCGAATTTTATGTACAGGTAAGCTTACTAACAAATTTAATGTCATTGAAAATGTGTTATAACCTGTATAACGGATCGCGGAGGTACCTCAAGCTTATTTTTTAAAAAAAATGTTTACTTTTTATTTATTTTTTACTTCTTTCTCTTAAAGGTTTATTGTTAATATACTTTATTTTCAAAACTTATGTAGATATATCATTTTTATTAATTTGTGGGCGGTAAAAGGGGGTGTGGCAAAAAACTATAATATTTCATTATCACCGGGCTTACATATGTATGTTAAATTTCAGTTTAATCGGATACCAACAACATTGCAAAATTACATACATATATATACATATATACGAACGAAGCAAGTTATAATCAGCCCAGTAGTTTTGAAGACATAGGAGCATGGTACCATGGCATGAAGCATGGTACCTTTTTTTCCTGAATTATCCTCTACTTGAAGGAAATTAACTGCCAAAATTTTAGCTGAATCAGCCCCGAAGTTTTGGTGATATAGTATCTTTATTAATTTGTGGGCGGTAAAAGGGTGTGTGACCAAATGGTTTTCATAGACCCCATGCTTTATTTGATGAAACTATACTGTTTAAATTTCAGCTGATTCAGCCCCGTAGGTTTAGAGATATTGCATTTCTACCAAAATTTCAGCTGAATCGGCCCAGTAGTTTTAGAGATAAGCATTTTTATTGATTTGTGCGGGTTGAAAAGGGGGTGTGGCCAAAAATTTTTATCATAATATTGCATTGTCACCGGACTTACGTATGTATGCTAAATTTCAGCTTGATCGTATTCCAACAAGATGTAGAAAAATGGCTTGCAAGTTTTGAGGACATACATACATACGAACGAAGCTAAATAAAAGCTTATAAAAATAATAGGGCAGTTCACGATCTTGTTGCATCGTTGCAAATGCAAAATAAACAGCTTTTACAAAAACAAAAAGCATTGAAAACCTTTTTCAACATATGCTTTCTGTTTTTGTAAAAGCTGTTCATTTTGCATTTGCAACGATGTAACAAGATCGTGAATTGCCCTAATACGTATTTTGTAATTAAAATGTTTTTATTTTTCAACTATCGATAGCATAAATTTTTGTACCTATTGTGAAACTGTACATTAAAAAACTGAGTTCTTATTAAACTATGGATAAACAAATAAATAAATAAATAAATAAATTTATAGCAATGATTGCTGGCAACAGATTTCCTACATTTAATATAGTTTTATTTAAGAAAGCCAAATTTCAATTATTTTACGCTAGAAATGCGTAAAAACTTTATCCTAAAATTATTGCTCTCGCACTCTCTTTTAAAAACACTCTTCTAAAATAATCTTTTTCAATCTTGTCTTCGCTTATAAAAAACGATAGAAATGCGTGAAGTCTCTCAAGTATGTTTTGAAGTTGGCAACAGCAACAACACCGACTCTGTATGGAGTCAATTACACAGCAGAAGGCGTTATTCTTTTACTCTTAATTAGGCTTGAGTAATGAAGCCCTGACCAGTTTACTGTTTAAATTTTATATAATTTGACACTTGTTCGAATTAGCTCTTCGAAATCATATGACATTAAAGCAAAGGTTTTTATTGTAGGTCAAGCGTAACACCTGCTCCAATAGCGAAAAATACCGCTGCTGGAGCGTTTTTAGGACTCTCTGAGCGCAAGCACGCTGAAATAGCGTGAAAAGTAGAGAAAATATACTTATTTTGGAAAAAACGCTGAATCTTAGACAGAATTGATAATAAAAAACTTAATTGCAAAATTTAAAGCCATTATACTAATTTTTGTGAAGATGTGGTTTTCATTACCTGGCTCATTTTCCTACACGCAGAAAAAAAATATATTTGACACAAACATATTATCAAAGGATACTATTACGTTTAAAAACTTGTTTATAGCAAACAAGTTTATTTTTTACAAGAAATGTGTTTTTATTTTACGGTAAACATAAAATGTTTTCCGGAATCAAATTATGTTCATTTTAATGTTCACTGCAAATAAGCTTATTTGTTGCAATAAATTTATTATGTTTACTGAAAACATAAAATTATTTTTGGTGCGAGTAAGCTTATTTGTTGCTATATTGATTTGAATTTTTTATTATTACTTAATTTACTCTTTTTTAATTGTTGCTCTTTGAGGTTTTCCATTGTTTGCGGCTGAACAGAAATATTAATTCAATTAAAAAACTTTTAAAAAAACTTTCTGTCCGGACTGGGACTGAAACGCGGCTCTTTCGCTTACGAGCCAAGCACACTATCAGTAGGCTACGGCCTGACTAAAGCCACTGATAAGCACGGTATTACTTTCAGAAGCATAAGATATGAACCATGTGAACTTATTATTGTGCAAAAAATTTTTTTTGTCACATCAATCAAAATATGTTTACCTGGAGTTGTAAACAAACATTGAAATGCTTAACACAAAAATAGCAATATGTATGATAAACAAAATATGGTCAGAATTGCGAAATATATTTACGGTAAGTAGAAATATGTTTGCTACAATCAAAATCTAAAATATAATTTTTCTGCGTGTACTTTATCCCTAGTTTTGAATAAAAAGCTTACGAATTTTATTCTCAGAGTGCATATTTACGGTGAAAGCTTATATGCCTAATTTGTAAACAAGCGCGTCGGAAGCGAATTTCATCTGGGGGGGGGGGCAGTACAATTGGGGGGGGCAGTACAAATGGTGGTGCAAAAAAAGTTTACCAAAATTTCTTCACATGAAACATGAAGAAGAGAGAAAGAAGAGAAAAATATATAATACAAAAATATTATCGTTGTAAAAAAACTGATATTTTGAATAACTTTTCCTTTTAAATTTTTTATCTAGCTAAAAAAGTGGGGGGCGATTGCCCCCTTTCCCCCGCTTCCGACGCCAATGTTTGTAAAGGGTCCGCCAAATAAGGTTTTTTTTTTTAAAAACGCATTGGGTGATCAGTTGTCTTCAACTCCTGAACCAATTGGACTTTGTATGGCATCATACCAAGGTCTTTATGCAAAATTCGTCTCAATGATGTCTCCGAAATGTTCAATTGTTGAGAACGACGGTGAATTGATGTCGATGGCGCTTCACGCACACTTTCTGCCACAGCAGCACTATTCTCGGGTGTACGCACTGTTTTTGGCTTTTCACGCTTTGGTTTATCGATGAGGATGCCAGTTTCTTTCACTATTTTCACAAGATAACGAACATACGGAGCTGACGGTGCTTCTCTTCTTCCAAAATCCATACGCAGTTTTCGCACACTTTCTGCAACATTACCATCACACAAAAATTAGTCAAAATAAAAATTAGGTCTAAATGAGCGATGTGTGAAAAATTGTCTCGTCTTTAAATGGGAAATCTTGCAGTTAAGAAATGGCTATCGCAGAGTTACTTTATCGTTAAATGTCTAAACTCAGCTTTGTACTGCTAACTCAAATTTAAAACTATGCTTAGACGAAATCCCATACGATAATTTATAAAAATCCATGATAACAACGAGACTGCGGATTTTTATGCAATTGCATATATGTTGCATATTGCATACATTCTGGTGGTATATATCTTGAATGCGCTGCATATATCTTGCATACGTTGCATACAACTTGCATACCTTAAATATATCTTGCACACTTTGCATACAACTTGCATACGCTGCATAAAACTTACATACGATTTGCATAAAACTTTCATATTTCATACATTCTGGAATGGGTATGTATCTTGAATACGCTGCATATATCTTGCATACGTTGCATACCTTGCATATATCTTGCACACTTTGCTTACAACTTGCATACGCTGCATAAAACTTGCCTACAATTTGCATAAAACTTGCATACAACTTGCATATGTTGCATATATCGTGTCGATAAGCAATAATCGCTGAAGTCGAATTAAGATAGAACTGAGTTCTATATGAAGATATGCTCCACGCATATAACACTATGAACACACAAAATCTGGAGCTTCTTAAGTTACCTAAGCAAAAGCTATGATAAGAACACTAGAAATCTTTTCATATAACTTATGTGGTGTTTGAAAACTTTGAAGCAAGATTTCTCGAAACTTTGAAATAAGACTTAACCCAATCAATAAGGATTTTTTTTTTCAAAGATAAAAGCTCCGTCAATGGCCTTGGGCATAAAATTGTAATAACGTCTCCTTTTTGTACCAACTACGAATAACGGAATTAAATTATGCGTAAATAATCGCATGGCATGCAAAAAATTACGTGATGAAAATATATAACAATATGGGTATTCACTTCATTGCTGAAATTTCAGATATCGGAAAATTCCGACGAGTTGAAGTGAGCGACCGTTTGTAATGTTTCGTTTTTTTCACGTGAATCTATCAGGCTTAAAATCGCCACTGTTTCATTTCGTTGGTAGGCTTGTTACCAAAACAAACAATTATGTTGAAAAACTTCTGCATTCTGCCTTTTAATAGAAAAATAATGCCAAAAAAGTAGCAAAACTAAATTACATGACCGGCTTCAATAGAATTAGTGTTAATTTTGTTCTTGTTCACATGCATTGCATCAGCTTTTAGGAGGGATTTGACAGAATGCTCTTCTTATCGAAATTATCATATTCACAACGACGCACACTCATTAAACAGATTTGCTTATGGTTGCGAATTTCCGACGATTATTTTTCATCAACTTAATAGGTGATTAAATATAAGCAAACTTCAGAAAACCGAAACAACAACAACAATTGCACTGAAGTTTTCGTAAATTTCAGCATTTCGGAAATTTCAGCAGTTAATATATATGAATTATATAAGAATGATAAGAACACTCACTTGGAATGAAAATATTTATTTATTTTTTTATTTTTTATTTATTCATTTATTTAAGTTATCATAAGTACAATAAGAGCTATGCTCTTTTATAGTACAACATAAATGCATAAATATATTAAATTTATATTAAATTTAGCTAAAATTAATATTAAAATTGAAATTAAAATGCAAAATGAAAAATTTTATATTAAAAATTTGAAATTAAAGTTAAAAACTAAAAATGAAGAATAATAACAACTGTTTAAAACAGAATCAAAAATAATGACCTTAATTTTTTAAACAATATTGCCTTTATGTTATTTTTTTATTTTAAAGTATATAAAAAATAAAAATAATTAAAGATAAGTTAAGATTGAAAAAAAAAATACTGATACAAAGAATAGATAAAGAATATATAACATAGAGAAGTAAGGAAGTGAAAAGCTATTGAGTAGAGAAAAATGAAAAGATAGATTGCCTAAAAGGCTCTCTCCCAGTGACCTCCCTAAGCCATCTTGGCAAAGCATTCCACAACCTAATGGCGTTAATGAAAAACAGGTGGGAAGAGTTTAATGAGTTGTGCCTCTGAACTATCAGAACATGGCTTCTACTTGACATACAAAACTGAAGTTTTTCATGCAGATAGCAAGGAGTTTTCCCATGGATTAGTTTGTGCAGGTAAATGCAGTTTCTAGCATTTAGGTAAGCAGTTATGTCGCATCCAAGTATTGCATTTCGGAAACGAGACAAACGATCGTATTTTCGGAGACCATACACATAGCACGTGGCATAATTAAATGCAATTTGAATTTTTAACTAGGAAGATGCGCCAAGTTTACTATAAACTATGTCTGAATAAGAAATGCTTGGTAAAATTAGCTGTATGACTAATCTACGTTTAATTTTAGTAGGAGTGACACTAGCAGACATTCTTAAGTTTCGTAGGACATAATAAACTTTTGATATACAACATTTTTTTCTAATTTTGTCACCGAAAGATCCGCCACTGATTAGTATCACAATTTAACAAAGTTACTTTTTTAAATAAATAATATTTGTTATTTGTTAATGTTGTTATTTATCTGTGACCTACTGTTTTAGTCTATATTTCTAAAAAAGTTTATTGAAACTATTACACACACTCTTTAAAAACACTCAAATAAATAAAAAATAATGGAATTGTTAAATATTAAAAAAAAATACCTTAACATTGTTTTGATTACAATAAAAACTTAAATTTTAGACTTTTTCAAGTTGAAAGTTTTTTGCATGTACTTTGCATATTGTTTGCATATTACTTGCATATAACTTGCATATAATTTTCATTTAAAAAAACTATTGTAACCTCTATATCATATAGGAATATATAGGTAAGAGCCGTCAAAACCGTTATTTTGAGAAAAAATAATTTCTGCATAAAAATCTGCAGTCTAATAATAACTCAAATTACTATTAATCTAAAATTTAACAATATAATAAAAAATTTTTTAAAACTGGTGGAATGCTCTTTACTATTGCTTTTATTTTAAATAACATTGTGTTGATATTAGATTATTTTTCTCCGTGTAGAAATATCATAGATGTGAAACTGCGTAGAAGCTTTTTATTATGTCTAGCCTGTAAATTAACTTATCATTCTTTCTTGTTCGATTCCGATTTTTGATTATTGTAATATTTGTCAACAAGATTTCTTTAAACAGAACAAATATATTAAAGAAAAGTCTACAAATATCCAGACTTCACTCTCGTTGTAGGGTACAAAAGTCTTCACTGAATAGAAACAATTTTGTTATCATGGATACGCGAGCCTTGCTTTCAGCATAGATAACGTGTCCATTTAAATAGAATTAATTTATGCAAGACACACCAACCTGAACGAATATCAACGACGTAACTAAGTCAGAAATAAATAACTCGCCGTGCTATTATATTCAATGTAAATATAGCTACATGAGGTCCTGCTGAAGTTGGCTTAGAAGGACTTGCTACACGGTTTCAGTCTGATCGATTTAATGGTTGTTAATTAGATTTTTGTGTTTTTAACAACAGTTCAGAAAAAAGGAGATAAATGAATTTCTGACAACATCGAGGTTTTAGATTATCTAGGTGTATAGTTTGAAGAGGACAGCTGCTGTTATGAGTATCAATGATGAGGTTAGTTAATTTGACCATAATATGTTCAAGGGGCAGAACAGCGTTAATATGATTATCGCCTAATGGTTGTCAATGCCATAAAAAATAGATTATTTTACCAACAGCTATCAATACAAGCTGTGTAAATGTTTGAGTAGAAATTGATTTATTAGCTATAAGAAAGGTTGTAGATGGATAAAACGACATTTGTTGAGATGACACATGCACCTTGCATGGACAAATAATTATGTATGCTGGAACTAAGATCGCAACTAGAAAGGTTTTCGAAAAAACAAACAGACAGACTATATGACTTTTCCAAATCTACAACTGAACTAAAGCGCCAAACTCAAGATAAATGTTCGTAACTATCTACGACATCTGCTTACGTATTTGCCTAAACCGTCAAAACAAAAAATTAATCACAATAATTATAAACGAATGCCCAGCAAAACCATCAATCACATTTTTTTTAATAAGGTGTTGTCATTATTTAATATGTTTAACCCAAAGCTCTAGAAAATAAATGGAAATTTTTGTATAATCAACAAACTCTTACGTCCACTTAAAATTTGATTAACCCGATTTCTAACAACTAACAATCCTAGATCCCAGCACTCCAAGCAAACAAAAGCGACAAATTAACAAATAATCAGAAAATATATTAAAAATTTAAATATTAACAAAAGATGAATCGTAAAAGAAAAACAAACAAACAAACAAACAAAAAACTCTATGAAAATGACATATGTTCGCATAGGCGCCACTTAACTTGTCTCTATGGCTATTGAGCGTGACAACCCGTAGTTTGGTCAAATTGGAAAAATTTCGACATCGATATAAATGCACAATAATGCATAATCATATCGTGAAAGACAAAGGTAGAGCGTAGAAATATGTCTATGAACTGGCTTAAGATAGCTCAGGCTGCACGCTCATCAAGATCAGTTAAGAATGTCAGCGATATTTAGGCCTAATAAATAATATTGATGAGACTTTGTTTTCAAACAACAACTCACATTAAAAACAAACAAATACTATTGCTAGAGGTAAAACGTTCAGGCAGACTGTGTGTATTGTTTAACTACCTACAGGTTGTAGAATTTTAGTAAGAGTTCATCAATAGAAGAACCTGTAAGCAGAGTTATCTTCAATAGCATCTTCTTAACATGTTGACATTATATTGATCTTTTTTTTTTTATTTTATCTAAGAGACCCATCGAGATTTGTGGAAGATGCTGCCTTTGTTGGGCAGCTATGCATTTCAATGAGAGATCATTAGAACATTAGCTGATTACTAGTTAATTTTTAGTAAACATAACTGTTCTAATTTTTAAAGTAAAGCTAAACTAGGTACTGAAGTAGGTACATGAAATTAATATATTTAATAGATTAAACGGGGTTTAGAATACAATATCACGTTAGGAATTAAGTTATCCATGAAGTTTGATAGAAAGAAACTTTGAACTAAATTCTTTTTTTATAATTTTGAAGGCTTTGGTACGCGTCACAGTGAACTGTCCAGTGGACAAAAATCAAAAAATTTTGTGTCTCGAAATCCTACAATATCATCAATCGACAGGTAATTGTTTCATTATTAATATTCCAAAAAATTATAACAATAATATATGTTTTGACTGCGCTGGAGCGCTTCAAAGTTGAGTAATTTTTTTTTAGCAAACTCAGATTTTGAGCATAGCTTTTTGAGTTGCTTTATATAAATAATTGCCGAAAATCCATTTCCGAACGAAACTTAGCCAAACAAAGCGTGAATGGGCCAACTGATACTCTCAATATACTCTTATATACATATTTTTTAAAGTTTTCTATATGACCTTGTTATTTGTTATGTTGATTTTCTATGATTTAAATATAAATTCTAAATGTTTGATAGTTTAAATCATTCTTGATTTTAAATACAAATTCTAGTTGTTTGATAGTTTAAAATCGTTTATTGAGCTTTAGGTCAGATTAGAATTTATATTTAAAATCAAGAATGATTTAAACTATCAAACATTCAGAATTTGTATTTAAATCATAGAAAATCAACACATATTTTTTATTTGGAAGTATTTTGAAATGTAATACTGCCAACTGTTCCCGACAATATGTTACCTTTATGTTACATTTTATGGTGGGATCTTAAGCGAAATTTTTTGAGTTTTTCTTGGTGGTAAAACATGTGACTAAACGAGATTTTTACAAATGATTATTAACAAAAATAATATCAATACGGAAGTTAACTGCCTTAAACTTCCAACATAGCTTTAGAAAAGAACTGTTACTATTATAAAAAGAAAGTATACAAAGGTCAAAACTCATGTATTCCTTCTCATCAACATCACATCATATCACCAACGACCACTGACAAGCGTTCCAAGCCCTCAGCGCAGATTGCGTTTTAATTATAATGTACGGGAACGAACTTGCTTCACTAAATTTGAACCAACATTTAGCAGAACAAACAACGCACAACTCATCAGCACCTCCAGGGTCTCAACCAGACCCAGATCCACAAACCAAGCAAAAAAAATACAAACACACGCACTCACAGGCATTTGCACTCGCACTCGCAATGAAACGAGGTGGACTTGCAACAACGATTAAAATCATAAAATCAATTTAACATTTGCAAATGGCTTCCAGGCGTGAAATTCCGTGTGTGACCCAAAATAGCTACAAGTGTACCAGATCCACCTCTGGATCACTTTGCTAACGATACGACGCAAAGTGGACAATGTGAGTAGCTTAGTTGTTGTTGTTCCTGTTCTTGGGCTGTGTGTTCCAACTCCTTGTGGGTCCAGCACATCAGCATTGTGCAGGTGAATAAACTGCACATAAACTGTCCGCCCTTCATAAAACTTCACTTCATCTCGTTTGTAATTATTAAATGTGGCTATTTGTTTAGTGAAGAGTGAAACTCAACAACAAACGATCG
The DNA here is from genome assembly GCA_963920525.1 of Dichetophora obliterata. Classification (NCBI taxonomy): domain Eukaryota; kingdom Metazoa; phylum Arthropoda; class Insecta; order Diptera; family Sciomyzidae; genus Dichetophora; species Dichetophora obliterata. The sequence goes on along the minus strand of OY986439.1, from coordinate 108,088,359 downwards.
AATCCATAAAATCGGACGCATGCTTCACAACGTCATGTGCGTTTTGTTTTGAAAGGAATGCTTTAACTTATTTATTAGGCGTGTGCAGGGGCGTGCTTTGATTGTTGATCGACACACAAACACAAAACAATTCTTTGCAGCTCCTTCGAAATCGTAGCCGATACTAAAAGCGAGGCGAAGACATGCGCGGACCACCCCTTTAATGGACGCCTAATTACAGCGTTTATAAAAAGAGGCGATTATAAACAAACCTACAGCAAGAGCAACCACCAGCTAATGCAAGAACAACAATAACAATAATAACAACAGACGACATCACTCTGTCCACTTGTTTTGTTGAATTATTGTTGAGCGTACCTGGTCTGGTCTGGTATGGTATTGTATGGTCTGGCCTGGCGCTGTTTAATGCAGCATTTCGTCACATGCGCGGTGCGCCGGAAGGCATGGATTGATGGACGCTTTGATTTTGCTCCAAATGCTATGCATTGCAAATTTATGCAAACTCATCGTTATGCAACGATTTCTGGTTTTGCCTTAATTTCAGCCGGTCAAGCTGCGTCAAGCGCATCCAGAGAACTATGTTGGTGATGCATTATGTATTGATTTTAATCGAAATTGTTGTAAATTGCTTGTTTTCCTTATGATCAAAAAGCAATTTATAACACTTTGAGACAATATTTGGGGTGAGGTGGATTGTGGTGTTGTAAGAAGACCCTTTTTATCAGCTCATGGCAAAACGCCATAATTGACTAGTAAAGGATCAAGTCCAACAATTAAATTGAGTTTAATTAAAGCTATTCGACAACTTTTCAAGCGTTTATAATAAGAATTTATAGATCGCAAAAACACAATCGAATTAGATTTAATAAAGTTTTTCAATACGTGGAAAGTTTTACATCGCTCAATAGGATATTTCTTACTAAACCCCGATAAATTAAAAAAAATCAAATTTTAAATAGCGAATAAAAACGAGAACGATTTGAAGAATAACAAATTCTACGTCACTGTTTAAAATATTAATTGAAAAAAAGGTTAACTGCTAACGAGTAATGTACCTTTAAAGTTCATTGTTTTTTACTTTTGTCAAAAAAATGTTCATCAAAACCCCCATGTACAAATCCTGGCCATGCCCCTGGATCACGGTCACATTTAGGAGCACGGGGATATTAAAGTGACGTTCACAAAGAACGCCATTCCTGAAAAATCACCGGATCGCTCATCTCTAGTGGGTGGAGAGTAGTACATAGGTATATGATAAAAATAAATGTGAATGTACGTATATTGTATTTTTCTATTTTTAATAGTTCTAGTTTCGGTTAGGTTAGTTTTGGGTGGCAGACGTGGCATGTGCTTAACCCATACCGCACGTACCATAGCTTACTTAAACCAATAAGGTCCATTGTGATACCGCTGCACACGTAATACTGCTAGATTGTTTGTAAATCTGTATGCCTAGTAATGTATGCCCCCAACAGTGCCTAAATATTATATACATGGTCCCGATATAATACCTGTTCCGTTATTTCCATAGGTCAATTGCACTGTATGTAAAAACTTTTCAACTTTTAAAAAGACGCACAAAAACACCGAGACACGTAATCTTAATTTTCGGTCGTAGAATTTAGTGGCATACTCATACTCAGTTTTCCCAATCAGGTCAAAGTCTCTAGATAGATTTCTAAAATTAACATTTAACTTGTATGTCTTTTACAAAAAATATCAAGCAATAAAACCGAGTTAGCCTTGTTGAATCTATGATTTTTCATTAGTTACGCCATATGGCTTTTTTCTCCATTTTGACCAAATTTTAATCCTACAATTAACTTAAAACTTTTGAAAGTTTTTTTTTCGAATTAGTGTTTTTATTTCTTAAGAAGATTCAATTGTGAAAGTTTAAGCAAAGTATATACAAAAGTTTAATTTTTGTTGAATAGGCTTAAAATATTCGATTTGATATGAAGCTAACATCTATAAAGGTTTGTGCCGAGAAGCTTTTTACAAGAGTTTTACTTTATATACAATCAAAGAAGAAATAAAAACAAGGCTTGAAGTATATGTTTTTAAAAGAACTGGGTTTCAAAAAATATTTTAATAACATTTCATTGCAATCCAAAACCGTTTTTAGATCGAAAATCGGTTAAAAAATTGCTGAGTTGCTGATTGTGTAATGTGTCAAGTACCAAAAATCGATTTTTTTAACGGCTAAATTAAATTTTGGGAGCATATTAACAATTTCAAATATGGTTTCGTATTGTACTCGACCAGACCTATAACCTAGACTATGTCACTTAAATAAGAGTTAAAGTACATTTCAACTGTAGCACCGTATAACCCATACATGCCCAAGGAATTTTAAGCGCGGGCCAATGCTTAAAAAAACAAAAAAACAAACACAAAATGTTGAACATCGTTGCGTTTGTAAAGAAATTAAGCAAAACAAAAAAAAAATTATCAATTCAATCAAATCAAAAGTCATGAAGTACACTGTAAGAAGAGGTGGTTAATTTTTATAATAATATATTCAATGTTTGTTATGAAAAGAAAAGTAAATGTTGGATAAAGATACATTTACATATGTTGAAGTTTTTTAAATATAATATATAATAATAAAAACAAGATTTACACAGTAAGAATCATTTCATCAAAAATTAATTTCTTTTTTTGAAATGGCAATACGAAGTAAATGTTCAAGGTGAAGGTCTGACAAGTTCATTCGGCGCTCAGATTTTATTATTTTTAGGTGCGAAAAACCAGATTCGCACAAGTAGCTGCTTCCAAACATGGACAATATTTTAGCCACTTCATTCGTCAGGATTGGATATTTTATTATTGAAACATGTTTCCAAAATGATGAGCCTGTGTCGAAAACTGCTTCTAAATTTAAATCGGCTTGAAGATCGCACAATTCCATCTGAAAGTTCTGATTCTGACTGAATACATCGCAGGTTTTGGGAGATAAAATAAGTTTAATTCGTTCTCTGATATTATCGAAATCTTGAAATCGTTTATTGAACTCATTTTGCAAACGTACTAAATTGCTATCAAATCTAATAAAGTTTGATAAATTGTACTCAGATTTTATAACAGAGCAACACGGAAAATGGCTTAAGGCACTACATATGTCTTTGCGCAAACAGGTCAAATTTAGTTTGTTTAGAATGCCTGTTATGTCAGTGAGAAAAGCAAACTCAGCTAAGAAAGAGGGGTCTTTTAAATTTTCTTGCATAATATCACTCATTTTCACATTCTGCTCGAGGAATATGAGTACTTCTTTCCGAAGCTCAAAAAATCGTTCCAAGCATTTACCCTTGCTGAGCCATCGAACCTCTGTATACATTTTTAAGTCGCCGTAGGAAGCGTCTAGTTCAGCTAAAAGAAGTTGGAATTTTCTATGTGTTAATGCCCTATGGCCTCCTCTTATCCTGTTTACAGTATTAATAACGCACATCATTGTATTATCAAGGCCAATAGTCTTAGCGCATAGTGCTTCCTGATGGATCATGCTGTGGTAAAAAGGAACATTAATGCCACGTTCATTGAATTGTCCCCGTAAGCCGGTTATAGTTCCTCTCATATTAGGAGCTCCATCCGTACAAATAGAGCAAAGATTTTGAAAACCCCCTATTGGTTCCTGATTAACGTACCTTAATTATTTAAATAAATAAATAAGTAAACAATTTAAAAAATTTCTATTAAATACACAATCGACAAAGAATACATTAAGGGTTCATTAAAGTTTTTTTTAACGAAAAAATGACCTACGTTAAAAGTTTTATTTCAAAGCGACTGCTTGTTTTAGGTAATTTTTGTTTTTTCATAATAATTATATAATGTTTTAAGAAAATTTTACCTTATGAATATAAGCAGTTGTGCAGCATCATTTTGATCCGTTGTTTCATCCAACGTTAAAGAATAATATTTGCATTCTTTTGCTTTTTTAATTATTTCACTCTTTAAATAATTGCCAATATCGCGAACCTTTCTTGTCACTGTATTTCTACTTAGAGGAACTTCTCGTATGCAAGCTGCCATTTTTTGTCCTTCAGCACCAAAAGAGCTTAACATATCCATACAGGAGTTTTTTAGGAAAACTCCATCTGTAAATGGCTTCTTTGCCTTAGCGATATGATGACTTGCCACATATGATGCTCGAGTGGCCGCTTTTGTTGACATTTTATAATTTGGTGGGGTATTTTCATCGCCTTCCAAATTTTTTTTTAAATTTTTTATTAAATTATGACGAGAACTTCCTTTAAAATATTGATAATCTTCGCGATGATGTGTATCATAATGCGTTCCTAAATTATAACTTTTCACTGAATTCAAAGTAACGTGGCAAATGAGGCATTGAGGCTTGTGAATTCTCCAATTTTCAAAAAACATATACTCATATTCCCACTCAATAAGAAAACTTCTCGAATTCATTTTCCAAATTAAAATATAAAAAACTGTAACTAATTTATCTTAAATAACAATTAAACAACACAATGAACGCAATGTTATTTGCCAGTGCACTGCGACAAGACTGAATTTCTATTACAATAACAATACCTTCATGCAAAAATTATTCGACACACAAGTAACGGTACTAAAGCTAAAGCATCGACATCGTCGAGTGTGCGTTTGTTATTGTTATTGTAAAGCGTGTTGAAATATGTGCTGGAGGGAACGAGTGCGGTTTGTGTGTTTGTTTTGTGCAGGTGTTCTTTCTATTTGGCTAAGCGCAAAGACAAAATCAAGATAGAAAAAAATTTGTATGAAGGGCCACGCGGGCCAATCGGGCTTCTACGTGGGCATGTATGGTATAACCAATTATCGTAATAATCTAAATACTATAAGACTGAAATTAAAAAACGGAATTCAGAAATATTGCTTTAAAATCGATAAAATATGTAAAATCGTACATTCTGTGCACTTAACTCTGGATTTGAAATATCCAGAGATAAAAAATGAGCGTTCGCAGAACTGAAAACTTTAGAACTACTAAATCTTAAAAATACTATAACTTTGATACCACTCAGCACTTAGTGACTTCTAAAAACTCTTAAATTGAAGGTGTTGAATAGTACTACTACAACTAATACCTAATATATTTTTTAGTTGGCGCACTCTTTCAGAAAGTGCGATATTCTCACGAATTTGGAAAAATTTTTCCAAAAATCTGTGCAAAATATCGTCCTGAAAAATAGAATTGTATATATATTTATGACTAGCTGAACCCGGTGTGCTTCGCTACCCCCTCGTTATAAAATAAAATTAAAAGTATTTTTATATTTACAAAAAATTTTTTATTTAATTTTAATTTAATTATTGCAATCTCTCCCCTTTTTTTGTTGTAAGCCAATTAAAATTCAGCACTGAACCGCATGTAATTTGCTTCATGCTCCCCTTTTTTATTTTTAGACCAATCAAAAAGCAGCAATTACACAATCAGCTGTTTCGCAGTCAGTTGTGGGAGAATGAGGATGGGGTTACCCCACTCTCTATTCTAATTAACACATATTACAAAATCAGCTGTTTTGCAGACAGTTGTAGGAGAAAGAGAATGGGGCTACCCCACTATTTTAATTAATATGTTTTTTTAAATTTGAGGTAAAGCCGTTAATGAACATAGTAAAAAAGTAGGTGCAGAAGTGTGCATGATCGAAAAATATTATCATGTAATAAGTATTCCTGTAATAATATGTAAGATCGGTTAACAGGTCCATCCTCCAATATATCGCAAACAAAGGGGCGTGCTCCGCTCACTTTTCTTTTGGTACGTACTTCTATTCATGCCAGTACCATATATAGCAAATACTGCCGCCGTTGGTCAAAAAATGCCAAAGATATGACGATTTTAAATTTTGGGTTATATGGGCGAGGCCACGCCCCTTTGTCCACTCACAACTTTATATAGTCAAGAATTTATTATTTCGTAAGAATATCCTATTGTGAAAATTTAATGACGATCGGTCCAGTAGTTAAGACTATATTACGATTTACATTTTCCTAAAAAGGGGCGTGGTCCCACCCACTTTTCTCCTGGTAGGTATTCCTAAATATGCCAATACCATATGTACCAAATATCATCGACGTAGGTGAAAAAATGCTCAAAATATGGCGATTTAAATTTTTGGGTTATAAGGGCGGTGACACGCCCCTTTGTCCAATATAAACTTCATATAGCCTATTATTCTTTCCAGAGTCATAGTAACATGCTGTGAAAGTTTCAGGAAGATTGGTCCAAGGGCTTGGCCTCCTATAGCACAAACAAACAAACAGACAGACAGACATTCATTTTTATATATATAGATTTTTAACTACAATGTTGCACCTTAGTAAGCACGGAATATCTTGTGTTATCAAAACCCGTATTTTTGAATGCAACATTTCGAAAGTTTTAAAATGATGATATTGGATCATTATTAACATAGGTTTTTTGTAAATATCTTCGGAACTATATAACCGATTTAAAAGTTTGGTATCTCGTTTTGAAGAACATGACAACGGCTTTCAAAAAAATAAAATAAAATAAAAGAAGCAAAAAAAATAAATATATGTTGTACAGGGGAATTACAATTAAAAAAAAAAATATTAAACGAGCATCTTTATTTTTCTTAAATGGATTTGAAGTTTAGAGTAGCCCCCTGTACTTCAAAACAAAAAGAATATCATAAAAGATTGGCGCAACAACAAATCGCATAACGCAATAACCCGTTGTATTGCATCATTACGACTTATTAGTTAGGCACAGGTGGCGTGATGCCAATATTCTTATGGCTCTATGCTGTGGCTGACCAAATAGTTCGACAACAAAGGGATTAAAAGAGTACCGCTACTCCGAATGTTCGTCGCTTGAATACCTTCTTGTTTAGTCTAGTTTGAGTTCGCTGATTTTTTAGTGATCTGATTCTCATCGCGGTGGCAGTTAGCCACTGTTCGTTACGTAAAATAAACATTAAAAACAAAACATCTAACTTTTAAGAAGCCACGGATTAAATTCTGACCGAATATTTTGCCGTTGTATTAATTTTGGTACGACCACTTTTCTAAGTGCATCGTTTTGATTCACTAATGGACATTAATGTATTTTGCAGAACTTTTGGAACACCTGCTGTGTCCCAGCATTAATTGTTCCTGATTTGGTTGTTGCGTTTCTCGTAATTTTTGGTTCACTTGAGTGGACACATTCCTTCAGGAAGCTTGGGTGCTCCAACAGTTACCCCTTCGTCACGCAGAATGCATCAAAAAACCCCGAAGTAGACAATCAAAACCATTCTCGGATGCAACCGCAAATTTAAAATTTAAATCTTTAGTTTTGAAAACAAAAAAAAAATAACAAAAAATATATACAGTATTGTTCGTAAACTAAGCAACCGATTATTGAATTGCATTCAAGTTCTAATTACGCCTTTGTATATGATTTTATGTGGAATGGCCCATATTTTTGTTATCACTTGATGAGCCACCTATAAGCCAACAATAACAAAATTATGCTCTAGTCTAAAAATAGAATATTACAAATAGTCGTAATGTAAAGCTGTTCGTAATGTAAGCAACTTTTTCCGTCGCTGCTAAGTGACCTTCAAAATAAGAGGTCTAACGGTACTTTTTTACTTTCTTTTTAACATTTTTCTATTTTTCAAGTGTAAATCATTAAATATTTTAGTTGCTTTTCGATCGTCATCTCGTGATCTGGGTTTTTTACGATGCCGCGTGTACAATATAAACAAGATCTAAAAGAGAAAATTATAAATTTTTTTAAAAATGGTGAGTCGCAAATTTCGATTGCCAAAAGATTTAATATTAATAAGTCAATAATTTCTCGACTTATAAAAAAAATATAAAGCGACTGGGTCGGTAAATACAATTTATTCTAAAGGTCGACCACGAAAAACTCATTACAGAGAGAACAAACAAATCGTTCGTTTTATTAAAAAAAAATCCTTTTGTGTCATCAAAAAAAATTGTTCAGGATCTTAACTTAAATATAAGTTCTAGCACAGTAAGGAAACGTGCCTTAGAAAATGGCTTAAGAAGCTACAGACCATCCAAGAAACCAATTTTAACCAAGAAACATTTAAAAAAAAAGGTAAGTTTTGAAATTCCTAGACCCTGTAACGAATTTTAAACTTTGCAGTAATTTTAGGCTTAATTTTGCAACACAACATCTCAATTGGACACCCGAAAAATGGAATTCAGTATTATTTAGCGATGAGTCTAAATTTAACTTGTTTAATTCCGATGGCATATGTAACGTCCGAAGACCCAGAGGAAAGCGGTTACATCCCCGTTACTGTCGTGGTACAGTAAAGCATGGCAGTGGTAATGTCATGGTGTGGACTTGTTTTTCTGGAACAGCAGTAGGGCCCTTCATCGAGATCGATACAAAAATGCATCGATTTGTATACCGGAACATTTTAGAAAGCCATATGCTCCCATACGCCGAATGGGAAATGCCGCTGCGTTGGGAGTTTCAGCACGACAACGACCCTAAACACACCTCAAAGCTTGTAAAAGAGTGGTTTACAACAAAAGGGGTCCAAGTCATGACGTGGCCGGCCCAATCGCCAGATTTAAACCCAATTGAGAATTTATTTGGAATACTCAAAAGGAAGATCGGCAGCTATCGATTTAAAACTACTTTTGGGCCTTAAAAAAGAATGGTTCCGTATTAGTAAAACTACACTTAAACGGTTAATTGAGTCTTTGCCAAAACGATGTCGAGAAGTTATAAAAAACAAGGGATATTACACCAAATATTAAAAAGTTGCTTTGATTACGAACAGCTGAATATAGAGTTTTAAGTTTTTTTGTAAATATTTTTTCCTTAGTTCTGTTGAAAATTAATTTTTTTTATTTTCCTTATAAACCTTACTTATAATAAAATAATAAAAAAATAATTGAAGTTTAAAAACTTTGTAAACAAAACTATCATGAGACTTTGAATTTATACCATGAAAAGGTTGCTTAGTTTACGAACAATACTGTATCTATGATTAATTAACCGAACACATATAGTTATAATAAAATAATGTATTAAAACCTAAAAGAAGTTGTTGTGAGAGTGTGAAAATAAGAAGATACAAAAGTATGGAAGAAAGGTTAAATATTTAAATTCATTAAATCGTGAATCCAAAAAAAAAACAAAAAAAAAACAAGAGAATTATTAAGAAATTCAGATCAGAACCCACAAAAGAAAACATATGAAGAAAGAACACCATTAAATTTTGAGAGTTAAGTTTAAAACAAAAGAAAAAAAGTAAATTCCAGCCTAAGTAAAGAAACTTTTAGATAAGAAAAAAATAAGTGAGTAAACTTAAATACATTTCCCCCAACCACCCCTTCGAGTTGGTATCCCGACGACTGGCCAGCGGACGGACAACAAAAACAAACATGTAAGTTTTATTTGCACCAATTGTGCGTAACTATATATTATCTTAAAATTTCTTTCGCCTCTCTTTATTTACTTTTCTTTCTTCATTGAAGTTGTCATAACCAAAAATATAGGTAATAGTTAATATATATATAAAAAATTTAATATTAGCATACTAATAAATAATAATATTCTTTTAAAGTAGATAGTGGAAAAAAAAATATAAACAAATGCCATTCTAATTTTCATGCCAACAAACGAATTCTAATTTTCGCACACACACACACACACACATACACACACACACACACACACACACACACACATACACAAAGATAGATGGTTATTAAGTTATTAATACTTTGTATTATTTTACTTATGTTAAATTTATTTTAATGAGTATAAAAATTAATAAAAATTTAGAAGATGAACATTTAAACTTTTGCGTGATTTGACCTAGTAGCCGGTTCGTTCCTTTTGAGGTGTTCATGGAATTTTATTGGTAGAAAAGAACACATAGTTGGGTGGGCAAATAATGGATCACAAAATCAGATCCGAAAGGCCAGAACTGTCGGGTGATGAGGAGTAATAGATTCCGCTATTTATTGGGGTAAGTTTAGATTCAGTTCAATTACTTTTTGTGTAGAGTTCAAATTTTGTAAAAGCATGTAGTATTTTTTTGTTAGCGGTTTTGCTTAATGAAGTAGCAAACACCCCGCCCGGTTGTCGACGAGCTAGACCCTTGCCAGTACGTGCTGACCGCTACCGCTCATTAAGGTAAGAAGCTGACCGTTACAATGTAAATGTCATTGGTGGTACAATATGAAAAATCTGATTTTGCCACTCCCCTCCGCCCACAGACCGAAACTAAAAAATCAGACTTCACAGTGTCACCCGCCTGAATATTCTGAAGATTCCCTGAAAATTTCATCAAAATCGGCCCAGCCATACGTTACATACATACACACATCCTGTTTTTTATATATAGATAGATTTTGATTTTTTTTTCACATATTCTGCATATACTTCAGTAATGAAAAAATTGTTTCACTGATCTTCAGTGCATACGCTTTTATAGAGAGCAATATTTATCGAATAACTAAGGAAAAGTCGAATTTTTACGATATGCGGATATTCTAGGGCATGGCGCCACATGAAGAAACAAATTGTGGACCTTCTCTTTGCACAGGTTTTTTATTTATGAATGAAAGCCCCAGAAAAATGCTATTAGAAGTGAAAAAATGCTGTTGTTATTGCTGTTATTCGTTTGGTTCGCAATTGTGTCGTTTGTTGTTGTTGTTGTTGTTGTTGTTATTAGTATATATCGTTAGCTGAAATGCAAAGGCACATATTACACGATGATCGTTGATCGGCGTTCAATGAACACTTTTTACGCTCTTTTACATTTTGATCGTTGGTAGGTCACATGATGATCGTTTCAGCGCGATCAAATCTTGTTTTTTTCTTTATTCCAGTAATAATTCTTGTTAAAAATAAGGGTTTCATGCAACTTTTTTTTTAATACCTTACAGTCGAAAAGCAGTACTTCTAGTACTTTTTAGCTGCTAAAAGTGAAAACATCTTAAATTTTGCCACCCAGCAAAACTGTTTCGATTGTGATTGCTGTCGTGTACAGCGTTCAAAAATGAACATATCTTGATCGCCCTAACAATTGTTCATCCGCTCTGGCTCTCAGTGTTTTTTGACAGTTTCGCATTGAAAGCAACAACAAAAATATTTTGAACGCCGATCAACGATCATCGTGTAATATGTGCCAAACGGCCCTAACTAACAAAAAAATCAAAATCAAAATTGACTATGATGTATTTATTCAAACTACATGTTCATACAGAATTACAGAGTCCTACGATTAAAAATAGTTGTTTTATTAACGAAATACAAAAGGCCCTTACTACAAAGTGTTCGCTTTGATAAATGCAAACACGTGCCTTGAACCGTTACACCGATTTGCTTTGTAGTAGGAGGCAACACAGTAAACACAATTATACCCAGTAAAAAAGTGGATCATCCTATGAGCGATCTGGGAGTGCTCCATATTGATCCAAGCTGGGAGTATTTTGTGATCGCTTTTAACATTGCATGTCCTAGGATGGGTAGCGCTTCCTTTAACATCCTAGAGGAGCTCAAAATTAGCGATCAATAAATGATCCAAATTAATCAGCAAAGGATAATTTTTTTTTTAATTTTGGTTTACTCCGAAAGCTAGGCTTCCATAACTCAAGTAGACTGCTCAAGACGAGGAAATTTTTTGGCCAAATCGAATAAAAGGAACATTTAAAATATTTTTTTTTCACAGAAAATAATGATAGAGTTTCCTAAAAAGCACATGCTACACGTTATGTTCTTTCTGTCATTAATTGCTCGGCTATTCATTTTTTAAAACTAAACTATAAAAATAAGCTCAAGGGCACAAGTGCTCACTTTTTGATGCAATAAAACGGCAAAAGAGCGCTCCGTTATTGCTCCTCATGGGAGCGATCGCATATTTTTTACTGAGTAGTTTTTTTTAATACCACACGTGTTTTGGAAATTGATGTTATATTTAAATGTAAAGAGTCGTTAATCTCAGCATTAAACTATAATTTAACTGATCAGACTTTTAATAATATAATACATACGTACTGTTAATATGAATACGGGTAGTGAAAAAATGTTGTAAAATAATTTAGAAAGCGGTGCAACCAAAAATGGAAGTAAAACTATAAAAAATTGGAGAGTTAATAACCAGCAAAAACGTATGGCAGGACAGAAATATCAAGGTTTATCCAAAGGAAATATAAACGATAGAAAGCCCAGAGAAATGAAAGATACGTGTAAGTCAAAGTTCTGTAAGAAAAGTTCCATTCGATTTTGTTCCCATTTTACGGAAGATATTCGTAAAGAAATTTTTGACTTGTTCTGGATAATGTCGTGGCATCAAAAAAACTATACGTAACAAACATCATTGAATGTACCAACAGACAACGTATAACTGCTGAAAATTCCAACCGCTCCAACACTAAATATCGTTTTCTAAAGTACAATACAAATCGAATACAAGTGTATCGACAAATGTTTCTATCAACTTTGGGCTTATCAGAAAAAAAGGTTCGTTCCTGGACCCAATCCAGTGGCTTACATTGTACCCAAAAGAGTCAAAATACGCAAAATTCTTTAAGAACTGATCAAAATAAAAAGATTGCACTATAAGAAAGGAGTCGCACTGTCGTCGCAAATATACGACAAAAATGTATTTCAAAGCAGATTTCAAAACATACAGACAGATTTATGAACTTTATTCTCAATCATACGAAGAACATAAAAAAATTGACCTAGCTAATGATTAATTTCATATATCAATCATTCAAATAAATGCAGACAAAAAGCTAAAAATCTAAAATAATTGTATTCAAATAGCTTGTCAAATACCATGCTTAAATAATTTTTCCTATATTTTGTTTTAAAAATAAATTTAAGCTTGAACCCATCTTTATTGAGTGTTTAAATTACAGCAATATTTTACTTCAGTAAAAATATATTGACATTTATAGTTACTGACAAATAACTAAAAAATGGTAATTGTAGTTAGGGCTTTTTGTTGCAGAAAAGCAGAAGTCAAAAGGCAGTAACTAACATTACTTTTTAAATATTCAACAAATATATATTTTTCTTTTAAATTAAATTTGTCGGTGTTTTAAAAGTAACATTGAAAAAAATTGCTCTACAAACAGTAATATATATAATTTTATACAGTATTTTGTTTCTCCTGTAAAATAATGAAAATGTTAGATAGGTCCGTTTGCATTTCAGCTAACGATATGTAAAATGTACATATATAAATACAAATTAGATACTTTCGTTTTTGTCGTTTGTTATTGGTGTTGTTTATTTTCAGCAATATAAATACAATAGAGAATACAGATGCGTGTAGCTACAAAGCCAGTATGTACAGCTGCGAGCGAAAGAATAGCATTATTTTTATATTCAGACATGTTTGGATAAATAATACTAGTCTACAATTTCGGATCTAGTTATCCTAATGGTCCCATCCCATTTTTGCTAAAAAACAGTGAGAAATTCACTAAATCGAATGAAAAAATAGGCTTTTAAAAAAAACAGGTGGAAAACTGGAGTTTCATGTCAGGGCTCATTTATTGTTAGCAGATTACAATAATTATAAGTATTAAAAAGAAATAATTATAAGTATTAGAAATTAGTATAGAAATAATAAGTATTAAAAATAAGTATTAAAAGAAAGAAAGATTTACGATGAAAAAGGTTATTACTAAGAGTTATCATCGTAAATCATCAAATCGTCTTTAATCACCTTTTTCATCATCAGAAAATTAAAAAAATTACACGCATAAAAAAAAATACGCTAACAAAGCTTATTTCAAATGAAAGAATAACCTTACAAACTCTTCACCCGCACTGAAAGCTTGATCAGTTGGCAATAGAGGTGGGTAATAGCACAATTTTTTGTGTGTTGACTCACCAGCGCATGTGCACCCTTGTGTGTCAGCACACTGTGGTAGCACAATTGTGCCACAATCGAACAAATCACTTATAAAAGTGTCGATAACAAATAAGTGCTAACACCCTTCTCCATTGACTTGTTTACAATATTCACAAATTGCATATTGTCTATTATTGCAAGTAAACCAAAGTAAAACAAAAAACAACTTTACTAAGCAAAAACTTACAAAATGTAAGTAATGAATGCAGTGCATAGTAGCGATAACCAATGAGAATCAGTGAAGAAGTTTAGCACAACACTCTGCTATTCATCCCAACACTGTACACAAAAGTAACTTTACGCGCAAAAGTTCGTCTAAGCTCTGCTCTTTGCGTGCTATTGTGCCACTATGTGAGTCAACGTAGTGTGCTAGCACATATGGCACACTACAGAGAGTCAGCACAGTGCCATAGCACAGCACTGAGTTACCCACCTCTAGTTGGCAAATAAATACGAATCTTTTAATACACTAAAAATTTTCCTACTCAGTTGAGACAAGCATACACTGACTAAAAACGAGAGAAAAAAAGAGTGTGTGTATAATGTAATGTCTGTAATTTTTGCTCTCTTCGCTTATTCACCGGAGTTGTCAACAAACGTTTGTAGCTTTCTCGGTTAGAAAATTTTAAATTTGATCCGTTAAAAATATCTCTGGTAAAAACAGGGTTTTAAAGAGCAAAAACAGGTCACAGGTTTGGTTCGAAAAACAGGATTCTAATGCCAAGTAGGAGAGATGGGACCATTAGGTTAACCAATTAACACTCCTATATATACTTTGAACACTGGTTCCAAACCTGTACTCAGTTTCCTTCTATATTGTAAAGTTTTCAAGATACAGTTTATTTTAGCACGCGCCTTTTATAATCGATCTAGAATCTAAGCCACTCACCATTAAATAAAAAATAATACGTTGTATTTTAAAAATAATAGCATCTTTTCAATCAATATATCAACCACTATCGTGTCATGTGCGGTAGCGAAGCAAAAATTTTGAGATTATCCAACGAAATATCAACAAATTTTGTATCTTTAATTTTAGCAGAGCTGTAAGAAAGAAAGAATTTAAAAAAAAAACTGTTGATTAAGTGTGTTTTTTCATGAAAAAAAGACATTGTAAGTTTGGACGATTACAGCTCCGCTAAAACAAAGGATACAAAATTTGTTGGTATTTCGTTGGATAATCTCAAAATGTTTGCACTGATACCGCACATAACACGATAGTGGCTGATATATTGATTAAAAAGGTGATATTTTGTCTAAAATATAAAATAAAATTTTTTATTTTATGGTAAGTAGTAGTTAAGGGAAACTGGGGGCGATGGATCAATGTAACATGTCTGACTGTCTCAACCTGGCGAGGCCAGCATAATCTTTGTGAAATCGCCTCAAGTCGACTCAAACCTCCACGTGGTGTTTCCTGGGCAGCGTCAAAACTGACAACCGTTAGTTTGGCGGCTAATCTGAGCGGCGGGCCTCCCTAGGCTTAAAATAGGTTGTGCGTCGGGTTTGAAGCCCACCCGTAAAAACCCATTTCAATGAAAACACAAAAGAATAGAAGAAAACTGATCCCCAAATCTGATGACGACTACCGCAAACGAAAAACTGATAATGATTTACGGATATGCACCTGGAATGTCCGAACCCTTAATTGGGAAGGTGCCTCTATCCAACTGACTGATGTCTTGGAAAGATACAAAGCTGATATCACTGCTATCCAAGAAATGCGATGGAAGGGACAGGGTTGCATTCAGCATGCACCCTGTGATATCTACTACAGCGGCCATGCAGAGAAGCACGAGTTTGGATGCGGATTTGTAGTTGGCAAGAGACTACGGCCCACGTCCTGCGATTCACACCTGTGAACGAACGACTTGCCATAATCCGCATCAAGGTTAGGTTTTTCAATATAAGCCTAATATGTGCGCTCGCTCCGACAGAAGACAAGGACGATGAGATCAAGGAAATTTTCTACGAGCGCCTTGAAAATGCTTACGAGCGCTGCCCCCGCCACGACGTAAAAATCGTGCTTGGTGACTTCAACGCTAAGGTGGGCAAGGAAAATATTTTTGGTCCAACGGTCGGAAAGTTCAGCCTCCACGACAACACCTCCGATAACGGAATGAGGCTGATTGACTTCGCCGCAGCACGAAACATGGTCGTAAGTAGCACTAGATTCAAGCATCTCAATATTCATAAAGCCACCTGGATGTCCCCTGATCAAAAAACAAAAAATCAAATTGATCACGTTTTGATCGACGGAAGGCACTCTTCCAGTGTATTGGATGTACGCACGATCCGTGGTGCAAACATTGACTCGGATCACTATCTTGTTGCAGCCAAGATCCGTACACGTCTGTGCGCAGCTAAAAATACACGCAACCCTACACAGAGAAAGCTAGACGTCGACAAGCTGCAATCGAAACAGACAGCCGATGCTTTTGCCACTCGACTCTCACTCCTGCTTCAAAGCACTCCTCCAATCGATGATATATGCGCGCAGTGGACACACATTTCCAACTCCATGCGTGCGGCTGCTGAAGAGGTGATTGGCTACCAACGCCCTCGCCGAAACCAGTGGTACAACCAGGAGTGTCGCGACGCCACTGCAGAGAAAGACGCCGCCTACAAAGCCACCCTGCAGTCGGTTGTAACGCGCGCTGCTAAGGAGCGATACAAAGAAAAGAGGAGGGAAGAGAGACATATTTTCAGGCGGAAAAAAAGAGAGGCAGAAAAGCGCGAGCAGGAGAAGATTGAGATGTATGGTGACAGGAATGAGGCCCGAAAATTTTTCGAAAAAATAAGACGCCTTGCCGATGGTTTTAAAACCGGGGCCTCTTCCTGCAAGGATGAAAACGGGAATCTAGTGACAGATGTCCAGAGTACACTGACGTTATGGAGGGAACACTTCTCTAAGCTTCTAAATGGCGACGCTGACAACAATCCCGCCAATAGAGATGATATTACGGAAACCCCAATTGCGGATGACAGCGTCGAGGTTCCGCTGCCCGACTATGATGAAGTTCTGACAGCTATAGCTCGGCTCAAAAATAACAAAGCCGCGGGAGCTGATGGCTTACCTGCTGAGCTGTTTAAGAACGGAGGCGAAGCTCTACTTAAATGCATTCACGAGCTTCTATGCAGAATATGGTCGGAAGAATGCATTCCGAACGATTGGAATCTCAGTGTGCTCTGCCCAATCCACAAGAAAGGCGATCCCACTATCTGTGCCAATTACCGTGGGATAAGCCTTCTTAATATCGCATATAAGGTCCTGTCGAGCGTTTTATGTGAAAGATTGAAGCCCATTGTAAACGAACTGATCGGACCTTATCAGTGTGGCTTCAGACCAGGAAAGTCCACCATCGACCAGATTTTCACACTACGACAAATCTTGGAGAAGACTCAAGAAAAACAAGTCGACACCCACCATCTTTTTGTCGACTACAAAGCCGCCTTCGACAGCCCAATAAGGAAGCACCTGTACTCCACCATGTCTGAATTTGGTATTCCTGCAAAACTAATACGACTTTGCAGGATGACACTGAGCAACACCAGCAGCGCAGTTAAAATCGGGAAGGACCTCTCCCCACCATTTATTACCAAACGAGGTTTCAGACAAGGTGATTCCTTATCGTGCGACTTTTTCAACCTAATGATGGAAAAGATCATCCGAGCTGCTGATCTGAGACGTAGTGGCACAATATTCTACAAGAGTGTTATGCTGCTTGCGTATGCTGATGACATAGATATCATTGGCCATAATACGCGCGAAGTCAGTGCAGCATTTTCCAGAATAGAAAGACAGTCAAGTCGAATGGGTCTGTCAGTGAATGCAGATAAGACGAAATACTTAGTGTCAACAAACAAACAGTCCCAGCGTCTTGGAACCCACGTTACCGTTGACAATACCTCCTTCGAGATTGTGAAGAACTTCGTTTATCTGGGATCCAGCATTAATTCAACCAACGACATCAGCATTGAGATCAAACGAAGAATAACTCTTGCCAACAGGTGTTACTTTGGGCTCAGTAGGCAATTGAGAAGCAGAGCCCTCTCTCGACGAACGAAAATCACGCTCTATAAATCGCTCATCATGCCCGTCCTACTTTACGCATCACAAACCTGGACGCTGAGCAGTTTAGATGAAAAGACTTTAGGAGCATTCTAGAGAAAGATTCTTCGTAAGATCTATGGACCAATCTGCGTCAATGGCGAGTACCGAATACGGTGGAATGATGAACTGTATGAGCTGTACGCTGACATCGACATAGTCAAGCGCATTAAAATCGAGCGGCTTCGCTGGCTTGGTCATGTTCAGCGCATGAAAGACGATGCTCCAGTGAAGAAAACATTCGATTCGGTACCCAGCGGCGGTCAACGCAGAAGAGGACGACCGCATCTTCGTTGGAAAGACCAAGTAGAGGACAACCTGACGAAGCTTGGAATTTCCAACTGGCGCCAGCAAGCGAAAGATAGAAATGGCTGGCGCAAATTCTTAGATGAGGCCAAGACCGACATACGGTTGTAGCGCCAACTAAGTAAGTAAGTAAGTAGTACTTACAATATAAAAGGTACAAAAACGCCAAATTAATAACCTATTAATAAAAATTTGTGCGAAATATTCTAAACACTAGCACTTTTCACTGTTATTGATACTTTCTAATCGTACACCCACAAACAGACGCAAACTTGTCTTGCCATGTCGATCGGTTTTTTGAAAGATACATAAAGTTGTTTTGTTTGCCAACTAAGTAAGTAAGTAAGTAAGTTAAGATTCTAGATTCTTTTTTTATTTTATTTTTTTTTTAAAGCCGATGCCATGTTTTTCAAAACGAGATATCAAACTCTTAAATCGGTTATTTAGTTCCGAAGATATTTAGAAAAAACCTATGGTAATAATGATCCAATATCATAATATTAAAATTTCGAAATGTTGCATTAAAAAATCCGAGTTTTCGGTTTATTTACAAAATATTTACATCATTTGATAACACAAGATATTCCGCGCTTACTAAGGTGCAACATTGTACAATATGTTAAAAATCTATATATATAAAAATTAATGTCTGTCTGTCTGTTTCTTTGTTTGTGCTTTATACGAGGCCAAACCCTTGGACCGATCTTTCTGAAACTTTCACAGCATGTTACTATGACTCTGGAAGGAATAATAGGCTATATGAAGTTTTTATTGGACAAAGGGGCGTGGCACCGCCCATATAACCCAAAAATTTAAATCGCCATATTTTGAGCATTTTTTCACCTACGTCGATGATATTTGGTACATATGGTATTGGCATATTTAGGAATACCTACCAGGAGAAAAGTGGGTGGGACCACGCCCCTTTTTAGGAAAATGTAAATCGTAATATAGTCTTAACTACTGGACCGATCGTCATTAAATTTTAACAATAGGATATTCTTACGAAATAATAAATTCTTGACTATATAAAGTTGTGAGTGGAAAAAGGGGCCAAAATTTAAAATCCTCATATCTTGGGCATTTTTTGACCAACGGCGGCAGTATTTGCTATATATGGTATTGGCATGAATATAAATACGTACCAAAAGAAAAGTGGGAGGAGCACGCCTCTTTGTTTGCGATATATTGGAGGCTGGACCTGTTAACCGATCTTAAATTTTCACAGCGTGCAGCTTTGACTCAGGAATACTTATTACATGATAATATTTTTCGACCATGCACACTTCTGCGCGTACTTTTTTGCTATGTTTATTAACGGCTTTACCTCAAATTTTAAAAACATATTAATTAAAATAGTGGGGTAGCACCATTCTCTTTCTCCCACAACTGTCTGCAAAACAGCTGATTTTGTAATATGTGTTAATTAGAATAGCGAGTGGGGTAACCCCATTCTCATTCTCCCACAACTGACTGCGAAACAGCTGATTGTGTAATTGCTGCTTTTGGATTGGTCTAAAAATAAAAAGGGGGGAGCATGAAGCAAATTACATGCGGTTCAGTGCTGAATTCTAAATGGTTTACAACAAAAAAAGGGGAGAAGCAATGCAATAATTAAATTAAAATTAAATAAAAAATTTTTTGTAAATACATAAATTCTTTTAATTTTATTTTATAACGGGGCTAGCGAAGCACACCGGGTTCAGCTAGTTTTAACATAAATTTAATTGTGTGCTTTTTAGATTAAGTATGTTTGAAGAAGGCAACAACAACAACATATTTGTTTTTACATAATTTTTATTTAAAAGATTAAATGCTTTAAAATAGTTTTGAAAAATATAAATGAAAAAACTAGAATTTGTCTCTATTGCTGTATAAAAAGGAATTCAACGTCTATACTTACGATACTATCGAAACTGCTTCTTTTTTTTATTACAAAAAGAAAGAAAATGTAATTTTTTCGAAAAGTGAGCCTTCACAACTCTGGTACTTTTTATCCGATTTTTTATTTGATAGCTCATTTTAAATAACAAATAAGTAAATAACGAAGTGCATACCAGTTTTTTAAAAGTTTTTTTAAAAAGTCCTCAGTCCTATTGTCAAAATCAAGTGTAAGAAAAGTTGGCAACAAAGCTTTGCGATGAGGATAACGATTACCACACGATTACGATTGCAATAATCTTAAAAAAATGCAATTACAATTAAAGTTATCGTCCACCAAAAGTTTGATAAAAATATTTGTTTTAAAATAGTTTTTGCTGCGTTGCCAACCAGAGCTGGGCGATAAGAATTACATGTGTAATTGATTGCGGTACGAATTACGATTATTTTAATCCCAATTTCAAAATTTTTTAAATTAGGATTGCGGCAAATCTTTCATCGAACGATCTTAGATTAAAATAACAGAATTAGTAATTTCGAAAAAGTTGAAATTGCGATTACTGCAATCGTAATCTAAATTCATTCTATGAAGGATTACGTTAATTGTAATCCCTTGTTTTCTTTTATAAGGATTACAGTAGTCCTTACGTAATACTAGAACGGGCCCTAATGAATTAAAAATATTGAAATTTTATTATGTGAGAGTATGTATAGAAGACCGGTTCATAAGTGTATGGGGAAAAATATGTGTTATTTTTTCTTCGGTGCGCGTCCACTTTCTGAAAGTTCGAACCCTAATTAGCACAAATATAGTTTAAAGCCCAAGAAAATTTGACCTCTAGGGGTTCCGTAAATCGTTTGAAGTGCATGTTACGAAAAATCATATTTTTAATAAATAAATATTAGATATAATAATCAAATGTAGTATTTTTAATTTTTTTCTCAAGTTATGGTAAATAAAATGTAAAATATGTTGTACTTCATAAAAGCCTTAGTTTCACACAAAAACACAAAATTACAAAAAAAAAATGTCGCTTGAACAAAACAAGAAAAAAAATTTGTATGGAAAAACGATAATTTTTCGTTGCGAGTAAAATTGCATGTTTAAAACTCCGCCAAAAATTACCAGATGCGGATTAAAATAAAAAAAATAAGGCTGAATTATTTATAATTTTTTCCAATCAAAATATATTCCAATTATTTTTCCATTTAGACACGACATTTTTTAAAATGGTTTAAGCCCCACTTAGCTCTAAAATGACCTTCAAACGATTTGCGGAACCCCTAGAGGTCATTAAAATATTTTTGCGCTTAATAGGGGTCGAACTTTCAGGAAATGGACACACACTGGAATATTTTAACACTTTTGTAATGTGAACCGGTCTAATGTATAGTTACTATACCATGGTACTTACTTTTTTATAGCTTACGAATCGTCATTAAAAAGGCTGATTTCTTGACACTCAACTCTCTTCAATGTGCGTCCTTTATATTGCATTTTACTCCTTTATATAGCATTCCTCTAGGGCTTCACAACAACTAAAGTTTTAACTACATCCTTTGATTTCACTTTGTTTTTTGTTCTGTTATATGCGTACCAATGTTGCGTACGAAAGCAAAGAAATGCGCATGCGCAAAGTTTTTTATTTATATTTTTCACTATATATTTTCATGCTAGAACTTGGCGAAATATATAATTGTAAATGTGTTGCATATAAATTACACTTAAATTCTGCAATCTTCGAAGATATTCAGTTCGAAACTTTTAAAATTGAAATTTCCTTAAATTTTAAAGTCCACATGTGAAGGCCGTGATCTCCACAACTGAAAAGATATAGTAATATCCTCTTTTACTCACATTAGTAAGACTCTAAAATACTAATACGTTTATTTAGTTTTCCAAATTTACGACTTTTTTTTCTTTATATAATTTTGTCCACTCGCATTACACTATGCGATGTGGAAAAATCTAGATAATACGATTTCCTAAATAAATAGTTTTGACTTAATTTTAAATAAATATATAAACAATAGACAGCAAAAACTTAATGACAAACATATTAATAAACCGATTATAAAAATAAGTACTTAGTTATTCCCCGACTCTCAAAAAAATCTGTCATATTTCGATGATTATTTAACTAGGTTTTCCACTTGAACTCAGAACCAACATAAATTGAGCTACAATCTTTTGATCTGCACAAAGTAACTGATCTGCCTCAAGTCCACTCCAAGGATTTCCTTTCTTTTCCTTTAGTTATTACTAGCCTTCAATTAAACCGCCTTTGCTCTTAAAGTAAAAATCCTCTTCGAATTGGTGCTGTCTTGTTTTAACGAAAGCATAAAAGGGTTTAATGCCATTCTTCACTTCTGATATCAATAACCGTTTTTTTCCCTTGGTACCTCGTTTACGCACCACATAATCACGTGCTCCTTCGTCTGTTCATTCTCATAAACTGGAGCCTAATAAGCCGAACAAACTCATTGATGCGAACTTTATTTGTTTTATGCGCCGGCGTCGTTTTCCAGCCTGCCTCTGGCTGCCAACTGACGTTGATCCCTTTAAATGGACTTTGTTTGAATTAATCGAAGTGATATTTCTCTTGTCCTGAATTCAATTTACTTTCGCCTCGTCGGTTCCTACGGAATATACTCCTTCTATACACTCGCTTACTGTCTCGTTTGGTGCTTTGCTTTCTGGTTAACTTGGTGCCGCCATCATCAACTCACAAAACACCATTCAACGGTGAAGATCGTGCACGTTACTGCGATCCTATCATGCGCGCAATTGAATTGAATTTTCATTTTTTGATACAATGATTTTGTGTATTGGTGTTTTTTGCTTGATCCTGCCGCCAGTTGTTTACTTAGTCGATGGCTTATAAGAAGCGTCTTCTAAGCTTACCATCAGGTTTGTGTTTTTGTTTTGTTTTGTTGTTTTTGTGTCCAAACCCAGCGGGTGTCTGTGCAAAATGCATTCATTTGAAAATATAAATATTCCCTAAATGAGATTTGAGATGAAAAGTGACATGAGTTGTGGTCTAAGAAGATGTTATTATGGCTATATAGTATTGGGTGGAGGAAAAAAGAGTGATATGGAAATTTTTTGGTTTGAATCATTTAGGTAGGATGGAAAGAAGTGGCGCTTGTGAAGCTTTTAATAATCTTTGTTTGAATGTTTGAACCGGGAGTATATTTAGTCTGTTGGCTAATGCTTAGGAATGTGTTCAGCTACTGCTTCTGTTTTAATAACTCTGCTTTCATAACTATGCTTTTAAGAAGTTAAAGGAAAATGTATAGTTTTCGGATATATAAGTTAGATGGAAGAAATTATTTTTTGATATTAAACGAAAGGGGATGCAAAACCAAGCAAAAAAATTTAATAAAAGTGTGGAACTGTTCTGACCCACTGGGGAGTTATCGGCTAATTTTGTGTTTTTTGGAGGTTGTTTCAATAAAAATGCTCTTGCCACGAAAGTTTTTTAAATAAGGCTTTACGCAAAGACGATTAAGAAAGATAATTAAATGACCTTTCCAACGATATGCAACACTAGCAGCGATTTTTGTTACAAATAGAAGTATATGGTGGTTAAACTAGCAAAATTGTAAAAAAATACACTATTTCTAATTTTAAAGTGAATTTTTAGGGAAAAGCGTGACAGAGTATGAAAAAAAGGACGGGGTAGTTGAAAAAAATGCATATTTGCATTCAAACTTATTTGCATTACAATAAAATACTGAAGAATGGCGTGGTAGTTGTAATAATGCACAGCAAAATTCAAAAAACTTTAAAATCTAAGGGGTTAGAGCCGAAAACACCTTGAAAGGGAAGGTTGCCAAAAGTTTCCAAACCTAAAGATGTTCAAAATAGTTAGAAAATATAAGAAACTTTAAGAAATTGTCAAAAGTAAATACAAGGATATACAAGGAGGAATCAAATTCCACCTGGAGTATGATAAAAATTATCGTTTTTGGTAATTCGAACTAAAGGTCTGCAGCGAACCATCCGTTCTACTTGTTCAAACAGATATAACAAGTAAAAACCTGATAATATTGGTACAAATACAACAAAGAGTAGAACTGAACATATGCTTATATGCTTTGGAATGAGCTCATAGCTTATCATCTCTTTCTCTGGCTCTCATTGTAGTGTAAGCTTTCTTTCTCTTTATCTGTTCCACCAACGAGTAAGAGTTTTCACTCGTCGCTTGTTATTTTTTGCTCGCTAATATTAGCCATCCATCGACAGAACAGGATATTTTGATGTTACATTTATTTTATACCCATTCAAAAATGCGAGTTTGTTTACATTTTGTTTTCTATATTTTGATCATTTTGGCTGCGTGCACAAGGAACCAAAAAGATCGGTATTTTTTAATGTGCTTGCCTGTTTCTTCTTATTTGAATATCTGAAGAAATATTGAATGAAAATAAAATTTTACAGCTTCTTATTTGCATGTGCATGGTTGCCGAATTTATTTTGTTTCCAGCTGGACATTTTTGTTGTGATTTTGTTGTGAGAGAAGGATTTTTAGGTATTTCATTAGCTGAATAGAAAGACAGAATTCTGATTCGGCTAATGAAATCATTATTGGATAATAAAAAAAATGTAGCAATAAAATAGAATTGGTTTAGCAATATTTTATAAATTTTAAGTAATATTTTGGTTGCTACTTTGGATACACAAGCATAAGTTTTAGATAGTTCATTAGAATATATAGACGGAATTCTGATTCGGCTAATGAAATAATTATTGTTTAGTCAGGACTTGAAAAAATGTTTATTAACGGAACAAAGTAATGCATTTTAAAAAGGTTTCCTCTGATTTATTTGGAATATAAAAGAAAATAAAACCAAATTGATTTCAAAGTGTTTGCGCTGTATTTGGGTTCTCCGGCCTTATTTTCAAGGTTTATTTCAGCAATTTCTATTTATAAGAAACTAAAATACAATCATTTAAATTTTTTTCATGTTATTTTATATTTTTTAAAATTATTTTACGTCCAAAGTGAATACCTAAAAGAAAGATTGTGAAACACGAAAAAAGATTAAAAATTAACAATTCTACTATTTGCAAGAGCCATTGATTGTAGAATTATGAATTGAAAATTCAGCCCAATCGGCTTGATAGATTTTTTAAACACCCTGGTCAAAAAAGTCAAAAAACTTTGTTTCGATGAAATCACTTTTCTGTAGGCGACGATTTTAAATATTTTGTAAAATATTACATTTGAAAACAATTTTCCATATATATAATTTATATAATTGTATAAAAGTATATATTGAAACTAGGCTATTTTTTTGGATAAACATTAGGGCGTAGTAGAGATGTTAATTTTTTTAGTTTTGTCGATTATCGAGATCTGCAACTACAATCCCGGGATTGTATATACTATATTAAATACAATATATGTATGTTATGTTGTTTTGTGTAAATGTACATTGAGGTGGCCCTAATTCATATAAGTTTTTTTTTGTCATAGGCTAAAACTATTCGATTTGATATAAAATTAAAATGTATGCAGTTTTTTCGAAAAAATCCCCAAAAATATACAAATGCAAAATTTAAAAACCGACTTTATGGATAGCTATTTCACAATCTTAAGCTATTTCTGGGAAAAAAACAACCAAAGCCAAAATTCGAATTTTGGCTTTTGTAGTTGTAGTTGAAGGATAATTGAACAATAATCAATCTGAAAAAAATTAAATTTTCAAAATATTGTTGTTTAAATAGTGATTTAAAATAATTTTATGTAGGCAGTTACTGCTAAACTAAATATATGTATTTGTACATGTATTTTTGAAAAACTATCCCCATAGAAGCAAACTACCTTGTTTTTAAAAACAACTAATTAAAAAACTTATTTAAAATAATCTAGTCTATGAACTACTTTGAATTATATTAAGGCGGCATCCACTTCAATTCTGAATAGTTTTTATTGCATTTTATATGAAGTAATTGAAAAACTACTTCAAAAGAAGTGGCTTAAAAACTACTTTGAATTATATTAAGCCGGCGACTACTCTGATTTTGACATGTTTTTATTGCAAATTTTAATTAGATTACAAGTTTTTATATTAATAAGTTTATACAAGTAATATTATATTAACCATGCTATTTTATAAAATATTATTAACTTTAGGCTTTCACTAATATGAATTTATGTATTTTTTTCAAAACAATAAAATAAATGATCTCTTTGATGTATAGAAATTTAAAATTTTTACGCTCTTAAATTTATCTTCAATAAGTGGAATATTAACTAGTTTTCAATTGATTTATTTTAAAGTAATTAAAAAAATAATTTAAATTTAACTGATTTAACAAGTAGTTGAAAATATATGCGGATTTCAATTGATTTATTTTAAAGTAGTTAAAAAAATAATTTAAATTCAACTAATTTAACAAGTAGTTGAAAACATATGCAGACGAAAGCCAATTAGATGATTTTCCTACAGGGATGTTATAAATTACTGAGGATATATGACAGTCAAATTTTGTGATTGGATTTTTGTTGTTGAAGTGGTAAAAATTATACTTCTTTGTTATATCAATTTGATACAAAATATGTACTATAATAAAAACGAAGTAAATGTGTTGCACTGCTTGGAAATAAATAACGGAATAAAAACTTACTGAATTTCGGGACGATCTCGGGATTCTGGGATTGTATTTTCAGATCCTGAAAATCCCGGGATCGACAAAACTCCAAAAATTGACATCCCAACACCGCCCTGAGTTTTATTAAAAAAATAACCTAGCTTCAATATATACTATTAAACAATTATATCAATTATATTTATATTAAATTGTTTTCAAATGTAATATTTTACAAAATATTTAAAATCGTCGCCTATGGAAAAGTGATTTCCTCGAAACAAAGTTTTTTCACTTTTTTGACCAGGGTGTTTAAAAAATCTATCAATCTATTGGGCTGAATTTTCAATTCATAATTCTACAATCAATGGCTCTAGCAGATAGTAGAATTGTTAATTTTTAATCTTTTTTCGTGTTTTTTACCCTGATGAAAAAAACCTGACATTTGTAAATGTCTGCTTAGAAGTTCGCCATTTTTAATTTTTTAATAATAATATTTAAATCTACTACCTGCCAGAATGACAACTCGCAGAACAATAATATATTTAAATTTTGTTTTTTTCAAATGACTTCAAGTGCCGTAATCACCCCTGCCAGCAACACAACTTTCTTTTAGGTGTCCACTTTGGACGTAAAATATTTTTAAAAAATATAAAATAACATGAAAAAAATTTAAATGATTGTATTTTATTTTTTTATAAATAAAAATTGCCGAAATAAACCTTGAAAATAAGGCCGGAGAACCCAACTACAGCGCAAGCACTTTGAAATCAATTTGGTTTTATTTGTATGTATTTCCTTTTATATTCCAAATAAATCACAGGAAACCTTTTTAAATGCATTACTTTGTTCCGTTAATAAACATTTTTTCAAGTCCTGACTTAGCAATAATTATTTCATTAGCCGAATCAGAATTCCGTCTATCTATTCTAATGAAGTATCTAAAAATTATGCTTGTGTATCCAAAGTAGCAACCAAAATATTACTTAAAATTTATAAAATATTGCTAAACCAATTCTATTTTATTGCTACATTTTTTTTATTATCCAATAATGATTTCATTAGCCGAATCAGAATTCTGTCTTTCTATTCAGCTAATGAAATACCTAAAAATCCTTCTCTCACAACAAAATCACAACAAAAATGTCCAGCTGGAAACAAAATAAATTCGGCAACCATGCACATGCAAGTAAGAAGCTGTAAAATTTTATTTTCATTCAATATTTCTTCAGATATTCAAATAAGAAGAAACAGGAAAGCACATTAAAAAAATACCGATCTTTTTGCTCCAAAATGATCAAAATATAGAAAACAAAATGTAAACAAACTCGCACTTTTGAAGGCATATAAAATAAATGTCCCATCAAAATATCCTGTTCTGTCGATGGATGGCTAATATTAGCGAGCAAAAAATAACGAGCGACGAGTGAAAACTCTTATAGATATATACTCGTTGGTTCCACTAAGTGTCTGTTCTCTGTTGATCTGTTTTAATTCATTTTTAAATGGATATATTGATGTTGTGTTTTTCTATTTCTATTCTACTAATAGAACGTAATGGTGATTGTCTTTCTGTCAATGGACGTATTTCGTATTTGTGACAAATTTAAAACATAAAAAAGTGATTTCTTAAATTTGATATTTAATAACAGAAGAAAAATAAAAATGTCTGACGTAAGTAAACATAAAATTAAAAAGGAGCATCCAATTAAATGTGCAATAACACTGTGTGACAATTTTGAATTCTGTTTTTGTATCGGAGATACCGCTGCTTGTTTCTAGATGAGCAATCCCAAAACATGACCTTATACTCAGATTTGCCGTAGAAAGTCTCAATTGTTTTTAATTGATCAATTCATTTTGCAGATTGTTAGGCCATTTAGAATTTTTATTATAATTTAAAATGAGAAAGAAAAACTTAAGAAGCTTGTAAAGAATTCATTTTCCCAATAAAAATGTATGGAGAATAAGATGTAGGTATTTCCATTTCCTCCTGATGGCAAAAGAAAGCTGAATAAAAATACCTAGTTTTAATAAAAATGCTTAAAACACTTGTACTCCATATGAACATTATAGTGCGTCGAAAATCGGACCCCGAATTCCGGTACCAAAATTAAATAGTATATAAAAACTCCTTTCAATTGGAGTTCTTTATGTTCTAAATAAAGATAATATATCGATATATCAGTTTGTTCTGTATGTGCTCAAACTAGTACTTTTGATACTTGGTAATTTCACTCTCTATTCCATCCTATTCCATCGTTATCTAAAAGAGAAATATTCCATGCATACTCAATGCTCGGAGAGCGTAACAGATACAAGTAGATATAAGAAAAAATAACAACACACAACTGGTGTACTTGGATGGTTCTTTGCAGAGCTCGAACGCATCCTCAAACAAAAACATATTAATAAAGGATAAAATAATTTTTTTGTACAAAGAATTTAATAAGAATACATCGGCGTTTACAAGTGGTCTACCGTTTCAGTCAAGTTCTTCGTTTAGGAGTTACGTCGAAAGCGAAAATTCAAATTTTTCCATACAAGTTTTTGTAACTTTGTTATCATATAGTCTATCTGTATGCAATTTATATGTAAGCATGGTATACCACTCAATAGTCTAAATCCCAATTTACAAATCATTTCGTTCACTCTTTTATTTTCCTCTAAACAGGCCAAACAGTCCACTGTAGAACGTATCAAGTTGTCTGAAACGAAATTTTGATTCCTGGAATCTTTGATTTTTGTATTTTACGTTCAATTTAAGAAACAACTCTGCCGTATATGGGTCATTATTTTACAAACCGTACAGAAAGATTTGAAGAAAAAATGAAAGACCCATTTTTAATTTGCATGAAATTTTTTTACGGGTTCTATATCGAAAAAAAGAGGCACGTGTTTGAGGATTTTTTTTTTTTTTTTTTTTTTATAATAGAGAGCGTTAAAAGTTTGAGATTCTCGTGATTTTTGCCTTGGAGACTAATTTTCAAAAATTCATAACTTCGGTTCTGTTTAAGTGTGTCTAGCTTTTTCATTTCATTTTAAAGATAACAAAGTAAATTTTAAGAAAAAAATAATTTCAAAAGATTTCATATTCTTATACGCAATTTAAATTTTTAAATAAATTTTAACCAATCTTACTTACCATTTAGCGTGTTTTATATTATATTATAATATTAATCTAGGAAGCCCTAGACACTACATAATTTATATTATATTATAATACAGACAACAATGATAAGAGGCGAGAATATGAGGTGCACTTTGCAACTAGTGGACCGACGTCAGGTACCGCGCGAGATTATTTAATTTTTTTGCAATAGTAATAATCATTTCTCCATCGATAAAAAAATCGTTTTAATGTGGGAGCGGGCATATACTCTGAGAAACTGGGGGTGGCGGATGCTTGTCGTCTACCAAACTTTGCCAGCGTCTTCCAGGCCGAGCTTTTTGCGATAAGAGAAGCTTGTCGCACCTTAAGTAGAGCTAACACCAATCACAATAATGCTGACGGAGAGCCAAGCCGCCATTAAATCTTTAGCTGCGATCAGTACCAACTCCAAACTGGTAAGACAGTGTAAGGATGAACTGATCCGGCTAAGTCACCAACTTAGCATTACTATAATCTGGGTTCTCGGCCATAGGAACATTTATGGTAATGAAAAGGCGGATGAATTGGCTAGGCGGGGTTCTTCCCTTGACGTTTCAAGAGTGGAACCAGTCAAAGTTCCACTGAACACGGTTAAGGGAGGAATTCATTCTTACTACTTAGCCTTAGCCGGTAGTAGATGGAGAGAACTACCAACCTGCAGCACATCAAGAAAAATATGGCCCCTTTACAACCTAGGTAGAACTCAAGAGATGCTCTCAAAATCTTGGAACGACATAGCCACAATAACGGCTAATATTACGGGTCACTGGTGCATCGGAGTTCACGCCGAAAGAATTGGATTACCTTTCAACACCCACTGTCGCAGCTGCGATGACCCAAAAGAAAAAGAAACACTGACACACTTTCTGTGTACCTGCCCGGCCCTGGCCTGGTCCAGACTAACAACGCTTGGCAAGCCCTTCCGCAGCAATCTAGAGGAACTTTCAACAACAAAAATCAACAATCTCCTAACGTTCATCAACCGCACCGGATAACATAACAGTGCGTTACCCACTCAACCAACAGAAGCACGAGGTTATGGTATCAAAACGGCTCACTAGAGCTACTTGGATCCTTATTGTATGTAGAATCACCATCTAAACCAACAAACCAACAAGGTATCCCTTGCTAACATTGGACAAAATCAGCCGGCGGAAACTATGTGCAGGCAGCAATGGGTTAAACTAGCTGTACAAAATATCACAATGTTTTAAACACATGATACTTCCTTAGAAATGCTAAAATGTGTTTTTAATAACACTAAAATAAAAATCTTTTTTAACTAGCTGTAAAAAATATGACGTGCAAAAAATATAAACCTTTATTGAACTAACTACACAAAATATTACAAAATACGAACTTAAAAAAAATAAAATGTGACCTTAAAAAATTAAAAAAAATGTCTCAAACAAAAATCAAAATATTTCTACTTAGAAATCCTTAAATTATTGCACTATTTTTTTAAACAATTTTATGAACCTTCTGAATCTCATTTAATTAATTTTTTTTAAAGAATTAATCCTTGTTTTTCAGAAATAAACAATAAATACTATCCAAACATTTAATTGAAACTGTGTTTTTAGTTTTTAAAATCTTCTTCAATGTTTTGTGTTGTAAAACAAGGCATAACTTTTTTTAAACTTCATATTACATCTTTCAAAAAATTTGATTTCTAAGGCTTGTCAAACCCGGGATTGTGTTTTTCAAACCCTGAAACCCCGAGATTGTCGAAGTGTGCCGAAATTGAATGCCGCAGCTGAAATGGCCAATTTACTTTATTTATTATTTATAAACACGAAATTCGCAAAAAAAATTTATGGATACGTTTTTTTAAAAGTTTTTAAATTTTTTTACGGTTTTTTTCGAATTTACTTGCATATATGTAAGCATATCGTTGATACCACTCATTCAATTTTTATAATTAAGCCTATCAATTTAAGCCTTATAAAATTTCCTACATGTTTGTTCAAAAAATTTTTCCAACCATAGATGCCACCTGTCTTAAGCCGCAGTTATTTTCAGATCGACCTTTCTAAGTATGATATGATCAAAAATGTAAAAACAGCAAAATGTCGAATTTTAGTACCTTGACTCAAATGCATCTCCTGCCCTTATTTTAGCACGAATTTCATTTAACGGTAGCTTATTTTCTCTATTAAGAACTTATTTTTACGAGCAAAGGATATAATTTCCAGTTTTTTGCAGTTTGAGATTTTTTATGAATTTTTAAAGACATTTTTGACTTACATTTTTACGTGAAAAAAATTTTTTAAATTTCTTTAGATAGCGCAAAAACACTCACCCAAATAAAATATTTTGTTAAACAAACATGTAGGCAATTTTATTAGCCTAAATTTGATAGGTTCAATTACAAAAATTGGATAAGTGGTATCCTTAATATGTTTAAAAATATTCGAAAAAAAGTAAAAAAATTTTAAAAGTTAAAAAAAAAACGTATGCCGTATACAAAAACAGTGGCGCATTGTGTTATAGGAAAAATAAAAAATGTTTATTCCAACATTCTATTTCCAGTCTTCTAGTAGAATTACTTTTAGGTTTTTTATAATTCTGACGACAATATACAAAATTTAACACATCCATAAGGCCATTGCCTTACGTTGCTAGCATGTTCTAAGGTGATCACTTATTTCAACTGTCATTGCCAAAGATTTAACGAAGTTAAATGAACTCTCTCTGCTCATGCAGACATAATAATTAAGATCATCAAGTAACGTTTACCACAAGTGACAATGCACTCTGGATAAAAATTCATAAATGAGAAGAACATTCATCCTTTGCACGGAGAAGTCATAAAAATTAACGTGACTTTTACGTTACGGTGATCAACAGGCTGAATGGATGTGCCACAGTCATTCGGCTGCATTTTTGTTTTTATTTTTTTTTTTGCTTTATTTTTGCTTTATTTTTGCATTTATTCTGGTAGTTAAAAATTTAACCTGTTGCTACGTGTTAATTAATGCGAAACACTACATATTTGTAAGATGTTCTCTTATTCTTTTTCTCTATTCGGCTTTTGCATGTTTTGTGTTTGCATTTGCAATCGAATGACTCCTTTTAGAGAAATGCACTAAAGCACTTGGTCTTAATTGGTAGTTAGTCAACGTGAACCAATATTTGTCTTAATACATTCCAAACGTTTTATATGTTACTTTCAGTGAACGTGCGTGCTTGTGTGTTTATTCAAAAATAGGTAATAAATAAAAATCTAGACTACAAGCAGACAACGACACTGCCACTTCAGTTCCATGGACTGCTCGAGTGAAGCTGCAGAAAAGGTTTGTCCGAAAGGTTGTGGTCGACTTGGTCGAATTGGCTGGCTAGTTAATTGGTGTAATTAATTAGCTGCTACGGATCGATGAAATTAAGGTGCCAGTTAATTTTGTGTAGACACTCTCTTAGAATAGAGGTATAGAGCAATCCGTTGTCTATGCAAGACGGTAGTCAGCCAGAAGTGAAGAAGTAGGCGGGTCGGGAACTCATTTCTGTAGGCTGAAATGTTTTTGAAGCTGTTCTGTAGAGATATATGTTACATTCAGAAAAAGTATTAGACTGTATTTATTGAATTAACTTAAAAAAGTGTGGCACATTTACATAATTTATTTCAATGACACCAAATATATAATTATTAACCAAAGTTCGAAAATTGTGCTGTAATATGCTCAAGTTGTACTGGAATGTGCAGCAGAGTGACTGGGTTAAAAATAGCAAAATTTGATCAATTTTAGGAAAATAGTAGAAAAAGCATTGCTTCGAAAGGCAAAAAGCACAAATAATTCTGTTTTGAGTAAACAGAAGTTTTGCGTATAAGATTATCAAAGTGGATGGACTGCAGAAATCACAGAAGACTACTGAACAGTTGATATAGCAGTCAACAAAACAGCTGTCTAGTCTGCTTGGGGGTTTATTCTGCAAGAAACTTGTTGCTGCAACCTGATGCTTCAGGAACTTATTTGGCATTAAGCTCAAATATAATTATAAAAAAATTTGTCTTGTGTTTTAAAATTATAAAAACTATATAGTAAACCTCTGCACAAATGCACTCGTTTTTCTACAACAGTAGAGCCAACAGTGCCGAGTTCAGAACATAACATAACTCTGTTAAGTCAAGCAGAACATAACCAAGATGTATTTATGAAGGTGGAAAAAGTAGGTGACGTCTATCAAATCGGCACCGTAACAATGTCAAAATTTTTGTGCAAGTGATGCCACTTTATATTATTTTCTTTATTGTGGGACAAATTCTTTGAGTGGGAGTTTTGAAGTCGGGATAGAAGATTATGTTACGGAACATCACAGTCAGTCAAATTTTAGATGTTTTTATAGTAATAAAGTTAAGCAATGTAGATTGGTGGCCTTTTATTTCATTAAGTATACATATATTAATATTTTTATTCCAAAAACATATGTTTTCCTTGCTCCAAGTACTATGGCAGATCGCACAGTTTTCGGCATATTTTCTATTTTTTTCCATCACAATATTGGCACACTTCACAAAAAATTACAAAATAAAAATAACACGCTATTTTTTCCTCAAACCAATAGGATAAAGTATTAAAACATAGGATTTTTCATTGGATTTTTGTCCAAAATATGGCAATATTGATTTTTTCTAAATTTTGACATTGCTACGGTGCCGATTTGATAGACGTCACCTACTTCTGTCACCTTCATAAATACATCTTGAACATAACCAATTCATTAAACGACAAGAGCCGAGCAGTGCAGAGCACTCGTCGGCTTCAAAGCAGAACTTGTTCGCCGCTCGCTTTACCAGAACACGATGTTATTCGTTCTATAAAACAAAATTGATTGATAACAGCGAGAAAAGCATCGATCACACCTAACGCAGCAGAACATTGGCAAAGAGATTAAGGGCTAGGAATTTCATGCAAATGCAAGGTTTTACTGGGCATCTTAAAGCACAAATGGTTAAGTTATCTTTGCTAACCATGAAAATTCCTTCTAAATGACATTCAATTGTTAGTGCATATTTTTAAATATTTTGCAATAAACGCATGGTTTTGCATATTTTACAAAAAATGCTTATTTTTGCATATCAATTGCGTATATTTTTTATACAATAAATTCATGTGGTTTTTGCATATTCTGCTTTTTTTGATTTGCAACATTTTGATAAAATTTAATACGACATATTTTGGAAAAAGATAACTTTGAATTATTAGGTACTTTTAAATGCACTT
Organism: Dichetophora obliterata; assembly: GCA_963920525.1. Lineage (NCBI taxonomy): Eukaryota > Metazoa > Arthropoda > Insecta > Diptera > Sciomyzidae > Dichetophora > Dichetophora obliterata. The sequence goes on along the minus strand of OY986439.1, from coordinate 108,053,216 downwards.
TTTTTATAAATTAATTTTATATGTATTTAAAAATAATTATTTTTTTTTGTTAATTAAATGCAATATTTATTTTTTAACCGATAATACAAAATAAGAAAAATATTTTTAATTGCATATTTTACCTTTTTTAGCGAATATTTAAGAGTTTTAAGTGCATATTTTTGATTTTTATGTTCAAATCGTGATATTTTGCAAATTTAAATATTATTTTATGTGATTTCGGAGGGTATTTTTTCCATAATTTTAACTCGAATTTTTTAGAAATATTTAAGGTTCTAGAAAAATAGTGCCAGTATTTTATGCCAGGGCCGTAGTCAGGATTTACCCATGGGAGGGAATCTTGATGAAATTTTTTTTCAAAATATATAGGTACAATTATTTGTTTCATTTAATTTTTACTTTAAGTTTGCAAAAACTATTGCACCAGCCAATATATTTACGAAAAACATGAATTTTGGAAAAACCAAACGTAAAATTGAAATGAAACAAATAATTGTCCCTATATTTTCATTTTGGAAAAATTTACTGACTACGGCCCTGGCATAAAATACTGGCGTTATTTTTCAATTACCTCAAATAGTTCTACAAAATTAGATTTGAAATGATTGAAGAAATGCCCTCCGAAATCACATTTTTCTAGTAGATCATTTAGTTTTACTAAGATCTACCACAAAATAATAACAATGAAAAACATAAACATCATCGCAATAGACCAACAACAACACCAATACTACCATAAACAACAACGCCAACAACAAACGTAATCACATCATTACTAGTTATCATATTTACAAATTAATCATCATTATAATCATCAACAGAAAAACAACAATAACAACAATCCAACATCATAAGAATGCAAGAAACAATAATCAACAAAACCACCACCAATAGTAAAAGTAAAAACAACAAAAAAATATCCTCATAAGCAACACAATAAAATTTAATTAATTTTTTTGTTGTTACTTAAAAATATATTTATTTTTAATTCTTTAATAACTTTTATTGAAAAAATATTGTAAAAATTAAAAAAAAACTTCGCTTCAAAAAATTAATTTTCATAATAAATAAAAAAGTCTCTTATTATAATTTTAATAAATAATAAGAAAATCCCTTTTTTTGGCGTTTTAGATCATTTTTACTTCAGAGGAAAATACAGAAACTATGAAACCTAAACAACACATCATAACTCCAAGCGTTCTGCTGTTGATCACATAACTTTTAAGTCATTTCGTTCTGCTGCGCTCTTCTCTGGCGACACAAGCATAACATTGATTTGATTTTCTTTTGTTCTTGTTCTGCTCACGCGACGAGTGCTCTCTGTAGTGTTACGTTTGTTTTAATTAATGAAAGCCGAACATAACCAACGCTTGCTCCACAAATCAGTGTTCTGAAATGCATTTCAAGCGCACTCGTGCAGAGGTTTACTATGTAGTAGTTAAAATAGTAGTAATTTTAACATTATTTTTACAAAAATATTGGAATTTTTTTATATACTTAGGCCAATTAGCATTTTATCGTCATTATCAAAAATTTGTGAATCTCTAATGGCTTATCAAATATCAAGCTACCTATTGCAAAACAAGCTGTTATCTCCACAGCAGTCAGGTTTCCGCACTGGACATAGTTGTTCTACTGCTATGATTAAGATTTTGGATGATATAAGAAACTCGTATGACAATGGATTAGTAACTCTGATATGCTTACTCGATTTTTCAAAAGCATTTGATACAGTTAATCACCCTTTATTATGTTATTGTATAAGCTTAAATATATGTATGGTTTTAGTGACAGCGCTGTGTTACTCCTGAACAACTATCTTTCCTATCGATATTTTCGATATTATCGGTACTAGGTCCTCCTTTATTCTCCATTTTTACAAATGATATTTTCAGCGTTTGCAAGCATTCATCCATGCATGTTTATGCTGATGATATTCAGATATATCTCTCCCGTAGAACTGGTCTCATGGAAGACCTGGTATTCAGGCTTAATGAGGATCTAGAGAGTATAAGTCAAAGGGCTGTTAGCGATGGGCTTCAACTTAATGCTTCGAAATCATTTATATTACCCATCAGCAAAGATAATGTCTTCTTTGAAGATATACCGGACCTTATTTTAAAAGACCAAAAGCTAAGTCTCGTCAGCAAAATCAAAAATCTAGGCTTTCATATTAATTCTACACTTACCTGCAGTGACCACATCAACAGTGTGGTTCAAAAAGGACATTATATTCTGCGTAATCTAAGAGTTTCAGCTGATTATACGCCAGTTGAATTGAAACATAAACTTGTTCTTCAACTTATACTACCTATAATTACTTATGCAGAATGTGTTTATAGCAACTTGGTCTCCCGATCTCAATTTAAATTAAACTTAGCATTTAACCAGGTTACACGATGTGTTTATGGGCTGCGGAAATTTGATCATATATCTCAGTTAATTAAATCCATTCTTGGATGTGATATTATAAACTATCTCAATGCTAGAAATTGAATCTTTCTGCATAAATTAATAGTGTTTAAGGCGCCTCCTTATTTGTTTGAAAAAATTCGATTTGGTCACTCAACAAGAAGTTACATGCTGACCCCACCGAATTTTAACTACCTCAACTCCACAAGATTTTTTTTATTATTAATACTACTCGTCTTTGGAATTCTTTACCGAGCCATGTAAGAGCTTTAAGGGAAATAACAAGATTTAGACTTGCCGTATTTCAGCATTTCGCTTCTAATTACGATTAATAAATTTGCCAGTTTTCTTTAAATCCATGCTTTCTTCTTGTCACTTTTTTTCTTATTTACTTCAATTTTATGCTCTATCTTGATTTCTTTATTTCTAATTAATATAAAGATTAACTTTAACTTAACTTTAATTAACTTTTAATTTGTATAATCCAAAAATTATTATTCCAACTTCTACATTAAAAGAACTAAGTTCTTATCGTACTATAAATAAATAAATAATGTTTGAAAATAATGTAATACTTATTATCAGTTTTTACTAGATAAAAGTTATCAACATATGGGCATTTCCAGAAAAAAGTCTACCGTGACCAAAAAATTAAAACTAAATAAAAACTTATTATTTTAATATATCATTTAAGAAAAACATTTTAATTTTATTAGTTTCAGCAATTTCTACATAAATTCATTAACCATGATGATCAAATTGTTTTCACTATTTTACAAATGTAGTTTTTCTTTTTCGTAAATGTTTCGTAAGCTTTTTTGTTTTAGTAAAAATGGAAGGCATTGGTTAGAGATAATGAAAAAATGGTTGAGGCAAGGGAATGACAATATATTAAATGTGTTTTTTAATTACTTAATTACTTAACTACCTAATAACTTAAATACCCAATGAAACTGCAATATAAATTTTAGTAACGAAACGCCAGTAACTTAACGCCAGATCAAAAATCCTAATAATAAACAACCAGAAAAGATTTTTAAGTTTGATTACTTGGAAAATAAACTTATGTAATCTTAAAACCTTCTTAAAGAAATCTTATACAAAAAGTCTTGCCCAATTCAGAGAGTTTTGTAATTCAAGTCGGAAATCATTTCCGTTTTTTGTAACGTAACGCCAGCACATATTTTTGCTTCCATCTTTAGATCCTTAAGGTTAATTGTTGTCAAATATAAAAAAATTTTTAAAAATTAAATTTTTTCATTTTATTTGTTCATGTTTTTTCGTACAAATCGTCAGTAATGCCTGAGATATGAATATTTAAATCTAACAATAACAACAAGTCTTAGGGTTTTCCAAATAAATTCCATGCAAACGATGTGATGCACCTCTCAGAGACCACGTAAAATAGGTCTCATCAGTATAAATAAAAATCATACCATAATATTGGGGGTACAAATAAATTTTGAGAGTTTTTTGTTTAGCTTTAAAGCTTTATTTAGAGAAATCGATACAATGTATTTTGTTCAAAGTATATTCCGCTTATTCAGACAGCATATGGATCCCGAGTTAAAAAATTCCTCGACTTTTAAAGCGATCTTAGGGCCAGTTTTTCAGTGCAAATTTAAACTCTAGTCAAATTAAACTGACGTTAACTCACCAAAATTGAACGATTAAACTTGGTTTAACTAGATATTTTAGCATTCGTTGAAGTTAAATTGACTGAAATTGTCATATAATGTGTTTCTTTTTTGCCTAAACCAAGTTTAAACGTCCAATTTTGGTGAGTTACCCTCAGTTTAATTTGACTAGAGTTTAAACTCGCACTGAAAAATTAGCCCTTAGAGTACATTGCTGGAAGTAAGTTGCCACTTAGCCAGGTCTTAAAGGCCATAAGTCTTCAACCGGAGGCAGTGGAAGTCAGAAAGAGCACCATATAGTGAATACAACGGGTACACGGAGGGAAAAATTTTTCTTATATTAAGCAAATATTTTGCTTGATTTAAGAAAATTTAAAATTATGGCTCATTTGCAAAGAGCAAATTTGAGCATTATGACTCAAATCAAGCATTAAAAACTAATATTAAGAAAAAAATAATTATAATGAAAATTTATTGCTAAAATTGAATAAAAAAAACTATTGCTTGAAACAAGCATAAAATACTTGATCCAAGAACCTGGAACAAGACTTGAAGCAAGAATATATTGTCTTAATTTAATCAAACGCAGAGTTAGTTATTTAAAATATTATTAAATTAAAATGATATTGCACGCCGGAAAAAATAAAAACAAACTCCATTTAACCCTTGGATTGGTAATGATACGATAGACAGTAAATGGACTATCTATCTATATACTAGCTGAACCCGGTGTGCTTCGCTACCCCCCTCGTATAAAATAAAATTAAAAGTATTTATATATTTACAAAAATTTATTTATTTTTTTGTTTTAATTATTGCAATGCTTCGCCTCTTTTTTTGTCGTAAACCAATTAGAATTCAGCATTGAATCGCATGTAATTTGCTTCATGCTCCCCCTTTTTATTTTTAGACCAATGAAAAAGCAGAAATTACACAATCAGCTGTTTCGCAGTCAGTTGTGGGAGAATGAGAATGGGGTTACCCCACTCTCTATTTTAATTAACACGTATTATAAAATCAGCTGTTTTGAAGGCAGTGAATGAGGCATCACTGAGGCATCAGCTGTTTTGAAGGCAGGAAGAAAGAGAATGGGGTTACCCCACTCTCTATTTTAATTAATATGTATTTTAAATTTGTGGTAAAGCCGTTAATAAACGTAGTAAAAAAGTAGGTGCAGAAGTGTGCATGGTCGAAAAATATTATCATGTAATAAGTATTCCTGAGTCAAAGCTGAACGCTGTGAAAATTTAAGATCGGTTATCAGGTCCAGCCTCCAATATATCGCAAACAAAGGGGCGTGCTCCGCCCACTTTTCTTTTGGTACGTATTTCTATTCATGCCAATACCATATATAGCAAATACTGCCGCCGTTGGTCAAAAAATGCCCAAGATATGACGGTTTTAAATTTTGGGTTATATGGGCGAAGTCACGCCCTTCGTCCACTCACAACTTTATATAGTCAAGAATTTATTATTTCGTAAGAATATCCTATTGTGAAAATTTAATGACGATCGGTCCAGTAGTTAAGACTATATTGCGATTTTTAATTTTCCTAAAAAGGGGCGTGGTCCCACCCACTTTTCTCCTGGCACGTATTCCTAATCATGCCAATACCATACGTACTAAATAGCATCAACGTAGGTCAAAAAATGCCCAAAATATGGCGATTTAAATTTTTGGGTTATATGGGCAGTGCCACGCCCCTATGTCCAATAAAAACTTCATATAGCCTATTGTTCTTTCAAGAGTCATAGTAAAATGCAGTGAAAGTTTCAGGAAGATCGGTCCAAGGGTTTGGCCTCCTATAAAGCACAAACAAACAAACAGACAGACATTCATTTTTATATATATAGATAGCTTAAGCCCGGCGCGTTGCTGCCGCGGCCCCGTTGCCAAACGCGAATAAAATGTTATCAGTGAAACTGTATATGTAAATTGTGGTCGAATACTCAATTCCATGGCTGTGCGACCTATAACTCAAAAGCTGTAGAATTTCTCAAATTTTGGTTGCATGGGAGGTGACACGCCCCCTTGTCCAACGCCATACAAAGTTATCAGTAAAACTGCATGTGTAAATTGAGTTCGAATGCTGAATTCCGAGGCTTTGTTTGCTTTGTTTGATTGACTCAAAAGCTATTCGATATCGCAAATTTGGGTTGTATAAGAGGTGCCACGCCCCTTTTTCCAACTCCCATAAAATTTTATCAGTAAAACGCTACGTGTAAATTGTGGTCGAATTTCGAATTCCAATGATGTGCGGCCTATAACTCCAAAGCTATTCGATATCGCAAATTTGGGTTGTATGGGAGGTGCCACGCCCCCTTGTCCAACTCTCACAAAATTTTATCTGCGAAGCGGCACGTGTAAATTGTCGAATACCGAATTCCGAGGCTAAGCGGCTTATAACTCCAAAGATATTCGATATCGCAAATTTGGGTTGTATGGGAGGTGCCACGCCCACTGTTAGTTGGAGGTTGAAATATACTTTACGACCTATTCTCATACCTACAAAATATACATACAAAATTTCATGAAAATCGGTCGAGCCGTTTCGAAGGAGTTCGATTACGTACCCCGTTACAGAAGAATTTTATATATTAGATATGAAAATGGATGTATGTATATATGTGGGTACTTGGCTATATCACGTATAGACTCCAAAACCGCTGAACCGATCTTTATAAAATTTTCAGGGAAACTGAAGCCACATCTTGAGAGCGTTCTTGTGAGGTTTGGTAACGATTAGACAAGGGGACGTGGTACCTCCCATACAAGCCAAATTTCCGCTATCGACCACAAACCAAAAAAAGGGTTATATATCAGACGGTTTTGATCGTAAAAACTAAAATTTAGTATATATACGCCCACTTTTTCGAAATCATGGCAGTTCCGGAGTTCTATACATTTTTATAGTGAAACTTGCTGTGTAGGTACTCCAAGAGGCGGTCACTATATATAAATGTTCTCAATTCAAGGAAAATAAATTTCTAAAATCAAGCAAATTATTCTAGTTTTCAGCAAATGGTTTACCTGAATCAAGTAAACTTTTCTAACTTGAATTAAATATTAGACACGAATGTAGAAAAAATATTCTAGAGTTTGCTTGAATTGATGCTTGAATTGAGCAATTAATGCTTGAGTGTAAACTGATAGGCTATTTGCCTGGTTCAAGCATAGAATGCTTGATTTTTTCTTTCCGTGTAGGACATCCCATTCAAGCACCTTCAAAGTTTTCGTGACAATTTTTGCAAAATGTGGCCTAGCTTAAATTCTTGGCTCAAATACATCAATTGTTGTTGATAACGTTCCCCAATGATGGTTTCGTTAGGTTGGAGTAGCTCATAGTTACGACGACCATATTTTTTAGAGCAAAATACATTACAAGCCAAAATTTTAAATATTCTATACTTAGGATTTTTATTGGATATAACAGTAAATATTCAGGACAGTATACATATATATATAATAAAATGGCCATTCTCAGCCCTTGGAAGGACTTTGACCTAGCTTCTTTTGATCAATTGTGTTGTGCGTGTTATGTTTGATCACAAATGACCGAGAACTGAACCTACGTGTTTAATGCCGACTCTGAACTGCTTATGTTCTCAAGAAGCTTTACATGGCAATTTTTACTCTCTGAGGTTTGCCATTGTCTGCAGAGAGGTGACGACCGAACAGAAAAATTATTTCAATTGAAAAAACTTTCTGTCTGAGCTGGAATTGAACCCGGGCTACCGCGGTTCTTTAGCTTAGGGGCCACGCACTCTACCCACTAGGCTACGGTCGCCACAGTACAGGACAGTATACATACTACTTCATTAAAATGCATTAAAAATAGATTGGTTTTTACTAAGCTCTGTTTATTCATTTGCAATTTTGATATTGATTTTCATAAAGTAAGTACTTATTAATATTTCAGATATTACTTGTTCATTAACCTTCAAACGCATTTAATTTTTTGTAACGTAAAAGACTTTTAGTTTCAAATCAACTCTATGCATTACAACCAAAGATTTGAGTTTAATACCATAATTGTTTTTCATATATTCATGTTAAATTATAATATTAATTGAAAAAAAAAACTCAAAAGGAATGTTCCAGATTTGTTTGCCACATTAGAACTATAAAATTAACATAATTCATAAAATGTTAAAAATAACAATTTGTTTGTTATTCACCAACTACACTAAGTTTGAGCACATTTTGTACATGGGGCAAGAAGATGAAACAGACAAACTGAAGATGACCAGTAATAAAGAAAGATGATATTTTTATAAAAATTAACAAAAAATTAAATGTTATAGTTTTTATTTTTTCTTTTCGTTCTTTTCTTAGCTTTGTGTCAATTTGACACTGAACGTCGTTTGAGGGAAATTTTGTGTACAGCTTAGCAACGACATCGATTAGAATTTTTTTCTTTGGTAAAGTCTAAATTTAGGCATGATTTTTACATTGATCCAAAATCCCAAGTGAATTTGAGCTCAAATAAGAAAGATATACAATTTCCTATATAAAAATAGTATCTAATTGACACTTAAAGCGTTGGAAGATTAAGAATAAAAATAGTTTAATCAGCTGATTTTAGTGAATAGTTTTAATCTATATTTTAATAATTTATCAAACATTTTAGTAAACTTGATTGGTTTTCTTTATTCAATGGAAAAATTCCACACTCTGTTTTGATGATTTAAAAGCTCAAGTAGCTCATATCTGTGATAATAATATTCCACGTTTAGTTAGAAAATCTTATAAACTACTTTGGTAAGCTAAAGGCTTAAAAAAATTAAAAAACCTCCTCAACAAACATCTTAAGTTGATTAAATCCACCAACGATGCTGACCATAAGCAAAATATTTATATTTTATGAGAGAGTTAAATTTTCTTTATAAATTCTTATATAAGCAATATATTTTGGGTTTTAAGGTTAAATTAAAATCAAATCCGAAATCTTTTTGGAATTTCATAGAATCCAAAAAGTGTTGCTCGAATATTCCGACAACAATGAATTTGAATGGTGTATCATCATTTTCCATTATTGATACTGTGACCCTTTTTGATAACTTTTTTGTGAGAATTATGCTAAGGATTGGAGTTTAGAGTGCGATGTTTTAACAAGCATCGATTCTTTTTTTAATTTTGGCTCTCTAATGCTTTCTGAGTTCGATGTTTTTGAATCGTTAAGTCAAGTGAAGATCTCTGTTAAGGCTGACATCGACGTGTACTCCCCAATTCTTTTATTAATTTGTGTTCATGCTCTGTCTGCTCGCCTATGCCATATTTCTAACATGTTATTAGCATCTGGTGTTTTCTTGGACAGTTGGAAAATTTCTCATATGACTACAGTTTGGAAATCTGGATCAAAAAATGATATTTCTAAGTATGGACCCATTACAGAACTGTCTAATATTTCTAAAATGAATGAGAGAATCATTAAAACTAAGATTTTTTTTTTTGATAAATAACATTTTTGTCCAGAACAGCATGTTTTCATTTCTGGTCGATCTACTGCTACTGATTTAGCAACTTTTACTGAATACTACATATCACACTTTGAGCTTGGCTGTCAAGTTGATACCATTTATACAGACTTTTCTAAAGCATTTGATAAGGCTGTCCATAATATTTTAATCGCTAAACTCTTTAAAATGGGATTTCACTCGACTTTTTTAAACTGAATTTAATCTTACCTAACTGGCAGATATTGTTATGTATCTATTAGTGATGTTAATTCCTACATGATCCATGCTTCTTCGGGTGTACGGCAAGGCAGCATCCTGGGTCCTTCATATTATTCGCCTTGAAAATGCTTACGAGCGCTGCCCCCGTCATGACGTAAAAATCGTGCTTGGTGACTTCAACGCTAAGGTGGGCAAGGAAAATTTTATCGGTCCAACAGTCGGAAAGTTCAGCCTCCACTACAACACTTCCGATAACGGAATGAGGCTAATTGACTTCGCCGCAGCACGAAACATGGTCGTAAGTAGCACTAGATTCAAGCACCTCAATATTCATAAAGCCACCTGGATGTCCTCTGATCAAAAAACCAGAAATCAAATTGATCACGTTTTGATCAACGGAAGGCACTCTTCCAGTGTATTGGATATACGCACAATCCGTGGTGCAAACATTGACTCGGATCACAGTGTCTACTATCTTGATAGTCTACTAGTGACTATCTTGTCGCAGTGTCCTTAACGCTCGCTGCTAAGGAGCGATACAAAGAAAAGAGGAGGGAAGAGAGACGTATTTTCAGGCTTGAAAAAAGAGAGGCAGAAAAGCGCGAGCAAGAGAAGATTGAGATGTATGGTGACAAGAATGAGGCCCGAAAATTTTTCGAAAAAATAAGACGCCTTGCCGATGGTTATACGATCGGGGCCTCTTCTTGCACTTCTGTAAGCTTCTAAATGGAACACTTCTCTAAGCTTCTAAATGGCGACGCTAACAACAATCCCTTCAATAGATATGATATTCCGGAAACCCCAATTACGGATGACAGCATCGAGGTTCCGCTGCCCGACTGTGATGAAGTTCTGACAGCTATAGCTCAGCTTAAAAATAACAAAGCCGAGGGAGCTGATGGCTTACCTGTTGAGCTGTTTAAGAATGAAGGCGAAGCTCTATTTAAATGCATTCACGAGCTTCTATGCAGAATATGGTCGAAAGAATGCATTCCGAACGATTGGAATCTCAGTGTGCTCTCTGCTCAATCCACAAAAAAGGCGATTCCACTATCTGTGTCAATTACCGTGGGATAAGCCTTCTTAATATCGCATATAAGGTCCTGTCGAGCGTTTTATGTGAAAGATTGAAGCCCATTGTAAATGAACTGATCGGACCTTATCAGTGTGGCTTCAGACCTGGAAAGTCCACCATCGACCAGATTTTCACGCTACGACAAATCTTGGAGAAGACTCAAGAAAAACAAGTCGACACCCACCATCTTTTTGTCGACTACAAACGATTTTTCAGACAAGGTGATTCCTTATCGTGCGACTTTTTCAACCTAATGATGGAAAAGATCATCCGAGCTGCTGATATGAGACGTAGTGCACAATATTCTACAAGAGTGTTATGCTACTTGCGTATGCTGATGACATCGATATCATTGGCCATAATAGAGAGAGAGTCAAGTCGAATGGGTCTGGCAGTGAATGCAGATAAGACGAAATACTTGGTGTCAACAAACAAACAGTCCCAGCGTCTTGGAACCCACATTACAGTTGACAATACCTCCTTAGTGGTTGTGAAGGACTTCGTCTATCTGGGTTCCAGCATAAACTCAACCAACGACATCAGAATTGAGATCAAACAAAGAATAACTCTTGCCAACAGGTGTTACTTTGGGCTCAGTAGGCAATTGAGAAGCAGAGCCCTCTATTATCGAACAAAAATCACGCTCATCATGCCCGTCCTACTTTATGCATCGCAAACCTGGACGCTGAGCAGTTCAGATGAAAAGACTTTAGGAGCATTCGAGAGAAAGATTCTTCGTAAGATCTACTGACCAATCTGCGTCAATGGCGAGTACCGAATACGGTGGAATGATGAACTGTATGAGCTGTACGCAGACATCGACATAGTCAAGCGCATTAAAATCGAGCAGCTTCGCTGGCTAGGCCATGTTCAGCGCATGATAGACGATGCTCCAGTGAAGAAAATATTCGATTCGGTACCCAGAGGCGGTCAACGCAGAAGAAGACGACCGCATCTTCATTGGAAAGATCAAGTAGAGGACAACCTGATGAAGCTTGGAATTTCCAACTGGCGCCAGCAAACGAGAGACAGAAATGGCTGGCGTAAAGTCTTAGATGAGGCCAAGACCGACACACGGTTGTAGCGCCAACTAAGTAAGTAAGTAAGTATTTATAAATATACAGTGGCTCACAGCTTATTTTATGCAGTGCATACTTTCAATTTTAGGGCTTTATAACAACGAAACTAACAGGAATAGAAAATAATATAGTATAATTTAAAAGAACAAGATGTTAAGTTTAGTAAATTAACTTAATTTATTGTAAAAATATATATTATGTTGGCTTAAAATTAAGAAACGAGAAAATACTGCTTAATTTCATATCACAGCTTATTTTATGCAGTCACTGCTCTCTGTTACGGTACTCTAATGCTGCGCTGTCTAACGGTACTTTCGTTAGCTATGCCTTCGTTCTGTTTCTATAATTGCTTTGTGTTAGCTTTTTAGTCTGATTTTTTTGCTTCAAGTGTCTGATTCTATGATTATTTAAAATAGGAGCGCGCACAACGCTACAACAACTAGAATTGGTTATATACTATTTTAAAAATAGCAGCTCGCAGCGAAAAATGGCTGAAATTTTTAATATCAATTTCTCTACAGTGCAAAAGATCATCGAGCGCTTCGTCCATAAGAATCGATTGCACAATAAGAGCAAAGAAGCACCAAACAAAATTTTTAATGCAACCGGCGAGCGGCATATTGTAAGGAAGATAAAGGCTAACCCGAGACTCTCAGCTCCAAAAATGGCTTTTGAAGTTCAAACTGACCTGAGCAAACAGTGTAGTGCTGAAACTATTCGACTTGTCTTGCGCAAAAAGAACTTTCATGGCCGAGTAACACGAAACAAGAGATTATGCAGACTCAACTACGACAAAGAACATATGTCCAAGGCCCAGAGTACTTGAATTCATTTATTTTTGCAGATAAATCGAAGGTAAATTAATTCGGTTCAGATGCTATGTGCTATATGTGGCGAAAACCGCATACCGAGGTCAACAAACAAAACTTAAAACAAACCGTGAAACATGGCGGTGGCAGCGTCATGGTTTGGGCCTGAATGTCAGCTGCTGGTACTGGGAAGTTTCCGTTTATTGAAACAACAATTTTCAAAGTTAAGTACCAACAAATCCTGAAGAACAAATTTGTTGCAGAGTGCAAAGATTCTGGGTATAAAATTGAATTTCCGATTTTACAAGGATGACGATCAAAAGCACAAAGCGAGTATTGTGCAAGCCAGGCTAATATACAACTGCCCACAATTGATGACGACGCTAGCACAATCGCAAGGCCTTAATGTTATTGAAAATGTGTGGTCTTTATTGGAAAATAACATCCGGAAACATCAAATTTCATACAAAAACCACCTGAAAGAGGTGTTGAAAACGAAGTGGGCGAATATTTCGGCACCTATCACTCAAAAACTGGTTGCATCAATGCCAAGCCACCTTAGATCTGTTGTGGACAACAATGGTTATCATACTTAATAATAAAAATATCAGATATCATTAATTAATACGAAAAATTTATAAATAACAAGTGACTGCATAAAATAAGCTGTGATATGAAATTAAGCAGTATTTTCTGGTTTCTTAATTTTAAGCCAACTTAATATATATTTTTACAATAAATTAAGTTAATTTATTAAACTAAACATCTTGTTCTTTTAAATGATACTATATTATTTTTTCTATTCCTGTTAGTTTCGTTGTTATAACGCCCTAAAATTGAAAGTATGCACTGCATAAAATAAGCTGTGAGCCACTGTATATTAAAAAAAATCGTCTGCAACACAAAATATTTGCTATATGCTGATGACCTTAAACTGTTTAAGAGGGTTACTACCATTTCTGACGTTGTTTCTTTACAATCAGATTTAGATAATTTGATGCTATGGAGTAAACTATATGCTCTTCCGTTAAATATTTCTAAATGTTTTCATATTACATTTTCTAAATGCAATAATTTCCTAGGAAATTCTAACTTTCTGAAATACCTCTCAAGAGTGTTGAATCTATTAAAGATCTTGGTGTCATATTTGACTTAAAGTTCAATTTTAATGAACATATTAACTCTATTGTTCCTAAAGCATACTCTCTTCTAGACTTTATACCCAGAAACAAGTCACAATTTTCTAATCCTCATACAGTAAAGTCACTGTTTAATGCGTTCATACGGTCGAAACTCGAATCTTTCATGGCATCTTTCATCTGGAATCCGCATTCTTCCGTTCATTCGTTGAGTTTGGTACAAATTTAAAAAAGATTTACAAAGTTTGCTCTTCGCTGGTTATATCATCATGATGATCTTCCTCCATATAATGTAAGATGTTTGCTTTTAGGCATAAAAACCTTAGAGACGCGAAAGAAAGTTCAGTCTCTTATTGTAATTTATGATATTATATCAGGTGACATTGATAGCCTTTCTCTATTGGCTTTAGTAAATTTTAATATTCTTTCAAGGCAGTTGCGGCGTTTTAAATTAATCTATATTCAATTTCATAGATCTAATTATACTCGTAATGAACAGATGCATAGGGCTCTGTCCTTATATAATGAATTATCGCTTTGAGTTTTGTTTGATTTCTCAATGTCGAAAATTTGTTTTTAGTCTTTGTTAAATAGTTTATTTTTAATTTAGTACTATATGTTATATATTCTTAGTCTGTAAGGAATTACTACTCCAAAGACACAAAAAAAAAATAAATACATAAATAAATATACCAAAAATTTCTATTCAATGAGGATAGTAAAAAGCTTAATATAAAAATAACAAACTAAAATAAAAAAAAATGTTCGATAACTTTTGTGGAATACAGTACAAAACCAGAACACTTTATAATATAGATATAAACAGCTAATATACATAAAATAACATTTATATGTTTTGCATAAGTAAATAATTTTAACAGGACATTGCTTTAAAAAAGAGTACTGTACTGAATTATCTAGTACGGATGGTCACTAGACCGATTATTTAAAAAAAAACTTTTGCGATCGATCTGTCCCAGGCATAAAGTTTCCATTAGACTTAGAAGTTTCTGATATGAAATTTGGTGACGATCGGATTATGTTTGGTGGACCCAATGGAGCTTCAAAAAACTCTCAATACGTATTTCATAGAAAAATATGTGGTTTATTAAAATTAATTAAAAATTAGCAATATTTTACTTATTTTTTTGCTCATTTAGCACTAAATAAATTGTTCTTTTAATACAGGGTTGCCAATATTCGAAGCGCCCATTTTTTTTTTAAATAACTCAAAGAAACCACAATTTTTTGTCTGTTCGTCATAAATATCATTTAATTGGGTTCAAGTAGATTTGCTTACATTATTTCTTGAATATGATATCTCATAAATGGTCGCCATTGGCCTCTACTGGCCCGTATTGCAGCATTTTCCATGGTTTTCTTCAACATTTTGATGGGAATGGCGGTTATTTCTTGACGGATGTTGGTTTTCAGCTCTTCTAGGGTCTTTGGCTTGTTGACGTAAACCTTTGATTTCAAATAACCCCACAAAAAGAAGTCTGGAGGCGTTAAATCTGGTGATCTTGGCGGCCAATCGAAATCACCATTTTTTGACATCAAACGGCCAGGGAACAATTGCTTCAAAAAATCGATTGTAGTGCGGCTTGTGTGTGGTGGCGCGCCGCGCCGTCTTGTTGAAACCAGTAGTGCCTTATACGCTTTCGATGAACGATTGGCATGAAAAAATTGTTTATCATATCGCGATAACGCTCCTGATTGACAGTAACTCTGTGGCTATTATCATCTTCGAAAAAGAACGGCCCAATGAGCATTTTAGCACAAACGCCGCACCAAACAGTGACTTTTGCATCGTGAAGAGGTACCTCTTGAATCTCTTGTGGATTTTCAGTGGCATAAATACGGCAATTTTGTTTGTTTACCGTTCCGTTCAACTGAAAATGAGCTTCATCGCTCATTGAGTTGAGTTTTCACTATTGACTTGTTTTGTTGAATGTAAATTTCAACAATTTTAGAGCGTTCGCGTGGCGTGTACTGTTCAATTGTAAGCATTTGCTTGGAATGACGCTTCAAACGCGGTATGTCATTAGTCGATTTGGCATCACTGCGGAAAGTTACAGTGTTGCCAGATGGGCGCTTCGAATATTGACAACCCTGTATAATACCTTTTCAAAAAGTTATCATTGATCAAAATCGGTTAAAAAATGAGAGAGACATAACACTTTTAATCTTTCATCAACCTTGCTTTTTTATTGTAGCATGCTTTTTAATTGTTTTAAATTTCGAGCCATGGCATTATTAACCAGACAGCATTGACAGTTGGTTGGAAAACCATCTCCTGTCAAAAAATATTCTCACAAAGAGAGCTCTCGCAATTCTTAAAGGCCGCATTCAGCGGAGTCAACTGATGTAAACAAGAAGAATTTTGAGCCTGTAGCTAAAATTGCTAACAAAAGTAACTTAAAAGAGCTAACCAGTCTGTAAATTATTGAATTTAATTATTAAATTATGTATATAATTTAATTGCAAAGGTTTCACAATCAAATTTGCAGCGTTTAATTTAACAGCACAGCTGTTGTCAACTGTTGACTCCGCTGAATGCGACCATTGAATTTTTGTAATGTTAGTTTTTGCCACTTTCTTCAATTGTCGCTTCGTTTCACTAACAGCTATTTTTGACAGGCTATGGTTTCCTTTTGAAGAGAAAAAAGGTAGTTGTCAATGCTACCTTGGTAATTATGCCATGATTTCGAGCGTTTTTTTTTAATATTAATGTGAAACTGAATTCTTTGTGCGAAATCGTGATTGATATTTAGTTTTAATATTTAGTGTTTTTGGAGTGTCGAATCAAAATCAACCAACAGGAGAGTCTTCGGCACAAAAGTCGAACACTGCACCTTATTCATTGCGTCATAGTTTCAGATATCGTGTGACTCTTTGTTTTTGTATTTTATAGATTAGTACGCACTCTTTAGTGATTCACTGGTACGGCAAACTACTGCCGGACTTGATTGGTGAGAGCAAGGTTGACCGAATCGCAATTCCCGCTAGCTATAAAGGAACATCAAAGTTCCTTGGTGCCCCGAAAATTCCGTCTGGTACTGGAGAAAATACCGCTCAAGTCATTTACGAATAATTCATTAAATGGAATATACCGGATCAGGTTGCTGCAATGAGCTTCGACACAACTTCCTCCAATAAGGGCCCAAAAATGGCGCTTGCATTCATTTACAAGATTACTTCGCTCGAAATTTTATAAAATTACGAATCGGTGGAACACCCTCGATCACTGATCATTTCAATGTGGCCTTCAAGATCATATTATGCGCTCGAAAATAGATGACAATGAGAGTCAGGTCATCACAAATTTCTGCCGAGCACTACTACAGCACACTCAAACTCGTGCAGATTATAAAGAAATGCTACAGCTCGTAGTCGCATTCCTCGGAGGAAATAGTGGCAATTTCCGGACGTTCAGTCTAACATCGCACGCAAGATTTATGTCGAATGCCATTTACTCACTCAAACTATTTCTCTTTCGTGGACAATTCCATTTGATTGCGAGAGAATTGGGTGCTCTGCGGGACTTGGTGCACAAGCCTGGTTTGGGTGCACAAATGGCATCAGAGAGCCAAACCAAGACTTGAATTTTCTCAGTATACTTTGGCAGCATACTTAAGAACCGATGAAGCAGCATCTGATGCAGCGTTGGATAAATTCAAAAATCATTTGTGGCATTTGGCAACAAAAACAACTGCCTTGCTCTTTTTTGATCCGGAGGTTACACTGGAACATGGTTAAACGCCTCCAATACGAGGAGCCCATCGTAAAATTGGCAGGTGATCGAAAATTTGCCTAAGCAGAGCTTTTAATAAACAGCAAAATGAGCGATTTTGTTTCCCACAAGACAAAAAATTTCTTTGTTTCCTTCGGTTTGAGCTCAGAGTTCTTGCAATTTGACCCCTCTACGTGGGACTACAACGACGATTTCAAAGACGACGTTCACTTTTGTAACAATTTGTTTGTTGTCAATGATACTGCTGAGCGGGGAGTCAAATTCATGAAAGACTACAACCGGATTCTGACAAATGATGAAGATCAGAAGCAATTAGCACTGCAAATGGTTGAATCGTACCGAAACAAATATCCATCGTTTTCCAAATCTGCTCTATCGTTATCAATATATTCTTGTTATTTTCTTATTTTTCAACCGATTTAGTTCAATGATAACTTTTTGGAAAGGTATTTTGATTTAAAGAACAACTTTGTGCTAAATAAGTAAGAAAAATAAGTAAAATATTGTTTATTTTTTAATTTATTTGAATAAACCACATATTTTTTCTATGTAATACGTTTTCACATATTCTAAAGCCTCATTGGGTCCACCAAAGATAATCCGATCGTTACCAAATTTAATATCAGAAACTTCTAAGCCAAAAGGAAACTTTTAATGCCCGGGACAAAAAGATCGCACATATTTAAAAAAATTCATTATAGCAAAAAACCGGTCTAATGGTCGTCTTACTCATAGCACACCATTCTTAGCAGATCCCACCAAATGCACAGCATTAGCTTCTTGCCATTAACATTCGGTTTGGCCGTTGAAGTTGATGCATGGCCGGACTTATCTAACGTTTTTCTGCTATTTGGGTTATCAACCAGTTAGAACCAAAAAAAACCCTTCAGATTTTGCCTTTGGAGCAGTTCTTTGCACGTGAATTAAAGGTGTTCAACTTCTCTTGGCTTGAGTTCATACGGAATCAAATTTCCTTGTTTTTGCATCATACCCATCGCTTTAAGACGATCTTGAGTTTGGCATAAATCTTAGCCCAATAACGCCTTTAACCTAGCGTCTTCAAACGCTATTGGACTCTTTTTGCGTTCTTTACCACTGGTGTCAAAATAGTTTTTTTTTTAAAGTCAGAACCAGTACTTTCATATTTTTATTGATGGAACATGATTCCCATATGCTTTACACAGCACTCGATGTTCATTAGCTGCACTTTTCTTCAAATTAAAACAAAAAAGCAGTGCTTCCTGCAAATTGTGTTTTGTTGACACAAAGGTTGACATCGTTGAAACACAAAGATAGTATGTTGCTTTCACTTAAGTGAAATGACATATACTTGTTTTTAAAGGGAAATGATGTCGTTTTATCATGAAAATAATTACAAAATAATGCGATGCGATTTAATCGCATAGCCACATATTGTAAATCTCCCAAAACTTATTTGTAACAATAATAATAAAATTGTTTTTGAATACGGTGCATGAAAGCACACATTACCGTAAAAGTATTTTTTATAATTGATCAATTCACTGATGACACAGCTCTATTTCGACAAGATTAACTTGAATTGCAAAAATCCGTAAACACTTTGTTATTATTTTAATAAAAAAATCGCATGTAGAGAAATTTGTAGAATTTTCAAATAAAAGTGTTTGCAAATTCGAATGGAAAAGAATCATTTTATTTGAAATGTTATCACTTTAAATCTAATTCAAAATTAACTGCCAATCAAAACAAACCATAGCACAAAAGCATGCAACTCTTTAGTACAGATCGAAATTTCTTTCACCAGCATAACGTTTGTTATCAATTCAACGCTACCTCACCCAAAAAACGAATCCATCACAGTAACTGACAGAAGTTGCGCAGAGATTTGAGTTCATCTCGGTTACGCTTTACCTCAACCATCCATCAGTTGGTTGGCTTTCAGGTGGAGGGACATTGGGTTATGCTAATTGAATGTTTTCACAAACACTGCAGCAAAATAACCTGAAGAACGCAAGCAATAGCAGTCAGCCTGTTAGCCAGACTATTTTGTTGTAAAAAAAGAGCTGTAGACATCAGTGGCATAAAAACTGCCTCAACAATTTCGACAGCATCAAGTTCTGCGCCTATAATTAGGCCATGTTGCTGTGTGGTGGCTCGTATGAGCCAAGTTAAGCAGTCAGGCAGGAGCCGCCAAGTCGATCGGACTAAGTCACAGGAACAAGTATAAAGCGGCCAAGGCGAGGGCTAAGACAAAAAGTCAGTTTGCTTGCCATGCAGTCAGTCAGTCAGTCAGTCAGTGTGGCCCTTGCATGTCAAAATCTTAACTACGTAGACGACAGCTACTCTTTTTTTCTTGGTCTTCTTTAGGAAGTCGCCATGCTTTCGTTTAATAATATTCCTCTTTTTTTTGTGTGCTCAGCTTTGCCCAAGGTGGTTGCCTCACTTAACCTTTTTTTTATCAAATTTGTTTCAGTGCCTATTGAAAATTTCATTCATCAACTGCTTTTTTTAATTTCGTTATGATTTCGTTTTTTGCCTCACTCCCCCTACGCTTTCTTTAAAATGATTATACAGTGTTTTGATTAACATTAGGGGGTCTTGAACTCTACTTCTGTGTCTGGCTGAGCGTCGTCTGTTGGGGTTTCTCTATAACAGATAATGTGGTTCACGTCGTGCGTGTCTCATATCAGCTCAGCGTTGTTCAAGTTTCACTTGCTCTCTGCATGCTCTGAATAAATTCCAGTCCAAGCCGTTGGTAGGCATCCGTAGTGGATTTGGCAGTGTGGCTCGCTAAGGGCCAGCGACAGCTTTTGGTGGAAATGATGATTGACGTTATGTATTTTTCATAATATACTAAATGCCCGTTTAAACGTAATAATGATAAGTTGGCTCATGGAATGCATGTGGTGCATTTGGCGCAAGTCGCTGTTAAATATTCGTTAAACTGGAGTTTCATTTTATTTTTTGTTAAGTAAAGTAGTTTGAATACTTTTAAAAGGGTTCCACATGACTTTTTCGCAGTTAATGTGAATCTAAGTTACAGCACCAGCTCCACACCACAAAACTGACCGAATAGCTTCCTAGCTGATATAAATTCTATTCTTCAAGAATTGATCATTTAGAAAGCTCGCTTAAAAAGATTGGCAACATTCTTTTTGTCCCTAAGTTGGCACAACTGTCCTCTATACTGAACGCTGAATTTAAGCGCGATCAGTCGTTAGTTCGTTTTTTAAACGCATTTTCTGAAATCAACTTCAGTTCTTACCGCAAACTCTCTTTTATGTCTTCTATTGACTGAAAACGGGTGACTCAAAGTCCTAATTTGAGTTTTGGAAAGAAAAACAAATCGGCAGGAGCCATATCAGGATTGTGCGATGGTATTTGTTAACTTTTTGGCTGAATTGATGGTATTTGTTAAAAATGTTGCTGAAAAAAATAATTTATTCATATTTCCATTCGAATTTGCTTTGAACAACGAATTATTACAAACAATTTATTATGGAACTATTTGCTAGTTATTTAATTTGAACCTTTTTTCAGTACTTGTGCTAATAACAAAATAAGAAGATTAGTTTTCGAGCTATGATCAAAAATCACCAAGCACATTTTTGAAAACGATTTTTTAAAATACAATGTTTTAAAAAAATTTTCCATTGAATTTAAAATTTATGTAGAGAATTAGGTAGAGAAAATTCAAAGGAGAAAATTCCTAGCAGTACGAGGGCAACCTCTGAAACAGACCAAGCCAGAAAAATTCTGGAGGCTTTAAGAGTTTCCAACCTCCACATTCCATTTCAGAACTGAAGGGTTGCGAAAGTTGAGGATCCGAAACATGGCGCAAGGCAGGCGGTCCTAACCTTGGACGAGGCATCTCTTGGTTCTCTAGGTAAATGCGATGGGTGGGTTCACTTCGGGGTCACGAGGGTACTCGTGAAGCGCAGAGAAAGTAGATTCGGACCAGATGACGGTAGAATTGTCTGAGTATGATATGACCGAAATATTCGATGAGGATACAGAGAAGCAGCTTCTTGGATATGATTCGTAAATTGGAGACAGAAATCCTCTATGTGTTTAACGTAGACCCCTGCCGTAAAGGCTTAATTCTATGGTGCTCCAAAGCTTGGGAACAATATTTCGCGTCAGCCAACGCCCCTTCGGAATTCAAAAGATCAACCAGAAAAGTTCCCCTTATTTCACAGGACAGACCATCTTTTAACCATCAATTGACTATACATGACCGTGACACATTCGGCCACTAAAATTGTACATGACTTGGTTATAAATAACCATGGGTCATTATCGGTATACATACCGATAATTTAACCAATTTTTTGGCACGCAACTTCGCTCACACAGTCAAAGAGGGTAGTCTTTGTCATGAAAGCTAGGAAGCGATACCTACATAAAACCTATGGTACTGTTGCTATGTCATCAGATTCCCCAATCATTTTTGGACTCAACTCAGACTGCTTAGGTTTCCCCGTCGCCTGTTCTCAAATTCCAAAGCTAACAGTATATTGATCCAGTAGTTGCTTAGCTTCCTAGCATTTACTATTTGAAATAACGAGAGTTTAATCTAGCATCATTCTCTTAGTAATTTAAGGAGGTTACCAACCCGAGTTCAACTTAAGTGTAAGGCTTAAGTAAGGCTACTTTTACACACTTAGTCAACGCAACTACAACTCAAGTTGCTAGCCTGTGTATTTATACCGAAACCTTTAGCTTAAGCAACTTGCATGCAACAAGTTCTCGACACGTTCTCAACCTGTTAAACGCAACGCGGCTTTCCGCAATTTTCATCGGCGACGTGTTGCATCAGTTTGTTTGTTTTGTGAATTCAAGTATTTGTAGTGCAGTAGGCTTTATATTAATCAAGGTGAATAAGCTTATTAATTAGTTCCAAATAGAATCTAAAAGAAGAAGAAATAGTTTGCAAAATGAATGAGCAAGTGTTAAATATTAAATTAGTGCAAGAAGTCGAAAAACATGAGTTATTATATAATAACAATTATTATATGTTGCATGACTTTTGAAGCAAGTCTGAAAGCATTCGGTTTATAGTTGCATTGCTTTTCAACTTTTTCGCTGTTGCGTTGAAGTTGTGTTGGAATTGCGTTGACCAAGTGTGGAAAAGGCCTAACTCACACCGACCTTCTTGGTCTAACCACAGCCAGAGCGTATGAAACCCCGAAGGACCATGCCCACGACAGCCAATACCCGGGCTCAAGGTTCCACCACACAAGGCTCTTCAACATCCCGTCTACAGACCAAAAGTTCTTAGAACAATTATATTTGGCTGTGACATCTTCAGTCAATAGAATTGTTTATGACTGGGTTAAAAATAACCATTGGTTTCCTACTTACGCAAGTTCGTTAGCTTAATTAAGGCTTCCTTAAAGCCTCTTTCGGAAAAATAGGAAGCGTGAGCCGTAGTATACCAATTGCTTATACTCGGTCTAAGGATTCTATGCCTTTTACGTAGAATCCTAATTCTAAAACAAAGATCTGCAGAACAACAATAGATCAGATCTCCTCATCATTGATGGATGACTGCCCCCGCTCTTTAAGTTATATTGGATTGATCGTCCATCGAAAGCATATTACAATAACAATGTTATGATAACTTCATACCAAAACCATGTTTTCTCCAAGATTTCGCACCAAGGTATACCTTTTTTGAATGCCAAGGTTCAAGGTAAACCTTTTATTTTTACGGAAATCAGATGAACATTCAAGAGCCGTGCCTCAAGAATGAATTTATTTTGAGATCAATTCATGGGTTGTGCCCCATAATCATCCAATAACCAACCATTCCTGGCTTTGGACAGGCAGATTTCCGAAGGGCATCTGGCGGGTTTCGTATATTTGAGATAATACTATAACAGAGGTCGAGGAGAGTAAGCTTCAAACTGGTTAGGTTATTGCAGATAAACCTACACCACTCAAAGGCGGTCAGCGCAGAACTATTACTCAACCTTTGTAGGGAAGGCAAAGATGTAGTCCTAATTAAAAACCATGAAGGCGGACGTTTATAAATTGTTCTTCGATAGTGGCACAGGTAATTTCAGATCATGTATACAAGCGAAAACCTGTACTAATTCAATTTTGTTATCCAATTTAAGTGATCAAGAATTAGTGGCAGTAAGGAATAAGTGTGGCCTGGTAATCGGAACCGACGCAAACGCGCACCACACAGTCTGGGGAAGCACATATGTACGTCAATGAAAGAAGTGAGTTCTTGTTTGCGTATTTATTCAAAAGTAATTTTATATGTTTGTAAAGTTGGGAATGAGCCAAATTTTGTTACTCGCACCAGGCGAGAAGTCTTAGACATAACCCCATTTTCTGACTTTTTTCATTATAGGATCTGAATACGAATTGGAAAGTGCTTCAGGAGCACTCCCTTTTCGGATCAAAGATTTATTACATTCGGTCTAAACGGCCACTTCAATAGCCAAACTGTCGTAAGGAATCTGAAAAAAACGAATTTCTCTCATGCCCTATGGTCGCCCCAAGAAGTAAACCAAAACCTCTTTTGTGGTCAAGGAAAATGATAACCTAAATTCGCAGAGTAGGAAGATTTTTAAAAAATCGGGTCAAACTAAATGCTGGAAAGAGTAAACATCCAGTCTACAATTTTTTAATAAAGCACTTCGAAAGGCTCAGCGCAATTCCTGGAGACTTTTCTGAGGTTATATAGAGGAATCTTCCGAAGTATTCAAACTCCGTTAATTCTTCTCCTGTCCAAGGTACTTTAAGCAATCAGACGATAGCTGAAAATCCTCCAGCGAGGAGCCCATTGATCTTCTTCTGAGCACCTACTTCCCGGATTTCTCTGTAAACCCCACTCACATAAGGTGTGAGAAAGCTCTGGCGATGAGTGATCCAACAAAAGTCATATCAGAGAACAGGATCATATGGACTCTGTTTAGTTTAAAACCATATAAGTCTGCTGGGACTGATGGTATAATTGCAGTCACTCTACAGCAGACGGCGTTCATAATCCTTCCATGACTTCTTGTCATTTTCAAAGGCTACCTTGTCATGGTACATGGTACATACATACCATCCAAATTGAGGGAGTAAAGGGTAGTATTTATCCCTAAAGCAGGTAGGATATCGTAAACTAGTCCGGAGGAGCTTAGACCCATTTGTCTACAATCTTTTTTACTGAAAACACTCTAAAGATTTATTGACGATCATATTCGTTTGAATATTGACTCAAATTTGATTTCAGATTCAAAACATGCTAGCAGGAAAGGTAGGTTTGTAAAAACGGCCCTGCACTCCGTAATACGCTTTATAGAAAATTTCTTTCTTCACAAAGAATACACAATGGTAACTTTTATCGATATCGAAGGTGCCCTTCGATAGAAGGCTAGAAGATTTGTGATTAGGGACACTCCTCAGGGAGTTGTTCTGTCACCTTTATTATGGAACATGGTAGTCAATGAACTACAGAACAAAATAGAAAAGGTGGGTTGCAAGGTGATTGCCAATGTGGATGACGAAACTATTACTGCACAGGGAAAGTTTCCCAAGCTTCTCTCGGAGTGCCTTAGATGAGCGCTCTCTGATCTTAATATTTAGGCCAAAAGCGGTGGGCTAGGGGAACATCCCCAAAAAACTGAAATAGTCCTATTTACGAGGAAATACAAAATTCCGTGCATAATTCCTCCACGTCTTGATGGTACTCAGCAAAACTTCGTAGAGTGGACCAAATTCTTGGGAGTTATTTTGGATATAAATAAAATTAAGCTGGAAACCGAAAATTTTTGAGCGAACTAGGAAAGCCAATGTTGCTTTAATGCCTGTTAGAAAGGTATAGGTAAAACATGGGGACTTACCCCAAATATTGCACTTTGGATTTATGTAGCTATAGTGAGGCCAATATTGCTATACGGTGTATGTGTGTGGTGGACAGCACTAAAAACACAGTCTAATGGAAAATTGTTAGGGAAAGTACAAAGAACTGCGGCTGTATGTATCAGCGGAGCGCTTAAGTCCACTTCACCTGAGATGCTAAATGCAGTTTTTTTACTAAATTCCCCTCGATATTACGGGAAAAATTATGGCACAGGAAAAAACCATCTGCCTTAAAGCAACCTTGCAGTGAGATAACTCGTACAGGTCACTGCTCTATTATCGACCTAGTAGGAGCAGTTCCTAGCAACATCGACTACACTATAACCACTCCCTTACTCAAGTATGGCTTTCACTCATCCTTATCGCAGTAGAATGAGACGGGTTACTGCCACTTAACCAATTTGGTGCGCATATTTTTACTGATGGCTCAAAATTTGACGGCAAAGTCAGTGAGGCGTCTTTTTTAGATATTTAGACTAACAGATCATTGCAGCGTCTTCCAGGCTGAAATCAACATCCATCTGGTCTGGGTACCGAGGAATGAAGATATTCCTGAAATTTGTAGAGCGGATGAGCTCGTTAGAGAAGGTACACCGGTAACGTTTCTGCCTGACATGGATCTTGAGGAGGTTAAACTCTACTATTATTTATAATTTGTATTGGATGGTTCTATAAAAGTGTCTAGGAAAGTAGGAGGGGAGAAGTAAATCCCCTGTAACAACCGACCAATTGTCTGATCTATGTGTGCCGGTATTTTCCCGGCTGCCACCCATCAGCGTCCGCAGGCGGTGACAGGGGGCGCTTGTCCCCCTAGGCATTGAAAATTTTTTATATATTTCTATATTAAATCAAAAAGCCGTAAGATTAAATAAAAAATGTTTATAGAGAGAAGCAAAAAACTTTCTAAATTGTAAGTTATGCTCAATCTAAGGGCTTTGAGAACTTTATGAATAAAAACGTCGATTTTAGTTGTAGAAGTGTAAAATTTTGCGAAACATGTATTTTGATAAGGTGTATCATAATTAAGCAAAAAGACGATTGTGAAAGTTTTGTTACCTACGGCTATTTTGACTTCATATGTCGGTATGTTCATTATGTATTTAATATATTTTGAAGAGAATACAAAAATACTTTTTTTAAACTTCGGTTCTTAAGCATATGGGCCACGTATTCTTCTATTAGGCTACGGCTACCTTGCAATCACACATTTCCTTATATTTGGTAATTATTCGACAAACTAGTCTGAACGATTTCAGTTGTAAATTTTTTAAACTAAACTAAAATTTCGTACTTTCTACGAATAATGCGTACGGTCAACCTACGAAAGAATTTTTTTTAGTCAATACTTCGAATGTAATGAAGGAAATTACGAAGTTATTCCTAAAAGAAATTGACGAATGTTAAGGAATGATATCCCTTATTAATCATTTTTCGTAGCAACAGATAGCAAGGGGCATTTAATACAATAACGGATATAAACTTTGACGATAGGGAAATTTTTGTTTTAAAGTCATTGTAAACAATCAAAAGAAAAAATAAATAAATTTAATAAAAACAAATAAAGTTTTCTAAAAAGTCGGCTTGTTTTTCTATCATACAAATGATTTCATTTGGATTTTTTTTTTTTCATTTTTCCTTAACTTAGTAAAATGACAAATAATCCTGCAGCATTTAAATTTAAGAAAGTTGCAGTGATCGAGGCGAAAGCAAAGTTTCTAATTCAAAAGCAAAATAAAGAATAGGAAATTTAATAAAGTAGGCCAATTTTGGATTAATGACTAATTTTTTAAAAAATATAATCAAGCGCGTCGGAAGCGACTTTCATCTGGGGGAACAGTACAAATGGGGGGGCAGTACAAATGGTAGTGCAAAAAAAGTTCACCAAAATTTTTTCAAAGAAACATGAATGTGAATACACAAATTTATTATTTTAGTTTAAAATAAAAAAATATAAAAAAAATATATAAAAAATATTAAAATTTCATTATTTTTAAAAGTTCTTCCAATTTCAATATCAGAGATCATTCCTTAAAGGATCTTTCATGTGGTAATATGAAAATATAAGAAATAGTGGTTGCTTTTATAAAGCAAGACTAGGTATATCTTTACATGGTTTAAATGCCATAAGGTACAAAAAGTTATTTCAATTTTAATTATTCCAAAATGTTTCTTTCTGTCCTTGCGAGAAACAAACTCTTTCAGCACCTCCATCGAATTCAATTCTTCGGTTTTATCTTTATGAATGTGTATAAGTGCCGCATGAGTGAGTAGTTTCTGTATCATAGTTGCTCGAAGATACGTTTTAAGTCGTCTTTGTGCACTAAAAACGCTCAGATGAAGCTGCTGATGCAGGCACAATCAAAACCAAAGCAATAAGTTTTTCTTCTTCATTTAATAGTTTTTTTTTACAGTATCCGAATTTTTTGCAAATTGGGATACAATGCCACTACAATTTGAAGGTGTTTAGCCAGGCAATTGCTTCAGCAATTTAAGTTGCGCGTGGAGGTCGCTCACATCCAAGTCATCTGCATAAAGATCTAGTTTTGTTTTTAGATTTTGTTCAGAAGGCACTTTTCTGCTGAAGGCTTCGATTACAATATTACAGTATAAGCTACATACTTAAGGGTGCTTTTAAACTGAAGTGGTGGATTTGCAGTAGAAACTCTACATTTTGTTCTATCTTTTTGCAAACACAGAGAAAGAAAATGGTTATCCGCAAGCATGCTTATGAAGAAGAGAGAAAGAAGAGGAAAATATCTAATACAAAAATATTATCGTTGTAAAAAAAGCTGGCATTTTGAATAACTTTTGAAGTTTTCTTTTTAAATTGTTTATCTAGCTAAAAAAGTGGAGGGCAACTGCCCCCCTTGACCCCCCGCTTCCGACGCCAATGAATCTAATAACAAATTGAGATTAAGCAAACGATTTTACATTGAAGTTTGTTGTAGTCAAAAATTTTTTATGACTAACTGAAAATCGGAAACTCGATTTTAAACATCCATTATAATACGGCCACGTTTTTTAGCGGCGCCCACCCAGCGTAGCAATTTTGTGGACTTTTTATCGCATCACGTGCTTATATTACATCCTGGAGTCAGAATTAAGCCTTTCAGGGAGGTTCTGCAATATGTTACGAATATGAATGGAACCCAAAACCCATCTAATATGCATGTACCTCTTTATATATGTATTCATACGTTTTGAATTAAAAAAAATATATTTTTTTAAATCATTCATATAAGTATGTTTCCGTACTTGATTGTACAAACTTGCAAACTGCTAGAACTGATGCATGTTGGAAAAAGAAAAAAGTAGATTGGTGTCAATGCTGTGTGAGATACGGTGAAAAATATCTCAAAATTTTTAATTTTTGAGGTTGATATGAATTTTGACCTTCTAAATCCAAATCTATAAAAAAATTCAGTCCACTCTAAATTGCTTTAAGAATTAAAGGTTTCCAAAGTTAAAAAATGGCATAACAATTTAGTTTGTGTTTCCAGTTTTCCAACAAAAAAAATATTGTTTAATATTAGGAAATTTTTGTATTCGTATTTTAAAAGTTGAAAACTTAGGGGCTCAATAGTAATTATTGCGATTACATTTAAGGATATAGGTCTCACATTATTTCTTTTATTAAACTATTTAGAATATTTGCTTTAAAAAAAATTACTGAAATGTACTATGTATATGACAAAGAACTAAATTTTTTTGAAGTGAAAACTTCTTAAGGCGTGTTGAACGATTTTGGTAGAGGGTAAATCATTGGTTTACATCATCGTATTTTTCCAAGGAAATCTTCCACAATCGGCCGCAAGCTCACAAAGAAATCACTTGGAAACTCCTGAAATTAATGCATATAAACTGTTTGTTAGTATAAAAATACTTAAGTTAGGTTACAATAAGATGTTTGCAACCAAAACTTATTATTAGTTCGGTTTATATTGGTATATATATGCCTTTAAAGTTTGGCAATTTCTTCAGTTCTTGTATTTGTCAACATTTTTGAAAAATTTGCTCTTACTCAAACCCTCGATATTCATGGTGAGATTTGAAAATGAAACGATCTTCTTCTTTTTCTGCTTTTTTCTGCTGGAACTTCGTTTGCAAACAAGAGAAATAATGTATGGATTGAGTGTTTTAACATTTTAATCTTTAAGTTGTGATAAAGGAATATGTTGAACATTCAAATAATTACATGCATGCTCTTATTTTATTACATATCGTCAAACAAAGTTTGACAATTTTCATACTTATTGTATTTGTCAGTGGATTTTTATTTTCACCACTGCGGCATTTTATATTCAGAGTTGTCAACTATGGCTGTGTGTCAATCGGAAAGTTTTCAGTCGTGATAGGATAGAAAATATCAAGTTGAATAAAATTTGTGTGTGTCGTAATAAATTTGTCTTTTTTGCTCTGTCAAATGGACGATGAAATTTTGACAGTTACAAATTTTGACGTTTCACATTTCGGTCGTGTTTTAGCGCAAATATTTTATTTTATTTGCATTTTATCAATTTGCGACATATTTAATTCGAGAGCTTGTACTTGCAACATATTTCGTAAACTTGTAATATTGTAAACTTAAAAAACTTAAAAAATAAAAAATTAATGAAAAAAAATGAACGAAAGTGCTTGAGTTTGTGTCTGCCTGTGTGTGGGCCAACGGTCTCCAACATCAGCAAGTGCAGCAAAGTTAAATTGGCTTTCTTTGCTGGCGAGCGTCCTCCAAGTGCCACCACCAGCAAGTGCAGTGCAAAATTTGTTGCTAGCAAACATACTCTAAGTGCCATCACCAGCAGCACAAGCAAGTGCTGTATATTTTACACCGTCAATTCGGTTCATCCCCTCTAATGCTGCGCAACCGCTGGGATCCTGTAATTCTCTTTCGGTCGGCATATGACATCGAACTAATTTAGAAAACAGTTTATACATATTAATTAAAGAATATATCTGTGGCTTGGTGCTAAAAGGGCCAATGTCAAAATATTCAGTTTTGAGATAATTGAACTTGAATGTTTTAACAAAAACTATTTTAACTACAACAGACAAATCTTCAAAGTTTTACTTATCAACTTGGGCTTAGATATAGAATATATTTGAATAGAATACGATCGTAAAATTAATTATCTAAAAAAATGCAAAATTTAGAAGATAAAGATGACATTGGCCCTTTTAGCATAAAGTAATGTTTTAATTTTATGTTTTTATTGTGACATTGGCCGTCATAATAAGAACAATACCAAATAGAAAACCATTGTATTTTACTTTTTTATTATGTTGTTGCAAAGTTTATTGTAATTAAAGGATATAAAAACAAGAAATAGTAGTAAAGTAATGCAATAATAGCATATTATTGTGTTAATTCACATTCCTCTTCCATACCTTCATCTGCCAGGTAATCCACAATGTTGTCATTTGCAGTTATTTGTTCCATGAAATGATTGTAGTATGTGCGATTCGTATTGGTAATGTATGGCAAAAGTGCCTTTAAGTCATTCAATTTTTCTGTACTTAAAGGAAAAGGTTGCTGTTTGTTGAATACTACATCCATTTAATTCGTAACCACTGAACTTGTTCATTTATAGTGTTATTTTTCCGATGTACATAATGAGTAGTTAAACATGATTTAAAATTTAAAAATTGTGTTTGGTCCAATTCTATTACTTTTATAATGGGTGTTCTTGGTACCAAACGTATTAAATTTGCCCAATCTCGAGGCAACTCTATATCAGCTGTAGTATGTTTTTTGGTTTTTTCTATTGCCGCATGAATGCTATCCGCTTCCATATGTGTATGGCCCGCCTCAAGAAATTTGTGGTTAACTGTTAACTGTTTACCCTCAGCTTTCAATTCACTTACAGTTATCAGTAACATTGTTGAAAAATAAATATTTCGGTTTTGTCCTCCACAGGAGTCGCTGTACATAGTAAATGTATGTATATTACTATTTTTGGAAAGATTGTGTAAGTAATGGTAGATACATGAAGCGATTTCCTGTCCACCGCGGCCAGCCACTGTTTCATTCCATACGTAGCATATAGAAGATGATTTTCTTCCCATCGTTTGGTAGATGGTAAGGTTAAATGTCCGTTCTATCTCGTTTTGGCAACATTTTAACTGCATTGCAAACTTATCGCATTTTGCACATGTATCATTTTTAGGCTTGTGAAACGATAAGTTAAACTCCTCAACAAATATTTGTCTGTATAGGGAGACTTTTCTCGGTTCAATATTTTTGCCTGTGCAATAATTTACGTACAGTCGGTATATTTCAGAAATCGACAGATCTGATGACATATACTTCTTCTGAGTGTGGGTGCGCGAGTAGTGACCCAATGTGCACAAAAACGGATGCGGATCCGTTACGAACCCGTTACGAGTCCGTCAGTAAGCACTACGCTCTCTTATGTTTCGACGGACCCGTTACGAACCCGTTACGAATCCGCAAAAAGAGTCTGAAACGGATTCGTATATCAAGTCCGAAACGGATTCGTATCTGAAGTCCGTTACGCATTCGTTTATGAAGTCCGTTATGAGTTCGAAGCGGATCCGAAAAAATGGAAAAAGCCATTCGTATTTTTGAGAGGAATCGCTCTTATGTTTTGACGGACCCGTTACGAACCCGTTACGAATCCGTCAAAAAAATTACCACAACGTTAACATAAAAGACAGTCTTAAATTTGTTTTACAATTTCTTATTTTATTTTCAGTGGATTAGGGATACGAAATACAATTGTGTACTTATTTTTATTTTAAACAACTTTTTTATTTCATTAGGCTCGTGCTCCTCAAGCTCTCCTTCAAATCGAAGAAAAGTACTTGTCAGAATTTTTAAATAATTATCATTAGTGATCAAGTTAAATGTGACTATAGGATAGCCGTACACAAGATATTTTTCGGAAACTTTTTTAATTGCGTGAATTTTGTACGCTTTGTCATTATAGCAGTAAAAGTTATTGGGATGCTTCAACGAAAAATAATGTTTAGCTGTTTGAAGAAACAAGTATGAGCCATCCTGGAACTCACCAACATTGTACTCGTTTGTTTGATATTTTGAATTAATTTTTTTACCATTTAAACTAGCCTCTACTACTCTCTTATAAATTTGATTACAAAAGAATTTTTTTTGTTTTAATTTTTGTTTAATTTCCTGCAAAAAGTTTTCGAATTTGAATGCGTCAAACTTATTTAGAGAACATATATTCTTAACATATGTAGCTAAATGCGTCAAGCGAGTCCGTTGCGAGTTCGCATTATTTAAAAAAAAGAGTCTGAATCGTCTGCTTCGTATATGAAGTCCGAAATGGATTCGTATCTGAAGTCCGAAACGGATTCGTATCTGAAGTCCGAAACGGATTCGTATCTGAAGTCCTAAACGGATTCGTAACTGAAGTCCGAAACGGATTCGTATCTGAAGTCCGAAAAGGATTCGTAACTGAAGTCCGTAACGGAGAGAGGAATTTCATACGAAAAAGGATCCGTTCCGGATGCGAAACGCAATCCGTTTCGGACAAAATGTACGAAGAAGTGAGTTCGTTACGGATTCGTAACAGATCCGTTTGGCACACTGGGGACTCTCATAAGCTCGAAAGAGGTTTATGTGTTCTCTTATCAGGACTTTATCTATTTCCGGAACTCTAGGATGATTTTGATGTTTCCCTCGATTATCTTCAGAACATATTTTGCTATCGCTAAATCGTTTCTTTTCTACAATTACTCTAGCTTTTTTCAATGTTATATCAAATGTGTTTAAAAACATGGTTTGACAGACTTGAATTTTCTCACCGTTGGTTGTTGTGAGAAAATACTTTCTACTAAAGTTTCGTCTACTATTGTTCTGGTCACTCTGCCTCAATCGTTGGGCATGTTTTTCATGTTCCTGTATGGAATTTGCCACAAACTGATTTTGTCCAGAGCTCGACAACTTATAAAAACTTGTAAAAACAAGTTGGCGCTCCTCAGGGGTTATTTTTTCATAACACTTTTGTTTGCATGTGCACGCAGCTTTCACTTGTTTGGCTGGTATTATTTTATTTCCAGACACTGCCGTATATGCCTTACCTTGAGTTTTCAATGACTTTCTTATATTTCGGGTCCAATTAGAAGAATTTCGCTTTCGTTTTCTTGTAGCATCATCCTTATTTTGTTTCTTTCTTCCTCTGCGTGAGTTGTTTGGTTGGTTTTCGTCAGTGTCCGAATGATTTTCTATCGGTACATATTCATCACCACTTTCTTCAAACGGTTCAAAATCACTTGAATTTGTACATTGCGTGGCTTCAACATCCATGACTGATGCTGATTTCGGAAAATAACGATAAAAGGTTGTATAGTTATTAATATTAAAGTTTCACTTCATGCTTTAATTTATCACCTACCATCTTCATCAGTTTTACACATTTGTAAAATCCTCATTGCATGTGCACGCAGCTTTCACTTGTTTGGCTGGTATTATTTTATTTCCAGACACTGCCGTATATGCCTTACCTTGAGTTTTCAATGACTTTCTTATATTTCGGGTCCTTGAATTATGCATTATCTGATTAATTTCACAATCAGTTAAAAAAACTTACAGTACAGGAGAAAGACAGAAGGCAGAAGAACGATAACAGAATAATAACAAAACATAATGGTCGTTGCCATATTTTTTTTTTAAAAATACAATATTTGTACTAAAAAATAACAAAGATTATGGCCCAAAATACACTGTAGTGCTCAGTCTGCGTGAGCAGTCAGTTATTCAAAAATACACTGTACTGGTCAGTCTGCGTGAAACCAGTTTTGTTTTGTGTACATGAACTGTGAGTGATTGTATTGGTGTAGGCATCCCCTAAATAAAATATGATTACTTCGCTTTTGTGTGCGTGTCAGTCCATCGTCACTACAGCTTTTTCTGTGAGTGAAATTTCGCGCACCTCACGTCGCCTGCCTCACCTCCCTTGCCTAAGAAACCCGGTTTCACGCAGACTGAGCACTACAATGTATTTTGGGCCTATGACAGTAAACTAGAGGCCTACTAAAAGCTGAAGCAAAAAGAGCAAATATTGATTGAGCGAATATTAAATTTTTTTTATTTAATAATATTTTAAAAAAATTTATGAATAAAAATTTATAATCTTAGTGATTGCTAAAAGGGCCAAAGTAGACATTGGCCTTGTGTTTATTAAAAAAATATATAACAGTGATTGCTAAAAGGGCCAAAGTAGACATTTAGTTTTATAGATGAGTTCATAATGACATTGGCCAGCTTTACGCTTATTTAACCCCTTCTGGGTAAAATTTAAGATTGACTGTTTTATAATATAATAATATATATATATATATATATATATGTATTTCCGATACGGTAACACTTTTACTAAAAACAAATAGATTTACCAATATTATATATCTGTGGCTTGGTGCTAAATGGGCCAATGTCAATATTTTGCTGTTTTGAGTTAATCATTGCATTAGATTTCTTTTTTTGCTCTCTTTCATAATTATAAAACAGTCAATCTTAAATTTTACCCAGAAGGGGTTAAATAAGCGTAAAGCTGGCCAATGTCATTATGAACTCATCTATAAAACTAAATGTCTACTTTGGCCCTTTTAGCAATCACTGTTATATATTTTTTTAATAAACACAGGGCCAATGTCTACTTTGGCCCTCTTAGCAATCACTAAGATTATAAATTTTTATTCATAAATTTTTTTTTAAAATATTATTAAATAAAAAAAATTTAATATATATATATTAGGGCGGGTCAAATTCTGGCTCAGCGAAATTCGTAAAATACATGTAATTTCAAGACTTTTTCTCCACTACAGCATATACAAATTCTGAAAAAAAGCTGTGCGGACTTTCGTAAATAGATTCATACACATACATTCATACATTCATATTTTATAATTGAGAACAAAATCTATTTACGAAAGTCCGCACAGCTTTTTTTCAGAATTTGTATATGCTGTAGTGGAGAAAAAGTCTTGAAATTACATGTATTTTACGAATTTCGCTGAGCCAGACCTCCAAAAAATTCGTCCATACAAATTGACCCGCCCTAATATATATATATATATATATATATATATATAGTTTTAAAAAATAGAATGCTTAGGATAAGCAGACTTTAGTTATTCAATTACTACTGAAAATATTAATTATTTCGCAGGTTTAATACGTAATTGTTATTATATAAATATACATAAATATTCTTAATATTTAATAATTAATATTTTCAGTAGTAATTGAATAACTAAAGTCTGCTTATCCTAAGCATTCTTTTTTTTAAAACTGTTTAGCTTTAATTTCTTATATGAATTATATATAATTTATAAGCTATAGATATTTCTTAATTTTAGAATATTCTATTTTTAATACACAACCCAATATAGATATGGTGAACATGTATATTGTGTTAGTGTTATGATATAAATAGATATAAATAAGCTTTAATTTTTTATATTAATTGAATAATGAAATAATTTAAATAAATTACTTAAATTATATGTATTTTTGATATGGTAATACTTTTGCTTAAAAGAAATAGTTTCAGTAATATATAAAAAATTTAATAAATTTTTATAAGCTCTTAACAAAAATAATTCTAATATCATATGCCGACTGTAGCTACACGATTAGAATTCACAATGTCTACAAAAAATTTCCGGCTAACTGCACCAACAACAATTACCAAGGAAATCTACAAACAAGGACGACCAGAGAAGAACAAGATCATAGCGGAACTTTTAAAACTTTTTGATTTCATCCTATATGTAGGACGGGCTGCAGTATGAGCTTTCGCACATCCTACATGCCCTTCCGACCTGCAAATCCATCCTACATGTAGGATAGTCCGAAACCCCCTATTAGCATGAAAATTCTTATATAGCAGTAAGGCGGTCCGTGGCAGGACAACGTCTTCCAGGGAATACTAATATTTTATATATTGGTTGTCGCTTCGGTCGGCAGTCCTCTCACTGCTATACTTTTTTTTTAAATATTTCAGAAATTTGAAAGATTTCTACACCATCTTTAAAATATATTAGATTTTATTATGTGTAAAGGCGTGTATCAAACAGTGTAGTGTGCGTAACATGTTTACAAAATTAGTACCAAAAATCGTAATAAATAGCGTTATATTGGTTACATTCAGTTTATGTTCATTCCAGATTACCTTATGCCTTTGACCCCCCTAGAACATATCCTGCAGACGCTCCTGAAGCTAACCTTACCTAGTTAGAGAACTTTAACGCATCAGAAATTTATAGTGGCTAGCAAAACATTGGCATTTATTGAGTTAGTTCCTTAAGAAATGACTTCGTATTGGCGCGTTAGATCGTTATATCGAGTGTTAAACAAAATAGTCAATCGTGACGTTATTGAAGATGAAACTTAATATTGCATAGAGAAAATGTTTTTGGATCTTATTGCTTAAAAATCAATTTCACATATAGCCCGAAATATGATAATTACATAGGGAATGAAACCAAGCCTTTACAAAATACTCAACTGATACGTTTTGCATATGCGCATCTTATACTGAACGCGTGTATATACTTGTACATTAGATCGGATCGAAAATTAGATTCCGTCGTTTAGGGTCACAAAAATTAGAGATACTCATAAAGACAATTTCTTCATACTTTTTATCACATATTTTTTACTTATACCAACATTTTGGCACACAAATTTTTTAAAATTATGTATTATTATAACTCCTTTTAACCTCTGAAAACGGAATTTTTTTGCTTTTTTTAGAAACACATTTTGTTAAAGCAGCTGTCAAAGACACATTTTTTATTAGATTAATGTAAAAATGAACTTATTGGATAGATATTAAATTCTTCTTTCAGTAATATAACAGATGTCTTCATTCATCCCTTTGGCTATTATATTTATTTCAAGTTCCAAGGTAATCGATCTTAAGGAGTATGCCCCAGTTCCACTTCGGAACTGACGCATTCAAGACTAGTTTTTTTGGGAAATTTGGTTATCTTTTAATGACTGTTGGCTTCAACACAATATTAATAATAAGCTTAATTCCTTTTTAATACCCATTAAATTTCTGTTTGACAAACATGTTCCTGTACGTAATTGTAGAATAAAAAATGTGTCGTGTCCCTGGTTTTCCCAACATGTCTTGTCTCTTATTAAGAAAAGAAACAAGTTACGGAAAACTTGGCGGCTAAACCCTTCAGAACAGAACTGGGAAGCCTATAGAATGGCGAGGAATGAAACAGTCCTTGTTACTCGACAAGCTAAAACGCGTTTTTACTCGAACAAACTTAAGCTCTCTCTCCCAAGTAAAGTGCTTTGGAACAATATCAAAAGCCTTGGGATATGCAACAAAAAT
This sequence comes from Dichetophora obliterata, assembly GCA_963920525.1. Taxonomy (NCBI): domain Eukaryota; kingdom Metazoa; phylum Arthropoda; class Insecta; order Diptera; family Sciomyzidae; genus Dichetophora; species Dichetophora obliterata. The sequence goes on along the minus strand of OY986439.1, from coordinate 108,015,446 downwards.
AAAGTTGATAGTCAATTAGACCCAGAGGTTTTAAACTCTTTTTTTACTAATAATGCTGCTTCAGCTTCTGCAAATAGTAATTCTTTGCCCTTGTCAAGTCCTTTACTGTGCCAATCCTTTCATTTCTCACCGGTGGTTGAGTTTGATGTAGGTAAATGTGTGTCGCAAATCAAGTCAAATGCAATGGCTGCTGATGGTATTCCCATAAAATTTATAAAAATCTTATTGCCCCACATTATTAGCCCTCTAACTCACATCATTAACTCATGTTTCATGTCGTCATCGTTCCCTGACTTATGGAAAGTCGCCATTGTTCTTCCTATAGTAAAAAAGCAGAATCCATCTTGTGCAAATGATTTTAGGCCTATAAGCATCCTTTCACCGCTAGCAAAAATTTGTTGTTCGTCTGCGGTTGTTAAGATAATTGATGATATACGGCCACAATATGATGATGGGTCTATGACGCTTTTGTGCTTGTTAGATTTTTTGAAAGCGTTTGATAAGATAAATCATCAAATTTTGTGTCATAAGCTTAAGTCATTGTTTGGTTTCTGTGAGAGTGCCGTTAATTTAATGTCCAGATACTTGTGCAATAGGTGTCAAAAAATTCAAATTGGCCAATTATCGTCGGGGTACAAACCAGTTTTATGTGGTGTTCCTCAGGGTTCTATACTTGGCCCACTTCTGTTTTCCATGTTTTTAAATGATATTTTTTCCGTTTGTAATCGTGCTGCTATTCATGCATACGCTGATGATGTTCAGTTATATCTTTCTCGTAGAACTGGCCTTATCGATGACCTTGGTTGCAGGTTGAATGAAGACCTTAATAATGTAAATGAATGGGCTACAAAAAACGATCTTATACTTAATTCTTCCAAATCATGTGTTCTTCCTGTCTGTAAGGTTAAGTCTTGTTTAAATGTTGTTCCTGATTTGTTTATCGGAGCCAATAAGCTCATTGTTGTGTCTAAAGTTGTGAATCTTGGCTTCCATTTAAATTCTTCCCTGTCATGTGTTGACCACGTAAATAGTGTAGTAAGTAAAGTGTATTATGTTTTGCGTAACTTAAGATTGTCAGCCAGTGTAACTCCAATTGAGATTAGGCGTAAGTTGGTAATTCAACTTATCTTGCCTGTTATAACTTTTTCTGAAATAGTGTATAGTAAACTGGATTCTTCGTCCCAACTAAAACTTCAGATTGCGTTTAATTATGCTACGCGGTATGTTTATGGTCTTCTAAAATATGATCGTCTTTCCAGTTTCCGAAATGCAATACTTGGTTGTAGCATAGTTGATTATCTTAAGGCGAGAAACAGCATATACCTACATAGGTTAATCTATGATAAAACACCTGGGTATTTGTATGATAAACTCCAGTTTGGTATGTCTAGAAGAAGCCATGTCATGATAGTTCCGAGGCATTATTCCCTAAACACGTCCCACCTGTTCTTCATCAACGCCATTAGGTTGTGGAATGCTCTACCACGTAGGCTTAGGGAGACCAGTAAGAGAGTAGCTTTTAGGCAATCAGTCTTTTCCTTCTTTTCTGCTCATTAGATTACTTCTTCTTTACTCCTTTTCTTTTACTTTTGTATTCCTTTTTCCACTCTTACTTTTCTTTACTCTCTAGCAAAATCTTTTAATTTAATTATGGCATAAATTACTTTAAGTTACTTGTTGTTTCAAAAATTGTGTATATAATTATTTTTAATTAATTTTTTGAGTTGTTATTATTTCCTTTTATTATTAACTTATATTGTACTATAAAAGAGCTTGCTCTTAGTGTACTCATGCTTGTTTCTTTTAAATAAATAAATAAATAAATCCCTTGATTCAGTGTGTGGCACTCATATACGAGGGTGATTTGATTAGCCATTGTCTTTTTGAGCAAAAGGTCTTCTCTTCGGCAAAAAAGCGTTTTTTTTTGAGCTTTTTAGATCAAGTAAGTTTAAAGAAGGCAACAACTCTGTATAGAGTCAATCACACTGAAGACGCTACATTTCCTCTTTAGTAGTCTTGGGTGATTCAGCTCTGACCAACCCACTGTTAAAGTCTTATATGATTTGACGCTTGTTCGAAAAAATTCGTAAGAATTTTAATGTTCTCACTGGCCATTTCATCATATAACATTATAGCAGTAGTTATTTTTAGATCAAGCCTTTATCTCTACCAAGGTTGCCGTTTGATCTAGTCGACTCTATGCAGAGTTGTTGTTGTTGTTATTGCCTTCTTCAAACTTACTTGTTCTAAAAAGCTCACAATTAAAGTCATGCAAAAAAGCGTTTTTTATTTCTCAACATAGTCTCGTTTTAGATCGATACTTTTAGTTCAGCGTTATTCCAATTTTCCACATGAAAGGTTTTATCAAGGTCCTGAAAATAGGCGTTTGCTTCAGTGATGACTCTTTTAATTTAACCCAAATCTCTTTCAGCAGAGCCATTTTTTAAGATTTGGAAATGGGAAATAGTCGCAGGATGCTTAATCTGAAAAATACGGTGGATAGGGTAGCAGTTCATAGTCCAATTTATGGATTTTTGTTCAGGCGTATGCAGACGTGTACGCCGCACAGTGCATCGTCCCATCCAAGTTAGATGGAAAAAACTATTTTATGTTTTTAAACGATAGGGGATGAAAAAAAAAAGTAAAAATTTACTGCAAATGTAGGTCTTTTTTGACATGCTGCGAGTCATAGGCTAATTTTGTGTTTTCCAGAGGTTTTTTCACTGAAAATTCTCTTGTGAAAACGAAGCTTTCCGCAAAGGCGTTTCATGACTTCATGGCCTTGCAACTCTAGTAGATATTTGCGTTACAAATAGAAATATTTGACAATTTTTTTTATAGATAAACATTCTGAATAACTTTTCACGGGGAATCCAAAAAGGAAATTGTCATTTTTAAGATAAAGTTCAAGGGCATTTCGGAAATTTTTAATGCAAATTTGTTCATTAGCTGTCAATATTCATGAGTGTAATAAAAACAAATGTGATATCTTTTTCTGCTATCTTAAAAATAAAAGCTTCCTTTTCCGATTCCCCGCGAAAAATCAATCAGAATTGGACTTTATCTTTTTACAGTAAATGTTTTAAATTGAGTAATTTTTTTTTAAAAAATGTGCAATGTTACCTGAAAACTCTCACATAAAAAAGCGGCTCAATGTGCGGGTTGTGGTGGTCGAAAAGCACTTTTTTATACACCAAATGCGGTCGTTTCTGCTTCTAATCAATATCCAATTTGTCCAATAGCTGTGAATAATACTCGTCAGTGATCATTTTACTCTTTTGAAGTTAAAATCGATGTAAATTATCCTAAAATCTGTAGCCATGATCTTGTTGGCCGACAAGCTCTTCTTGGGCTTCTTTTGTGCACGTTAACCAGAAGAAGTTCACTGATTTGACTTGTTCTCTGTCTCTAGTGTATTATTATGTATGCATATTTCGTCTGCGGTTGCGAAACGGTGCAAAAACTCCTTCGAATTGTGGTTGAACATCGCCAAAAACTCCTTTGAGTGGTCACACGGCGGCACTTATGGTCGAGTGGATCGCGCGGATAGATACCCACTCAGTTGAGATGCCTACAGCCTCAGCCACCTCACGCGTTTGCATTCTCCAATCGTCCAATAACTATCATATCATGTATTTTATCGACGATTTCTGGCGTGACGACCTCTTTTGGGCGGCCTGAACGTCCAGCGTCACTTGTGTCAGTACGACTACAATTGAATTCAAGAAATCACTTCTGAACCACTAAAATTGATTATGCAGAGTCCCCTTAGCATTTATGAAGCCATTGTCCCCTTTCACATTGTTCAAGAATTAAATTCAATTGCTTGCTTTCTTAAAAACAAAAGCGATTGCATCAACACCTTAAAGTTGTTCGTAAAATATTAATTATAATTCATAAGCGATGGAAATATGCTAATTATAAATAAATATCGAAAATAATTCAACAAAATAACTTGTTTTCAAGTTTTAGTACATCAAACACACAAAAAAAAATGAAGCAATCTGCAAAAAATGAGAAAAGCACAAAAGGAACACGAAAAGTTGACGGTACAGAGACACCGGTACCGTCAACTTTTTCTCCCTTTCGTCGCTTCCGATTTGCGGCGAATTGCCTACAAACTATGAAAATTGAATTCAATTCTTGAACAATCTGAAAGGGGTCTTTCCTTGGTTTTGATAATGGTTATTTTTACGCAAAAAAAATGCTTGAGTACACGAAATTCACTTTTTTTCCATGCTAAAGCTGAACACAAGCTAAATGACGGAGCTTGCACAAAATTTGGCTGTAGTCTTTAACAGAAGTCTATTAACATGGTAGTTGACACGAACAGTGTTGCATTTAAAGTTACTACGCGGAAAATTAAAAAAATCACTGACTTTTTAACTTTTTTGACTTCTGACTTCTTGACATGCTGACGCATGAGTGAAATTGTACTGTATTGGTTTTTCCAAATTGCCAGTCATTCAATAGTTAGTATTGAATATTGAGTATCAATTCTCTGTATTTTACGATTCATTATATTTTGCTAAATGATCTTTCAACCCGTAGATCTTACAAACTAGTTAACATCATAATCGAACAACCAAACAATATTTCAAATACCCTGAAATATGGCTGACAATAAATATTGTAAGCATTCACTTATTAACCTCCACAAGTGCACGCAACAAAGTGTTGACCTCATTAGGCGCCATACCCATAAAAACCATACCTTTTCGATCAGCCATAATTGATTGACTGCAATCCATCAAAGTAGCACTTTTGCGACTTAAGCTGCATGCTGTAATCTGTCAAAAATTTTTAACAAATACAGGTAGTCGTAATCTTCGTCAACATAGTTGCAACTCTTGGGCTCTGTATGGCTCAATGATCAATGGTGAGTGATGAATTTGTGGCAACAGCCACAACAACAACGACAAAAACAGCAGCCGCAACGATGTCTTAAAGCCTCATTTATCAATGGTCCTAAATGGCCACACAAAATATAACTAAGTATATTTGGTCTGATGCACACGATCACTTTCGACTACGTGGTGTTGAACAGTTTTGTGGTCACGCCTTTTCGTGGCAACCAATTGCTGAGCTTGCAAAGACATCAGTATTGACAATGCTGCCAAGACCAGAAGGAAGTAACCCGGAAGAGCTGTTATGTATTTTTTTTCTTCTTCTTATTATTATTATTATGTTGTTGTGTTAATGAAACGATCATCACACGATCGTAGAGAAACCTTTTGTTGCGGTACTAAATAAGTGGTTGGTTTCGGTTATTTATGTTGCCAAGGACCCTTTAACTGTGCTTGTTTGCTGTTATGACTGACCCCTGTGGTGAACTTTAACAAAGTTTATTGTTGATTTTGTGTTGTGGTGTGGTGGCGCACCACAAAATATTAAGCGCTGCGGGCTGATTTCACTTGTCTGCCAGCCATGATTCTTATTTCTATTTTAATGATTTCTTATCAATTAATAACAGTTATAAATATTTTGAACTGGCTATAAAATAATAAAAGATCTCTTGTGTGGGCATTTAATGGCTCGTTAAACAAAACATTCACTGATCAGTTTAATGAAAATTAAAACACGCATTAAATTTTTATGATCGTAGGTGAAAATGACGATCGTTAAGTTTATGCTCTTTGAAATTAGTTAACGCTCGTACGAGTATCATAATGTGTAGCAATTTGTTAAGGTTTTTGTTTATTTTTTTTTTTAATATATTCCAATATTTATAGAAATCAGAAATCAAATGCAAAGCAGCTTTAAATCTTGTGCGTTTTGTATATGTACATATTTCGACTAGTTTTATGACGTTAATAAAGTACGCTATGGTAGGTCTTTTTATAGCCTCAAAAAATGTTGAGTTGATCTCTTATATTAGTTGGTGTCGGTTGTGTTTTATAGTGTTATGTAAAAGCCTTTGTTTTGTTATATTTCGTGAGTGTATTAAAACAGTTTCATCAGCTTTTTTTAATTAAATATTATATTATACTTACTAATATCATTAATATACAACTATTTTATTAAATAATAATTGTGCATTTAAGTTGTGTAAGTTTAATTCTTGCATATTAACTTTGTTTAACTTGTTTAGTTAATGCAGTGTTGTTGTTTTTGCATGCTTACTGTGTTTTAGTTTCTTCTTTGTGCAGTGATTTGTTTATCTTCAGCTCAGTGAGTGTTGTTTTTGTTTTTTAGTTTCTACTAAACTGTGCACAAACTACCTGAAGATAATAACCCTAAAAGCACATTTTGCATCTGCTCATTTTTTAAAAATTAAACATGGATTATTTTTCTGCAGAAAATATCGTTGCTTGTTCTTTAGACGAACTTTGCAAAAGCCAAAACATTCTGAACCCCATGTTCAGCTGTTCTGGTCCATGTGAGCAAATGTTTCATGCATCTTGTGCCGGTATTTCCAAGTCATGCCTTGACGACTTAAAATCTCTGCGATCAGGTCTTCGCTGGTACTGTGCTTCGTGTAGGGCACTTTCCCCAGATGAACTTTATTCAAAAATTAAGCTTTTTGGGGAAAGTCTTAACTCGTTAAACAACAATTTTCGAGAAATTGTAACATTTTTTAGTGAAGTTAGGGCCGCACCCAGTACTAGCGTCTATGATGAAAATTCCATTTCGGAAAATATCCCGCTTGCTTTGTCACAGACTGTTTCTTCCGGGACACAAACAATCCTTTCATCAGAAGACCATATTATCTCAAATAGAAAGAGAAAAAATAAAAAAACCAATAAGAAGCGAAAATCATCTGGATCTACTTCTCAGGCCAAGCAGCCCTCAGCACCGCTTTTGAACAGGAACACTCCAGTTACTTCCTCGTCACCTTCTAACCGTCCTTCTTTGACTAATAGTTCAGTTTTGACTCCTATTGAGCCTAGAAATCTATCAAGCTTAAGGGCAGTGTCGAGGAAAAAAAATTTATTTATTTCACGTCTTCAGCCCGACACAACTGTTGAAAATGTATTGACTTTTATCAAACATAATAAATTGTTGAGTCAAAATGCATTTTGCTCATGCAAAAAAATAGGTAATAAACCTTCCCATGCTTCCTTTATTCTCACAGTTCCTGCTGAAGAGTTTGCAACTGTTCTAAACTCTAATTTGTGGACTGATAATATACTCGTTACAGAGTTTCAGCCTAAGAATAAGCCTAGAGGGACGACTCAAGCCGCTCGTCAATCCCAAAAAAACTGAATAGGTTATCCCTTTACTATCAAAATGTAAGGGGACTACGCTCTAAGACGCGAGACATATTTTTAATGTCTCAGAATTTCTCTGAGGATATTATCGCACTGACTGAAACTTGGTTAAACGGAAGCATTACTGACTTAGAATTGTTTGATAACAGTTTTGAAGTTTATAGAAGAGATAGACATGCTGACAATACTTCTGCTGTCGGTGGAGGTGTCTTATTAGCTGTAAGGAACTCCTTAGTTAGTTCCATTATTGTTATTCCCTGCTCTGCTAACATCGAACTTATATGCGTCAAGGTTGTACATTGCAATTCTAATGTATATCTTATTAATGCATACGTTCCTCCTAAGAGCAGTGTAGAAGTTTATGCAAGCCTTGCGGATTGCATAGAATATGTCATAAGCATAATTGACGTTAATGACGACATTTTATTGTTAGGTGATTTTAATCTGCCTGACTTGAAATGGGAATCTTCTGACGATGATACATATTTTTGTGCATCTAATTCGAAGACTCGCCAAGAGCATATATTTGTTGATAATATATGTTCTGACTTACAACAAGTGAGTTGTATTTATAATAGTCGTGAAAGACTTCTTGACCTGGTCTTAACTACAGATAGTAACAATGTGATTGTTGAGAGGGCCCCTCATGTTTTGACTGCTGTTGATGAATACCATCCACCATTGAGAATATGGTACAAATCAGACAGGGAAAATATAGTTAAGTCTAACTCAATAGATAAAGTTTATGAATTCAATTTTAAAAAAGCTGACTTTTTGAAGTTGAATCATTTACTTCAAAGTAAGCTTCATGTTATTTTAGAATATGTTAATAATAACACTCTTGATGATTCAATTAATTTTTTTTATATGGAAATCTTTGCTATGTTTTCTCTGTCCGTGCCATATAGCCTCAAATTTACGAAAAATTGTTCTTACCCCTGGTACACAAAGGAGTTAAAGATTCTTCGCAACAGCAGGAATAGGGCATGGAAAAAATATGTCTGTAGCTTGGACTTGAATGACCTAGAAATCTACAAGCGTTTGTTTCTGGACTTTGAAAATTGCTCAGCTACCTTATATCAAAATTATTTAGACAGTACTAAGCTGAGAATATTGTCTGATCCGAAGAAATTCTGGGGTTTCATAAACACCAAAAAAAAATCTGATGGATTCCCTTCATCATTTAAAACCTCTGACGGATTTACTGACGATCCTGTCGTAATTTGTGGTCTATTTGCCAATCTCTTTAAAGAGTCATTTTGTTCAGACTCTTTTAATCCTGATGAAGAGTACTTTGAATATATGAACTCTACACCCAGGGTTTCGTTGGATTCTATATCCTTTACTTCAGAGGATATTTTAAAGTATATTGGATTGATCGATGAGGATTTTAATGCTGGACCTGACGGAATTCCTGCCGCAGTGTTAACACGATGTGGTTCCGTTCTAAGTCAACCACTGTCCATGTTATTCAATAAATCAATTAGCGAAAGTATTTTTCCACTTTTTTGGAAAAAATCTTTTATAGGTCCTATCTATAAAAAAGGTTGTAAGAACGATATAAACAACTACAGGCCTATCGCGAAACTCTCGTCGATTCCAAAACTTTTTGAGCGCCTCGTGTATGATCGTGTGAAAATTCACTGTGGGAAGGTCATGACAACTCGTCAGCATGGATTTGTTACTGGCAGATCCACTGTGTCTAATCTCCTCGATTTTACAACGTTTTGCTTAAATTCATTTTATTCAGGTAACCAGGTCGACTGTATTTACACTGATTTTAGTAAAGCATTTGATAAACTGCCCCACAACTTAATTCTATTTAAACTTAAGTTAATGGGTTTTCCACAATTTTTTGTAAGCTGGATTCAATCGTATCTGACAGAGCGATCTTATCAAATACGATTTCGAGGCGTATTGTCAGCTGAATTTATTGCTGAATCAGGTGTTCCTCAAGGTAGCCACCTTGGTCCACTTCTGTTTATTTTAGCCATTAATGATGTAACCCACATCATCAAACACTCTCATCTACTTATCTATGCAGATGACATGAAAATATACAGAACAATAGATGCTAAAGACAATTCAGATCTGCTCCAGTCTGATTTGAAATCCTTTGAAATTTGGTGTTCTAAAAACAATATGTTTCTAAATCCAGATAAATGCCAAACTATGACCTTCTCGCGAAAAAGGAATAATTTAATTTTTGAGTACAAGATAAAAGATACTGCATTAAGTCGTGTAGATGCTGTCAAAGATCTGGGTGTATGCATGGATTCTAAGCTATCGTTTAACGTTCATATTGATTATATTTGTAAAAAAGCATCTTCTATGCTCGGGTTTATGAAACGCTGGGCAAAAGAATTTAATAGTATGATCACAACTACAACACTGTATTATGCAATTGTGCGACCTCACTTAGAGTATGCAAGTCAAGTTTGGTCCCCAAGTTACAATGTACATGTTGAACGTATAGAGAGAATCCAAAAACGTTTTGTTCGGTTTGCTCTAAGGGGCTTAAGTGCAACTGACACTTTAAACCTTCCTCCTTATGAGGATCGTTTAAAACTATTAAAAATGCAATCTTTGAACGAGAGAAGGAAGTCTGCAGATATCGTCTATTTACACCAACTCATAACTGGTGTATTCGATTCACCAGAACTCCTAACTCTTATAAATTTTAACACTAACCGTAGAAGCAGTAGAAATGCTAACAATTTAATTTACTTACCTTTTAGTAGAACAAATTATATGGCTACTGCTCCTTTACATGAGTACCTTTGTTAACAACTGTAGCTTTTTTGATGTTAACTTATCGAAAGGTCAACTCAAAAGTAGATTGAAAACTAATGTATGATTAGATCTATGTAAACGCATGGTTAGTTGTTATGTCTTGTGTTGTCCTTGAGCCCAACCCATATTATGGTGGGTAAATTTTTCTCACTTTGGATTGTTTTGGACCACTCTTATCAGTATCATTAAGGCTATTCACGGTTTGAGCGTACTTTTAACAAATCATATTTATAGAATTTGTTATTGTTCAAACTGTGAGCACCTCGCCATGTGACTGTCGTATAAAAAGATTGTTCAACCTTGTGATGTATGTGATTATGCGGCTGTAGACAGAGCATAAAAATACGAGGTACAAAGAGCACGTCCAAGGGCTGCTTTTATTTACGCGTGCCTGCGTATTTGCATTTGTATGCAAAACAACAACGAAGCAAAATACGTTTTCGTAAATTGGCGAACAAATAGCAGATCCAACAAATGGCAGACCAGCGTATTCGAACTGTGAATGGCCTTATTGAGATGTTTTAATGATATTTGGGCTGGTTCTTAAGATGATCTAATGCGGAGAAAGTGCGAAAAAGCTGTAGTAGCTGAACTCTATTGTTATTGCATGTATCTCTTAAAAAATAATGTTTAAGTGTAAACAATAAACGCCCTCAAAAGAGGTGTGGCATAACTTATGCTGTTTGCAAGAAATTCGTGTTGGTAGCGAGATTCACAGCACTATAAATTGTGAGAATAGATGCCTGTTCATGGATTCAGCGCCTCAAATGTTTTGATATCTTGAATCGGTACGCCACTTCAATCACGTTTTGTCTCTCTTTTTATTGAAACATTGTGCTGTGTGAAGCAGCAGCAGCAGCAACTCTTCTCAACATTGATGTCTTTTTGTGCTGATCTTCCCAACATCAACATCCTGTCTGTACATTTCGTCTGTCCAATAAAAAAACACATTCATTGCTCGCATTTCTGCGCAACAATTTTAATCGCATTGAAATTTCACTGTTTCACTATTTTAGGCAACACATTTTTATTTTTAATTCGATTTTGTCGCTTCCACACGCTTTTTATAAAGCGATCGTTTGCTTCAAGCCAGACAATTTGACGTCTTCGCCAATTGCGCGAATTCTTCAGCATTAACTAGCAGCAAAAACAACAGCAGCAAATGTCACATTTACGACATTTGTTGAAATTTTGCTTTCTGTTCTTTTCTCGCTTACTGCTTTGTACTATGGTATGGGACAAGCGCGTCGGTAGCTAATTTCATCTGGGGGGCAGTACAAATGGAGGTGCAAAAAAAAAATCACCAATATTTCTTAAAAGAAACATGAATATGAATAAACAAATTTTTTATTTTATTTTCAAAATAAAAAAAATATAAAACTAAATAAAATAATATTAAAATTTCATTATTTTTAAAAGTTTTTCCAATTTCGATATTAGAGACAATTTTCTAAAGGATCTTTAATATGGTAATAGAAAATATAAGAAATAATTGTTGCTTTTGTAAAGCAAGATTAGGTATATCTTAACATGATTTAAATGCAATCAGGTACAAAAAGTTATATCAATTTAAATTCTTCCAAAATGTTTCTTTCTGTCCTTGCGGGAAACAAACTCTTTCACCACCTCCATCGAATTCAATTCTTCGGTTTTATCTTTGTGAATGTGTATAAGTGCCGCATGAGTGAGTCGTTTCTGTGTCATAGTTGCTCGAAGATACGTTTTAAGTCGTCTTAGTGCACTAAAAGAACGCTCAGATGAAGCTGCTGATGCAGGCACAGTCAAAACCAAAGCAACAAGTTTTTCAACTTCATTTAATAGTTTTTTCAGTGTATCCGAATTTTTTTCAAATTGGTATTGCAGTAGAGACTCTACATTTTGTTCTATCTTTTTGCAAACACAGAGAAATAAAATGGTTATCCGAAAGCATGCTTCTGAAGAAGAGAGAAAGATGAGCAAAATATAGAATACAAAAATATTATCGTTGTAAAAAAAACTGATATTTTGAATAACTTTTGATGTTTTCTTTTTAAATTGTTTATCGAGCTAAAAAAGTGGGGGGCATCTGCCTCGTTGCTCCCCGCTTGCTACGCAATGGTATGGGACGTATTTTTTTCTCGGATATGGCTAGAGATGCCAGACGTACTGTTTTTCGCAGTACACGTACTGTTTTTTTTCAAATGTACTGTTTTCTGCATAGCACCTAAAACAGTACCAAAAAGTACTGTTTTTTACTCTTTGTACTGTTTTTTGTACTGCTTTCTTTTTGTTATTAAAAAAAAAACAAAATAAAATATTTTTCAGTGTTTGATCACAAAAATTTGTTCAGTGTATAAAAAAAATTATGATTTGAAACACCCTGTTACAAAAGACGTCAAATGTTTACAACATTGTTATGTTATTATCATAATCCAAACAAAAGAAACAGCACAATCAACTGAATAATAAATATATGTATATATTGCGAGAAGATTTAATTTAGCGGACATTTTACACCACGGTTAGATATATTTCGAATTTTTGTTTATCCTAGTTTAAAAAATACATTTTCAGAAATGGAAAGCGAGGAGAATATTTCAGATGATATATTATTAAATAGCTCGAGCACAGATGTTGAAGAAGTAAGCTGTCGATCATCTTCTTAACAAAAAAAGAGAGCACGGCGTAAAACGAATTCCAAGATAGCTGGAAAAGCAACTTTAATTGGATTACTAGAGCTAATGACGAGTTTATGGCAAAATGCATATCTTGCGGCTTTTGTTTTTCTATTGCTAATGGGGGTATTGCCGATGTCAAACGCCATTTGAAGACAGCAAAACACATACGAAATATGGGAAGCAGGTACCAAAAATCTGTAAGTTGCTTTTTAACCCATAATTCCAGTAAAGGTACAGAAGGAGCATAACAGGCTATCTCAGCAGCAGAGGCTGCATTCACGTATCAAACCGTGTCACATAGTCACAGCTACAAATCTGCAGATTGCAGCAGCAAGCTATTTAAGGAGATGTTTGCCGATCCAAATGTGGCGTCCAATTTTAAATGTGGTAGGACAAAGATGTCAAAGATTACAACAAACATCCTGGCTAAGCATGCCATTAAAACAGTGTTAGATGACCTAGCCTTTGACCGCCCATTTTCTATATCGACCGACGCGTCAAATAAAGGAAACATAAAAACGTTTCCTTTAGTTTTACGGTATTTTTGTAAACATTCGGGTGTTAATACAAAACTGTTGAATTTTTATAATTTAAATACCGAAATGTCAATTGATATTGCAGAGTCTATAAAGTCAAAATTAGAAAATAACAATTTAAACTTAGCTTTGAATTTGAATTTGAATTCTCACATATCTTTCCACGATTTTACTGAAGTGATTAAATTGTTCGGTATCAAAAATATTGATATGGATCTACTTTTTGATGAGTTCCTTTCTTTAAAAACTTTTGCTGAAAACCTAAAAAAAGAAACAACCGTAGAAGAAAAATGGAAAGCGTTTTTAAACGGTGGAACGTTTCCCAATTTTGAAAAAATATGAAATTTTATTTTTTCCATTCCTCATTCCAATGCCGCTACGGAAAGAATATTCAGCTGCATGTTTTCATTTTGGAGAAAAGAGAGAATCAGACTCTTAATAGAAAACTTGGAAAGTGAACTTATTATAAAAACTAACTACGATTATACCTGTATCGAATTTTTAAAGTTTTTGAAAACTGAAGATGGAAAAAATGGTATTTTAAAAGATGTACCAAAAAATGATAAATATTTATAAGATAACTTTTAAAGTGTTTTTATTTAGGTAAACTATATATTCCTACCATCTTTCAGTGAAGACTAGTTACTGAGTCTAAATAATTGAGACAGACCGATTCCAAGCCGATATTAAAATTCTTATTTTTTTTTGGGCATAACTGAATTTAATTTTGCTATTTTTTTTTTTTTTATTGAAAATTATTTGTCACGCTTGTAGCAATATTTGTGCTGTAAAAAATAGCTTTTTTTTTCATTATCATGGATTGAATAATGGTAATTAGAATGTCTCAATTTTACATAATCAACGATGTTAACTGGTGTTTTTTATTTATTTATTTATTTTAAAATTTACATTTTTAATTTAAATGTTTCTCAATTCTTTAATCAAAAAAATTACAAACAAATATTATATGTATATTTTTATAATACTTATTATTTTAGGTATTCCTTTTTTGTAATCATTTTCAATTACTTTTTTTTTATTTTAATGTTGAATGTTCAATTACTTTATTGAATGTGCAAATACTATTTTTAACTCGATTAATAATTAACTGGCTAGTTAAATTTTTTTTATTAATTCGTGATTTATTACAATTCTTTATTCAAGGTGAAAATTTAATATACCTATGTAATTTTTTAAATAATACACAATTTTTTTATTCATGAATTTACGAATATTTTTTAACTAAATAAAATTTAAAATTTTATTAATACTTGTTAAAGTATTTCGTAGTTTCAGTTATGATCTCATGTTTTTGTTTTGTTTATGTTATTTTTATGTAATTTCTTATGTTTAAATATGTTTACTGGAATAAAATGTTATGTTTTTATTAAAAGAAAATGTACTGTTTTTTTTTTTAATTGTACTGTTTTTTTTTTTTGTTGATGTACTGTTTTACCAAATTTTAATTCTGGCAACCCTAGATATGGCTGAAATCATTATTTAAGGCTGTGCAAACAGTCAACTAAGTGAAAATAGTCTAAACCTCTGCAATGAACAATTGCCAATAAACTCGGCGAACATTTTTTATGATTGTTCATTATTTAGGCGATTGAACACAATCAAATTTGAGTGATTGTTTATAATGAATGTTTGCCAAAATTTCAGAAAATGAATTAACACAAAACGTTAATTTTTGACGATCAGAGTCGAATTTGTCAATGAACTTCTGATTTGCATGAACTTATTTTTTGTGGCGATTCTCTACTTAACGATAGGTTTTGAGTGGAAAAAGTAAAAATGAGGTCTTCACGCGATTTTGCCTTACGCCGTGGTTGTGACGCCACACAGTGGTTTCAAAGTGGTTTCATCATTTCATGTTGTATGAAAGTCATGTTGTCTGTTGAGTCTTCTCAATTTTTATGGACGAGCAGTGAATGTCAGCAAAATTTTTCCTCAAAAACAACCATGATTTTAAGACGGATTCCGGTAGGAACTGCTCCGACATAATTGCTTGTATTCACTTAAATTTTTTTATATACAATATCATGATATTGTGTAATATAATGATAATTCTATTTTTTTTATTATTGTGTTAATATATATTAATAATAATAATTTTTTTAAGACCATGTTTTTTCCCAGATTATTCCAAAGTTTGGTGGACCAGAACTAAGTTATCGACACTTATCGACGGTTTCTAACTATAAAAATCTTTAACTGTAGGCTTTAAGTAAGCATTTAAAAAAAAATTGGCTAACCTGGTTTTAACGAACAAAAGAGTGAATGCATATTTATACCCATATGCGTACTGCACACATTGCATTAAGAATAAGTAATATTTTTGTTTTCTTCTTTTTTTTCTTATTTTAATTATAAAGGAAATTCCTAAATTTTATATAATACGAAAAAATATGTATTTCTTTAATTAAATAAATAAAAAGAAAATTGTGCACTCGCCAGGTATTGAACCCGCGACCTGGCAATCGAACACGAAACCGGTCGTTTAGCCAACTATGGTATCTCGGCAACTTGTCATTTATAGTTAATTGTTAAGCCGTATTCTGTTTTAGCATATCGTTGACATTTATATGTGGCAATAAAAGTAATCAAAGCAAATAAAGCTTAAATTTAAGCTCAAAACATAAAAATGAATAAACTGCGCGAGAAAAATTGGCAACATAGCGTTTTTTTTGGAGCATATTAGAGACATGTGAAATTTTTTGTGATGTTTAAGGTGAAATTTTATAATTGGTATAATATGCCAGTTACTGTACATAAAGTTTTATTGCATGGTGGTTCAATCATATCATCTGCAGTTCTTCCAATAGGAATGCTTCCCTAGGAAGCACAGGAGACTCGAATGAAAGACTATCGTCAATATCGTCTTAGCCACTCAAGGAAATGCAGTAGAATATCCACAAATGAAGATGTAATGAACCTTCTTATGGCTTCTTCTGACCCATTTATTAATAAGTCTAGAACTAATCCAAAAGATGTATTATTAAATATTCACGATGATTACTTGGATTTATAATTGAATTAAAAGCATTTGTTTTTAAAATAGTTTCTATAATGTTTGACGTGAGGTTTTGAAAAAATGTGGCCATGATTTTTTTTAAGGGCATTTAGCATTTTTAGGAGGAATAATTCATAGCTTTAGTAAAATATAGGTTCAATTAAAAATATTTTAACATTTGCTCTAATAGGGTTAATTGCAACTTATATACAAAATTTAATCGATCTACGATGGTCGTTCCTGAGTTTTAGCTAATTTTGTATGGGAGGTGGGCATGGCAATTTTTTTTTTAATATACACATATATTTTATGTTCTTCATTGAGTTGTTTTGATAAAGCTTCAATAAAAAGAAAAATATCGTTTTCAATTTTTGTGTTATATTGGAGGTTGGCGTGTTTGTAGGCGGATTTGCAAAATTTTTTGTTAGTGCTCTTAGTTATACGACTACTCCATATTAATGCTATGCAAATATTATGTAACAAGTATGGAAGGTGGGCGTGGAAAATTTTTTTAATCTACATATATATTTCAGATCCTTTAGTGAGTTGTTTTGATATAACTTCAATACGAAAAAAATATAACTTTTTAAAATTTTGTGTTATATAAGAGGTAGGCGTGTTTGTGGGAGGATTTCACAAATTTTTTTAATTGCTTTTAATAGAAGTAATTCCAATTTATGTTTGTACCATAATGTACAATGTACAATGTAGTTTATTGCTCTACGACGACTCTTGCTATTTATTTCCAAACTTTGTATGGGATTAAACCACTGTGCGCCATGCTTAAGGGTTAAATTTTAAGGGCCGATGTTGATTTTGAATAAAACACAAATTATTTAGGAAATTATTGTCATTTCTATTTATTATGATAATATTGCTATGGTTCAATTATGTATGGAACAAAATATCGGCCAAATTATCGGCCATTCAATTATGTATGGAACAAAATGTCGGCCACACCTCCATCCGATAGTCCAAATTTTCGATGACGCTGAGGCATAATGGAGGTTCTATGCCGTTAATGTGCCGAATTATCTCATTCTTTAGCTCTTGAATTGAAGTCCAACGGTGTCAAATCACATGATCTTGGCGGCCAATTGGCATCGCCACCACGTGAGATAACACAGCCATTGAAGTCGCGCAAAAGAGCCATTGTTTCCTTAGCTAAATGGCAAGTGGCACCGTTCTGTTGAAACCACATATCTCCAGGTCCATGTCTTCCAATTTGGGCCATAAAAAGTACGTTATCATCTCACGATAGCGAACACCATTCACAGTAACTACCTGATCGGCCTCATTTTGGAAAAAATACTGCCCGATGATTCCGCCAGCCCATAAACCGCGGCTCTTCGCTTGAAATGATTGCCGACTCCATTGACGACTCTTGAAATGGTCAAGAGGCTTTAGTTCTTGAGTCATTTGCACCTTGTAACCGTGTAAATGCAAGTCCTTATGCATAACTGTCTGACCAGAATCATGTCGTTGTCGTGTCGGCAGGCAGAGACAATGCAAACCTTATGGAAGAAAATTGCGGCAGAATACGACAACGAAAACGCCAAGATAGAAATGTTTCTATTTCTATTTTGACTTTGTCGTTTATTTGATAGCTCTCTCAGTTTCTCTCTAAAAATATTGCCATATTTTAACAAAATTTTAAGAATCTGTCAACCAATGTAGCGAGTAAACAGTGCTCCTATTTGCTCTAATAATTATAGGAGTAGCCTTCAGTTGAAAATGCAGTAGATTTATATGAAGATTATTGCAAAAAGTAGTGTAATAAATGGAAGTGGAGAAGATTATTGCAAAAAGTAGTGTAATAAATGGAAGTGGAGTGATTATTAGTTCAATCGGAGTACGATGAGAACACTGAAGTAAGTTCAAGAAAATCAACAATGGCATATTGAATAAAAGCAAAACGACAAAGCCAACGCTACAATTCTGGGCCAACTCTTAGCGATTCTCTCTCATCGACACGACAACGACATGATTCTGGTCAGACAGTAATGTTCATCAACGACGAGCGTGAGAGGTGCAATTGTTGGGCACGACGATGAGTTGAGATGGTCAACTCTTCAGTCACACTATCGCGAACAGCAGCAATATTTTCTGCAGTACGAGCTGTACGAGCATGCACTGGTGTTTTTACATCTCCTACAGACCCGGTTTGTTCAAATTTTTGCACGATTTTTCCGGTTGTACGCACATTTGGACGATTAAATTGACCGAAAAAATCACGAAGTGCACGATATGCATTTTGATTTGTACGTAAATTTTCATAATAAGCCTGAATAACTTTTACGCATTGCTCGATTGTATATCTTTCCATGGTTCAAATTGAATTAGTGTGAAATTGAGAAATGTCAAATGAATACAGAAAAAACTTGACGTTTAGGTGTGGTTCACATTCAACATCGGCCCTTAAAATTTAACCACCCTTTAAAACTAAAATTTTATAATTCATTTTAATTTTTAATGGTTAGTATAACTAACATTTTTTAGTTTTCAATGGTAAAAATAAACAGATAGGGAAGACTGCAATATTTTGTACCGCATTTTCATTTTGGCTTAAAACTCGCAAAAGCAACTGTTTCTGTAAGCGGAAAATAGAAATTGGTCAAAAATAGGCGATTTTGGTGGTGGTGATTAATATATATTAAGCTGAATGCGTACATATCATTTTTCACCAAAGAAGTAAAATATAAGGAAATGGTGTTGTTTACACATACACTGTACGTGAACTGTCGCACCATTCGTAAATTGTGCGAGCGAGAAAGAGTGTGTTTTTTGACATTTTTGAGAACCCTGGCATCTGATTGGAAGACTCCTCAGCAAAATAGTTGAAAATAATTTAATTTTAAGCATTTTTCACTGCTTAAAAAGCAACAAAATTAAAGAAAAAAAAAACCACTAAAACAAATGCAATATGAGTTGTGCGGTTAAAAAATGTAATAGTTCCCGCAAACTTAAAAATAATGCGCATTCGTTCCACAGGTAAATATGTCCATACGGTTTGAATTCTTTTAACAAAAGTGCTTTATTTAGTTTCTAACGATATTTTTTTAACTTATTTGTGTTAGAAATGTATATATTTCTTATTAAAAATGGTTTAAAAATGCAATTTAGACCCCGTTGATTTTCCGCCAGTTTGATCAAACCACATCTGTCAAAACACAAACACTGCTTCAGGGGCGCAGTCATTTTTCGCAGTTGAATACATGTTTGGGGCGCTCTTGTTTTCAGCATAGTGAATCAGATTTAGTACCTGTTTGTTAAATTTTTCTGATTTTTACACAACAACTAGGCAGAAACACCCAAAAAATAAGGATTTTAAAAAATTAACCTAATATAATTTTTAATTAAAGTTGAAGTTTAGAATTTATAGGCCTTCACATATAGAAAAATTACCTAAAAATCTTGCAGTTTTTCTAGTTTTTCAACAAAACTAAGCTTTATGGGTATTAAAACAAAGGTAATGAGCGTATCTATTCAACGAGGTGTCAAATTTAGAATTCCATAAGAATTCATTAAGATATAATTTTTTATAATTAGAATTTGTCTGAAAGACTAGTAGTTTCTCTTTTACGAAAGCAATATATTAAAAAGAGAATTATTAAAAAGATAACTATATTCAGAACTGCTGTAGACAGAGAAGCCTGTGTGGTACTTACTGAGGTTTGTAAACCCTAAGCAGCATCCGAAGGCCTCCTTTTGATACATTTTTTATTTTTATATTAAATTTGGAAAAACCTCGCGATTTTAAGTAAAAAAAGGGTTGTATCTTAAATGCATCTATTTTTATGTTTGATATCTTGTTGAATAGATACTTGTATTATCTCTCTTTTGATACCCATAAAGTTTAGTTTTGTTGGAAAACTTAAAAAATCAGCTAAATTTTTAGTCCACTTTTTCCAACGTTGGATGCCTATAACTTCTAAGCCAATTGCGAGCGATCAAAAATTTTTTAAATAATTAGAGTTGTTGCTATTCTTGAAATGTTTCTAAAATTTTAATGCATAAGAACAAACTTTAACAGTTTGGGCCTTCTTTTATGATACAACCGAATACGGCCCTTTGTGATTGTTTCTGTATTTGTGTGAACCAACACCAATATAGAAAATACCACACTTTTCTGCTATTACACCACTTCCTTATATTTTACTTCTTTGTTTTTCACCAACACAGTGCTAAAAAACTGACGCTGGATTAAAATTTAGCATGAAGAAACAGTTACTTGCATCAAATACACGAAGTCGATGAGTCACTGTTTTCTCAGTTCATATCGTATAGCCCCAAATTTGCAAAAAAAGTTACCCTTGGTACACAATAAGTTACCCTTTGCTTAACCTTGGTACACAAAGGAATTAAAGACTCTTCGTAACAACAGGAATAGCGCATGGAAAAATATATCTGTAGCTTTGACTTAAATGACCTAGAAACCTATAAACGTTTGTTTTTGGATTTTGAAAGTTGCTCAGCTACCTTATAACACAATTATTTAGCCAGTATTAAGCTTAAAATATTATCTGATCCAAGGAAATGTTGGAGTTTTATAAACACAAAGAATAAAATCCGATGAATTCCCTTCATCGTTTAAAACTTCTGATGGATGTACTGAAGATTTCGTTATAATTTGTGGGCTATTTGCCAAAATCTTTAAAGAGTAATTTTGTTCAGACTCTTTTAATCCTGATGAAGAGTTCTTTGAATATATATATTCTACACGCTTCGTTGGATCCTATATCCTTTATTTCAGAGGATATTTTAAAGTATATTGGATCGATCCATGAGGATTTTAATGCTGGACCTGACAAAATTCCTGCCGCAGTTTTAACACGATGCTGTTCCGTTCGAAGCCAACCAATGTCCATGTTATTTAATTCAATTGCTTGCTTTTACCGCAATCATCAATATAAATTAAATCTACAATCAGATATTAATAATCTTATTGATTGGCGTTGTAGAAATAAATTTTTTCTTAATACTAATAAGTGCTTCTATATTAAATTTTCTAAAACACATAATGTGTCTTATTGCTTTTATAACATCAATGGGTCTATTTTGAAAAAAAGTTGATGAAGTTAAAGATATTGGTACAATTTTGGATTCAAAGTTAAATTTTATTAGTCACTTAAATTATATTATATTTAAAGCATATTCTCTTTTAGCATTTGTAATGCGCAATAGCTCTGATTTCTCAGATCCCTTTAATGGGAAGTTATTATATTCATCTTGTGTCCGTTCAAAGCTGGAGTATGCTATTGTTATCTGGAGACCATATTATGCATCACATGCTAATCACCTTGACCGCATTCAAAGGCAATTTACTCGTTTTGCAATTCGTCCACTAAATCTATGTCATGAAAATAACTCGTACTCTTTGTTTGCTTTTAAATCTAAAAACGCCACAATGCAGAGGTACCATACTATCACTGCTATTTACAATTTATATGACATTGTTTGTGGTTTTTTAGATTGTCCTAATATTTTGCAATTAATAACTTTTAATGTCCCTGCCAGGAATTTAAGAAATTACGAACCTTTTCATATAGGCATCACCAAAACCAATTATGCTTTATTACCAATTTCGAGAGCTCTTACTGAAATAAATTTAATCCCAAATTCTTTTGCTATGGATTTTTTCATTTCTTAAATATATTATTAAAAATTTTGTTAACAATATGTACTTTTAGTTTTAGTATATTTTTAAGTGTTATATCGATTGTCAGTTTGGAATTAATTAGTCTTTGACTAAATGAATAAATAAATAAATAACTCAATAATAATGTAATTTTCCACTTTTTTGGAAAAAATCTTTAATAAGTCCTATTTTCAAAAAAAGGTTGTAGGAACGATATGCTGTGCTCGATTCCAAGAATTTTTGAACAATTGGTGTGTAATGGTGTAAAAATTTATTGCGGGAAGGGCCTTACAACTCGTACGAGTACCATGGATTTTTACTGGCAGATCCACTGTGTCCAATCTTATCGATTTAACAACGTTTTCCTTAAATTCAGTTTATTCATGTAACCAGTCCAATTGTATATAAACTGATTCTAGTAAAGCATTTGATAACCTACAACATAAATGAATTCTATTTAAACTAAAGTTAATGGGTTTTCTACAATTTTTTGTAAGCTTTTTTTGTCTGCTGAATCAGGTATTCCTCAAGGTAGCCACCTTTGTCCACTTCTGTTTATTTAAGACATTAATGGTGTTACCCTTCATTGAATAGTCTCATCTGCTCATTTATGCAGATGATATGATAATATGCAGAACAATTGGTGCTAAAATTTGTTTAGATCTACTGCAGTTTTATTTGAAATCCTAAAAATAATATGTTTCTTATTCCAGACAAACGCCAAACTATGACCTTTTCGCGAAAAAGGAATAATTTCATTTTTGATTATAAGATAAAAGCTACTGCTTTAAGTCGTGTAGATATTGTCAAAGATATTGGTATATGCATGGATTCTAAGCTATGGCTTAACATTCATAATGATTACATTTGTAAAAAGCATCTTCTATACTCGGGCTTATAAAATGCTGGATCAAAGAATTTAATAGTAAGATGACAATTACAACTCTGTATTATGCGAATGTTTGACCGCACTTAGAATATGCAAGTCAAGTTTGGTCCTCAAGTGACATTGTACAATGTACATTTTTGCTTATAATTAAGCTTAAAATTCGAATATGGTAGGCACTTTCTTCGAAAACTTTGCTTCGAATAAACCTTCTTCGTTGTTAGGATTATTAAATGAGCGACGGAAATCTGCTGATATCTGCTTATTAGATTCTCCAGAACTAACAGTTTAATTTATTTATTGATTCGACCTATGAGTTTTTTAACTCACTAGTGGTTATGTTTGTTACTTTTAGGTAACATTGTAATGCAGCTCTCTCAATTGCAAGAGAGTTTTTATATTCCACACTTGAAAACAATTACATATTTTGTGTCGGACGCACAAATGTCGTAAATGTAGCATGAGTCCAAAAAAATACCATTGAATTGCCAAGTCACTTTTGTTGACATCGCGCGTTCATCAATGCGCTGCGACACATTCATCACATTTGCGCGCCAATAGGCGAGCAGTCACTGCGTCGCGCAATCGTGTGAGCAATTTGTAAATGAAAGCGTAATTATTTTAACAATTTGTGAACGAACCAATTGCAGCGCATTCCTTGCCTTTTTCATACTCAGTTTTTCCAACATGCCTGGAAAATTAAGCAAATACTTTCAACAGCAACATGGTTTCTTTTTGTTTGTTTTTTGTATGCTTGAGCGACAGTCGCAATTACAATGCGATCTTCCAGAGAGGTGCCGACTCATTGCTCAAGCAAGTATGGCACATTGAAGATACTGACTGCAGAAACCCCACCCTCCAGCACCGCACTTCAATTCTTTAACTCGGATGGGTGTTGATTAATGCGTGCTTGTTGCAATTTGCAATTGCAACTGTAAATTAAAGTGGCAAATAATTATGTAAAGTTGCTTGCAATTTGCAATGTTTATTCTTGAAATAATGCCGCAAACTTATTGTCAGTGATTCGTTATTTAGTGTAGCATATTGCTATTTTCATTAAAATATACATTCATGTTCTTGAGTGAAAATGCAATGTGCGACATTTACATGTGCGACATTCTCGTAAATATCAATTTGATTGATGATTAATAAAAGACTTCCAAAAACAAACAAAGCCTATTGCTTCCAACTTTATTGTCTTGTCGCACAACACTTTTATTTTTTTAGTTTTCTACTAACTAGCAACTTTTTATGGTTGAGTTTAACAACAACATAAAAGGCATCATTCAATCTTTATGACTTGCTCTCATGCAAGCCTGATTACTTTTGGCCCCAGCTGTATGGAGCTATAACAGACTTTCCACACCGTAACCGTGTCCCATTTTATTACTATTTCTTATTGACACGCACCCATTTTTCTTTAGCTTCTATTTTTATATTTGCTTCTTTCCCCATTTTATTAGAACTTTTGTGTGTTTTCTCTACATTTATTTCAATTTATGTCTCGTTATCAACTGGAATATGCATAAACGTTCCACGCAACGCAATAGGGGTTAATATATCCTGTTTAGCTGTGTTTCCGCTTGTTATTGCAATTAGTTTAAGTGCTACACTCCGGCCGATTGTTGTTGAGAAGAAAGGAGGTCGACATTGACTATGAAAAAATTACTGAATTTTAAATTTTTAACTTATGAGGATCTCCATTTTACTGGTAAAACCATAGAAGGCTTGATAACGAAGTAAACAGAGAGCAAAACAAACAAATCTTTGCAAAATCAATGCAGTCGCTATTTCGAGCCTTTGATTTTTGCAAAGTAGTTTTCTTATTAAGATTTTTCAATAGTTTACTAAGCGCACTATACAAGGTGTAAAAGCTAAGAGTTTTCAAAAGTTCGGCTCTCAGATAGGAGCCACCAAAAATGATACGTTACGTGACAAAAAATGGTTTTTACCTGCATCAATATAAACGAAAAAAATCTGCGAAGTGTGCACGAGTTTTTCTATGAAAGTTTTTTAATATAGTCTAGAATAATATTGCTACAAATTCATAATGGTTTCGTTGAAAAATCTTTTTTAATTATTTTTATACAAACTATAGTATGATGCGTTACGTGATATACGTTATGTGACAAATTTTTTCCTTCAAAGAAGTGTAAATATTTTATAGCTTTATTTCTTTAATTGAATTAGAAAAGCATGTTAAGTGTTATTCAGGACCGTTACAATCGAAAACTGGAAAAATTTAATTAAACTTTGTATTATAAGAGTATTTCTTAGACTTATAAAATTTCAACTTTCGTTAACTTTTTTCAACTTTTGTCACAATTTTTTAACTTTTGTTGCCATTCATCATGTTTGCTGCCATTTTGTAAAATTAAAATTGAGATCAGCTCTCTCAGTACTTTCACAACATAAATTTAAACATTTTTTCTCTATTATGGAGGTTTAAACGAATTTTAAGTAACATTTAATTTTTTTAGTCGTGGTAGACCTTTTGGCGAAAATGCCTAAATATAGATAAACTTTAATTATTTTTATAAATTATTACATGAATTAAATTGCGAGCTTTAGATCAATTAAGTTTTTAAGAAGGCAACAACAACAACAACAACTCTGTATAAAGTCAATCACTTAGCTGACTAGACAGTCTGTTTCGGAAGTCGCTACATTTTCCTCTTCAGTAGTCTTTGAGTGATTAAGCTTTGATCAACTGACTGTTTAAATTTGTATATGACTTCGCAGATTTAGGAATTCATTCATTTGAATTATATGGCTGCTAATCATATGACATTTTTAAAGCGGTAGGCGCCTGTTACACGTTCAATATATATTGATCAATACACAGTATCGTAATATTTATTGAACGTGTAGCATGCAATAATGACGGATCGTGATCCAGATCGCAAAATATTTAAATATTTTGAAATCTAGATCGCGGATCGCAAAACTGTCAATAAATATTGAACGTGTAGCATATTTTGTGTCATCAATACACGATACGGCAGTAGGCGGTGAAATAAAAATTAACGGTATTCACGGTATTCACTTGCCTGTGCATTTAAGTACTTGTGTAGTTAGGTTTTCGTGAGCACACTTAGCAACAAATGTATGAATACTGACGCAATAAATATTGAATATGTAGCACTCAACCGCGATCCATCAATCCATGAATTCGGATCGCGATCCAAGTATCACAATAAATATTGAACGTGTAACAGGCGCCTTAGGCTATTTATATATCACCACCATCAACTCTACCAAGATTGCCATCTGTTCTAGTTGCTTCTTTATTTATTTCAAAAGTTTTTAAGAGGGCAACAACAACAACTCTGTATAGAGTCAAACACTTAGCTGACTAGACAGTCTGTTTCGGAAATCACTAATGATGTAATCTGTAATGTAAATTTCATTATACATTACAGATTACATTAAATTATAGATTACATTATACTTAATACACATACTTTGGTAATACATTCACCTTACACAAGTTGCTCACATAAAATGATTTTCTTTTGCTCCGCATTTATGAGCGCAAATACTTTCTTTATGATCAGTTGCTCATAGTCGATAAATGTGCGCTATTAACACATAACTCATTATACTAAGTGTTACTAAATATCAATTCTGAAATGCTTTATAAGAGGTAATAAATTTATTCATTAGAATATATCAAGCCAAAAGTCGTGTAAATCGAACAATCCGTTCTCAAGTTATGAGTGCACACACGGACGGCAGTCTCCTATATATATATATATATTTAATGAAACACCCTGTAACCAAGAACGTGTTTGAGATAAACCTTAACTCCAGAAAAAATTTTGTAGGAAAGAACCAATGAATTATATCACAAAAATTAAGAATTTTATCCTCCTAGATTGATCAAATCCCACACTGTGCGTTGGAAGCCTCGCAGCTATATTGTATATAATAATAATTAGATACGTCATGAGCTCATTTACCACTGGGAAGTTAATTTTTACTAACAAACGTCATTAGTTCTCCATTCTAAATTTACAAAAAACCATTGTTGTTAATTGTAACATAAAGTACTCTTAAATTAAATTAAAATCGTTTTAATTACGAATATTCAATATATTTTAAAAAAAATTAACTGAAATTATTACGCACACTCTTTAAAAACACACGTTGTTTAAAGGAAAAACTAATACAACTGTAGTTAGATATAGAAAATATGCCTCAAAATTATCTTGATTATAATAAAAACTGAAATATTAGATTTCTTAAGGCTTCAGTCAGGTAAGTTGGGTCGAAAATTTTGTTGATAGCTATAACTTTGTAGAATGTCATTCTAAAAGGGTAAGCCGAATTTCGTAATGGTTCAAAAGTTATGAGCCTCCGAACCGACCGCGTCACTGCAGGTAGCACACTATATAAAAAACTTTAAAAGCGTTTTCTTAATGTATTCTTTTTTTAATACTCAAAATTAAATTGTTTATGGAATGGACCATATCTCACTGATATATTGCATATTGAATTTTTTTATCAACAAAAAAGTAACGAACATTTTAAGTAAAAGTGAAAAAAGCTTTTTTTTACCTGTTCCGATTTTTGGATAGCCGTCTAGAAGTACAATATTTAGTGTAAAAGGTGGAAGCTACCGAAAGCATTGTCCAAAGAAATAAGCAAACAAAATAGGATGCGTTACGAAACAAGAAAATAGAAGTGCTTTTTGTCTGCATCAATATAAACGAAAAAAATCTGCAAAGTGTGCACGATTTTTTTATCAAAGGTGTTTTAGTATTATTTGGAATGTGTGCACGACTTTTTTATCAAAGCTTTTCTAATTATATCTGGAATAATTTTTCTAAATATTCGTAATTGTTTCGTTGAAAAATCTGTTTTAATTATTTTTATGCAAACCATAATATGATACGTTGCGATACATACGTTACGATACAGATTTTTTCCTTCAAAATGTACAATTTTTTTTAGTTTTATTTATTTAATCGAAAACTGAAAAAAATTTCCATTAAACTTTGTTTTATACAAGTATTTATTATACTTATTAAATTTCAACTTTCGTTAAAGTTTTTCAACTTTTGTCACCATTTTTCAACTATTGTTGGCATTTATCATTTTTGTTGCCATTTTTTAAAAACTTAAATTGAGATAAGCTCTCAGTACTCTTACTACAAGGTGGTGCAAAAGACACCTTGCGATATTTTTTAGCTGTAATTTAAAAAAAAATGAAAAACTTTGATTCTTCTTGTGGATTATTTTTATTTGGTCTTTTAATTTTTTTACATCAAGTCGAGAATATGATATCATGTAAATGGCCGCCGCCACAGTTGATTGTCATTTGAGCCCTTTTTATGGCATTTTTCATCACTTCGGCCAAAACTTCCGGCGATAGGTCCTCACATTCTTGACGGATATTGTCTTTAAGAACTGCAAGAGTCTGAGGCTAGTTGACATAAGCCCGCGACTTCAAAAAGCCCCACAAAAAGAAGTCTGGAGCGGTCAAATCAGGCGATCTTGCTGGCCAGTGCAAATCGACAAAACGGGAGATTAGGCGCCCGGGAAATGCATCCTTCAGCATATCGGTTGTGGCACGTGCAGTGTGTGCCGTTGCACCGTCCTGTTGGAACCACATATTTTCTAATCCCAATTCATCAAGTTGCGGCAAAAAGAAATCGTTGATCATTGCTCTGTAGCGCTCACCATTCACAGTAAACGTTTGGCTCGCGACGTCTTTGAAGAAAAAAGGTCCGATGACTCCTCCAGCGAAAACAGCACACCATACAGTGACTTTGAGCGGGTGTAATGGCTCTTCGTGGGTTACACGCGGATTTTCAGTGCCCCAGAAGCGTAAATTTTGCTTATTTACGTACCTGCTAAGATGGAAATGGGCCTCATCACTCATGATTATTTTTGATGAAAAATCATCTTCCTCTTGGTGGTGATTAAGGATGGCTTGAGCGTATGTTAGACGCGATTGGCGGTCAGCAGCTAACAACTGATGCACCGTCTGGACTTTGTACGGAAATATCTTCAAATCTTGTATCAAAATTCGCTGTAAAGACCGTCGACTGATACCCATTTGCGTGGCACGTCGTCTGGTCGATGTCGACGGCGCTTCCATGACATCCTCGGCTACAGCAGCAATATTCTCTGCAGAACGGCTACTCCGGGGTCTGCCACGCCTGGCAGCATCACGTGTTGTGCCAGTCTCTTCGAGGCGAGCGGCTAAACGTCGCAGTGTTTCACCAGTAGGCGTTGGACGGCCAGGAAATCTGCGACGAAATTCACGTTGTGCCAAAGTCACCGACCGATTATTGGTCAAATAAATAGTCACCAATATTCCGCGTTCTGGAGCAGTGTAGCGTAACATTGTTTATTAACGTGTATTTCGCATGTGTTTACTACACAAATGTCAAAACAGAACTGACATTAGGGGCCAATCGCAAAATTTATAGCATTTTCTGATAGGAGGATTACTTTTGCGCCACCTTGTATATAAATTTAAACATTTTTCTTTATTATGGAGGCGCGGTAACATATAAGTTTTAAGTCGCTTCAGACATTTTGATGGAAATGCACATATTGAAAAAAACTCTATTAAATTCTATATCATCTATTCTTCAATCGTCATCCGGCATTAAGATATCCCGCCCCTGTTCTGCCTCAAATATGTCCAAATTAAGGGAATACGAGTCTTCCAAAGCATCAGTATAATCCTTTGACTTCATTATAACATTGATTTTTCGCAGTACTCCTGCTTACTTACCTCGAAAGCATACTCAAAACATCATTACACTATCTCCAAATTCCAATGTCTAACAAACTTTCCCAAAGCCCAAAAACCTGAATCAACCCAAATCCACATGCGCCCATCTGACCCAAAACAGTTCCTTTTAGATTTATCTGACCATGTTTTCTTCATCCAATAATCAACGGTAAAGTGCTTTTTGAATTTATATCTTTTCTTTCGATTCTTATCATTCCAAAGGGAATTCTTCACTTTTGTTCTAGGAAAAAGTCCACATTCCTTTAGGCTCCTGTAGATTGTCTTTTCATTGACCTCACCTTCGAGTTTAAGGACCTGTTTGGTCCCCACTGCAGTATTTGTTGCCAGAGTGACTAATAAATGCCCGGAGATAGCTTCATGTCCTACCACCACATTTCTTTGCTAGTGATAAATTCAAGTGATATGTTATATTTTCTTCCAATTTGTCTATAAGATATTCCTTTTTTTATTTTATCCTTCATGTATTGAAGTTTTTAAAACAGAGCTTTTTGCTTCTCCCATGTCCAATTGTTACGATTTCCTAATGGTTACGATAATTGATAGTTTTCTTTATTTATTTTAAACACATAAGGGGTATTCACACTGACTTGGGTAGTTGGGTATGGGTATATTGAGTACTTTTGATTATTGCGAGCACCCTTAATTCCCATTGAGTACTTTGTAGACTAGTTTTAGGCAGTGCTGCATGTTTGTTGGATCTCCCCGGTTTGAGAGATGAGATATGAGTGACAGTTAGAAGAGAGTTGCCACTAAATTATTTTTGTCATTTTTTTCGCACAAAACTTAAGCTATTGATTGGGGGTAAATAAATTGTCGTCTAAGATAATATTCTCATTTAAACAAAATTGTTTTTACCAATGGGAACCAAAGTTATCACCGATTCTCTCTTTTAATACTCTATTGGCTAAAAAAAATAAATTGTATCCAAAATTTGAACACGTTTTTATAAATTATGATCTATTTTACGTATGCTATAAAAAAATCATGATTTTATATTACAAAATGAGTGAAATGTGAATTTTTTAACTTTAAGGCTTTTTCGTAATTTTCCTTTAACTAAAACAGAAAAACGCTGGTAGCACCATTTAAAAATTAAAAATAATTTTTTTTTTAATTTTCATTTTCATATTTTGATATAACCAACTCATTACCGGTCGGGATCGTGCATTTGCGAAAAAAAAAGTTTTTGCATCACCCTAAAGGATATGGATATGAATATGGATATGGATATGGATATTGATATGGATATTGATATGGATATGAATATGGATATGGATATGGATATGGATATGGATATGGATATGGATATGGATATGGATATGGATATGGATATGGATATGGATATGGATATGGATATGGATATGGATATGGATATGGATATGGATATGGATATGGATATGGATATGGATATGGACATGGACATGGATATGGATATGGATATGGATATGGATATGGATATGGATATGGATATGGATATGGATATGGATATGGATATGGATATGGATATGGATATGGATATGGATATGGATATGGATATGGATATGGATATGGATATGGATATGGATATGGATATGGATATGGATATGGATATGGATATGGATATGGATATGGATATGGATATGGATATGGATATGGATATGGATATGGATATGGATATGGATATGGATATGGATATGGATATGGATATGGATATGGATATGGATATGGATATGGATATGGATATGGATATGGATATGGATATGGATATGGATATGGATATGGATATGGATATGGATAAGGATATGGATATGGATATGGATATGGATATGGATATGGATATGGATATGGATATGGATATGGATATGGATATGGATATGGATATGGATATCGATATGGATATGGATATGGATATGGATATGGATATGGATATGGATATGGATATGGATATGGATATGGATATGGATATGGATATGGATATGGATATGGATATGGATATGGATATGGATATGGATATGGATATGGATATGGATATGGATATGGATATGGATATGGATATGGATATGGATATGGATATGGATATGGATATGGATATGGATATGGATATGGATATGGATATGGATATGGATATGGATATGGATATGGATATGGATATGGATATGGATATGGATATGGATATGGATATGGATATGGATATGGATATGGATATGGATATGGATATGGATATGGATATGGATATGAATATGGATATGGATATGGATATGGATATGGATATGGATATGGATATGGATATGGATATGGATATGGATATGGATATGGATATGGATATGGATATGGATATGGATATGGATATGGATATGGATATGGATATGGATATGGATATGGATATGGATATGGATATGGATATGGATATGGATATGGATATGGATATGGATATGGATATGGATATGGATATGGATATGGATATGGATATGGATATGGATATGGATATGGATATGGATATGGATATGGATATGGATATGGATATGGATATGGATATGGATATGGATATGGATATGGATATGGATATGGATATGGATATGGATATGGATATGGATATGGATATGGATATGGATATGGATATGGATATGGATATGGATATGGATATGGATATGGATATGGATATGGATATGGATATGGATATGGATATGGATATGGATATGGATATGGATATGGATATGGATATGAATATGAATATGGATATGGATATACGCGTTGCATGAAATTTTGTTTTTTTTTTTTTGGAATTCTAATTATGGGTAATAATGTGAGGTTTGGTGTTAAAATTAATGTCTAAAATTAGATCGAAGAGTGGTAGACGTGCCAAAATTAAAGCAAAGTTTCAAATATTGAAGAAAGTAGTTCAAAATTTTTCGATCAAATGACATTGTTCGGTTTTGCGTGTCTTTCGATAAATATTTGGAAACAATTAAAATTTTTATTCGTAAGACCACTTTTGATGGTTATCGAACAGCCATGATCGTCGAAACTGCTTCGTTCATCAGACGAAAACCTGTTTTTGATCGGAAAATATGAAAAATGACCGTATAAAAACAAGTGCTTCAGTTTTTTTTTACAATGTGTGTTACGAAAAGAAAACCATTACTGACAAAACCCGGTTAGTGCTCGACGAAATTTTACCCTTCTGGAAGAACATGTTTTGCAAAAGTGTTGAAGTAATATGAGGTCTAGAGAACTGCGCAGAAAGGTGATAATTCTCCATGTCCGAGTCAGCACAAAATCGTAAATGATTTTAAGAATAATTCGATATCAGGTATTTAAATAATGCTATTGTTAAAGTCGAGCCTCCGAGAAAATATAGCGACCTAGTTCAATGCCATCGTTGTCAGCAATTTGGTCACACAAAGGCATACTGCAAAAAACCGTTTAGTTGTGTTAAGTGCGGTATGGATCATCCATCAACAGAATGTCAAAAAGTGAAAGATGCACCACCGCGATGTGTACATTGCCTGCAAAATCACACTGCCAATTACAAGGGCTGTCGCGTGTATCAGGAACTTGTTGCTAAAAGAAACAACTCTAATCAAAAAAGAATTTTTCCACCAAATCCGTTTCTTGAAAACTCCCGAAATAGTCCAAATCAAAACGTTAGAATTAATACAGTAAATGAAAACTTCGAAAGTCCTCTGTCATACGCTAACGTTGCTAAAGCTGCTACAACAGAAAATATTGAAAGCTCCTATCTCAAAAAGATTGAAATAATGATAAACAAGCAAAATGAGCTTATAAATACGCTTATGAATATGATGTCTACTATAATATCCAGACTATGTCATTAAATCTTCGAATGGCAATATGGAATGCGAATGGTATTTCCAATCACAAATTAGAGGTGGAATATTTTCTTCACTCTAACTTTATTGATATCTTTATGATTTCCGAAACTCATTTAAATAGTAAAGCATTCTTTAAAATAAGAGGTTATGATCTCATAACTGCTAACCATCCGACTGATAGAGCACATGGTGGATCTGCTTTGTTGATAAAATCACAAATTAAATATAAAGAACTAAGTCCAATAAGGAAACCCTCAATGCAAGCAGCTAGTATACAAATCAAATCAGAAAACAGTTTTATAACAATTTGTGCAATATATTTTCCACCACGATTTGCAATTAGCTCACAAGAATACAAGGACTTTTTTGGAAATATGGGACAGAAATTCATTGTCGCTGGAGATTACAACGCTAAGCATCGCTGGTGGGGTTCTAGGTTGAGTAATCCTAAGGGCAGACAGTTGTATCAGTGTATATCAGAAAACCACTATTCAGTCCTGTCAACTGGCAGGCCCACCTACTGGCCAACTGACCCAAACAAAATTCCAGATCTGATGGACTTTGTGGTATATCATGGTATTTTATCTAGCGCACTTAATATTGAGGAAACTAATGATCTTAGCTCCGACCACTCAGCAATTTTGCTTAACTTCAATGGTGAAGTCCAGAAATTGTCAAAAAATATACTTTTTTTCCAAAGCCACTAATATACTTCAATTTCAACAATGGATTAGCTCTCATATAAATTTAAGAACGAGTCTCAATAAAGAAAGTCAAATAGATGACGCTGTCGAATATTTCACTAATCTAATACATAAAGCTGCTTACTACGCAAACCCACCACAGCGAGAATGAAATAACTCTTCCGTTAATAATAACTCATTGAGGTCATCCAGAGAAATTCGAAGTTTAATACAAAAGAAGCGAAGTCTAAGAAGAATATGGAAAACAAGTCGTAATCCTATCGATAAGACCAACTTTAATCGCGCGAAAAAGGAATTAACTCTGCGACTCTTGGAGGAGAAAAATAATTCCATCGAATACTTTCTCCAAAACTTAGATGTTACAAAAAATGATGAACACAGTTTGTGGAAAGCAACAAAGTACTTAAAGCGCCCTATAAAGAGAAGCGTTCCATTTAAAGATGAGCTCGGAAATTTGTGCAAGACAGACTGTAAGCAAGCTGAAGCGTTTGCAAATCATTTAAAGGAAACATTTACACCATTTTCATTTAACACTGATCCTAGTGACATTCTTAATTTTCTTGATTGCCCTTGCCAGATGGATCTACCTATTCGTCATATATCACCAACTGAAATCACTAAAGAAATTGAAAAACTAAACAACATTAAATCCCCTGGCTACGACTGCATTAATGCTAAAGTTGTAAAGAATCTTCCTAAAAAAGGTGTGATTTTCTTGGCAAATATTTATAATGCTATGCTGCAACTAAATTATTTTCCAACACAATGGAAGTGTGCTGAAATAATAATGATCGCTAAGCCTGGCAAGCCAGAAAACTGTTTAAAATCTTACAGACCAATAAGCTTATTGGCAACATTCTCTAAAATATTTGAGAGAATATTTTTAGAACAATTGCTGCCAGTTCTTCACTCGCGCCAAATATTGCCAGATTATCAGTTCGGGTTCCGAAGCCAGCATGGGACACCTGAGCAAGTTCATCGTGTTGTAGAGGCTATAAGTACAGCGTTAGAAAAAAAATTGTACTGCTCTGGAGTATTCCTCGATGTACAACAAGCTTCTGACCGAGTATGGCATGAAGGATTATTGTACAAAATCAAACAACTTTTACCGTCTCCATACTACCTTTTTTTTAAATCATATTTAAACCATCGGCATTTCTATGTCAAAGTCCGAGAAGATCTCTCACAAATATGTGAAATAAAAGCTGGTATACCTCAGGGCAGTGTCCTGGGACCAGTTCTCTATACAATATATACCTCAGATATGCCGATAACAGAAAACACAACAGTTGCAACTTATGCTGATGATACGGCTATCTTAGCCTCTTCATTATCTGCAGATCAAGCAACCACTATATTGCAAAACCATTTAGACCAAGTAGAAATTTGGCTTAAAAAGTGGAATATAAAGGTCAACTCGAGCAAATCCACACAAATCACATTCACAACAAGGAGAGCAGAATGTCCAAATGTAACAATCAACCAAACAACCATACCTTAAAGTAGCACTGTTAAGTACCTTGGAATGCACCTTGACAAAAGACTTACATGGAAAAGTCACATCAAAGCAAAACACCAACACTTAAAACTAAAAACTAAAAACATGTGGTGGCTTCTTAATCCGCACTCGAAACTGAGATTAGAAAATAAGCTCATACTATATAAAGTTATTTTAAAGCCTGTGTGGACCTACGGCATCCAATTGTGGGGTACAGCATGCAACTCCAATGTTGAAATATTACAGCGATACCAATCAAAAACTTTAAGAATCATTGCAAATGCTCCGTGGTATCTCAAAAACAACATCATTCACAGGGATCTTAATATACCAAAAGTAAAAAACGAAATTACTAGATTTAGTTGCTCATATCTGGAAAAGCTATCCAATCATCCTAATACGCTAGCCAATAACTTGTTAGATAACAGTCAAGCAATCCGTAGACTTAAGAGACATCATGTATTAGACTTGCCATCTAGATTTAATTTCTAGCTCTAAACTTTAATTAAGTAGTTTGTTCCTTTGTACACTAAGTGGTACAACGGACTCTGTTAGTTTAAGTATTGTATAAACAAATTTGCTTAATGTCTAGATTAAGATAGATTGCAAATAAATGAATAATAAAAAAAAAAAAAAAAAAGAAAAAGAATAATTTTGACTCTTTGTTCGTTATTGCTCTCATTGACATTATGACCATCCCAAAAGATGGAGTTTTCTTCATAATGACCCCTTATCCACACGGCCAGTTTTCTTGCCAACAACTCTAGAATAGAAAAGCAAGAAAATACCGTCGACTTGCTGGCAAGAAAATTTTCCGAATGGAAAAGGGGTCAATGCAACGGAGAGAAGGTCGTGTGGGAAGCTTGATTGGTATTGGCAAACGTCTCTTCGTCTATTAATGAAAAAACAACGATAGGTACAACGACTCGAGCACGAACAGCAATGGAAAGAAAAGTGCCAAGCAAATAAATCCTTAGGATTTGACTGAAAATGTTCAATATATTTGCAATATAACATTTTTGATAATAGAATTCGCTGTAACAAACAAAGAATTTGAAGGCAGCGATAGTAATAGTGACTTAGTAGGAGTTGAAGTGACCATTCCGATAGATTCAATTGGAGGCGGACGTTCTGGAGGTTCGATACTTTCTGCAATTTCTGGTAGAGATAAGATTGAACGTTTGGCTCCTGTCCTCACATCTGATAATGTAGAAAAATTAATTGGGATTCCCATAGTGGAAAATGGATCTGGTGAAGCAATCGCTCGAAGTATTTAATTAATAGATAATTTCTTAAATAAAAGCTAAGCTAAAAGAGATGGAAGAACACGGTGTAAGAAGAAATTTTAGACATTACTGAAATGTACAAAAAATATTACAGACACTTTTCGCTACCTCTTACATGGAGATAATTATTTTGCTTGAATCAAGCAAATGTTTTGCTTTAAAGCGAATCAGCAAAACTTTGCTCAATCACGCTGTGATTCCTGAAAAAAATTGCTAAATTGAAAGTTGGAACATGTATTTATTAGTTTTTAACTTAAATATTTACAAGAAGTAACGTTAACTTATTTCTTTTTTTTTTCTTTTTTTTTTTTTTTCTAAATGACCTCTATATTTATTATGTTGACTTTATATGATTTAAATACAAATTCTAAATGTTTGATAGTTTAAATCATACTTGATTTTAAATACAAATTCTAGTTGTTTGATAGTTTAAAATCGTTTATTGAGCTTAAGATCAAAGTTAGAACAATTAATTGTTCTAACGAATCTTTCCAAAGAAACAACAACAAAGTTTTCAATATGAAAGGAAAAAAATCACTAGCATTTGATTTTATTGTACAATTTCTGCGCTGCTAAACGTGTCATCAGAAATCTTTGTGATTACCCGTGCAAGCACGCGCTAACGCACTGCACCATCGGGGTGATGAGATTTTGAAGCGTCAATTTCTCATTTTTTCCTCAATTTCATAATGTCACATTTGTTGTTGTATTTCTGTTTTACTTTAGTTTCTATGCTTATGTTATTATATGTAGTCCAACAGCCTGCTGGAAGTCTGCACTAACAAAGCATGTTTATTTTATTTTTTACAAAAAGTCAGTTTCAGGGTGGACATTTATTTGTACGCATTCAGTAAAAAGTAAATATTTAAATATATAATAAAAGTTATATTGCTATTTTAGCATTTTGCATGGCCTCCTTTATTTTGATTGACGGAGAAAAATTTATTTTGGCATAGAGTCAACTAGTTTCTGTAGGATATTTGATCCGATTTCACAACAAGATTAACATATTGCATTTTTGAGTTCAAGCACACTGTTGAACTGGTTATGGATATGAATATGATTATAAATATGAATATGAATATGGATATGAATATGAATACGAATATGAATATGAATATGAATATGAATATGAATATGAATATGAATATGAATATGAATATGAATATGAATATGAATATGAATATGAATATGAATATGAATATGAATATGAATATGAATATGAATATGAATATGAATATGAATATGAATATGAATATGAATATGAATATGAATATGAATATGAATATGAATATGAATCTGAATATGAATATGAATATGAATATGAATATGAATATGAATATGAATATGAATATGAATGTGAATATGAATATGTATATGAATATGAATATGAATATGGATATGGATATGGATATGGATATGGATATGGATATGGAAATGGATATGGATATGGATATGGATATGGATATGGATATGGATATGTATATGGATATGGATATGGATATGGATATGGATATGGATATGGATATGAATATGGATATGGATATGGATATGGATATGGATATGGATATGGATATGGATATGGAGATGGATATGGATATGGATATGGATTTGGATATGAATATGGATATGGATATGGATATGGATATGAATATGAATAGGGATATGAATATGGATATGCATATGAATTGCATGTGGATATAGATATGGACGTGGATCTATATCGATTATAGATATAAATATAGATATGGATATGGATAGGGATATGGATATAGATATGGAAATGGATATTGATAAGGATATAAATATGGTGTTCTTAGATGTGATTGCAGCTATTTGTCAATATGTCTCCAAAAATAAGGCCCTTCGGTGTTTTTTGGGTTGGTTTAATGCATGCTTATAAATATATTTAGCGATGTGGATAATATTTATGGATGTTTATATGAGTTATGGATATGAATAAGATATAATAATTTTAATATTATATTATTAAATAATTTTATCATCATGTGTCACTTATCATCATGTGTCAAGAGTTTTATTTCACTTAGTTTGACAACATTGTGACGGAAATGTGAAACCGCCGCTCATAATTTACCAAAAAAAAAATACTTTAAATATTGTAAATTGAGCGCCTGCTGACAGACGTTTCAAAGCAAAGAGGATTTAAAAACGGCTGTTTTAGCAACATACCTCTAACACTACGAGTATGCGCTTCTGCTGCGGCCAAGAGGCCAAAATGAAAATTAAAGAATTTCATGTGATGAAGTTGAAACATTGTTAAGAGGGGTGTGTTAATGCATTTCACTTTCGTCAAAATTCAATTGCGAAGATTTGCAAATGCGCAGACAATGGGTCGAAGCATAAAATGAGGGTGCTTGACACGTTGTAGCTACAACAACAACAGCAGCAGCAGCAGGAACAAAAGTAATAAATGTACTGTTGAGGCTTTGTATAAAAATTATTTGTTCTTTTCGATTGCGCTGCAGTTTGAACGTCCGTCTGAACAGTCTTATTGTAAAGAGTCAACGAAGCTGATCTAAAACTGATTAACAAGGCTGATAGCAACAATTATTTGTTGCTGAGAAAACAATAGCAACAAAGCAAAACGCAGCAGCAGCACATGCTGCAATACAAAGAAGAGTAGCGACAAGAACAGCAGTTTGCAAAAAGGTACTCGAAGGCGGTCTCTTTTGGTCTACTCGGAATGTAATACTCACGGCGATTGTGTTTTGGCAGTTTTTGGGTAATTTAAGAACCAAGGCAACATATGGTGTGTATAAGCATGCTGTAATAATAATAAAAGTTTCAACAAAAAATTCTATTTCAATTGAAATGAGATACGTAATTGAACACATTCGATATCTTAAGCATGCAGAGAAAGGTTAAAGGATTTTAAAGGAAATTTTATGAATATTGACGTTACAGCAGTCATCTTATATACATATATTACGTAAACACAAACTTTGTCCGGCGTAAGACCTTTTAAGTACAAGTCCAATATTGATAAATTTAGTATGGTTTGGTATGTTTAGACCTGTAGATGTGAAAACTGGACTTTTTATTTCTTAAAAATTTATATTTTTAAAGTTATAGCGAGTTAAAGTTTGCATCTAATTGTTATTATGTTGCTTTTTCTCTTCTTAATTTCAGCATATGCCTAAAAATATGTGAGGTATTTAGCGCCACCTATCGGCTAATAGCTATGAAACTGTTATACTGACGAATAATCTTTTATTATTTTACAGCTTAAACTATGAATTGATACATTCAATATCAAAGTGATACTGGAATGATTTCTTAAAGTTGAAAAAGAATTCTAAGCTGTTGGTCGGAAAGATTTTTAATTTTTAAAAATTTACACAAAAATTTAATAAGAAATTGGAAACTGCTAATGAAATATTTTCGTTCAAGCATTTTTCAACTGGAAATCAAGAAAAATTCTTACTCTCCTGTATATTTAAAACAAATTTGGGTATAAAATTAAATATGCTAGCATTTTATCGTCGTTGCGCGTGCAATACCGCGTATATTTCAAAAAGGCCAAAAGAAATTTCATTTCAATTTTGATCAGTTGAAAATCTATTCAATAGCTTAAAATAAAATCTAGGTATGTTTGATTTTGGCGTTTTAACGCCACAAGGGCTTACTAATATTACATAACAGCTGAAGTCGCAGCAAATATTTTAGCATACGAAGCTCAGAAAGTCGCACTTAAATTTCTTTAAACTTAAGACTAAATTTTTATTAAACCTTAAATATTTGCTGCTTAGACAGACACATTAAAGTTATCAAATGAAATTAAGTATTTATTTGTCTCCAGTGTTGCAATTAAAATTAATTTTCCAAACACTAAATCGCCCAGCTTGTGTTTTAATGATTTTAACGATTTGCTGCGTGGGTATTCAGTTGAATTTAAGTTTGTGGCGCGCTGTTATAACCAATTAGGCAGGCTTATAAATTATTAAAAGACATAAAACCGGAGAAAATATAAGAAAAAAATTAAAAAAAAAATCACATTTTAGCTTAAGGGTTGTCAAATACATGCGAAAGCATCGGCTATTCCGCAACCAATAACCACCGTTGGCTATTATTTAAGATCTATAACGTTGTTGCATTAGCTTGGTAACCCTGCCAGGCTACTTAGGCAACTCTTACTCATGGTAACATGCAAATTTAGCATCTCCTCCGCTGTTGCCGGCTGACGCTACATTTGGTCCACCCTGTTGTGCGCGCGTCTGCGCTCTAAATTTACGCATGCGTGGCCGACGACCAGCAGTTTTAATGACTCAAACAAGTATAATATAAAATTTTTAAAGTTTTTATATGTTTTATTTGCCATTTCATTAGGTTTGAGACGTTTTGCTTTTGCTTAATTTATTCCCACACACAGCACAGCTTCGCACAGCTATGAAGCAGCGTGCTGTTAAAAATAGCCGAGGTGAAAAAAAAAGACAATTTCTTTTGGAATTTATTAAAACTTGTTATTGCCTTTGTTCCCTCTTAATTGGTACATTGAAGATGTTTGTATTTCCACAAAAGTGCTTGATATATAAAGTTAGATCATAAATTATTATAAAATGAGAACATTTAAATATGGTGATTATCTTAATATTCCGCAAATTCAGCAGAGAATAATTGATTGCTGTTTAAATGAATTAATTATATACTGCTAAGCGTTTTAATTATTAAAAAAAAAAAAATAAATGTATTTATGTCCTACGCCAAATTTTAAGTTTGTTTTTTAATTCTGTTTGTTGAAAGCATGCTCAAGATTGAAAGATGTTTACAAGAGGTAAATGCTATGACCTTAAAACTAATTTTCTGTTTGTTTGTCTGTTTGTTTGTTTGGCCTTTATACAAATTTAAACGGCTCGACGGATTTCGCTGAAATTGTATACAAATTTAGTGCATTTTAGATTAAATTGTTGCTTACTTAGTTTTGAACACACCCCTTCCGCTCTTTTTCATCTAACGGTTATTTTCTTATTAGTAAGGGTATTCACAATTGCGTGGTTTTCAGTGTTGTTAAAAAACTCCGTGTTATTAATGCCACACTTTACCAAGCTGTTTTTATATTTGTAGTTGTTTTACATGGAAGCTCTAAAAACCAAAAGTTTGGTAATTTTAAGTAGACAATGATATGTTACACGAACGTTATGCAGCTTTATGGCAAAAATGGAAGAAACTCAAAATGTATGTTAAAGTTCTTTAAGCCATATTTTAACTAAACATATCAAATCGGAAAGTTTATTTATTAACATAGTTACAAAAAGCGAAAGTGGGAGGTTCCCAACCACAAAATTTATTTTAAACAGTGCTCATAATTGTGGTTTCCAACAATAGTAAAAATAAAATAGTACCAAGATACCAAGATAGTAAGAATAATAAAAACACGACATGAAAAATCAAAGTTTTTACTTTCGATGATCTTAAGCAAAATATGCTTAAACCAAAGGCAAATCCGTGGAAACAGCACTCCACTCCATAGTCATTCAAATTAAAAAATCATCATTAAAAAATCCCTCCATCAGAAGGAATATACAATGATAGCTTTTATTGCTATAGGAGGAGCCTTTAATAACGTCGAGGCAAGAGCTATTCGAGTGAATGCCGTTCTGATAGCACTGATAAATCAAACGCTCATTGGCAGGATTATAAGTGCAAAATTTGGAACGGCATTCACGTTAAAATTTATGCCAAGGGAAACCCCTAAGAGAGGGGTTCTTTAGCCTCTACTCTGAAATTTAGCAGTAAATGAACTGTTAATCAAACTGGTTCTTCCGACTCTACTCTGAAATTTAGCAGTAAATGAACTGTTAATCATACTGGAAATAGAGAGGTGCAGAGTGATAGCTTATGCTGATCACGTTGCTATTGTTACCTCTGTAAAATATATATCTACTCTTCGAAACATTATGCAAAACTGCCTAAAAACTCTAGTCAACTGGGCTATCAGCTGTGAGCTCAGCGTTAATCCAAACAAAACTGAGTTAGTGGTTTTCATCAGAAAACAGAATCTACCTATTATAAGTCCTCCTAAACTGGGAAATACAAGACTCAGCTTCTCAGATCAAGCAACATACCTGGGCCTTTTACTGGATAGGAAACTAAACTGGAAGCTCACTCTGCTCGAGAGGGTCAAAAAA
Source organism: Dichetophora obliterata (assembly GCA_963920525.1). NCBI lineage: Eukaryota > Metazoa > Arthropoda > Insecta > Diptera > Sciomyzidae > Dichetophora > Dichetophora obliterata. Next base: position 107,972,488 of record OY986439.1, on the reverse strand, counting down.
GCGAATATTGCCCTGTACTCATGCAAAAAGGCGCTGGACAGCAGGTGTTACTTATTGGCTATATACAGCAGTTATAAGGCCTATCTTGCTATATGGTGCTGTAGTCTGGTGGCAAGCACTCGAAAAACAGACTCACCTCAACCTTATCCGTAAAGTTCAGAGATCAGCTGAACTGTGCATCAGTGGAGCACTAAGAACCACTCCGATGGACGCATTAGACATAACGTTCCACCTTACATCACTTAATATCCTAGATAAACATATGACCGCTAATGCAGCCATCCGCTTGAATGTACGCCAGAGACCTCTTGCATTAAAAAATTTCTTCCTCATCGACCAGGTCCATCGACTACATTACACAAAAACTCTTCTTTGACAGAAGGTTTGATGTATCTATTCCCTCTCGAGATGATTGGGAACAAGGAAACCTTTCACCTAACAATGCCATCGAGATTTTCACCGATGGATCAAAATCAGATGGCAAATTAGGTGGAGGAGTCTACTCTGAAACATTGAACATCAAAATAGCCTTTAGGCTCTCTGACCATTGCCGCGTCATCCGAGCTGAAGTTGCTGCTATACAAGAAGCGATTACTTGGCTCCAGGTAAATGAAATATCTTCTATGGATATCTGCATACTATCTGATAGTCATAAACCCGCCAGAGGACCTTCGGGGAATCTGCCTGTCCCAAGCCAGAAAAAAGGGTGAGGGTTTGTTATTGGATGGGATCACATAATGAGTTCATTCTTGAGGCACGACTCTTGAATGTTCATCTGATAACTGTAAAAGAAAAAGGTTTACCTTGAGCCTTGGTTGTTGGTTGCCAAATTCTTGGAGAAAGCATGGTTTTGATATTAAGTTATCATTACACCGTCATTGTAATATGCTTTCGATGGACGATCAATCCAACATAACTTGAAGAGCGGGGACAGTCATCCATCAATGATGAGGAGACCTGATCTATCGTTGCTCTGCAGACCTTATCTTAGAATAAAGGTTTTATGTAGGAAACATTTAATCTTTGGACCGTTGTATAAGCCAATTGGTATACAACGGCTCATGCTTCCTAGTTTTCCGAAAGAGACTTTTTATTAAGTCTTAATTAGGTTAAGGAAGTTGCATAAGTAGAATTGTGGTTTACCTGGTTTTACTGGGAAACCAATGGTTATTTTTTTAACCTATTCATGTACAATTCTAGTGGCTGAAGGTGTCACAATCAAATATAAATGTTCTAAGAACTTTTGGTCTGTAGACGGGATGTTGAAGAGCCTTGTCAGGTGGAGCCTTGAGCCCAGGTATTGACTGTCGTTGGGTTTGGCCCACGTGGGGTTTTCAATTCGCTCTGGCTGTGGTTAGGCCAGAAAGGACGGTGTGAGTTGCACTTAAGTTGAACTCGGGCTAGTGATTCCCTTAAATTACTAAGAGAATGATGGTAGATTGAATCTCGCTTATTTCAAACAGTAAATGTTAGGAAGGTAAGCAACTACCGGATCAATATACTGTAACCTTTGAACTTTGAGAGCAGGCGACGGGGAAACCTAAATAGTCTGAGTTGTGTCCACTGAGATTGAGGAACCTGATGATATGATGACAGGCCTATATAGTTTCCGCCTTAGTCTTTCATGTCAGAGAGTGATGACCTCTGATATGATGTAGATGATTATTGCGGAGAAAAATAATAATGGGTTATATTACTGGTATTGATACTGAGATAGCCCAAGGTTATTAAAATAACCAAGTCATGTATAAAATTCAAGTAGCTGAAAGTGCCTTGGCATGACCAACTGTGTCAATCTGACGACAAAAGAAAGGGGTTCTGTTGCATGTTATTAGGGGAACCTTTCAAAGTGGTCTTTCTTGAATTCCGAAGGGGCGTTGGCTGACGCTTCATATTTGTCCCAAGCTTTGGAGCACCGTTGAATTAAGCCTTCGCAGCAAGGGTCAACGTTAAAATCATATTGGCTTTCTGGTAGTCAAACCGCTTAGAAAGCCCCAGGAACTGTTGAAATAACATTTAAAACAGTTTTCAACTGCCACAAGTCTCTAAATGAGATGGCAAAGCAGCTGAGGATCTTTCTTTGCTGGATTCCCTCACATAAAGATTTTCTAGGCAACTGCAAAGCAGATGAACTCGCTCGCGCAGGCACTACCAGACAATTATCTACAGATAAGGATAGGCTCGGTATTCCTTTTACCACTTCTAAACTCCGTACAAATGAGTTATCTTGTAATAAGACCAACAAGAGATGGTTAACGAGAAACAATTGTGACATAACGCTGAAAATATGGCCCAAACTTACCCTTAAGCATTCAAAAGAACTTATTTCCTTAGTAGAGACAGCATTAGTACCATGGTAGGGTTCTTTACAGGGCACTGCCTGATCGGCAGACATGCTCATAGGTTGGGCATCCATCCGCCACAACGATTTTTGCAGAAGCTGTAGAGGGGAAGATGAAGAAGAATCTACAGTATATTGACTCTGCACTTGCCCAGCGCTGGTATAAAAAACGTTTTCTTCACTTAAACAACTGGTTTTTCAAGGACTTTCAAAAACTCTCGGAATTATCGGTATGCAGAATCCTAATGCCTTTGTGAACAGATTCAGCTAGTTTAAATAGAGAATGGAAATCAACCCTGTGGTACCATAATGGGCCTAATTGGCCTAAGTGTGTCTCAATTGAGGCAACCACTTTAGCCTAACCTAACCTAACCTAACCTAGCCTAACCTAACCTAGCCTTACCTAACCTAATTTAAACGAGGGCTTAAAATACGTATAAAAGACTTAAGAAATAATTTATAAATAAATAAAATAGCAGCAGTTTTTTCGTTGCCAATACATTCAAAACTTTTAGCAGTCGCAAACAGAAAAAAGTACTTTAAATGATATCTCAAGCAATTCAGGGCTTTGTAATTTAAAATCTGAAATTTCGTAACTCACGTCCTAGCTGTTTTTCATTGTGCGTCATTTTTACACTGAGAAAACAAAAATCAAAAACGCACATTTTAAAAACGTTTAGTAAAATGAATATTTTTAAAAACATTTTACGCCATACAAAAATGAAAACACACATTTCTAAATAGAAAAGTAAAACGAAACGTTTTTATAACAAGTACGAACGTTTTAATATGACATAGTAAAATGATTATACTTATAAATATATAAATACAGTTCGAATGGGGGGTGTTTGTTGTATATATTTCATTGATTTCTGTATTTGATATTTGTTCAGTTAAATAAAATATTCAAACTTACTTGATATAAAAAGCTCACAATTATTAAATTCATGTCAAAATATTTTATTTAAAATAAAATTAATAGCATTAAAATAAAATTAATAATATCTGGAAAATGCTATTTTTTATAGACGCTGGTATACAGTATCATTTGAACGAAATAGGACATAGCTGATGATAAAATAATTGAAATAAAACTATAATTTTGAAAACCAATAAAAAGCTTTTTAATTAATAAAAATAATGGAAATGGGAATTGTTGGAAATTAATTTTTTAAATTAATGAGAACTAATGAAAATTTTCGTTTTTAAAATGAAAATAAACGTTTTACTATTGCATTTTAAAATGTCCATTGTTAAAAATCAAACGAACATTTTAGAATGTAGTTTTCAAATTTCCGTTTTTAAAATGAATATAAACGTTTTACTATTTCATTTTAAAATGTTCGTTCTTAAAATTAAAATAAACGTTAGAAGTGCAAAATCTAGGTTAAACGTTTTTAAAAGTGGCACGTTTCTGCCACTTTTGAAAATTTTGTTTTCTCTGAGCATAGTGACACATTAAAACGAGAAGTGTGTATTAAAATTTGTGTATTTAACTTCTCGAGTAACACCGGGTATATCAGCTACTAGATAATAAAAGTATTTGTGTGATGTAAAAGACTGTATAGCGATAATTTATGGAATTTTTTAAGGAATTTCATGCTTATACTCAAAAATATTATTTATTCAACCACACATTCAAGTTACTCTGCAAATATTATCATGACACCTGTTATCTTGCGTGGCAGTGAATACTGACGCGCACACGCATTAAACTAAGTTATGACATTAAATGCATTTCTTTAATGCAATTTTAACTCGCTAAATGCACGATATATTGACCATTAATATGATAATGTTACATGCAAATGTTATGTAGCCAAGGCAGAGAGTAGCGTGCAGCAGCGCATGAGTACCATGCAACGAGTTGCAGCGGATGAACAGAATGGCGATGATGGCCATTAATGGAGTGTAAATGACTCACAAAATGGAGCAATTTAAAAAAGAAAATTGCATTAAGCATTGGCAATAAAAGCGCGACATGATGTGCTAAATTTTAGTACTGGATGATAAGCAGGCTATAAACATGCATTTGCTATTAACGGCAATAAGTTGGAGTTGTACGTTTGAAGCGTAATGATAAGCAGCAGCAGCAGCAGCAACAGAAATAGCAAGGTGATGAAAAGATTAACAATAACAGTATTCAAGCATTAATTTTAATCAAAGGTATAATTTAAAGTTTTCGAAAGCATTCAAGACTGAAATCGAAAATTGTATCAAGTTCGTGTCTTAAGTCTTTCGTTTGGGCTGTGAAAAGTTTCTGCAGATATTCATGCAACGAATAATCGTTAACTTTTAAATGGACATTATTCAAGATAACTACTTGCAAACATGCAGCAATGGGTCTGTTTCTTTAGCTTAGCACCAACCACCAACCAACAAAGTTTACTTTATCAACGCGATATAAATGGAAATTGTTTTCTTGCATGCAAGAAATGCAACCAATTGAAATAAAATAAAAGTGCGACCTCCTTTTTTATGACTTTAAAGTGTCTGCTAATAGCTTTAAGTGTAGTCGTTGATAACTCGATGCTTAAATTGCAATTTTTTTTTTTTTGAGCAGTTGTGTGTGTTGGCAAATTTATAGGGTTAAAAATTGACCATGTAATCATAAATTTAATCTGCTAAAAGTCTTTTCCTTTATTTATTATTTTTATGGAGAATAAAAAATGGCTGTTATTGTTGTTGTTGTTGTTGTTTTTGCTGCTGTCGCTGTTCTAATTTACTGTTCATAAAAAATGTTGTAAAATTATTATAACTACAAATATTTTTTGTACATAACTACATATGTTTTGCTTCGAACATCTCACTATTTTGTTGCATTTTATAGCCTTTTTATCAGAAAATATCACCCAATTATTTGTCCCCTTGAGAAATAAGCTTACATCAATAAAGCTACTTCTAACGATCACTAGATGCGATTAGCAAATTAAAAACGATCATGTTCAACTCTCGCGTTACAACAAAACAATCTTTTAAAGCGTTTTATTGATCATCGTTCAATCGTGACAGCGATCGAGTAATACAGAATATAACATGCACCAACGAACGAACGAAGGAAAATTAAACGACCAGAATATTATTGTAACTGCTAGATTTTAACGAGCATGAACAACAAATAAACTGATGCCCAGTTGATGTCAACATGATATCAGCGTCAGCTATATAGTTGCTAGTGTAGCGTCAAAAAATTTGCATATTTCTTAACTTTTATCGCAGAGACGACACACACGTTTGCATGCATGAAACATTTCTAGACTGGACGCCCGTCTCACAAGGTTGCTTAATTAGCTGTGTTTTGGTCCAGAGTATCCGATTTCAGATTGCTTCGTCCAACAATCCAACAGTGTGTAGTTTCGCTCGTTATCACTGATGCGCCATCGCCATGATGACGATCAAAATAAACACTTAACGATGGGAAACTTTGACAATCTCGGTTTATAAAGTGTGTAAATTATGCGAAGAGAACGCTGTGACGCTATGAATATGCATAGAGTTGATGAGCAATGCGCAGTTGGCCAGCCAGTGGTATGTAGTACACCGATGTATCTTGGCTGGGTTTTGCAGCAAGCTTTCCAACTATCTAGATAAACATTCTAATTAGCAAAGTTATGCAAATTTTTATCAATAATTAACCATAACTAACCTATTTGAAAACCCCATGCCTGGGAAGTTGAAGAAGTTTCGTGTAGGGTTAGGAAATGAAAATATGTATATCAAAATATGTTGAGTTAATATTACAGTAAAACTTCCCTAACTCGAACTTTCATAACTCGAAAGTCTCCAAAGCTCAAAGTAGTATTTCTGCTTTTTGCTTTCTCAAGACATTTACCTTATATTTTGATATCTATAAGTCGAAATTTCCTAATTAGAATTTTTTTTCAACTCGAACTGAAATCTCATTTGTACTAGAGAGACTTTCATGCATATTCATCTCCATAACGCGAATTTCTCTCACGTACAACTTCAATATTTCTGTGTGTATTGTATGTATAGCATGTAAGAAATTTGCATGGCATCTTTGTTAGCATGCGTAGAAAGATATTAAAGTTATTGTATCTTGTGCTGTTTATTTTGTTCGTGGCTCATTTTACAGTATTCAAGAAGATGCTTATTGACTTAACGTCTTTATGAAAGTTATAAATCTAATGATGATGAAGTTGAAGATATTCCAACGCCAACAATATTTGAAAGAATCACTTCGCCAACAAAAATTAAATTATTTATGTAATAGTTTATTCTATAACTCGAATTTTCCGTAACTCGAAGTTAAATTCTAGTCCCTTTACACTTTGAATTAGGGAAGTTTCACTGTACCATAAATAAAAATTGAATTTTTCGTTATCATAAAAAGAACTATAATACAACTAGTAATAGCTAAGAACAACAGTATTCTAGAAAATCATAAATGCAAGGGTCTAAAAAATGTTTCTTCATAATTCGGATATGCTAAGCATAAAGGCATTTTCCGGGTTTTTTCCGAGTACATTATCTTTTTTTTTTTGCAACGCACAATGCATCGAATGGGTACGAAAACAAAAAAATATCCATATTTATTCATATACTGGGCTCAGCCCTAACAGATATCGCTTAACCGAATTCCTTAAATAATATTCAAGTAAATTTTTCATAAAAATCGTTCTATTAGAACTAAAACCAAAAGGCTTAGCAACTATTTTACATCGAGATAGGCATTTAGATATTGGTTCATTGCTACCAAAATTCGTTCTATGATAATATACATAAAATGAACTTGTTTCTATTAGAGATGTTGTCGGAGCATAAAATAGAATAAGAGCAAGCAATTCTGGACTGTCAATCTTGTTATGTACAATATCTTTAATAAAAAAGACACTCTGCGTATTGCGTCTAATGGTCAAGCTTTGCAAGCCGAGTAGTTTACAACGGTCACTATACGCAATCATATTTTCCCACGAAAATAATCGTATTAGAGCGAATCTCGTAAACCGTTTTTGAGTTTTCTCGATTCGACTTATGTCACATTCATAGCAAGGATCCCAGATTATGTCCGCGTATTCGAGAATAGATCTTACCAGAGTCACGAAAATTGATTTTAATGTGAATGGGTCTAAAAATTCTTTAGAGTTTCGCTTTAGAAAACCGAGTTGTGAGTTAGCTCTTGATATGACATATTCCCTGTGGGACTCGAATGATAATTTGGTATTTAAGTAAATTCCCAAGTCTTTAATGGATTCGACGCGTATGAAAGTAATATTGCACTTATAAAAATAATTGCAAAAGCCGATAGCCCCGGCTGCTAGTGCTAATATTAACTATAATTTTAATTATAAATAATAATAATAAATAATAATAATTGTGATAAAGGGTCCGCCAAATAAATTTTTTTTAAATTCTGTAAAAAAAACTACTAGATATTTTCTCAGATTTCTTTTTTCATTTGAAAGTACAATCCTTCCGGTTAATAATGAAAAATAATTTCATTCAAATGGCTGCTTCGGCTGGCCATGCAGTAGCCTACACGATCGGTCCAATTTTTAAGCACATTATCGATTGTGTGCAGCTGTATTTCACCAATGGCTTCATGAATATTTTCCTTTAAAGTGTCAATTGTCTCTGGATTGTCGACGTAACACTTATCTTTGAGGGCACCCCACAAATAATAGTCCAACGGTGTCAAATCGCTGCTCCAAGGTGGCCAAACGACATCAGCTCTGCAGCTGATAATGCGATCTTCAAAAACAGGGCGCAAAACATCGAGTGTAGCTTCGGCTGTGTGGCACGTAGCGCCGTCCTGTTGAAACCAAATGTTGTCAATATCCTCCTCTTCAATTTTTGTGAACAAAAATTCGTTCAACATGGCCCGATAACGATCGCCATTGACTGTAACGGCCACTCCTTGCTCATTTTCGAAGAAAAATGGCCCAATTATGCCTCTGGACCTAGATCCGAACCAAACAGTGACTCGTTTTGGGTGCAGTGACTTTTCAATGTATGCGTGCGGGTTTTCTGTGCCCCAAATGCGACAATTTGGCTTGTTTACATACCCGCCAAGATCAAAATGAGCTTCATCTGAAAAGATGATTTTTTTGGCAAAATCGGCATCTTCTGTAAGTCTATCGCAGGCCCACTTAGCGAAGCGAAAACGCATTGGATGGTCAGTTGGCTTCAACTCCTGAACCAATTGGACTTTGTATGGCGTCATACCAAGGTCTTTATGCAAAATTCGTTAAGAAATGTTAAATTGTTGAGAACGACGGTGAATTGATGTTGATGGCGCTTCACGCACACTTTCTGCCACAGCAGTAATATTCTCGGGTGTTCGCACTGCTTTTGGCTTTTCACGCTTTGGTTTATCGATGAGGATGCCAGTTTCTTTCACTTTTTTCACAAGATGACGAAGCTCATAACGGAGCTGATGGTGCTTCTCTTCTTCCAAAATCCGTACGCAATTTTCGCACACATTCTGCAACATTACCATGATTTTCAAAGTAATGTCGCAATATTTCCCAGCCTTGTTCAAGCGTATACACAACCATATTCGTTCAGCGGAAGGATATAACTAATTATCTGTCAAATCAGATATGAGCTAAGTGTTACCATTCACAAAATAAGCACTAGTTGAAAAAAAAAACGTTAGATGGCGGACCCTGCATATGGATAATTGTTTGCGAGAATATGTTAAGATATGACATGTAGAAAAGTTTAAATTCATTCCATATATGCTACACCAGGAAATAAGTACGTTAATATCATTTTGAAAATTGTTACAGTCCTCAAGGTTGTTTATAATTTTAAACATTTTCAAATCATCTGCATAAAGCAGGAAATTACATGAAGTGAAAGTTTTAGATAAATCGTTTATGAACAAAATAAACAAAAGTGGGCCTAAGTGGATCCCTTGTGGAACTCCCAGTTTTACATCTACTGCTTTTGAAAATGATTGATCGATCTTAACTACCAATTTCCTACTTGACAAGTATGAGCCTAGCCATCTCAAAAAATTAGAGTGAACTCCCATTTGACGAAGTTTAGATAACAGAGTCTTATGGTTTAGACCAGCGTTTCTTAACCTGGGGTCCGCGGACCCCTGGGGGTGCGTGAGTATATATATGGGGGTCCGCCGTCTAATCTATGGACATTTGAATTTATAATTTTTTTTTTAATTAATGATCATAACAGAAATTTTTAGGAAAATAATTGAGGATTTTCTATTCTGTAGGCCTCTGCCTTCGCATACTGCAGGTGAAGAAATATTTGAAGTATTAAACAACTTTATGTCCACTCATGAAATACCGTGGGATAAATGTGTGGCAGTTAGTACCGCCGGTGCTCGGGCTATGAGCGGTACACGAACAGGACTTCAGGCGCGCGAGAAGAAGATGAATCCATATATTATCTGGCTTCATTGTTGCATTCATAGAGAGGCATTAGCTGCTAAGAATATGCCAGAAAAATTAAAAACAGTTTTGGACGACATAGTGCAGGTCGTGAATATTATTAAAGCCATGCCTCTAAATTCCCGTATTTTCGGTATGATATGTGAAGAAATGGGCAGCATTCACATTCAGTTGTTATTGCATGCTGAGGTGCGTTGGTTGTCTCGTGGCAAAGTCGTGTCGCTTGTTTTTGAGCTGAGAGATGAGATCAGAATGTTTTTTTTTTAATAATTCTGTTGGCAGCGTCAATAAACATGCTTATCATTTCAATAACTTTGAATGGCTTACAATGGTGGCATATTTGGCTTATATCTTTGGTGCCCTGAACGAGCTGAACTTAAGTCTACAAGGAAGAGATAAAAACATATTCCAAGTTGAATATAAAATAGGAGCTATGGTAAAAAACTTGACCTTTGGACTAGTCGTACGATTAAAAAACCAGTAATCATTTTCCTACACTGGTAGCGTTTTTGGAATCCTCTGGTGGAGAAATGTTGCCAACGCAAGTAGAAGAGGATATGATTAAACACCTCCGCGGTTTGACGTCTTCTTTTCGGGATTATTTTCTAGAACCCGACATAAATAAAAACTGGATAGCAGACCCTTTCAACGCAGATGTTTTAGATATAATCGGCTTGACAACGGTACAGGAAAATCAATTAATAGAAATATCATGTGATTCAGCTTTAAAACGTTATTTGAAAGAATCGTCTTTATCAAGTTTTTGGGTAAATTTAAAAAATGTTTATAAAGAAATATCAGAAGAAGCACTAATATATTTACTGCTTTTCTCGTCCACATACCTCTGTGAAAAGGCCTTCTCTGCTCTTGTATACACCAAAAACAAATACAGAAACAGATTACAATTGGAATCAGATTTGAGATTACATTTAAGTAAAAACAACAACCCAAACATTACTAATTTAGTTTCAAAAAGCAGCACCAAACTTCACATAAATACAAAATTTTTAATTTTTATAAAAATGTCATTTTTTTCAGTACTAAAATAATTTGTCCAAAATTTATTCCTGTGTTTTTATTAAGGGGTCCTTGAACTTGTGCGTGATTTTCTAGGGGTCCGCGGAATGAAAAAGGTTAAGAAACGCTGGTTTAGACTATCAAATGCTTTTAAAAAATCAGTATATAAAATATAGATTTGCGATCCTTTTTCTACAGCGTTTATGCAAAAATTAGAAATTAAAGCTAAATTAGTGCTTGTGGATCTTCCAACAAAAAAACCATGTTGCTGGATTGCAATATGGTTTTTAACTGTGTTAAATAAGTGTTTATTTACAATTTTATCCAGAACATTTGGTATAATCGAAAGCTTAACGATTGGTCTGTAATTTTCAACTAGATGTTTTTGACCAGATTTGAAAATCGGCGAGATATAAGCAGTTAACCACTCTTCAAGAAAAAAGAATCTCCGTTTGCATATAGCGAATGACCGCATTTTTTCAAAAATAAGGGAGGAAGCAGATCAAGCCCGGCTCCTTTATTCGAATCAAGTGTCCTGAGAGTATCATATACTTCATCTTCTGATATTACTAAGTGGACAATATTAGTAATTTGCTCCACCTGTGGATGAATATTTAGATGTGTCTCATCGCAACTGTCAAAAACTGATCCGAAGAATATTGCAAACAATTCGCAAATATCTTGTTTATTATCGCTTTCCGCATACTTCATTGATTTATATCGTATTGATTAATATCGTTGTTTTTCTTTAAAAAAAGTGTGCAATATACAATCTCTGCCAAAAAACGCATCACCTACAAATATTTGTAGAAGTGGTTAATAATCTACTTGCATTGGCTGTTGTAGTAAAAATTTTGATAAGGATGTGTTTCTTAACATCTTCTTTCAATCGTGCTAAAAAAATTTACATCTAAGACGAATGGTGCGCAGTAGCTTGCTTTATGTAAAAAAAGTCAAAAAATTAATGCAAAAATTAAATAATATTTTTAAAAAGATTTTTTAATTGATAAATGTCAATTAATGTCCAAACATACCACTTTGTATTTTATTTAATGCAGACATTTTTTTAACTCTCAAGCAATACCGAATTATAGTTTTTAATAAAAAATTAATATCAATTTTTGATATAATCGCAGCAGTCTTAAGTTATTGCCATATAATCAAATTATTTCGCTTAAGTTGCAAAATTTATATAACTTTTTAATGCTACCATTTTTTCTTGATGGAAACTAAATGATTTGAGCCCAAATTAAACAAAAAAATTAAAAAGCTATGTAAGTAAAACACATTTACTGGTGAATAAAAGGATTGTATGGAGGTTTCATTCTTGTTTGATAATCAATAAAATTTATATAATTTAGTGGTTTAGGTTCAGTTAAATGCTTTTATAAAAAAAATTGCATTTTGTTGCAGATGGATCTTAAAAGTAAAAAGTTAAATGGATTAAAAATAGAAATCTTTGTACCTAGAAACCAGATTCATATTAAGACAATATGGCAATTTGTTTTCTCTTTTGCCATAACAGAATCATACAGATGCTGAAAATGTACAAAACTTCAATTCATCTTCTTGGCTTTGATTAATTTTTTGTTGTTTTTTTTTTTTATTATAGTCTTTATTCTCAAAGATCTGCCATGTTTCCATTGTACCTCTTATACATATATTTTTATCCGACGGTTAACGTGAGTCATGCCCGTTAATTAGTGTCCCATTTTATTAGTCTTGCGCCCAAAACGCCATATTTCTCATATCAGTGGTCACAAGCCTTAATCGCTAAAGTCGAGTTAGGACAAAATGGAGTTATTAACGTGACTGGAATCACAACATGCGAATCTATACGCCAACAAAATTTGATGCAAGTTGCATAAAATTTACGGTGCTGCAGCGAAAAACCAAATAACTTAAGTCATTTTTAGCAATAATTGTTTTGCCATAACAGCCTAACACGTAAATTTTTTAAATAAATTTCCCAACTCAATATTTTTATTTAGGGCAAATAGCTAAAGTTCAGATAAGATTTTCTCAAATCATCAAAAAATATTCCAAAGTTGAGTTAAGTTGTTAGGGCAAAATACAGTTTTATTTCTTGTCTTCCTATTTTGAGTTAAGGCACTATTCCAAAAGAAACTTCTGACCATCGAGCGAAATCAAAAATCATATCTTTTACTCTCAAACTATTTTAGATCGAAAAATGAGTTGAAGATAAATTAGGATAAATTTCAGCATAACAATTGCACTTTAAAGTTGTACCAAAGCTAGACACAAGCACCTTGGAATTTTACATAATTTCCAGATAAAACTTGAAAAGTAAAACTTTGAGACTTCCTTCACAAATTAATTTTAAACGAATTTAGCTCATAACAATTTCATGAAATTAAAAGCTCAGCCGAAAACAGTCGGAAGTGTAAGCCGCAAGCCAGCCACCAACTGAAGTTTCGTAGATTAGCAAAGGTACTTTAATTAGTAACTTTAATAGAAAAAAATATATTTTTTTTAGACGCAGAAGTGCTGCAGCAAATGGAAGAGCGTAAAGCATTTCCTTTTGATACTGATGATTCTATAAAAGAGCCAGATTTTCGTTCAACATCTAATTCAGAAATTTCGGGAAGTTCAGAAGACGGGGAAAATATAGTTTTTAATACAGGGTCACATGCGCTCTGTAACAAAAAAAATGCACACTTTTAAACGCAATAGTGGTCAGTTATATAAAACATTTTCTATAAAAGAATACAAGGCCTAAGTTTGTCAAATATTTGCGAATGCAGTAAAAAATGTTGGGAAAAATTTTGTATGAGCAGAAAATACTACTTTTTAATCATTACTGTTTGTTAGGAACTTATGACCAAAGATTGCTCTATATTGGCAATTTATTAAAGATTGAAGACAAGAAATGCAATACACTTGCAAACTCCACTCGATTTCTGTCAAATACTTTCTGCAAATCGACGGAACGGAAATAAGTGTATGCCGAAAACACTTTACTCAATGTTATGGCGAAATCGAAAGTTTCGTAAAAAGTGTTTAATTAGAAAGAAGAATTCATGCCCTTCAATTCCTTTCAAAAACCTGCGTGGTAAATTTTCTCATTCAATCAAGTTTAGTCAAACCAAATTGTAAGAAGTAAAAGACCACATAAATACGTTTCCAAGTTGCGAAAGTCACTACAGTAGGCGGGATACATCGAAAAGGTGATACATCTATACGCCAGTTTAAACATTTCGATCATGCATCGAATGTATATTAAAGACGTAGCCTAACCCGTGAGCCTGTCGAAATACTCAGAAGTATTCAAGGAAATGAATCTTAAATTCAAAGCACCGCAACTGGACACATGTTCTAGATGTGATACCTTCTTAGCAAAAATAAAAGTTGCACAAAATGATGGAGAAAAGGAAACACTAGACCATGAAAAACAAATACATTTAGTCAAGGCTGAAATGGGCCTCAATCAAAAAGCAAAGGACAAAACAAGGGACAGCTCTGGACATTCAACCTAACTGTACACAATCTAGTTAGCAATGCTTCTACCTATTATATGTAGCATGAATGTACTGCTAATGCTTGGTTTCCACTATGTCATTTTCAGTGGTCAGTTGTTGTCAGTCAAATTGAAAATGACAACATGTTGACATTTTTTCTACATTTGGCAACCTTGGAAAATTAAAAAAAAACAAATAAATAATTAAATGGAGCTATGCAGAAAATGTTATAGAGTTTTACTAAGGTGGAAATGAAATATCTTCCTGCATATATAAACATTTGCAAATGCTCGTACTAGAGACAAAGAAAGTTATATTTTATAGCGATTCGTGTACCGGACAGAACAAAAATTTTTTATTTCTATTATGTTTTTGCTGTTTACTCACAACAACCCTCAGATAGAATACATCGATCACAAGTATTTAAAGCCTGGCCATACACATATGGAGTGTGACAGTGATCACGGCCTTATTGAACGTAAAAAGAAAAAACCCATGTAGAAATACACATACCGAGGGTCTGGTACCAATTTGTTAATTCAGTAAACCCAAAAATGCATGCTATTGAAATGGATACAAAAAAATTTTTACAATTTTTGCGAACTTTCAAGATCACATTTAATTTGGAATCGCTGCAACGAATATGGCGAAAAATGTATATGGAGCAACGTTAGATGGTTTTGTTATACCAAAAATTTTCATCAACTATTGTACAAAAATTCATTAGAAATCGACGAACAAAATTCTCAATATAGGAAAAAGGGTATATCATTGTTTCCTACTGACATCTTAAATACAATAAGGGCCCTTCCATGTACATTAGGGCGGGTCGATTTAAAAATCGCCCATTGCTCAGTGAAAACCGTATTCTAGGGATCAAAATAAGAAACTTTTCCCGAGGAACTATACCTCTAAAACAAATTCTAATGCCCCAACTTTTGACTTTTGTCCCGTAAGGTCAAATTTTGAAAAATCCCTCTTTAAACAATTTAGAGTACCCCAATTGAGTCCAAATGTATGACCGACCCCCACTAACTTTGGAGGGCCGATCCACCCTGCCAGTGGCACACCCCCTGGAACCCCCCGGGGGTTCCCCATACAAACATTTAAAAAAATCACCATTTTTGGCACTTCACATGAAAAAATCAGCCAGGGGGTTCCAGGGGATGTGCCACTAGCATGGGTGGATCGGCCCTCCAAAGTTAGTGGGGGTCGGTCATACATTTGAACTCGATTGGGGCACTTTAAATGGGTCAAAGAGGGATTTTGTAAAATTTGACCCTACGGGACAAAAGTCAAATGTTGGGGCATTATAATTCGTTTAAGAGGTATAGTTCCTCGGGCAAAGTTTCTTATTTTGATCCCTAGAATACGACTTCCACTGAGCAATGAGCGATTTTTTTGCCTCCCCACAAATCGACCCGGCCTAATGTACATTTGAACTAGAATTGTCGTATTTGGAGTGAGGAGAATCCACAAGCTTTTGTCGAAACACCATTACATCCATGGAAAATTACTGTTTGGTGCGCTTTATGGGCTGGCGGAGTCATTGGCCCATATGTCTTCAAAAACGATGATGGTCAGAATGTTACTGCCAATGGTGAACGGTATAGGAACATGATTTGAATTTTTTTCGTACCTCAATTAGCTGGCATTAATCTTGCTGATATGTGGTTCCAACAAGACGGAGCCACATGCCACTCAGCGGGCGCTGCAATTGATTTAATCAAGGAAACTTTTTACGAAAAAATAATTTCATGAAATGGCCCAATTAATTGGCCCCCAAGATCGTGTGATTTAACCCAATTGGATTATTTTCTTTGGGTTTATGTAAAGTCACTTATCTACGTCAATAAACAATTGAACACCTGGACATCAACGTTCAAAGAGTTATCGGCGAGATACGGCCGCAAATGCTGCGAAAAGTTTGTAAAAATTGGTGTTCCAGATTGCGCCGTGTACGCGCCAGCCGTGGTGGCCAGATGGTTGAAATTATATTTAAACATTAATGTTTAAATGTAATGTTTTAAACATAAAATTTTCTATTCAATACAGCCTGTTTCATTGATATTTAAAATATATTACTATGTTTTATTATGACTTAAACTTGTATCACTCTATAAAAAACACCCTTTATAAAGACAATGATTATATAAAAATTAGCAAGTGGTTTAAAAAAAATTACATCAGTGGTGGAAAAAATAAAAAACCTCAGTATGAGCCTGAATTTTGGTGTGTCAGTGATAATGTCAAAGAAAATTTTCCACGAACGCAAAATTCAATAGAAGCTTGGCATCGTAGGCTAAAAGTAATCATTGGAAAAAAATGTGGCTTATATAAGATGATTACAGAGCTTGCAAAAGAAATAATTGTTGTTAAAACAACTTTGGAAAAAATTGAGTCAGGCGAAGCAATACCTCTAAAAAAATCTAAGGTGCAACGTTACAAAAAGCTTAAGAGAGTTATTAAAAAAAAACTATTATGGAAAATATTCAATATTTAAAATGTATTGCTAATAATACTTTATTATATAATTAAACTAAATATTTATGTATTGCGTTCTTACTTTGATCTAAATTATAATGGACTTTGAATTTATGTTTCCATTATTATCATTTTTAAAACAAATAAAATTATACTAAAAATAATTAGCTCAAATTTATTGCTTGATAAGCACATAACCAACAAATTTAGTTTAACAAGCTTGGGTCAGGCTAAAAATCGCCGCGATTTTTAATCTAACCTAAGCTTGTTAAATTTAGAAATTTTGGGTTTGGGAATTTTGTATTTGGGGATTTTGTGTTTGGGGATTTTTTGTTTAGGGATTTTGTGTTTCAGGATTTTGATTTGGGGATTTTGTGTTTGGTGATTTTGTATTTGGGGATATCGAGTCTAACCCATATTTGGGCCTGCGCCAAACTACTTTTTGTTTTGAAAATAATTAGCATTTCCCCTGTACGAAATATATTTATAGATTTTTAAGCATGAGTTATTGACAAATACGAGGCTGAAATAAATACTTAGAACAAAAAGTAAAAAAAAATATTAAAATACCCAGAATTTGGGGATTATTTGGGGATTTTGAGCGTGACATTTTGTGTTTGGGGATTTTTAATTTGGGGATTTTTAAATTTGGATATTTTGACATTGGGGATTTTGAATTTGGGGCTTTTGTTTTGAAGATTTTGTTTTCGGGGATTTCAAGCCCAACCTTTGGCGCAGGCCCAAATATTTCCTTTGACTTTGGAGCTTTTGCGTTTGGGACTTGGGATTGTGTTTAGGTCTTTTGTGTATGGGGCTTCTGTGATTGAGGATAATGGTTTTGGGGCTTTATTATAATGTTGGGGCTTTTGCGTTTGGGAATTTTGTGAATGGGGCTTTCTTAAATATCCCCTCCAAAACACATACAGTAAATATCGGCTATATGCAAATGTTAAAATGTTGAAATATTTTTGTATATAAACAGTATTTGCAAATAAGCAATAATCGGCTATATGCAAAATATATGCATATAAGCAATAATCGGCTATATGCAAGATATATGCACACATGCAATATTTCCCTGCAAACAAAAGAAATCATATTGGCTTCATTTTAAAGCAAATTAAATCACATTTTATTTCAAATACATATTATTCTTGTGTAAAATCAACTTAGTTTCAGTTAAACTTAGTATCATTTACAGTTTCAGTTAAAAAATATAGGTACATATAAAAGGTACAAAATTATTTAAAAAAATCCGGAATTGTTTTGGTCTTGGTTTTTTCAGCATTTTTTAAGATTAAGTCTTCAATGTCTTCAAAACGTCTAAGGCACTTATATTATTATTAAAAAAGTAGTCACGCAGCGAATCCAAACTAAGCAAAGCCTCTTTGGTTGAGATATGCTTGTCATTAAAAGAAGAGTGGACGAACACTTCTTCATCATTTAAATTTTCATTTTCTCCCAATACGCCTGCAACAATATCTTTGTCGAAAATGATTCCAAAGCAAGCAAGATTGTTGTCGCACTGAATGTACTCGGTATCTTTATTGCACCATTCGTAGTTTTCGCCTTCAACATCTGTCTCAGCTACCTCATCGGTGTCTGGAATTTGGTCAATGCCTGCCTGAAATTAGCAGCTTATGTTTATAACTTATATTTACTAAAGTGTATCAACTTTACGGACTTACCTTCTTAAAACAATTAATAATTGTTTATTGCATCATTAAGTTCCAAGCTCGATATGCATAGCGAATACCATCCAACAGTGAGAGATTTCAGAAAAGCAATTACTGATAAGTCTTTCTCCAGTGCACAAATTTGTTTTTTTATTAAAATTTTCCGGTATTCCATTTTAAATGAGTGGATGATATCCTGATCAAGTGGCTGTATTATAGCAGTTGTGTTTGGCGGAAGAAACTCAATTGTTATATTGGAAAATTTCGAATCTGTTTTGTGACAGGGAGCATTATCAATTATCAGACAAATGTGCTTATTGCTCTTTTGTAGATCTTTATTCAGATCTTCCAGTATGTTCGTCCAAATACCACTCGTTATCCAAGCGTTTATGTTACTATAGTATGGCATTGGTACCTCTTTCCCAGTGAAACACCGTGGCTTCTTTGATTTTCGAATGCAATACGCTCGTTTATATGTGCCAGTTGCGTTGCACAAGCAACAGCAATGTGAGGCGTTGCTTCTGACTTTTGAATCCTTTTGGGTTCTCATGCTTGCTTTTGTAGCTTCCATTTGGCAATGCCTTGTAGTACAAACCAGTTTTATCGGCATTAAATATGGAATCGGTAGTAAAAGTGTCCAATATTTGCGGCAAATGATTAGAGATGAAAGTGGCTGCACTTATTGCATCATTTTCACTGGATTCTCCGTAAATCTTAGCGTAGTTAATGACATTTCGTTTGCACCAGCGCTGCAGCCAGCTGCGATCTGGCGCATACTCTTCATTAAGTTGTAAAGCAAATTCCTGTGCTTTAGCGAGGAGAACAGGACCACTTACAATTCCATTTTGCGATCGTATCTGGTTAAACCAGGAAAAAAGTGCTTTCTCCAAATTAACGTGTGTACTTTTTCTATCCCTTTTCTTATTAGGATTTTCTATAGCACGGATCTTACTTTCATTAATTTTTATCCACGAAATGGTGCTAATGCTTACTTTGCTAACCGAAATTTTTTGTTCAGCTGTTAGAACACGACGCGACATTGTTGCAATTTGTATCACAAAATAGTTTTTTAACTAGTGATGTGAAATAAAGAACTAGCGATGACACGTAAACGATTACAAAATTTAGTGTTGCCGTGTTGGAAAATTTGCTAACAACCGATTAAATTTGGTACATAATTATTAAATTTTGTTGAAAAAATTTGCATAAATGAAATATTTGCTTATAAACCATTTGCCTATAAACAATTTAATTCCAATAAGAAAGTAATACAATACGCGCTAAAATTTTAAATATTTGCATATAAGCAGAATTTGCATATAACCGATATTTACTGTATATACCAAATTTCATTGCATTCCGATAACGTTTACTATCAATGACCGCATGTCGTATGAAAGCGTTCCACTGTGCGTCGGTCTCACAGACCGATAACTGTAATAAAGTTCAACTCGTCTACTCAGCACCTGCACTCGCGCTGTACTAAGCAAAGCGTAACAAATAAAGAAGGAGCTACTAAATACCGCAAAGTTCCATCGAGTTTAATTTTTGGAAAAACATAGAATTATTGATCTGTCGGTCTGAGAGTCAAATGAGCGAGTGTAGGAAGGTTAAGAGCGCAGTGTGACGGCCACTGATCTATGGAGAAAATAGCAAGAATAATAAAATAATTTTTTAAGTCTATGTAACCAAATTTCTTCCATGATGAAGGGAGAACATTTCTGAAGTAGGTCTTTAACATATCCTTTTTATAATATTCCAAATTTTCGTTGAATATTGTAGCTTTCTACAAAAGCGTTAAAATGAACTTTCTCAAACATTTTTGAAAACAATCAAATAAGAACCACAAAAACTAGCGCAAGAGGGCTCACATATAGGCATTTATTTAGAGTAAATTTAAAACATTTACTAAAAATCACTCTGACGTTAATTTTAAAACGCCAAGACAGACCTACGTTTTTTTTTATCGAAGTCTGTAGTTTTGGTAAAGGTTGAACATTTTTGAACAGTGTTTTTTAACAATTTATCATGTTTAAGCTGGGCTGTAGCATAGAGCAGAAAAGATTTTATGGTACACAAGTATTGAATCTTAAAGATGTATAATTGAAAAATCAAACCATAAAATGCAGGTGCCAACAAAGCAAACAATCTTAAAAAACATTTGGAATTTAAGCCTCCAATCGAAGGAAAAAAAACTCTCATGAAGCCGCAACTCTTTTTTCCGACCAACCGCTTTTAACAAAGACTGAGTTACAGAAGAACCCCAAAAAGCAATTCTTTTGAATGAAATCAAAAACCACTGAAAAGAACTTGCGATGCGTAAAAATACCGCGAAACGCGATTGTATCTTAAGCAAAAAGGGTTCTTTCAATCTGTCCAACACAGTGAGAGGATCCATATTCATAAGTAAAACATGTAAGCAGACCATGTTGCGAAGAAGAGAAACAGAAAAAAAGAACAAATACAGAGACTCAGAAAATAAAGCAGTCCACAACAGCTTGAGCTGCAAAAGGTTTAGGTATTTTATAAACTGCAATACAGGACAGAAAAAGAACAAAAGAAAACAATATAGAAAGGTTAAAAATGTAAACAAAAATAAGCGTTAACATGGCAACAATGGCAACCCGCTGTGCCACTGAAATATGGTTCATATAAATTTTTATGACATTGTCATATGTTGGCAAAAAACAAAAAAGCGAGAAAAAATTATCAACAACAGCGAGAAGGTGTGTTTGTTTGTGTTCGTTGTGCTTATTATTTTTAAGTGTCTCGGGTTTATTTTTTAATGAAGCTTAATATATTGGCACGCGAGTTTCTTAAATGTTTTTGCCTGTCTTAAGGGAATTTTGCTGCTTTCCATCGAAATTTCCATACAAACTGAACGCATTCAATTTTGCACATATGCGCATATTGTATAAGCATCGAAATGGATATCTTCATTATCACCAGCAACACTGGCCATACTGGCTGTATAATTCATCAAGCACTATTTGACGGAATCATGCAACTGTAAACTAATGACATCTCCGAGACCAGTAATGGAAACATTAACTTTTATTGCATGTTTTTTCCCCACCCTTCTATTATTTTTCTTGTATTCATTTATTTGCTTGTTATTATGCTTGCAGCACTTGAAACTCACCCACCCCAAGCGTTATGCTGTTCCTTTTCCTCACCCAACTTGTTGTTGATATCAACAATTACAAGCAACACTTATACGCATCCACCCAGCCGCATTGAGTTCTTTACTCCACCTCAAGCAAAGGACACCAACGTTTGTATAAATGAAATAATGATTTACAATACGTTGCGAAAAAAAAAATTCACTTGTCGCAACATAATCGACAATATTTTTGCGATTAGAACACGACAATCAGAGGGGAGTTTCAGAAGCAAGGGTGGACATTGAGGATTATGGTCGCAGCCAGATTGGATTAAAAGCAATGATGTAAAAATATTTAAGTATTCGGTTAACGAACAGAATATAAAAAAAAAATTAAAACTTTCACTTTGAAATGAGCAAGAGTTGTGATCAAGGTATATATAGGAAGGCAGTGTTAGTTAGGGTTACCAGAAGTCTAGAGCAAAATAAGATAACTTTTGACGAAAAAAGAGGACAAAAAGAGAGTTTTTTTAAATTCAATCAAATTTATTGCAAAGTAAAAACAAAAGAAAATTTTTTATATATTGCTTTTTTCATTTTTTTTTAAATATTTGTTAAAAAAATAACATAAAATTAACATTTTTTAAATAAAAAAAAGTAATTAAAAAATTTTTACACTAATTATTTCATAAATTTATACAACTTGACGTTTAAGTAAATGAGATCAAATAAAAAATAAATAATCGTATTCGAATTTTTTATAAAGTATTTTAAACTGAAGGAAAAAATGAGTAAAATTGTGATTTACTTATCAATCCTCCTAAGAATCATACTTAAAGCTTTCTTGGACTTGTTGTAATAACCGTTTCTGATTTTGGCATACGTCGAAAAACTCTAAACACGATACGTTTTTTAAATTATAATTTATTGTTAAAAGAGCTCGAACCGTTGATATTTTTTAGTCTATTTTTTTTATTTGTCCACTGCAAGCCCATTAGTGAAAAAATTCTTTCGACGTTAGCGTTTTGTGCAGGAACGAAAAAAAAAACTGACAAATTTTTAAAGTTTCTAAAAAAAACTCGCTACTCGAACAACTTTGAAAGTATATAACCCATTTTTGGTGGGCAAAAGATTCCTTGAACCCTTGTGATTTAAATTCTTTTCGACAATATTTTTTTAATTAACATATTGATCAAAACACTTAGCGTCATTTATGCAATTTGTTTTCCGTATGTTAATAAATTTAATACAATTTTCAATGTCACTCCATTCAGGTATTTTTTTTTTAAATTTATCCATTCAAAAACTGAAAATTTCTTAAATTCTTCGGACCATACTTTTAAATAATCATAAGATATTTTGTTACAAGTGAATATATTGCTTTTTGAAATTTCGGCTTCACTTTTATAACCCGTTTCTTTTAAAATTTTTAAAATATGTTTAAGTTTTAAAGGCAAAATGAGTTTCTTAATCCTTCCATTATCGAATCCAACAATCCGGATATAATAGTCTTTGTTTCTATAAAAGAAATTTTTTTTCATTTTCCATAGCCGTGATTTTGCCATGAAATAAAAAGCAAAATGAATGTACTGCAAATAAATACGCTTCGCTTAATTCAGACTGAAAGAAATTTTCAACAAAGCAGGACAGTTTTCTAATGATAAATAATACGCTTTTAGTGCTGGATACAGTTTTAGAATCCATTTTACTGTAGGTAGCAAAGGTCCCAGACATTTTGCTCTTTTCGAAAGGGACAGTGCAGATCCATTTAGCATGATTGGTGTGAGGGATGGAATTTTGTGTTTCCTTGTAAAAAGGACCAGTTCTGTTTTGGCCAGATTTACTTTCAGACCATAGGGTTTGGCCCATCGCTCAAGGTTGCAAAGAGCCATTTGAATAACATCACAGCCCTCCCTATCTAGAGACAGCAGTGCATTATTCACTTCCAGAATAATAAACTACCAGAAGGTTTCAGAGCAGTAGAGACAGCACACCGCCTTGAGGCGTACCTCTTGTCACTGATCTTTTAGGCGCTATGTGCACCTAGTTCTGATAGAATTACTCTGCAGTTGAGTAACTTATCTATAAGATTACTAATGATTTTATTCACACCTAACCTGAGCAACTCAAGTCTTAAAGATTGTGGCGTGACGTTATGAAAAGTTTCCCAGCAAACCAAAGTTTCCGAATTCGTTCCGATATCGTAACGAAAATCGTATGGAGGGGTTGACACGAATTCGTAACAAATTCGGAAGGAATTTTAGTAACGAATTCGTAAAGAATTGAATTATCATTTGTGTATCGAATTCGTAAACAAATTCATAACAACTTTTTAACGAATTATAGCACCGAATTCGTAACGTAATGAAGCATCAAATTCGCAACGATCTCTTAATGATTTTTGTACCGTATGTAATACAAAATTAAATAACAATTTCGAATCAAAGTTTAGTTAATGTATCCGCTTAAGATGCCCCAGACTATATGTTTCGTACAAATGACATGCCAAAAATACAGATAATTTGCAACTACTATTATGGAACATTAATATGGAAATGTGAATTTGACATGTCGTTTGTATTTGCATCCGTAAAAATTAAAATTAGAGCCATCTCTAGTATCATCTATTTTAAAGAAAAAGTTGCTTACAATTAAATTATTTACAAATAGCAAACTGTTTAAAATGCCGCTAGGCACATGGCCTACTAATTTTTTTTCAACTCGATATATTTAAAACACCTCACAATTTAAATTTTAAAATTTGATTCCGGAAATCTTGCGAATTATTCGGAAATGTTCCGAAATTACTGCTGCGAAATAGTTACGAATCCGTTAAGAATGCTCGAAATAGTTACGAACTAATTGAAATTAAGACAAATTCGGAATCTTTGGTTTGCTGGGTTTTGTTCCTCTGAAAAATACAATACAAATTCAAATCAGTCGTTCTGATGATTTTTCTAAGACTGTAATCAATAAACTTACTTTGTTCTGAAATTTTATTGTTCTTTGGACAAAAAATAAGTATTTATTTCTTATTCTCGGAACGAAATTGACTTTGTTTAAATTTTATTAGTTGAAATTTAAACTTGTTATTTTGCTTAACTATGAAATTTCCATGTATTTTTCAAGTGAATAGAGTTTGTTGAAAAACGACATTTTCTCATGGTTTCTTATTTCATCAACGATTTAACATTGGAAACTAAAAACATAAATTTTAACTAATGATATGATTTAAAATTAAATTTTTAAATTAAGATCAATATAAAGCCTTGAAAATAAATAAGTTAACTTAAATAAGAGCTTAAAAATTATAATTCAAACCAAATAAATGACAAAATTTTAGGTTAAATTTAAAACTTATAGTTAAATTCTAAGCTAAAAAAATGCGATTGATACTATATATTACAAACAAATTTTTTAAATAAAATTAGACTGCCGAATTGTTTTTTCGATGAGTCACTTTGTGTGTTCTGAGATTTAAGAAAACGTTATTGTGGAAGCAGTATTTTGTATTTTTTGTATTTTACCTAAAAAACCCAAAAATTGTCTCTTTAGATTAGAAAAAAGCACAATGCTATAAACGCTATAGCACAAATCTATAGTAATAAAACTCATTTTCTGTTTGTTTGTTTGTTTGTTTGTTTGGCCTTTATACAAATCTAAACGGCTCAACGGATTTCGCTCAAACTAGGTACACATATTAAGTTTATCCCAACTTAAAATGTTACATACTTAGTTTTTGCCACGCCCCCTTTGAAATTTTTCAACTAACGGTAATTTTGTTATTATAAAACTTTTTAGCATCGGAGATTTTTGTGTATTCAATTTTAAAAATTTTTTGTTATTTTGACATCAAAAACACTCACATATCTTCAAAATTGGAGAAATTTTCAGTACACAGACTTTTTCATAAAACATCGTTACCTAAGAATGAGAAAAAAACGACATGAAAATCAATGTTTGGTCTTTCGATGCAAATATCTCCGCTGTCCATTAATATATTTCATTCAAATTTTTTTTGTTTAAAAGTTCAATAAAATCACTTTACAAAAATAGGTTGAACTATACCGTTAAGTCAGTGTATATATGTTTTATGATTATGTCAAAAAAGGTCCAAAATATTGACTTTTTACTCAAAAAATGACTCAAAAATTGTTGTTGTTGTAAAAATGAAATCAATTAAAAATTGCACATCTGGCTACCTTTCATATGACATAGCATTTATTTGCAAAAATTCTTCCAGCTAAGCGCAAAAATTATTTTACTGTTTTTGTCATCAAAACAATTTTTTTTTCCAAAATGTTGTTTTTATATTTTTTACAAAAAAGCCAAGTCTCAAAGATAATATATGTGAAAAAATTACCCCAATATCTCTTTCCAATCAAAATTTATGGCTAAAAATCTATTTTTTCATACCAGACTATTAATAAAACTTAGTTTTGTGTTAAAAATTTCTATATAGTTTGAACGTCCCCATTTATCTCTAAGAATGCAGTTGTGTGTCTTAAGTAATGACGAACATTTTGGATTATATAAAGTCTTCTTTATAGTGATCTACTTATTTGTTGCCTCCCCACCCCCCGCTCCCCTCCTGTTAAATTTGCTTTGTTGTGATGGCTCTATTTTTTCTCACTATTGTGTCACCGTTGTCACTTAGTTCTTTATCAATGGTACTTTATATGTTGTATATATATCACAATTTTATCGAAAAGATGACTGTGAATAAGAATGCTGTAAAAGTTAATATTTTCATGTAATCAGTTTCAGCTATATGGCGATATAATAAAACATATGCGCATCTGGTCAGCACACTTATTTCATTAGTTTTGATATGTGCGTTAAATTCACAGATAGATGGCGCCACATTTGTAAGATGTGTGGGTACAAACTATACATACACCTTGCGGTGAAAAGCTGAATAATGTTTTTTCAAAAGTTTCTTCAGACAGGTGGCGCTTTTTTCTACTTACAGAAGTATATTTGATGTTCTTTTGCAGCTAGCAGATAAGTTTTGCGAAATATTTTGCGAAAATGCTATTGCTACCAAACTTTTAAAAAGTAAAATAATGCAGTACTGACAGTTTTTTCAGTCGCAGCGTCATCTAGCGTCATAAACACTTAAAAACATAGAATTGGATCAATTTAAATGTCCAGCTCACTTGCTAGACTTTTTGTTGTTTTTGCTTTGCTTGCAAATGCGATTATATGATCCTGCTCTCCAATGAAAAAACGCAGCTTATAGAAATTTTAGTAGGTACAATCATTTTTAGCACAACGAATTTTCATAAAACATTGATAGCTAATAATGAGAAAAAATTATATGAAAATCAAAGTTTTTACTTTTAATGCTAATAACTCCGCTGTTTTTAATATATTTCATTAAAATTTTTTTGTTAAAAAGTTCGATATGTTTTTAATATAAATCTTTGTTTAGACGTTAAAATGTCCATATCTCAAGGACGCATTGAGTCCCACCATAATTTTTATTTTGTTGAAAAGGCGCTTGCTTTAAGATTAAGTCAATATAAAAATTCTTTTTAATTTTTAAAATATGTTTTTCGTACCCATTCTTTATATTCAATTAGCTCACCGCTAGAGATGGAACCACCAACAACAAAAATTTTCCTATACTCTTTTGGATTAATGTTCTTTCAATTACCTTTCTAACGGCAGATAAATAAAATGAAATAAGATACAATTCAAATAAAATTCAACATGTTTTTCATTATTCCCGATTTTAAAAAACATTTAATCGAGAAGTGTATGTTAAAATGTTTATATAAATGACTCTCGAGTAACACCGGGTAAATCAGCTAGTAACATATAAGTAGTAATCGGTTTTCCGTTCGAACTGTTTTCCCGCACCCATCACTCCATAAACTCAAAAATAACTGCGCAACACTTAACCCACAAGAAGACGAACGGAACGATGCAAGTCGAGTACCAATGCACTTAACAAATTACAGATGTGAAATTTTTCATTAACAACGGTTCGCTTCACAGGCGCCTTGTCTTCCAAGCGAGACCCCCAACCGACCCACACAAAGACACTCAAGCAGACACACACACATTTCACAAATTAGAAAATGATTAATGGACTCAACCAGTCGCATCCTCAAAATGCCACCAGCAACATTAATACAACAAGAAATTACACAGCATCCTCTCCCACCAAAGACCCTGGCACACTTCAGTAGTACAAATGATACTCTGGAGGATTTCACAGTTGTTGTTTGAGAAAAATCACTCTTCCGTTCATTTGTTTTTGTTTTGCTACTGTTTAATAACATAATATGACAGAAGGGACGTCCAAAGGATCGACCGACTCACTCAATATTGGGGGTGTGTTTGTTGTTGTTAGTGTTGTGACTGGTGTCTCTTTGGTGCCGGAATAGCCGTAACCAGCCGTATTTCCGTTAGAGGGTTGATGCAATTCCTGTGGCTGTTCTGTGGAAGTTGCGGCTGTTGTTGTTCTTTTCTCGATTTATGACTCAAATTACAATTTAAAATCCTTCTAGCTACAAAGGGCTGACAAATGGATTTTAATGTCAAAGTTTTTGTCTAATAAAAGGGTGCACAATTGAATTTTGCAATTTCACAGCAGGATCTCTGCTGCCATGGGATGAGATAGATTTTGGGTGAAGGACTTAGCGCTATGGTGTCAATAGTAGAGGGTTTATTTGGTTAAGGTCGTCGTTGTTTTATCTCTGATTTGTAATCTCTGATTGTTGCTGTTTGACTGATGATTTTATGGTGAATTTTGACACTTGAGAGAAAATTAAAATTTTCAAGTTGTTTATTATGTCAAGGTGCAGTGGAAATGGAAGTTTTAACAGTTCAACCTTCATCAGGCTTTTCTCTCCAATAGTGCTAGAAAGGTTTCGAAATTATGGTTAAAGTATGGTTAACGGAGTGTTGAAAGACAGTGGTATAACTTTTTTTATTCAATTTTCATGCCATAAATGTTGTCAATGAAGATGACTTGTCATTGACATAGTTAATAAGATTTTAATAATGTTTATATTTTATAAACGTTTCATTTGCTTGACATTCTTGGTTGCCATGTCATAGTTTTTGACCCTACAACTTCAGGCAACACTTCTTCTATTTTTCTAAAAATATTATAAAAAAATTGTAGTAAATGTTCCACAAAGAAATGTGTTTTATTTTGTAATCTTATGTCGAATCACAAATTTAAAATAATCCGAGTCAAAGTAATACACAGGGTTAAGTTAAATTTTAATATTTAGAGTTAGTTAATTAAAGTATACATCTTCTGGCAAAAACTTCTTTCATCATCAAGTACAAATGAATCCACACCAACACCATGCCCTATTTTCTTAATGCTGGAAATTTTGACAAAGCTGTAAATGTTGATAAATTTGTGTTCTTTGAAGTTTTTCCACAAATGAGTTGATGTGTTTGGCTAAAAATGTCTTACTTCCTAATGCCTCGCTGTATTAACTTAAGTTTGAAGATTCGAAAAAAAACACAAGCGTAAGTAAATGGAAAAATTTAGAAGACAGAACTTAAGAATATGCCATTAATATATTTTTAAAGTAAAGCGCCATCTTAAGTCATATAAAATCTCTTAACATAAATTTTAGGAATTGTAAGTTAATACCTTGAGAAAATCGAAGATTAAAAAGCAACATATTTTCTCAATGATACGAGCCCTCTGGCACAAAAATTGTGCTGACAAAATTTGATGACAATGCGGCATGACAGAAAAGAAGGGTCGTTTTATGTAGTGAAGCAGGGACAGAAGCAACATTAGAGCTTTGCTAAAGAGCAGCAGCAATAGAGAAAAACTGAGCAAAATCGATAAATAAGCGAGCTGGAACTGGCATTTTTATACTCTGTCATTTTTGGGATTCACCATTCGGAAAGAGGAAGAAAAAGCGACCTAGATGTCGTTAGATGAAGTTTTGTGCAGTGATGCTTGAAATTAAATTTTTCCATTTAGGGTTTCAAAGTAATGCAGTGCTGTTTGAGCTAACCAACCGGTAGATACTTTTAAGAAATTCGTTACATAAACTTAGAGGACACGTGACGTTTATTGAAGAGGTAAATTGAGACAGTAGAAAAGTCAACTGGTACAAAAAACTTTAAATAGAACGAAAAGTTTGCAATTTAAAATTGATATCATCACAACTTTTTGTCGAGAGCTTATTACTGACTGCATCTTGTGCTTGATATACATTTATGACTGGAGCATGAGCATGTTTGTATTTTGCATCTGTTATTAAAAGCATTTCTTAAATTATGCATTACTTACTGTCAGTTGTATTGCACTAAAGCAGATATAAAGAAGACACAACAAAATGTTGGTTAGAAATAACGACAACAGGTTCGTTCAGCTCCTTATATAAACTAAAATTATTTTTTAAGTTTAGTGATATCCCGAAAACAGCTGAAATGAGTTGACAATGAAATAAATAAAACCATTTTAGAACACATTCGCACTGTAATGGATCCACACATTTACATACAGACAGGCACATGAATATAAAGTGTATCAGACCCGTAGCCAGGATTTTTCATGAAGGGGGGATTTTGATTAAAATTTGTATTACTAAAAATATGATATTAAGACTAAGTATATGGAACTTTTTCATATAAAATTGATAATAATAATTGACATTATAATCATTCTGTAGTATGTCTTTTATTTTAATACCGCTACGGGTACTGAATTAAGGGGGGTATAATATTTGTTCGGTCAAAAAATACCTATTTTCAAGATTTTTTTTTATAACACATTATAAATTTATTTTGAAAATTAGTATATTATAATGCAACATTTGAGAATAATTTAAAAAAATGTTGGTACAAAAATATAAAGAAATAAAATTGACCTATTTGTTATTGTAAGATTGATAATAATTGAAAAATTGTAAAAACTTGACGCCACTTGATAGTTATTTGTATGTAAAATATGTGTGCAAAGTTCTAAAAAGACAGGCTTAGTAGTTTTTTCGGAATCTTCGTCAGTTTTGCTCCAATTTACTTGAAATTTTAAAACAATACTCTCCACATGTAGAACATTCAGAAAAAAATTAAACACTTATTTGGAAAAAAAAATGTTCAAATTTTATTTTCGTGGGCTTGAAAGAGGTGTTCCAAGAGTTTTTTTGGACAGGAGGGTCAAAAAAGGGAGTTTTTTAAAAAATGTTCCTTTTTTTTTTTGGTTTAAACTTAAAGAGTTTTATCCAAATTTAAAAAAAAAGTTTACGCTCTAATATGTATACTAACTTTGAATCTCCGTTTGTACGAGCAACGCGAGCATTTATAAAAAGTATATATATTCTACTCGTTCACAGTGAAAAAATTGCGGCCGTAATTCAAATACATTTTTTTTCAAAATGCAGAAAAAAGTATGTGCGTCGAGAAAGAATACTTGAATTAAGTGGAATCTAAAATATTTGTCCAAAATTTTTATTTTTGTAGACAAACGACATCATGAACGTTGGAATTTCCAAAATTAACTTATGTTAGTAAGAGAAGCACACATTACATATGCATTAGGGCGGGTCGATTTGTAGGGAGTGAAAAAATTCACCAATTTCCCTATGACTTCCGTATTCTATGGGTTATTCCATGAAAATTTGCCCAAGGAACCATACCTCTATCGTTAAAATCGAGTCCCCTACTTTTTGTTGGTAGATTTTTTCCCAAATTGACGTTCGTATGAAATATTATCTACACGTTCACATCCATAACTCAAAAACTATCGATCGGGTTTAATCGCCAGTAGGCGCGTTGGAAAGGTGAGCTCATTTTGATCGATTTCCAACATTGGTCCAACGGTTCAAAAGTTACGGGCATTTTTGTCCAAATTTTGGACCATTTTTCCATTTTTTTCATGATTTTGTCCAAGAATATTACTTTCATGGCAATTTTTTTTGGCTCAATCCATTATTTAATTCTTTCTTAAATCCATCATTAACAATTCAAAACGAAGAGTTTAAGCCCAAATTTATCGAATTCGGTTGATTAATTCATGCGATTTATTATTTTGTTATTTTGTTTTAGCAATATCGCATGAATTAATCAACCGAATTCGATAAATTTGGGCTTAAACTGGCGATTAAACCCGATCGATAGTTTTTGAGTTATGGATGTGAACGTGTAGGTAATATTTCATACGAACGTCAATTTGGGAAAAAATCTACCAACAAAAAGTAGGGGACTCGATTTTAACGATAGAGGTATGGTTCCTTGGGCAAATTTTCATGGAATAACCCATAGAATACGGAAATCATAGGGAAATTATCGAAAAATAAATCGACCCGCCCTAATATGCATACTTCTAAGAATTTTCTTAATTAATTGTTAACATAAGTTTGCATAAATTATATAAAAAAAAATATGAAATTGTATCTGTTTTGAAAAATATTTTTTGTTGTTTTTTACGCACCGTGTTCGTGATACCGGTACTTTTATAAATTGATCTCTGACAAATAAAATAAGCAACATTTCAGCAAATTTAGAAGTGATTTAAAAAAAATACGAAATAATGACTCTGCGATTTTTTAATATGTTATTTTAATAAGTATAAATAATTGTATGAAAGGAAAGTTTAATTTAAGGACCTGCAATTCTTTACAAAAATTTCATTTTTGTAGTGATAACTTTAACGATTTTTCTTTAGGTCTTGCTGTCCTAAACCTGGCCCGCAGGCAAGGGGATTTTTGGTGTTAAAACCCACCCTTAGGATCCATAAAATATAAATATATAATATATTAGCATTAAGGCAACTACACAGAGATAATTATATTGCTTGAATAAAGCAAATATTTTGCTTGAAAGCAAATCAGCAAAACTTTTTAAGCACTACGAAATGAAGCTAAATATACATGCTATTTAATGAGTGCTGTCATGCATTTGTATTCAAATGTTTAAAGAATAACTTTTTATTTATTTCATATAAACACAACTGTAGTTCATAAATTTTTATTTTATAATATTAAGCATTTTAAATACTTCACATAATTTTCTTTCACACTTTAATACTTCACAAAAAAAATTATCCACATAGTTTTGCACAATTTATAAGTTAAGCTTTATAATCTTTAGTGAGATTATTCGGATTCGAGACAATGGAGATAGCTTTTCATTGCTCAACCTATTTTTTTAAATATAGTATTGGATATGGTGAAAGTACCATAAGGTTTTAGGAGTATATTTAAAAATTAATTTTGGGTACCTAAAGATCTTTTTTCAAAATATTTACATAATTTGTATAATTGAAGTGCTTATTGCAATAACATGAAAAGCCACATGAATTACAAAATTGCCTTTTCCATTTTGATACACAGCTAAATGGATTACCAAACTTGCTTTTACTTTTACCATTGGTAAAAGGTTACTTGTTCAATGCCATTACTTCATTTAAAAATACGTTTTCCAACTCTTAAGCCTTTTCCACACTTGGTCAACGCAACTCCAACTCAAGTTGCTAGCCTGTGTATTTATACCGGAACCTTCAGAATAAGCAACTTGCACGCAACAAGTTCTCGACACGTTCTCAACCTGTTCAACGCAACGCGGCTTTCCGCAATTTTCATCGGCGACGTGTTGCATCAGTTTGTTTGTTTTGTGAATTCAAGTATTTGTAGTGCAGTAGACTTAATATTAATCAAGGTGAATGAGCTAATTAATTAGTTCCTAATAGAATCTAAAAGAAGAAGAAATAGTTTGCACAATGAATGAGCAAGTGTTAATAATTAAATTAGTGCAAAAAGTCGAAAAACATGAGTTATTATATAATAACAATTATTATATGTTGCATGACTTTTGAAGCAAGTCTGAAAGCATTCGGTTTATAGTTGCATTGCTTTTCAACTTTTTCGCTGTTGCGTTGAAGTTGTGTTGGAATTGCGTTGACCAAGTGCGGAAAAGGCCTTAAAGTCAATTATTTCGAATTTTCGTTTATGTGACATGTCGTGTTCTTAATAAAGCCCTTCAATTGTTTTTTAATAAGTAGGTACCTATAATTCTTTGCTTTTAATGATTTAACTTTTAATAATTTTTTTGTGTATTTCTGGACCCAATGGAGGGCTTTTATCCCCAAAAAGTCTCCACATGGCTAGTGGCACGTACTACATATTTGAGATATCATGAAATTTATATGTACTTGTTGCAACTCCTCCCCAGGGTAAACAGCCGCGATCGGTTCTGGTAAAGCGAATACATGCAATCTCATGTTGGGGTTGGCGGAGTGCGAGTAGTTTTTGTTGTTGACAACTAATTGAAGACATTCAACACTCGATCGCTTAAAAATATAAAGATATCGTTTAGAGTTTCAACTTGAATTGAAATTGAAACATAAATAATGGGAAAGACATTTATTTTCGTCTCCATTCTAAAATAGAGTGTTGAGAGCAAATGTCAAAAATATGTTCCAAATGTGTAGTTGCTAGCTGGTGCGGTTGGTAGGTTGTGTAGCAGGCGGGACGAGTGCGACTCTGCTTTTAATTTGTGAGAAACATTTTTCAATTAAAAACACATTTAACAATTAAACGTTGTGCTTCGTTGTCTTGTGGGAGTGATGAACCTTGATGAATATCGTCAATATGTGGGGAAAGCATGCACGTGGGCGACATCAATCACGTGGTTATTATAAGCAACATTTTCTTGAGAAAATCACAAGAGTGCAGTATAGTTGTCTGTTTACAGGCGCACATTTTTAAAATTTAGTACTAATATAAATACACATGTGCTTAAATGTGTATTTTGGTATAAATTTCTAGATACCTATCTTTAAAATGTGATCATTTTGGCATTCCGATTGTCCGATAAAATTAAACAATATCAAAAAAGCTGATAAAATTGTATTCCAATCTGTGTGTTCCACACATTCCAATTAATGTGTGTTTAATTATTTCTCTCATTACCACCGAATATCTACTCCTGCTCAAATACTTTGCGATACCATCTTCGTCTGCATATCAACTCATGTCTTGACAAATTAATCTTCAGCCTCAATAAATCCAAATGGATTTCATAAACCAACTTAATCCGCTCATAAACATGCTTTACATTTCTATGTCACAGACTAAAATATTTTATTTTTACCTCATTGTTTTCATTTGCCCTGTGCCGCCCTTTATATGCGCCATAGCTGAAAACATCATAAATCAAACACTAAGCATACCAATTCTCTCCGA
Source organism: Dichetophora obliterata (assembly GCA_963920525.1). Classification (NCBI taxonomy): domain Eukaryota; kingdom Metazoa; phylum Arthropoda; class Insecta; order Diptera; family Sciomyzidae; genus Dichetophora; species Dichetophora obliterata. Next base: position 107,937,837 of record OY986439.1, on the reverse strand, counting down.
TTCAACTTAGTACGGCTGAGATTTCTGGCGCATCGAATGCGAATATTTGCTGTGGAATCAATGTAATGGAAGATAAAGCATTCGTTCGAGTGATAATGCGTAAATTTAGTGAGGGGAATATGTAATTCATGTGAAGGTGAGCAGAGCAACCCTTGATTGAACTTTTTAAGCTAACGAGCAAAGCTCGTTCAAAGTGACAACTCAATTAATGAAAATATTTTAAGGAATTGGTACTTCTGAAGTGCTACCAAACGATTCGTAACTCTTTTGTGATAATTCAGTCTTCTCATTTTTGAAAGCTCGGATATAAATGTGTCTTTTTCTCAAACCATTTTATATTTTGTAAAAATTTCAGTTTGTGAACGATCTTTTTCAGTTTAAAAAAAGTTCATAGCTAATTGATGAAAAGAAAAATTATTTTCTACTAGAAATTTTTCTGAAATCTATTTGACGTCGAAAAAAGCTTTAAGGAACAATTTATTAATTTTTTTGGCTCTGCTTGAAATGGCCCCAGTAAAAATGGCCCCAAAGCTAACAATAAAAAGGCCCCCAATTTTATATGTAACACCACAACACGTAAATTGGGGGCCATATTTCCTTTTTTTTTTGCCATTTTTCCTTTTCTGGATTGGAGCTATTTTTCAAATCCTGCGTCTTAAATGGTTTGCCCTTGAACGAAATATAAAAAAAAATTTCGAAAAGTGCAAATCATTTCGCCATAAAAACGTTACTGTTACAAAAATTATTTCCCTGCGGTCCATTTATATCCGTTAAAGGAAACATTGGGGGTAATTTTTCATTTTAATTTGGGGCCAAATTTAATTTTATATATTGGGGGAATATTTCATTTGGAAAAAATATCCTGAATTTGGAGCCATTTTGCGCAGAGCCGTGTTTTTTTTTTTGCTTATCTTCCATATTAGTTTTTTTTCGACAGGTTAAAAATATAACATAACTTAATTTCGAACTTGACTTTTGTTTTGAAGTAGGGCTATGACTTTTATTCGAAGTTTTTGAACTTCGAAGTTCGAAGCTTCTTTTTAAAACTTCGAATAGGAAAAAAACCTTCGAAGTATCGGAGCCTCGAAGCTAGATTATTCGTTTGACATAAAAGGCAGTAAAATAATTCGAAGCTTCGAAATTTTTACTCAAACATGTATCAAAATTTTTTTTGCCTGCGTGATAAGCTTCGTTTGAAATTTATTTAAACTTATTTTTATATTTATTAACATATAAAAAAATAAAATGAGATCCTGGATGTGGAGCTACGTTACTAAAAGCGCTGATGCTCCATCAGCGACTTGCAACGTATGCGAGCGAATTTGCTGTCGCATGGATCTACAAGTACACTTCATGCGCATCTCAAGACTCACTCAGTTATTGCAGAAGTTTTACAAAGACAACGCCAGCATGAAGAAAGGTTAATAAAATCTAGAACAGTACGGGAACAGACCTGATTTCAGACTAGATTCTTGTTCTGAAAAGAGACTTTATTAGCACATAAAAAGTTGATTTTTAAAAAAAATTTGTATTTCTAGATAATGTGCCTCTTCAAGTCAGTCTGAGAGTCCACCAGAAAAGCGCGCTCGTATGATAACGCAAATTCGAACAATAAGTAAAGACCGCAGGGAAAAAATTGTTCAAGCGTGTTAATGTTAATGTTAATGTTGTGTTGTGGAGATGCGTACTGCGACCTAAATGAGATCTATTGTACCTCCTTCTCAAAGCTCCGCTGGGTTTGCGGATTACAGAATTTCATCCAGCCCTATTTCTCTAATGAATTTGAGAATATTCTTAGGTTCAAGGGATGAAACCTGCTCTAGACTCAGCTCGAGCCACGGCGTCGCAGTTTGTAAGTAGGTGTATTGGAGTCTCCTCTGCTTCTTCACAGAAACGGCAGTTACTATCGGTCTCTATGCCCAATTTCATCAGGTGGTATTACAGTTTACAGTGTCCTGTAAGGAACCCCGTTAGAATCCTAAGATTCGGTTTGCCTAAGCTTATGCACAATTTTGCTCTCCGAGTGTTAAAATCTCTGAGGAGCAATTTGGATTGTCTTAGCTTTGGGAGGCTTTTCCAAAGGTTTGAACGTTTATGCCTCTCCTCCCTTCTTAGTTCTTCTTTTATAGAATGTGTGCCCAATCCGCAGAATGGTTCCGGTCCTATAAATTTTGTGGCTGCACCCTGTCGCGCTAGACCATCGGCTTCTTCGTTACCCTGTATTCCTTTGTACCTGGGACCCAAAGTATAGTAAGTGTTATTCTTGCCTAGCTCGTTGAGTTTTGTTAGGCATTCCCATGTTATTCTCGATGATATCTCACAGGAAACTAATGCTTTGATTGCTGCTTGGCTGTCTGACATCACAACTATATCCTGACCTTTGTATTTACGGTCCAGATTGAATTGTGCACACAGCTGTATTGCTAGGATTTCCGCTTGAAAGATACTGGGTGTTGTCCCCATAGGTTCAAAGTGCTTGGTTCTTGGCCCGTACACCCCTGCGCCTATACCTTCCAAAGTCTTGGACCCATCTGTATACCATGCTATACTATGTGGTTTCTTAACTTGCGATATCATCTCGCTGTCCCACTCTTTCTTGGTACTAAGCTTAATTCCGAAGTGTTTTTCGAAGTTATACCTTTTTACTATATCGTCTCTTGGTAGATCGATGTACGGAGTGTGCTTTGCAATATCCTCCTTCTCTCTACTGCTGATAATTTTACCTAAACCTGTCCCCTCTTTTGCAATGCCCAACAGAGTTCGCTTGGCTACTCCCTCTATGACAAGGTGTAAGGGTGTTAGGTCCAGAATTACTTCTAGTGCTGCTGTAGGGCATGTCCTCATGGCCCCTGTGATGCATACACAGGCCAGTCTCTGCACCTTTGTTAGCATATTCCTCATTGTGGTTAGCTTGGTTATCTCAGCCTATGCTATTGCACCATATGTGAGGATAGGTCTCACCATCATGGTATACATCCAGCGGAGAATTGTTGGGTTACAACCCCAGCTTTTCCCCGCCAGGCTCCTACATACCATGAGTGCGCGCGTTGCTTTGTTTATAGTTACCTCTGCATGTCTTCTCCAGAGAAGCTTTGAATCTAGTGTAAGTCCCAGATATTTTACTTCTCCTTTCAAGGGAATTTCAGTGCCATCCATTCTCATTGTTCGGAGGTTTGGCAGGCTTCTTTTGTTAGTAAAAGGTACTATGGTGGTTTTCGCTGGGTTGATACTTAATCCCACCGTGTTACACCACTCCTTTGTTACTGACAGTCCTCTCTGTATCAGGTTACAGAGTGTATCCTCGAACTTCCCTCTCGCTATTAGGGCGATGTCGTCTGCGTAACCCTGACATTTTATGCCATTCTCGGTTAGCATCGTTAACAATTCGTCCACAACAAGACTCCACAGCAGTGGAGAAAGGACTCCGCCTTGTGGGCAGCCTTTTGTTGTTTTGATTCTTATAGTGGTGTTGCCCACTTTTGTTTCTGCAGTTCTAGTGCTAAGCATTTGGCATATCCATCTGCTGAGCATATCACTTACTCCTTTTTTGTGTAGAGACTTCTTCACAGCCTCGTGAGAAGTATTATCAAAGGCTCCCTCTATGTCTAGAAAGGCACAGAGTACGGTTTCTTTGTTTTTGAAAGCTGACTGGATGTTACTAGCCAACTGGTATAGAGCAGATTCTGTAGATCTACCCGCCCTATACGCGTGTTGACATGGGTGCATTGGTGCCTTCTCCAGAATCTCAGTTCTTAAATAGTTATCTATTACCTTTTCCATTGTTTTAAGTACAAATGAGGTAAGGCTAATGGGTCTAAACGACTTTGATAGCGTGTAGTCTATTTTCCCAACTTTTGGTATGAAGGTGACTATCGCCCTTCTCCATTTCCTTGGGATATAGCCCAGCGCAAGGCTGCTTCTAGTTATTTTGACTAGGTGAGGCAATATAGTTTCTGCACCTTTTTGTAGAAGTGCAGGAAAGATGCCGTCTACACCTGCTGATTTGAATGGTTGAAAGGTTCTGAGTGCCCAATCTAGACGAGCCTTAGTACAAATGCTCGTTGTGAGTTTCCATTCTTCTTGATTTGGAGTAATCTGCCTGTCTGCTGTCTCATACTCAGTTACCGGTGTGCTGCCCGGGAAATGAGTTTCTAGAAGGTGACTGGCTCGTTGCTCTTCTCTAATCGTATAGCTTCCGTCTGGCAATAGAAGTGACATTCTTGTCTCCACTTTGCCTTTAGCCATTGCTTTGTGTATCCTGGCTGCGGCTGGCGTGGAAGAAATGTCTTCGCAGAAAGTTCTAAAGCTTTGTCTTTTGGCTTTTCTGATTGCTTTATTGTACTCCGTCAGAGTCGCCGTGTAGTTGTGCCATTCTCCGTTGCGCTTTGCGGCATTAAAACTGCATCGCACCTTCTTTCAGAGTCTCGTTATTTCGGCGCTCCACCAAGGAGTATGTTTTGTTCTTGCCTTGTGCCCTGTTGGGCAGCTAGATTCGTAGGCATTATATACTGCATTGTTTACCTGCTCTACATAGCATTCAAGTTCTAGGATGTTACTAATTCTACTCCTAGCTTTTACGCTCTGTAGGTTTTCTTTCAGGGTGTTGGTGTAGTTGTCCCAACTGGTATTTCTTGGGTTTCTTTTGGGTTCTATCTCTTGACATTTTGCCCCAAGTCTAAACTCTATTATTTTATGGTCAGACATTGAAGGTTCCGTTGATACCCTCCATTTCCTAATCATATCCCCAACCTCTGGGCTTCCTATGGTGAGATCTAAGACCTCTTCTCTAGCCCTAGTGACAAAAGTAGGTGTTACCCCCACATTGTAAAAGTCTAGGTTACTACTTAAAAGAAATTCTAAAAGGTACTCACCTCTGGTGTTGACGTCGGTGCTTCCCCAAATTGTATGGTGTGCGTTGGCGTCACAGCCGATGATTAGTGGAAGTTGCTCTTTCCTGCAGTGCTCCACTAGCCGTTTTATCTCCGCTGGGGGGATGTTTAGATCGTCCTCAGGAAAGTATGCGGATGCGATCACTATGGTGCGGTGCTTGCCATCAGTTTCGATGTTAGTCTCATTTACTGTTAGGTCCCGCGTCATAAATTCTGAAAGACAAATATAATTAGTATTTTTCTGCATTAGGATGCATGCTCTGGGATTGCTTGTTCTGTGGTCCCAAGTTACCTGACCCTCTCTGCAGTAGAGGCCACTGACTTTTCCCCTGTAGCACCAGGGTTCTTGGATCAGCACGAAGCCCAGTTGTTCTGTGGTAAACCTCCGAGTAATTACTGCTGAAGCAGCTTTTGCATGGTGGAGGTTTGTTTACCTGGGCAAATTTCGTGCTGGTTTCTGTGCCGATCGTCATAGCACCGCGCTGCTGCCCCGATCTTCTTCAGGCAGCGTTGCTCCTACCTCAGTTGAAGGTTCGCTTTTACTACCATCAATCGAGAGAGCGGCGAGGTTCATGCCCTCTGCCTGATCTTCGATTGAAGGTGTTGCGGTGATGACCGAGACGGAGGCGAACTTCTCCGTGACAACTTCACCAGTTATTTGTGTTGGTGGCGTTGCGTCTTTCCCTTTATTGGGAGTTGCAGACGTAGTTTCTGTGGATGTAGCTTCTGTTACCACTATCGACATTGCAGCTGTGGGCGCTACAGCTGTGGATGTTGCTGCTATGGACGGTTTGGTCGTTGGGGGCGATTTTGTGCCCAACACCGGAATGGTTCCAAAGCGGAAGCTGATAGTTGAGCCCCGTGACTTGATAGTTTCAAGTGACTCCCTATCTATTGAGAACGTAAGCATGTGCCCACTTCCCTCATCCTTAGAGCTCAGTATCTTCCAATACTTCGTATTGAGACCATCGTTCTGGGCGGCAATTAGTCCCATCGATCTATTGATCTCCTTACTTGAGCTTCTTGGCAAGAACATCCTAATAGTATGCCCTTTTGGAACCTCCTCCCCTAGGCAAGCCATCAGTTCTAGCCCTTTCCAGTGCTCGAGCTTTGGTGCTGATGCTCGCACCCATTGTGCTGTTGAGGGATTCGAACAGTCGACCAGTAACATGCCCGGACGGAAGTGATTTCCCTCAAACTGTTGTAACTGTTGTAACTGTTGTTGTTCAAGCGTGTACGAAGTAAGTGGCGTGCCGGCGGCTGCCATTTAACTTTACGTCCAGCCACGAATTCAAGGAATTCATGAAAGTTGTCAAACCTGTGGCGACATGTTGTAACTTCACTGTCGAAGCGAACATCGACAGGCGATTTGGTTTGTTTCGAAGTTATGTTCGAACATTTAACAGCTGCACGCAAGCCTTTTCCTGATACTTGGCACGCTAAATAACGTGAATCAATATTTTTAAAAAATGTTTTATTAATAAAAAATTTCATTTAAACCAAAAATTATATATGAGTTATTTTCAACAAATAACATTGTTTGGAAAAAATAAAGTCAACTTAATTTGAACAAACAGTTCTAAGGTAATCATATATAAACTTTTATTAAAGACACTTCTTTTATCATTTCACTAACTTAAAATCATTATTTTACACTTCTATGGTATATAAATAATATATAATAAATAAAACCATGCTTAGATGGATAAATATTTCCACTTATATTGGGGGTTGGAATTAATTTTAAAGGTTTTTTTTCGGTTTTTGAGCATTTATTTAGAAACAACGGTACAATGTATATTATTCAAAGTATTGTCCATCGTTAGCTACAACATTTTTCCATCTTTCTGGCAGCATATGGATTCCGCGCCGGAAGAACGATTCGTCTTTTGAGGCAATCCACGAATCGACCCATTTTTTGGTATCCTCGTAAGAAGTGAAGCGCTGCTCAGCCAAGCCATGCGTCATCGATCTGAATAGGTGGTAGTCGGAAGGGGCTATGTCTGGGCTATAAGGCGGGTGGGGTAGCACATCCCAATTCAGCGCCTCCAACGTTTCCTTGACGGTTCTTGCAACATGTGGCCGTGCGTTGTCATGTTAAAAAACCACTTTGTCGTGTCTTTTGGCATATTCCGGCCAATTAACCTTTAATGCTCGGCTCAATTGCATCAATTGTTGTTGGTAGCGTTCCCCAGTGATGGTTTCGTTAGGTTTTAGCAGCTCATAGTACACGACACCCTTCTGATCCCACCAAATACACAGCATAAGCTTGGCGCCATGAATATTCGGCTTGGCCCTCGATGTTGATGCATGGCCGGGTGGTCCCCACGATTTTTTTCGCTTAGGATTATCGTATTGGATCCACTTTTCATCGCCAGTGACAATACGATGCAAAAAACTCTTCCTTTTATGCCGTTGAAGCAGTTGTTCGCACATGCAAAATCGCCGTTCAACGTCTCTCGGCTTCAACTGGTACGGCACCTAATTTCCTTGCTTTTGAATCATTCCCATGGCCTTCAAGCGTTTGCCGACCGTTGATAAGTCGACTCCCAATGATTCTGACAATTCTTGAAGGGTTTGACATGGGTCTTCATCGAGCAAAGCCTTCAATTCCTCATCTTCAAACTTTTTCGGCTGGCCCGGACGCTCTTTGTCTTCCGTATCAAAATCACCACTTTTAAACCGACAGAACCAGTACTCACAAGTAGAAATCGATGGAGCATAGTCCCCGTAAGCCTCAGTAAGCGTGCGTTGTGCTTCAACCGCTTTTTTCTTCAAATGGAAGCACAAAAGTAAACCTTCCCGCAAATTGCGTTTTGTTGGAACGAAAGTCGACATGTTCACAGAGAAAAAAATATATGTTGTTTACACTTCAGTGGAATGACACATACTAAAAAATGAAGCTTAGACAATGTGCTTTGAAATGAATATAGTCACAGGTGCCCGATGCGATCTATTGATAGTTACGCCTTAGAAAACCTTTAAATCTCTTAGAAAACCTTTAAAACTTATTCCAACCCCCAATATTTACTTCGCTTCTCGATCACTGCCACCAAAATAAAGTGATATTTTATCGCAAATATCGCCTGTCGAAAGTGTTACAACATACCGACTTTCGATAATTTCGACAGCTTCGAAACTTTCGAAGTTACAACATGTTGCCACTGGCTTTACATGCTCCTCGAGCCAGACAATAGTTCGACGTCTGCGCGTGCTCGAGGATTGTATAAAATGTAGATTAGCTGACATTTTGTATAAATGCGAATTCGTTGAATTGGATACAGATTGCTGGACCCCTCGAGCTGGTTTTGGATGGTTTTCTTAATGTTAACGCACAATTTATTGACGAGCAATGGCAGCCGCAGATATTGACGCTTAGTACACAGGAAGTGGAAGAAAGGCACACGTCCGAAAATTTTGCCGATTATCTTCAAGTAATTATTGCAGATTGGCATATTTCAAATAAAATTCTGAAGGGTAAGTCCACTACAACAAACCTCTTAGAGTTTACTACGCGTGTTATAAATGGTTTTACTTTGGGACTGCAGACTGATGTTATTTATACGGACTTTAGCAAAGCTTTCGACAGTGTTAATCATAATCTTCTTTTGAAAAAACTCTACCTTATTGGATTTCCTGTCACATTATTAAATTGGATAAATTCGTATTTATCTAGACGTACTCAAAAGGTTTTATATAAGAATTCTCTTTCAAAAAGTATTTCGGCCACTTCTGGCGTTCCTCAGGGCAGTCATCTTGGACCGGTTTTGTTTTTACTATTCATTAATGATCTTCCTTCGGTAATAAAACACTGTAACGTCTTAATGTACGCTGACGACGTGAAACTTTTTCTTTGTTATAAATCACCCGAAGAACGACATCTTTTACAATCTGATCTAAATAGACTTGTGGACTGGTGTAGCTTAAATATATTAACAGCCCTATTCTGGCGAATTAACAAATTGTTAACCAGTATTTTGAATATGTCTATGTGTTTATTGTTTTCAATACAAAATTTAAAGCTCAAAAAATAAAATTTGTTAATGAAATAGTTAAGAACTGAAAAGCAGTTGACAATTTTTATCAAAATTTTTTATTTTTGAGCTTCAAATTTTGTTTTGAAATAAAAAAATTACAACAAACACATAGAAATATTGAAAATACTGGATAACAATTTGTTAATTTGCCAGAATAGGGCGGTAAATCTCAACTTAAAAAAATGTAAGCAAATGACATTCTCGCGAAGATCTGCTAGTAACATAAATTACACTATAAATAACAGTAACTTAGAAATAGTTTCCAGTTTTCTCGATCTTGGTGTTATTATGGATTCAAAACTTCGCTTCAATCTCCACGTTAATATGGTGATAAATAAGGCAAGAGGAGTCCTTGGTTTCATTAAAAGATGGGCTAAAGAATTCAGTGATCCCTTTACTACTAAATTATTGTATACCTCTCTCGTAAGGCCAATTCTTGAATATGCATCAGTTGTGTGGAACCCACAATATAATGTCTACATCGACGCCATAGAATCCGTTCAAAAACAGTTTTTACTTTTTGCTTTACGTCATAGTCGTTGGAACCCCAATATTATGCTTCCATCGTATGAAATACGCAAAATTATTTTACTATCTTCTCTAAGAAGCAGAAGAATGATGCTTAATGTCATGTTTTTGTATAAATTACTTAATAACATCCCAAGGAGAGGAACTAGACATTTTCTGTTTTTCAAGTTGAGTCAGTGCAGTTCTAATTACGCTCTTCATGAACCTTAACGATGTATGTGCAGTGATTTCAATGATAACTTCAACATGATTAATTTTTCTGATTTGGTAGACGTCTTAAAACGGAAAATTATATTACATTTAAATAATTAAATCAATTTAACTTCATCCTATTATACCTAACGCAGTTTTATAACAATGTAATATTGGTAATTGAGATTGTTCTGTTTCTCCTTTTTGTCTCGATATTATGTTTTATAAAGTAAGCACCATCAAATACGAATAGTTGTTAAAACTTACTTTTTAATTATTCAATATTTTAATTTTAAATCGAATTGGGATTTACGTGCTCACGTGGTTTCCTGATTTGAAATTAGACTGAACTCACACTATCACCTGGATTGGTGTGCCAGAGTATATCTCTTTTTCACACAAGTTTATGCCTGCGTTGGCCCAAATGCATATCCAACTAATTGAGATATTGACTTTATATAGAATTAAAAATACTTAAATACGCATTTGATATGTATTAAATTTTTAAATCCTGCTGAAAAGCCAATTAATGTGCTGAGTGGAAAAACCTAATTGCCAATAGGGGGTATGTTTAAGTACGTAGGAGCATTCTGTCTGTCCCGGCTGATCCGGGCAGGATCTAGAATGTAAATTGTGCATGCGTTTTAATGTACACACTTTAACATTATAAAATACTAAAACAAACAACCATAAAACATATTTAACAGATCACACCTTTACGGTACGTATCACCTTATTCTATTTTACTTCATTATACTAAAATAACATTCTAACAATAAGAACATATGTTCATATTAAACACTACTATCTATTTCATACGCACACATGTACTAATATTGCTGAATTCAAAATATATGAAATTACATTTTTACTTTTACTCCTACACAAATACATATATGATTAACATATGATTATGTTTACGTTTTCTTATAATTTAAGTCTACTCACTCACACAAATTATACTACTATTACTAAATTACAAATATGTATATGATATTCTACTATTCCTTTTACACTAATTAAACAACATATGATTCTGTTTACTTTCTAAATACAAAAACAATTGTTAACTAGTTTTAAGACAAAATACCGTTATACATACTATAAAAGTACGAACAAATTTCAAATAAAGTCATTCTAGTTTTGAGCTCTAACAGCTGCCAACTCTTTTCATTTCAATAAGTCTTGAGCTTTTATAACTGCCGACTTAAACGTTTTAGCCTCTGCACTTTTTTAGTGAACGGCATAAAAAGGATATTAAAAATAGCGCCAGTGGCGAACTTCGCCGGCCACCAATTAGGCAGGTCCTAGAACTTTTTTTATAAAAACGTGAGTCCTTTTTATTCTTTTTTTTAAATAAAAAAGGCGCGTTATTTACATGGTGTCCCTGCGATGTCACCTAGTAACAAAACATATTACAGCGTATAGGTCGGGCGTATACGTATCTTTGGAAGATTCATACCTCCGGGCGAATCCAAAAAAAAAGAGCATGAAAAGGCAACTGTATACCGTGACCCAAGGAAAAGCATTCACGTTTGAAGAAGCTTGTACCCTATTAACGGAAATAGAAGCAGTCCTTAATTCCAGACCGTTGACACCTTTAACCACTGATCCTAATGATTTCCAAGTCCTCACCCCTTCCCATTTTCTTATAAACGAATCACTAATCCAACCAGTTCAGCATAATCTTCTCGATGTTTTAGACAATCGCTTATCCCACTGGCAACACATGCAAAAAATGCGTCAACAATTATGGCAACGCTGGCACCGCGAGTACTTACAAGAGTTACAAAAAAGGATTAAGTGGAATACTCCAGGAGAGAGCATTCAGCTTAATAGACTGGTTTTGCTAATGGAAGACAACGTGGCCCCGTAGCACTGGCCAATTGGTCGAATAATCGAATTACATCCGGGTCATGATGGTGAAGTGCGTGTTGTCACAGTAGCAACCCCTAACGGCACTTATAAGAGAGCGGTAAAGAAGATATGCCTGATTCCTCTGACTAATGAAGATGACCTATAAAAGCATTTTAATTATTTTGTTTTGACCTGAAGTATTTTTTTTTTAATCTATTTTCATTAACTTATTTGCATTATAAAAAAATTTATATTTTTATTTCAAAGATGACCTTCCAAGGCGGCCGATATGTTGATGCCATACACGCATCACTTTTTCATTAAAATAAAATTTACTTTTGGCAACGCTGAAGAGAAAGAAAAAGATAAAAAAAGGAACAGTCGCAAAAGCAGCGCATATTTTTATATTAAAATAAAGGTTAAAAAAAGGATCGATTTCTGAGTTTTAACAAAAGAAGTCGCACCATTAACAGGGCCTGAAGACGCATAAGCTTATGCCTATAAGAAGCTCTTTATGATAAATCGTTGTAACTTTATTGTTTTAAGGTCAATTGCAATAAATTGTATGACAAAATTAGTTAAAATTTTACGACCTTAAAAAAAGCATTAATTATAATCAAACAAATTATAAAAAATTATAAATAAAAAAAAAGTATAGCAAGGCGAGGACGAGGAAGTGAAAACCTATATATAAAACTAGCTGATATACCCGGTGTTACTCGAGAGTCATTTATATAAACATTTTAACATACACTTCTCGATTAAATGTTTTTTTAAAATCTGAAATAATGAAAAACATGTATTTTATTTATAAGCTACCTTGAGAAAGGTAATTAAACGAACATTAATCCAAAAAAGTTTTGGAAAATTTTTGTTGCTGGTGGTTCCATCTCTTGCAGTGAGCTAATTGAATTCAAAGAAGAGGTACGAAAAACATGTTTTAAAAATTAAAAAGAATTTTTATATTTACTTAATCTTAAAGCAAGCACAATTACCTTTTCAACAAAATAAAAATTATGGTGGGACTGAAGCGGAGTTATTGGCATTAAAAGTAAAGAACTTTGACAGCAAGTGAGCTGGACATTTAAATTGATCCAATTCTATGTTTTTAAGTGTTGATGACGCTAGATGACGCTGCGACTGAAAAAACTGGCAGTACTGCATTATTTTATTTTTTAAAAGTTTGGAAGCAATAGCATTTTCGCAAAATATTTCGCAAAACTTATCTGCTAGCTGCATAAGAACATCAGATATTCTTCTGTAAGCAGAAAATAGCGCCACCTGTCTGTAATCCCAAACGTGTGGGGATAAATTTGAAGAAACTTTTGAAAAAACCTTATTCATCTATTCACCGCAAGGTGTATGTATAGTTTGTACCCACAGTTCTTACAAATGTGGCGCCATCTATCAGTGAATTTAACGCACAGATAAAAACTAATGAAATAATTGTGCTGACCAGATGCGCATATGTTTTATTATATCGCCATATAGCTGAAACTGATTACATGAAAATATTAACTTTTACAGCATTCTTATTCACAGTCATCTTTTCGATAAAATGGTGATATATATACAACATTTAAAGTACCATTGATAAAGAACTGAGTGAGAACGGTGACACAATAGTGAGAAAAAATGGAGCCATCACAACAAAACAAATTTAACAGGAGGGGACGGGGGTGCAGAAGCAAAAAAATAAGTAGATTACCATAAGGAAGATTTCATATAATCCAAAATGTTCGTAATTACTCTAAACACACAACTGCATTCTTGGAGATAAATGGGGACGTTCAAATAATATAGAGAATCTTAAAACGAAACTCAGTTTTATTAATAGCCTGGTATAAAAAAATAGATTTTTAGCCATAACTTTTGATTGGAAAGAGATATTGGGGTAATTTTTCACATAAATTCTTTTTGAGACTTGACTTTTTTGTAAAAAATATAAAAACAACATTTTGGAAAAAATAAATTTCGCGAAAAAAATCAAAGGGAGTATCTTGTTGTTTTGATGACAAAACAGTATTATTCACAGTCATGAAATAGTGAAATAGTGATATATATGCAGCATTTAAAGTACCATTGAGAGCCATAACAACAAAACAAATTTAACTTAACAGGAGGAAGGCGAGGACGGGGGTGGGGGAGGCAAAAGTAAGTAGATTATACTGTAAGGAAGATTTAATAATATAAACCAAAATGTATAATTACTCTAGACACACAACTAAGAGATAAGTGGGGACGTTCAAACTATATAGAGAATTTTAAAACAAAACTAAGTTATATTAATAGTCTGGTATGAAAAAATAGATTTTTAGACATAACTTTTGATTGGAAAGAGATATTGGGGAAATTTTTTCATGAAAGAATTTTTGCAAATAAATGCTGTCATATGAAAGGTAGTCAGATGCGCAATTTTGAATTGATTTCATTTTTACAACAACAACAATTTTTGAGTCATTTTTTGAGTAAAAAGTCAATATTTTTGACCTTTTTTGGCATAATCATAAAACATATATACACTGACTAAGTTCACCATATTTCTGTAAAGTGATTTTATTTAACTTTTGAACAAAAAAATTTGAATGAAATATATTAATGGACAGCGGATATATTTGCATCGAAAGACCAAACTTTGATTTTCATGTCGTTTTTTTTCTCATTCTTAGGTAACGATGCTTTATGAAAAAGTCGTTGTACTGAAAATTTCTACAATTTTGAATATACTTATGTGAGTGTTTTTGATGTCAAAATACCAAAAACTTTATAAAATTAGATACACAAAAATCTCCGATACTAAAAAGTTTTATAACAACCAAATTACCGTTAGTTAAAAAATTTCAGAGGGGGCGTGGCAAAAACTAAGTATGTAACATTTTAAGTTGGGATGCACTTAATATTGTATGTATACCTAGTTTGAGCAAAATCCGTTGAGCCGTTTAGATTTGTGTAAAGGCCAAACAAACAAACAAACAGAAAATTAGTTTTATTACTATAGATACTAGTATTCCAGGGCAGACATTGTCCTGCTACGGAGCACCTTACTGCTATATAGGAATTTTCATGCTAATAGAAAAAAATTTTTTTTTTTATTTTCACCCTCTTACCGTTTAATTATTTATTTCAAAAGTTGTTATATTAAGCGTGTTTTTATTTTATAATTATATTAAATTACATTATAACATATAAATTTAATATTGTTGATATAAAAATAAAATACAGTGAGCACTACGTTTAAGTAGATATCTTCACCCCAGCATCACCCAGGAAAGTCGAACACAAAAAACGGCAGAGTTTGCTCTGAAATCAGAAAACAGCCTCATGCAGTGAGGCCTCTAATACAACCTTGGGTTGCACATGGCTCCTGAATCAGTGCAAAACTAACACCATTTTCTTACAATTACTGTTCAAGGTTACACATGACTGTCTATCGTCGTTGCGCGTGCAATACCGATGATATGCTCCCTGATAATTTAATTGCATTATTTTTATGCTCATTAATATCTCGAATTTTGACGCTCAACTATGTGTCTGTAAATTCGACAATCCATCGATAACAATGAATGCGTCGATGGCAATCCCCTAAAAGAGCAATATCGGCAATGTTATGCATTTTTGCATTTAGCCTCACCATGTTACTCCAAGAGTGGGGCCAATCTCCTTAACCAACGCGTCAACAACCACCTTTGATTTTGCACCAGGTATCTTGCTGACCACAACCAAGGACTATGTCTCAACCGGCTTTGCTTGCTGAGCAGCTGGCAAGGACACAGGTGGAACAGCCTGTGCCACCGGAACAGCGGTCACCTCTGCGCTACTCAGAACGCCTACAACAGGAGACGAACTATCTTGCATTGCCTGAAACAGCTTCAGACGTTTATAGAGAAGCTCATTTTCGAGAATGACCTCTATGAACATTTCTTCATAGCGCCTAGCAACCACAGTAAACGCCTGGAAATGTTCACCTCTCATTCCACATTCGAGTGCTACTTGAAATAGGTCATCCGACATTAATTTTTCTGACATTATCCATACCAGAAACCACAGCTTTCTTACCTTTCTTGTTCACAGCCCTCTCCGCCGATTCAGGAAGCTTTGACGAAGATTTCACATCGTCTTTTGCTTTTGGGATCTTACCCACCATTTGATGCATTGTGATTTAAACAGGTTAATGTTTATATTAGACTGATCACCAAATTATTTTTCCGGATGATCTTCTTTGTAAATTCAGTATTTATTATAGATTTATAAACGAAGTTGCAATTTGGGGATGCAATGCAACTCTTCATGCAATGAAGCACGAGACCACTCGTCTCGTTGAACCAGCAGAGTTAGACCGGACCAATCCACGAACGCCTTTTACAGCTTTTTTCTTTCCAGCCAAAATATTGGACTTATCCAGCTCTAGGACCTTTAAATTCCAACGTTATATCTCCATAGGCTCCTCATCACCACTAAGTTGCCTTTTAGGAGCAGCCTCTGCTGGAAAAACACCAACACCCACACCAACACCTCCTACTTTTGGGCCCGTACGAATGCCGGACTCTCCCTTTTACAGAAGTCTTACGTAAGTTAGACCCTTTTACACCCATACCAATACCAATTAAAGGCTTTCCTGAAGCAGGAGCAGCCTTGCTATTGTCGGGGTCGCCTTAAGGCGGCTTATTGTTCTCACCCTACACAAAGCAAGCACCTAAAATCACTACAATAAGAACCCTATACAATTCAGAAACGTAAGTGCGTTAATTAGACCGTGACACCCTTCACAAAGTAAAAAGTCCAACAGTTTGAGAGTCACTACAACCAACAGTTCAAAAGTCACTGGAGTAACATTTTGAAAGTAACTGGAGCAACAATTTAACAAGCACTGCAATAAATCGAATTCGAAAAAGTTTGAGAAGCACTGGAGTAATATCTACGTTGTGGACGCACTGTAATAATTAGTGTCAAGCTTATTGACGAAAGCTACTAGCTGTTTGTATTGATAACGAGTGCTACTTGCTGTCTTGATGACGAAAGCTACTCGCCGCAATGATAACGCAAACCAAAGATTTACCCTCTACCAAAAATCGGTCAACGCGCCTAAGGAAGTTTTCACTTCAAAAATTGTTTCGCTAAAATTAGAAATTAAAGATCACGTTTATCGTTTCACGTTTATCGTCACAGATTTACTTAATATCTGCAACGTTATAAATGTTATAAACGATAAGGTCTAATGTATAGTGCACACATACTTATATTCCAAAAAATTAGAATTGTAAAAAAACATTTTCTCCATCGGAGTTTTTCTTTTTTTTTAGATAAAATTTGGCTTCATATAAGAAAAAAAGAAATTAAAAAAAGGTGGCGGCTTTAAAATATGAGCAAATTAAATGTTTGTAGTAAAAGTTGGCAACACTGGTAAAAAAACCAAAAATATCGAAGTTGTCGGAAATTTCACTAAAATACGTTATTCATTAAAATCTGATAATAAACAATAAAGATCAATTTTATTGCAAATGACCCCATTTTAACGATTTTTGCTTTCGGACAAAATGGGCATCTGCATAATTTCGCTATGAATGGCTTTTTAAAAAAATAAAACAACTTCAGTTATTTTAAAAGGAATGAGGCAAAAAAAAAACTTGCATTAGGCTTGCAATGGCCGATACTTTATCTGAGCTACCTTAAATAACACATTAGTGCAAAATCGCACCAACGTATTTGAATTGCTTTTAACTCAGTAACAACAATCATATTTTTGTAGACTATAGAAAGGAACTTTTACGATATATTAATTCACCAGTAACCACTACACATCAGTCCTCAGCATTGTCACCACGAGGCAAACAAATGGTTTGCAAATTGAACAAAAGGACATGCATACGACTAATTTACATATATTAAAGACTCGTGCTTTTCATTAGAAAACAATTAAAACAAAAGGTAAAACCGAACGGCTGACAGGTCCGGTTGACAAATCTTTTGTCGTGTAAAATATAAATACAAATACCCGCAGCGTTTAGCCCTAAAAGGGACAGATTTTAAGTATTTTAAATAATGCGCATAAATGTCAAGTACAAACAAAAGTCTCATTGAAAACCGCAAACACAATAAAATGTCAACAATATGGGAAAAAAGGCACAGCAAAATCAACATGAAAGGAGTTTAAAATTCAAATATTTGCCAAAGTAACACAAGCACGTGCTTAAAAATACTGCCAATTCAATAAAAAACGCTGCTATAAAATAAAAAGCATTTGAAATACATAAAACAAAATTATGAAGGGATATTTAGTGGTTTCCAGTTTTCTGCATGCCGATGTCGCATGGCATAAATACGCCCCGCGGATCAAGGATAATTGAAAACATCAACATAAACACTGCAGCGTTGCGATATCCGAATGCAGCGATGGGTTGAGGGTGTCCAAAACAACAGCTATCTAGGCATAATTTGTCAACATAAGAGAAAAGCGTGCCGTATCTAGCCTCAAGTAGCAACAGTCAATGCAGTAGATTATAAATCGAGGCATGTCCTTTTTATGCCATGTAGTCAGTCGATTTGATGTTGGTTGTGTTTTGCTTGTTTCGTAGTTTTCAGGCAACAACTGATTAAAGCACGTGCGGGTGGTATACGTTGAATATAACTACATCGTGTGCTGCTGCATCACCTGATGATTCACAACATTAACCAAAGTTGAAGTGGAAGTTGTAGGCAAAAACGTGGCTTCAGAAGGTTGAGAAAAACAACACTTGTACAAAGCGACTGGTTTCTACTCTTGAGCGGGGGGAAAAGGCAACAGCATCCTTATGTATTGTAGTTTAATGGCTTTATATATATAGCAGAGCTACATAACGTTACGAACCGTGAAATATGATACGTTGTTCTTTGTTGGACTTTTACTTGTTTTGTGGATTTTAATGTAGTACCTTTTTTATACGTAGTTTCTTTAACGATAACGTATGTTCGTGCTTAGGCATAATTTGTTATCTGCTTTGTTTTTAGCACTTTGTTTCAGCGTCCTTTGTATTTACTGATATTTTATACTCAACTCGGATAATGGAATACTTCATTATTCTCATAGCTTTTAAAAATAACAAATAATCCTTATTTCTTTTTATACTATTGACGATTACATAATATTTATAAGCATTTATTATAATTACAGGGTACAACACAGTAAAAACCCCACCCATTTTCTCAATGGTTTCTCATATTTTTGAATACGCAAATCTGTATAATACGCAAAATACAATTATTTTTTCATGGCATCTCTAGTTTTGTCTCCACAGGCCACTGAAATTTTATAGAGTTTATTTCTTTAAAAAATTGTTTAATGTAGAAAATCTTATCTTATCATAACAAATTTGGTATCAAATTAAAGAAGAATCTAAATAAAAATACTAAGTGAAAAATTGTACTAAAAAAGAATATTAAAAATTTCCTTTTTATTTGAAAATCCTTAATATCCTTGAAGTTTTTTGATCAATTTAAACAGAAAAAATTTGTTAACAAAATTTAATATTTCTATAGCTCTTTTGGATAGTGTTAATTTTTTTAATTGTTCTTCTTTTGCTTATTTTTTCCTCAATTTATTCATTGTACTTATTTTTTCATAAATTTTCGGCTGCTATCTTAATATTTTGTCTGCCCTGTAAACATCATCTTACAGATTTTGGCCTAACTAGCAACTTTAAAAGTAAAAAACCCCACTTTTTTTTGTCCGCTTACTTTGTGCATTGGTGTACAAATAAGTTACCCTCTCTAACCCTACGATCTCTGCCTCCCAAAATACAACATCTGCAAAAACTTCCAAGTCTCCTTCCCAAACAGAGCCACATGGGAAACAGGACGATCAAGCCTGGTATACTGACGGCTCAAAGACAAATGAAGGCATGGGAGCTGGCGTTTTTGGCTCAAGACAGGGAAGATCTATATATGCCAGCATGGGCACAGGTAACTCAGTCTTCCAAGCTGAAGTCCATGCAATTGAGATCTGCCTAAGAGAGTATTGAACAGTCTCACTAGGAACAAAAACATTTACATTCACTTTGACAGCAAAGCTGCTCTACTTGCACTCAGCGCATATAAAATCACGTCCAAACTCGTATGGGAGTGCCTACAGCTGCTTATCAAAGTGTCTACTCATAACAGAGTCCACCTTATTTGGGCACCAGGCCATAGCGGCTATTTAGGAAATGAGATTGTGGACGAACTAGCCAGGAAAAGAACTGCAAGTTCCTTCATAGGCCCAGAACCATTTTGCAGGCTACCATGGGGTTCTATGCACCATAACAGTAAAATGTGGCTAAACAGAGAGGTACTTCATTACTGGCGGAAAACCTAAGGTAACAGACAGGCAAAAACATTCATGCCAACCACCTCACTCCAAAGAAAGAGACAATTCCTTTAAGTGGAATATCTATCAGACTTATCGCAGGTTTCCTAACTGGGCATTGCAAGGTAAAAATACTTATCAACCACGGGTATAGTCCAGGAAGATCTGTGTAGATTATGTAATTAAGATGAAGAAACAGCAGAGCACATTTTGTGTCACTGTAACGGTCTAATTAGGACCCGACTTCGCTACTTAGGTGCATTGTACCTAGAACCACGACAAATAGCGGACAGTTCCTCCCAGTACATCGCTCTATTCCTAACGAACTTAACGGTTAAGGATGAACAATAACTTATAGAGGTTTGTTACAATAGGCCCTTGAGACCGCAGTAACTAGGTGACTAGCTCCCTCCTCACTTAAATATCTATCTATCTACCCTCTCTATGTGAAACAATTGCAAAAAAATTAAATTAGTTATTGAGAGTAGCAAAAACAAAAAATTATACATTAACCTTTAAAAAAACACTAAATTTTCATATACGAACTGTTTCTTTTGTGTTTTTTTGGCACATTATAATGTTTCTTTGCAAAAATTACCTTATCTCTACTAAACAAGGCAGGCTCTGCTTAAAATTTCAAAGTCCTGTTCACACCAAATTAGAATTGTCTCGAAAAAAAATAATTACATGTTCGGAATCTGCGTTCACAAAGATATGAGAAACCATTAACAAAGTAGGCGGGGTTTTTTAAAAGATCCAAATTGTTTTACAGTACTATAAATATTTTATTACAATTATAATTCAAGGATTAACAAATATAACAGATACGTTTTTCTAACTCAATTTATACCAAAATATTATTGCAAAGATATTTACGAATTTATTATGTCATGCAACGATATTAAGGCTTTTCACAGTTTAAGCGTACATTTAAAAAATTGTATAAATAGCATTTGTTATTGTTGAAACTGTGAGCACCCAACCATGTGACTGTAGTATTCAATAATTATGCAACCAGGTGAAGTATGCAATTATGTGGCTGCAGTCAGAGCATAATAATAATTCAATTTCAATTCAATTTCAATTCAATTTCAATTCAATTTCAATTCAATTTCAATTCAATTTCAATTCAATTTCAATTCAATTTCAATTCAATTTCAATTCAATTTCAATTCAATTTCAATTCAATTTCAATTCAATTTCAATTTCAATTCAATTTCAATTCAATTTCAATTCAATTTCAATTCAATTTCAATTCAATTTCAATTCAATTTCAATTCAATTTCAATTCAATTTCAATTCAATTTCAATTCCATTTCAATTCAATTTCAATTCAATTTCAATTCAATTTCAATTCAATTTCAATTCAATTTCAATTCAATTTCAATTCAATTTCAATTCAATTTCAATTCAATTTCAATTCAATTTCAATTCAATTTCAATTCAATTTCAATTCAATTTCAATTCAATTTCAATTCAATTTCAATTCAATTTCAATTCAATTTCAATTCAATTTCAATTCAATTTCAATTCAATTTCAATTCAATTTCAATTCAATTTCAATTCAATTTCAATTCAATTTCAATTCAATTTCAATTCAATTTCAATTCAATTTCAATTCAATTTCAATTCAATTTCAATTCAATTTCAATTCAATTTCAATTCAATTTCAATTCAATTTCAATTCAATTTCAATTCAATTTCAATTCAATTTCAATTCAATTTCAACTCAATTTCAATTCAATTTCAATTCAATTTCAATTAAATTTCAATTCAATTTCAATTCAATTTCAATTCAATTTCAATTCAATTTCAATTCAATTTCAATTCAATTTCAATTCAATTTCAATTCAATTTCAATTCAATTTCAATTCAATTTCAATTCAATTTCAATTCAATTTCAATTCAATTTCAATTCAATTTCAATTCAATTTTAATTCAATTTCAATTTAATTTCAATTCAATTTCAATTCAATTTCAATTCAATTTCAATTCAATTTCAATTCAATTTCAATTCAATTTCAATTAAGTTTCAATTCAATTCAATTTCACTTCAATTTCAATTCAATTTCAATTCAATTTCAATTCAATTTCAATTCAATTTCACTTCAATTTCAATTCAATTTCAATTCAATTTCAATTCAATTTCAATTCAATTTCAATTCAATTTCAATTCAATTTCAATTCAATTTCAATTCAATTTCAATTCAATTTCAATTCAATTTCAATTCAATTTCAATTCAATTTCAATTCAATTTCAATTCAATTTCAATTCAATTTCAATTCAATTTCAATTCAATTTCAATTCAATTTCAACTCAATTTCAATTCAATTTCAATTCAATTTCAATTAAATTTCAATTCAATTTCAATTCAATTTCAATTCAATTTCAATTCAATTTCAATTCAATTTCAATTCAATTTCAATTCAATTTCAATTCAATTTCAATTCAATTTCAATTCAATTTCAATTCAATTTCAATTCAATTTCAATTCAATTTCAATTCAATTTCAATTCAATTTCAATTCAATTTCAATTCAATTTCAATTCAATTTCAATTCAATTTCAATTCAATTTCAATTCAATTTCAATTCAATTTCAATTCAATTTCAATTCAATTTCAATTCAATTTCAATTCAATTTCAATTCAATTTCAATTCAATTTCAATTCAATTTCAATTCAATTTCAATTCAATTTCAATTCAATTTCAATTCAATTTCAATTCAATTTCAATTCAATTTCAATTCAATTTCAATTCAATTTCAATTCAATTTCAATTCAATTTCAATTCAATTTCAATTCAATTTCAATTCAATTTCAATTCAATTTCAATTCAATTTCAATTCAATTTCAATTCAATTTCAATTCAATTTCAATTCAATTTCAATTCAATTTCAATTCAATTTCAATTCAATTTCAATTCAATTTCAATTCAATTTCAATTCAATTTCAATTCAATTTCAATTCAATTTCAATTCAATTTCAATTCAATTTCAATTCAATTTCAATTCAATTTCAATTCAATTTCAATTCAATTTCAATTCAATTTCAATTCAATTTCAATTCAATTTCAATTCAATTTCAATTCAATTTCAATTCAATTTCAATTCAATTTCAATTCAATTTCAATTCAATTTCAATTCAATTTCAATTCAATTTCAATTCAATTTCAATTCAATTTCAATTCAATTTCAATTCAATTTCAATTCAATTTCAATTCAATTTCAATTCAATTTCAATTCAATTTCAATTCAATTTCAATTCAATTTCAATTCAATTTCAATTCAATTTCAATTCAATTTCAATTCAATTTCAATTCAATTTCAATTCAATTTCAATTCAATTTCAATTCAATTTCAATTCAATTTCAATTCAATTTCAATTCAATTTCAATTCAATTTCAATTCAATTTCAATTCAATTCAATTTCAATTCAATTTCAATTCAATTTCAATTCAATTTCAATTCAATTTCAATTCAATTTCAATTCAATTTCAATTCAATTTCAATTCAATTTCAATTCAATTTCAATTCAATTTCAATTCAATTTCAATTCAATTTCAATTCAATTTCAATTCAATTTCAATTCAATTTCAATTCAATTTCAATTCAATTTCAATTCAATTTCAATTCAATTTCAATTCAATTTCAATTCAATTTCAATTCAATTTCAATTCAATTTCAATTCAATTTCAATTCAATTTCAATTCAATTTCAATTCAATTTCAATTCAATTTCAATTCAATTTCAATTCAATTTCAATTCAATTTCAATTCAATTTCAATTCAATTTCAATTCAATTTCAATTCAATTTCAATTCAATTTCAATTCAATTTCAATTCAATTTCAATTCAATTTCAATTCAATTTCAATTCAATTTCAATTCAATTTCAATTCAATTTCAATTCAATTTCAATTCAATTTCACTTCAATTTCAATTCAATTTCAATTCAATTTCAATTCAATTTCAATTCAATTTCAATTCAATTTCAATTCAATTTCAATTCAATTTCACTTCAATTTCAATTCAATTTCAATTCAATTTCAATTCAATTTCAATTCAATTTCAATTCAATTTCAATTCAATTTCAATTCAATTTCAATTCAATTTCAATTCAATTTCAATTCAATTTCAATTCAATTTCAATTCAATTTCAATTCAATTTCAACTCAATTTCAATTCAATTTCAATTCAATTTCAATTCAATTTCAATTAAATTTCAATTCAATTTCAATTAAATTTCAATTCAATTTCAATTAAATTTCAATTCAATTTCAATTCAATTTCAATTCAATTTCAATTCAATTTCAATTCAATTTCAATTCAATTTCAATTCAATTTCAATTCAATTTCAATTCAATTTCAATTCAATTTCAATTCAATTTCAATTCAATTCAATTTCAATTCAATTTCAATTCAATTTCAATTCAATTTCAATTCAATTTCAATTCAATTTCAATTCAATTTCAATTCAATTTCAATTCAATTTCAATTCAATTTCAATTCAATTTCAATTCAATTTCAATTCAATTTCAATTCAATTTCAATTCAATTTCAATTCAATTTCAATTCAATTTCAATTCAATTTCAATTCAATTTCAATTCAATTTCAATTCAATTTCAATTCAATTTCAATTCAATTTCAATTCAATTTCAATTCAATTTCAATTCAATTTCAATTCAATTTCAATTCAATTTTAATTCAATTTCAATTCAATTTCAATTCAATTTCAATTCAATTTCAATTCAATTTCAATTCTATTTCAATTCAAATGCAACTCAATTAAATTTAAAATGCTTGCTGAAATAACATGCTTGCTGAAATAACCTTGGAGCCGTTCCCGGCCCAAATGAATTCATCCTTAATTGGTGTATTTGGACGTCAACTCCAAGCTCATAAAAACTGCACAAATAACAAAGAGCAACGGTAACAGCAACTATAAATAACAGTAATAAAAATAATTCTTCACTTAAAAGGTAACTGGAGACCTTCAGCAAATAACTCGCAGTCGAGATAAGTTCCCACTCTTAGAATTGTCCACTACATTGTTACTCCATGGCGACAAAAGCTGCTGAGCAATTTATAACAACCATTGCAGGAATAAATAAAACTTCAAGTCAAAGACAAATAAAGCAAATAGAAATAAACTAAAACGAATTAAAACCAGCTTTGGAGACAGCGAAATCAGAATAGAAATTCTTAAGTAGAAACAGTCCGAAAAAAGGATGAATGCTAAAAAGACTTCGCATATAAATGATGAAACCAGGCTACAGACGTACATATGTTGATATATTTATTTTAGAGGTTATAACATCAGCTGCTTTCCTGTTTTTGTTATGCTTGCTGCTATCGTAGTAAGATCCAGCTGTGGCGCGTTGTTGGGAGATGGTATTTATTCCAAAATGAAAGATCCAAATCGAGATATCATCTGAAACAGAAACATTCCACATAAGTTGAAAGATCGTCGGGTATCGATGTTAGTCCGCCAGATCCAACAGATCCCAGAAGTTTAACAAACAGACACACAGACAGTCGGTAAGATAGAAAATAAAGCAGGAAACGCACACGCAGATGTCTGTCGTTTACACGATCACATGATGATCACTTGATTCAGGTCGTAGCACATGCGTTTTCAAGTTAATATTAGTTGATATCTTTAATGAAATCAAATTCCAGACGCAACAACAACTGCACCAAGAACTGTCAACTTTTAGTTTTGACCCTTTTTTTCCTCGATACGAATTTGCTTTTTACTTGTCGTTACTCGAAAATTCATTACAGAAAACAAAAAATGTTCAAGGGAAAAATGGTTATTCAACTGTAGAATCGTAATCATTAACTTAAAGCCAATATCAAATACCTATTTTGATGACTTCTATGTTGCTTTTTACCTTGTTGCTGTTGTTGTTGTTGTTGTTGTCGTTTTGGTATCAGCTCGTCGTATCTGCGTATCGATATCTTTTAGGCTGTGGCATAGATTTTGTTTTATTGTTTCAACATTCCACTATAACTCTTGTTGCTTTGAGGTTAGACTTAATTTTTGAGCAATAAATATTTGTTGTTTTTGTTTAAAGTTGTGTTTAATGATCATGTTGACAGTTGCGTTTCTTTCTTTTTGTTTTTGTTTTTTCTTCTACATGTTTGGGAATTTCCAGGAATTTTGGCCTGATTGAAAACCTTTTTGTGTTTGATTTGCGTGGTTGACAAAGATATGAAAAATAATTCATTAATAATCATGTCAGGATTGTGGCTGGGATTGTGGCTAGAAAATTATATTTTATCCGATTTCGAAAAAAAAATTTCGTCCAAGACTTGTTTATTTTCTCTTAATTTTTTGAAACATATCAGTTTCAGACAATGTAAATAAATATCTTTCGATCAAAGTTTCAATAACTTGATACACTTTGAAAAAGATTTTATTTTTTAAATTCTTCTTAGAAAATCATATGAGAATATGCATTTCCTCATTAAACGATTCGTCAATGTAAGCATTTTAACTAGAAATGGAATATAAATTGGTTCCAATTGAATAAAAATTTATAATAAATTGAATTGAACAAAACTATCTATAAAACTATAAAACTATGATTTGAAATTAAATTAAAATTGGTTCTAATTGAATGGAAATAATATTTAAATTCAATTGAACAAAACTATCCTCAATTGAAATTGAATTGATATTGCATAGAAATTGCAACTGAATAGAAATTGAATTGAAATTAAATTGAGCATATAAATTCGTTCTAATTGAATGGTACAATAATTAAGTTTAAATTGAAATGAACAAAATTATCTTGAATTGATATAGAATTGAAAATGAATTAAAATTGAATTGGAATTGAATTTAAATTGAATTGAAATTGAAATTGAACTGAAATTGAATTGAAATTGAATTGAAATTGAAATTGAATTGAATTGAAATTGAATTGAAATTGAATTGAAATTGAATTGAAATTGAATTGAAATTGAATTGAAATTGAATTGAAATTGAATTGAAATTGAATTGAAATTGAATTGAAATTGAATTGAAATTGAATTGAAATTGAATTGAAATTGAATTGAAATTGAATTGAAATTGAATTGAAATTGAATTGAAATTGAATTGAAATTGAATTGAAATTGAATTGAAATTGAATTGAAATTGAATTGAAATTGAATTGAAATTGAATTGAAATTGAATTGAAATTGAATTGAAATTGAATTGAAATTGAATTGAAATTGAATTGAAATTGAATTGAAATTGAATTGAAATTGAATTGAAATTGAATTGAAATTGAATTGAAATTGAATTGAAATTGAGTTGAAATTGAATTTAAATTGAATTGAAATTGAATTGAAATTAAATTGAAATTGAATTGAAATTGATTTGAAATTGATTTGAAATTGAATTGAAATTGAAATTGAATCGAAATTGAATTGAAATTGAATTGAAATTGAATTGAAATTGAATTGAAATTGAATTGAAATTGAATTGAAATTGAATTGAAATTGAATTGAAATTGAATTGAAATTGAATTGAAATTGAATTGAAATTGAATTGAAATTGAATTGAAATTGAATTGAAATTGAATTGAAATTGAATTGAAATTGAATTGAAATTGAATTGAAATTGAATTGAAATTGAATTGAAATTGAATTGAAATTGAATTGAAATTGAATTGAAATTGAATTGAAATTGAATTGAAATTGAATTGAAATTGAATTGAAATTGAATTGAAATTGAATTGAAATTGAATTGAAATTGAATTGAAATTGAATTGAAATTGAATTGAAAATGAATTGAAATTGAATTGAAATTGAATTGAAATTGAATTGAAATTGAATTGAAATTGAATTGAAATTGAATTGAAATTGAATTGAAATTGAATTGAAATTGAATTGAAATTGAATTGAAATTGAATTGAAATTGAATTGAAATTGAATTGAAATTGAATTGAAATTGAATTGAAATTGAATTGAAATTGAATTGAAATTGAATTGAAATTGAATTGAAATTGAATTAAAATTGAATTGAAATTGAATTGAAATTGAATTGAAATTGAATTGAAATTGAACTGAAATTGAATTGAAATTGAATTGAAATTGAATTTTTTTTTTTTTTTTTTTTTTTTTTCATCTTTTCATCTTTATTGAAATATAATTAGAATTTTTATTACTATAGCTTATTTCCCCGCGAAGCCTTAGGCTTGTATGCAAGGGTATATACAGAATATACAGAGTAAATTATGTAAATAAATAAGTATGTTAATAAGAAGATATATATTCTACATATTTTGTACATTTTTTGTTCGCTTCATTGCGATTTTATCAAATATTTTTTAACAATATTTTTAAGTTTATATTTATTTTGAATATTTATAAGATCTGCTGGCATTGAGTTGTAGATGCTTGGCAGTTGTACGTGCAAGGTGCTTTTTCCATGTTTATTGTTGAATCTCGGTGTTTTAAACCTGCCTGCTGCCCGTCTTCTTGTGTTATACCGATGATCCACAGGTTCCAAAAAATTGTCGTTACGAAACTCATTAATAATTGTTGATTTATATATATTTTTTATGTTTAAAATGTTGTGTTGTTTAGAAAAGGATTTTAATCTATCAGAGATATTGTTTTGAGAAGGTTTGTTATTCGTGTTGTTTGATGTTTGATTTTGAGTGTGGGCTATATTATTTGTGTTGTTCATTTTATTTTTCATTAAAATTTTAATAAGCCTGTTTTGGGTTTGTTGCAAAATCTTACAGTATGACGCGTTTCCAAATGCTGTTATTCCATGTCGAAGATACGATTCAGCTAGCGAAAAGTAGGCTTGCTTTGTTACTGTCAGTGGGGCGCAGTTATTTAAATGGTATAGCACATAAGATGTTTTACGTAGTTTTTTGTTTAGTGCTACTATATGATCTTTCCAGTTGAATTTTTGGTCCACAATGACCCCTAGATATTTGTAGTTATCTACTAACTCAATCAAAGTATCGCATTTGTCGTTATCCAGGTTTAGTGAAAATCTGGTTTTGTGGAGACAATCTGTATCGTGGAATTTTATTTTTATATTTGATTTGGGTATTTGGGGTAGCTTAATATGCATTAATTTTGTTTTTGTTGCGTTTATAATTAATCCGTTGTCATGGCACCATTTAGCGGTAACGTTGAGTTCAGATTGCATCATTTGTACGGCATATTGAAATTGAATTGAAATTGAATTGAAATTGAATTGAAATTGAATTGAAATTGAATTGAAATTGAATTGAAATTGAATTGAAATTGAATTGAAATTGAATTGAAATTGAATTGAAATTGAGTTGAAATTGAATTGAAATTGAATTGAAATTGAATTGAAATTAAATTGAAATTGAATTGAAATTGATTTGAAATTGATTTGAAATTGAATTGAAATTGAAATTGAATCGAAATTGAATTGAAATTGAATTGAAATTGAATTGAAATTGAATTGAAATTGAATTGAAATTGAATTGAAATTGAATTGAAATTGAATTGAAATTGAATTGAAATTGAATTGAAATTGAATTGAAATTGAATTGAAATTGAATTGAAATTGAATTGAAATTGAATTGAAATTGAAATTGAATTGAAATTGAATTGAAATTGAATTGAAATTGAATTGAAATTGAATTGAAATTGAATTGAAATTGAATTGAAATTGAATTGAAATTGAATTGAAATTGAATTGAAATTGAATTGAAATTGAATTGAAATTGAATTGAAATTGAATTGAAATTGAATTGAAATTGAATTGAAATTGAATTAAAATTGAATTGAAATTGAATTGAAATTGAATTGAAATTGAATTGAAATTGAACTGAAATTGAATTGAAATTGAATTGAAATTGAATTTTTTTTTTTTTTTTTTTTTTTTTTCATCTTTTCATCTTTATTGAAATATAATTAGAATTTTTATTACTATAGCTTATTTCCCCGCGAAGCCTTAGGCTTGTATGCAAGGGTATATACAGAATATACAGAGTAAATTATGTAAATAAATAAGTATGTTAATAAGAAGATATATATTCTACATATTTTGTACATTTTTTGTTCGCTTCATTGCGATTTTATCAAATATTTTTTAACAATATTTTTAAGTTTATATTTATTTTGAATATTTATAAGATCTGCTGGCATTGAGTTGTAGATGCTTGGCAGTTGTACGTGCAAGGTGCTTTTTCCATGTTTATTGTTGAATCTCGGTGTTTTAAACCTGCCTGCTGCCCGTCTTCTTGTGTTATACCGATGATCCACAGGTTCCAAAAAATTGTCGTTACGAAACTCATTAATAATTGTTGATTTATATATATTTCTTATGTTTAAAATGTTGTGTTGTTTAGAAAAGGATTTTAATCTATCAGAGATATTGTTTTGAGAAGGTTCGTTATTCGTGTTGTTTGATGTTTGATTTTGAGTGTGGGCTATATTATTTGTGTTGTTCATTTTATTTTTCATTAAAATTTTAATAAGCCTGTTTTGGGTTTGTTGCAAAATCTTACAGTATGACGCGTTTCCAAATGCTGTTATTCCATGTCGAAGATACGATTCAGCTAGCGAAAAGTAGGCTTGCTTTGTTACTGTCAGTGGGGCGCAGTTATTTAAATGGTATAGCACATAAGATGTTTTACGTAGTTTTTTGTTTAGTGCTACTATATGATCTTTCCAGTTGAATTTTTGGTCCACAATGACCCCTAGATATTTGTAGTTATCTACTAACTCAATCAAAGTATCGCATTTGTCGTTATCCAGGTTTAGTGAAAATCTGGTTTTGTGGAGACAATCTGTATCGTGGAATTTTATTTTTATATTTGATTTGGGTATTTGGGGTAGCTTAATATGCATTAATTTTGTTTTTGTTGCGTTTATAATTAATCCGTTGTCATGGCACCATTTAGCGGTAACGTTGAGTTCAGAT
Source organism: Dichetophora obliterata (assembly GCA_963920525.1). Classification (NCBI taxonomy): domain Eukaryota; kingdom Metazoa; phylum Arthropoda; class Insecta; order Diptera; family Sciomyzidae; genus Dichetophora; species Dichetophora obliterata. The sequence continues at coordinate 107,907,106 of OY986439.1, read as the reverse complement.
TGCATCATTTGTACGGCATATTGAAATTGAATTGAAATTGAATTGAAATTGAATTGAAATTGAATTGAAATTGAATTGAAATTGAATTGAAATTGAATTGAAATTGAATTGAAATTGAATTGAAATTGAATTGAAATTGAATTGAAATTGAATTGAAATTGAATTGAAATTGAATTGAAATTGAATTGAAATTGAATTGAAATTGAATTGAAATTGAATTGAAATTGAATTGAAATTGAATTGAAATTGAATTGAAATTGAATTGAAATTGAATTGAAATTGAATTGAAATTGAATTGAAATTGAATTGAAATTGAATTGAAATTGAATTGAAATTGAATTGAAATTGAATTGAAATTGAATTGAAATTGAATTGAAATTGAATTGAAATTGAATTGAAATTGAATTGAAATTGAATTGAAATTGAATTGAAATTGAATTGAAATTGAATTGAAATTGAATTGAAATTGAATTGAAATTGAATTGAAATTGAATTGAAATTGAATTGAAATTGAATTGAAATTGAATTGAAATTGAATTGAAATTGAATTGAAATTGAATTGAAATTGAATTGAAATTGAATTGAAATTGAATTGAAATTGAATTGAAATTGAATTGAAATTGAATTGAAATTGAATTGAAATTGAATTGAAATTGAATTGAAATTGAATTGAAATTGAATTGAAATTGAATTGAAATTGAATTGAAATTGAATTGAAATTGAATTGAAATTGAATTGAAATTGAATTGAAATTGAATTGAAATTGAATTGAAATTGAATTGAAATTGAATTGAAATTGAATTGAAATTGAATTGAAATTGAATTGAAATTGAATTGAAATTGAATTGAAATTGAATTGAAATTGAATTGAAATTGAATTGAAATTGAATTGAAATTGAATTGAAATTGAATTGAAATTGAATTGAAATTGAATTGAAATTGAATTGAAATTGAATTGAAATTGAATTGAAATTGAATTGAAATTGAATTGAAATTGAATTGAAATTGAATTGAAATTGAATTGAAATTGAATTGAAATTGAATTGAAATTGAATTGAAATTGAATTGAAATTGAATTGAAATTGAATTTGATTTTGAATTGAAATTGAATTGAAATTGAATTGAAATTGAATTGAAATTGAATTGAAATTGAATTGAAATTGAATTGAAATTGAATTGAAATTGAATTGAAATTGAATTGAAATTGAATTGAAATTGAATTGAAATTGAATTGAAATTGAATTGAAATTGAATTGAAATTGAATTGAAATTGAATTGAAATTGAATTGAAATTGAATTGAAATTGAATTGAAATTGAATTGAAATTGAATTGAAATTGAATTGAAATTGAATTGAAATTGAATTGAAATTGAATTGAAATTGAATTGAAATTGAATTGAAATTGAATTGAAATTGAATTGAAATTGAATTGAAATTGAATTGAAATTGAATTGAAATTGAATTGAAATTGAATTGAAATTGAATTGAAATTGAATTGAAATTGAATTGAAATTGAATTGAAATTGAATTGAAATTGAATTGAAATTGAATTGAAATTGAATTGAAATTGAATTGAAATTGAATTGAATTTGAATTGAAATTGAATTGAAATTGAATTGAAATTGAATTGAAATTGAATTGAAATTGAATTGAAATTGAATTGAAATTGAATTGATATTGAATTGAAATTGAATTGAAATTGAATTGAAATTGAATTGAAATTGAATTGAAATTTAATTAAAACTTAATTGAAATTTAAACTTAATTTCAAGAAAATTTGAAAATTCAACTAGATTGAAACTCAATTTGAATGATTTTATTAAGCAATTTACTATTGTCATACAAGTCCATACAAAAAATTGCCATATTCTTGTTGTTATTATTTCCATTGAAAGCGCTTTTCCACACCATTTGACAACCCACTCTTGAACTAATCGCTTGTCACATTAACATCAGCTCGCATTTCATCTAAGAGCTTCTTCTTGTAGAGGCATCCACCCTACATTTGACGAAATGTGTACGCTCAACAACTAATCCTTCGTTGACGCAGAACAACTGTTTTTGCCTGGCCAGGCAAAAGTAATTTTGTATGTAAAAATAAATGTCAAAATGAAGACGTTGTCATAAACCATCACCCACCACTCAAAGTATCAGCCACGCATAGATCCTCAAAAGAGGCGGCAAGCGCACGAGCTATTAATTAGTTAAAAGCTTCTGAGTGAATTGCTGAGAGAGATACTACTCAACCCTTCTATTTCCGAAGACAAACTGCGACTCAAACTGTTTTGGAAAAAACAACTTCAATAAAAATCAAATCAAAATTCCATCATTTTCCACGCAACATGAACGACAATTCGTCAATTTGACATTTCTAAAGGGTGCCTCATTTAATTAGTTGACGTGCCGTGAGACGCCATAAAAAATGGAACAATCCGGTCCACAGTGAATGCTGTGCATGGAGTAAACGACGCCACTTTATGAAGGGTTTAACCGACAAATCGCATAATTATGATTGAGCACAACCCACTCCGCGGCAGCGTGTCAACTAAAGGGCCCAGAAAATGTTGATTTACCTTGTCTTTGGCGTTATAAATAAATCAAGATGAGTCGACGACTTCATAGGGCAGATGTTGAGGAGCGGCAGCAGCACTTAATTGAAAGCAAATGTTTGGTGGCAACAACTAGTTCGGCCTCCCCTCCGTCTGTCAATTTCCACATTGGTGACAATCGTCGTTGAATTATCACATGTAGGTGCGTGCGCCCGATGTTTGTCTGCTGCCTCCGACCTGTGCCGCTCGAGCGTCTTTGCTACCCGAGCGTGGAAAACTAATTTTTATAATTTTTTGATTGACTACCAGGAACGGCGACAGCATTGTCGTTTGTGGAGGAGGCTGCTTAAGCCCATTGCTATCTTAATTTAACCATGTGTTTTTGATAATGACGAAATAATTAAGAGCGCGCGCACTGCTGCATGTGTCGCCGGCGTCACTTCCTTTGCGCTAGTGAAGTGATATTTCTTCCTGAATGACGATTCTCGATTGCAGCGTACGGATTCTTAAATTAGACTACATCAGTGGCGACGCGTATCTAGATTTTTTTTAAGTTATTTTTTTTAGTCCCTTGAGTTGCCACTTATGTACACATATTTTAAATAAATCTTCGAAATGTTAGTGAAAATATATTTATTTTTTTTATAATCTCCATGTCGCATGTATTAAAGGAAGTAATTTATTAAAATTGCTAGCATACCCGTTGCTGGCGTTGCCTAGGCTCAACTAAATCAAAATTAAGTAAAAATTAAAAATATAGAAAACTAGTAAGAAATTATCTTCGACTTGACCGAAGTAAGAATGCACCCACAACCAGGCCCGGGGAGCTAGAACATACGGGCCACCCTGAAAATGTTTTAGAAAATAAAATTAGAAAAGTATAAACCAGGACAAGCTATTGCCAGATCTATGCAAAAAAATTATTATTTAGTTGTTATTTTATATTTTTTAGTACACAATGATCTTTAAGTCATGCCTCAAGACAAGTTAAACATATTCTATTGTCTGTATTAATTTTCTCTACCAAGCGACAACTTTTTTGTATGACTCTCCGAATAATTAAAATCTTCTGATGATTTGCATTATTATGACAATCGATTTATTTTTGTCTAAATTATTTTTATTCATTGTAAAAATTCGAATTTTGAGAGTTTTTAAAGAACTATTGATATGTAAAATTTTACTCATATAATATTTCAGGTTTATATTTTTGTAAATTATTTGATCGGTCTGCTTACATTTTTATAATTGGTTCTATTTTTATGAGATACGGCCGTAGCAATTAAAACAACATTAAATGAAAATAAAAACACTATTTGTCGACTTCAATTATATTTATGGCGAAATGGTCGATGAAAATTTTAAAGTGAAAGTGGCAATTTGACAATAGAGACCCTTTGAGGAAATTTTTTTACATCTTTTTTTTTGTCAACAAAAATTTAGAATTTAAAGGTTTTTAAACTAAAGATAATTTAAACATAAATAAAAAAGATGTACGGATTGCTTTTCGCAAAAAATGTCAAATTGACACTATCATCATTAAAGGTTAATAATCATCATTAACAAATATACATAAATATCTTTATTCTCTCAAAGAAATTTGAAAAAAATTTTTACGATCAGAATTATTCAAGGGTTTTTCCCAAAAGCTTTATAACATCCAGAATATTATTGGATTTCTTCAAATAAGTTTATAACAAACCTAACTAGTATTTTATCGAAATTAAATTAGTATCGACGTTTTTGTAGAATAAATATAGAAAAAACTGACCGCTAAATATTCGAATGGTGGTTTTGAAACGAACTTATTTGTTCGTGAGAAAAAAAAGGCAGTTGACGCAAAAACTCATAGGCGTTGATTTTAGCTTTTTGCGTTTTATTCTTGATCAAAAGAATCGTTGTTAAGCCGAACGAACAAATACGAAATGATTGTTATGAAGACGATCGATGATTTAACGATCGATGATATAACAGAGCCAACAAGAAGCACATGGTTTCAGTGTTGCCAGATACCTTTAACAAAACTCCCTTCAAATTAAGGAAAAAACATGTTTTTTCCACAGCGAAATGCAAAAACTCCCACGAAAATTCTTACAGTGACTTTTTTACAAAACAAATAAGACACTTTTTCATAATGGTTTTATAGTCTGGTTTTATATAAATTCGCATTTTGAGATTAGTTTGATAAAAAAAAATTAATAATTCAACAAAAATTATTTATTTCACAATTAGTTTAATAAATAAATTATAATATTTTGGTCTACAAAATAAATAAATAAATTATGTTAATATTTTGTATGTTTTTATTTTTGAAAGATAATCTTATTCTATAGATGCTACTAAGCATCGCTTTCCATTCGGTTTCTCTTCTTAGTATTTACATCAGTCACTATAGAAACAATTATTTTGAACTCAGCGTTGGATTACGGCAAATTTAAAACAATTTTGACCAATTGTTTTAAGTTGCTGAATATATAGAGTTCATTTAAATTTTTAATTCACAAATTTTCGACCACATTTTATCAAGTTGTAAATTTTTAAAATATTCTTTTTGATCATTTGTTAATATTATAAAAATATTTTTAAGTTCAGTTATTACTTTTAACATCAACTAAAAGAAATCCTCTTCAATAAAATAATTTCAAAATAAATTATATCTTTTTATTGCGGACTATGGCTGCAATGCACAATAGGTGAGCATTTGCTCCGACTCCATTTTTCAAGTAAAATAGAGTTAATGAATTTTTTACTTGAAAAATCGAGTCGAAGCATATGCTTACTTTTTATCCATTCTAGCCTTTATGTTTAATGTCTTCCCTGCTCAGAACTTTTACTTTTACGTGAAATAAAGATTGGGTATTATATGGGTGGCGATAAATATTGAAAATGATGAGCAGGGCTCGGATTTTGATGATCTAACAAACTGCAAAAAATTAACTAAAAAAATAAAAAATTACCTAAAAACTGACAAAAATTACCTAAAAATTGCATACAGTTACATAAAAAATAAACAAAAAATAAAGCTTTAAAAAGAAAACATTACTAAACTAACAATTAAATTTATATTAAAGGGTATTCACTTCAATGCTGAAATTTCCGAAATGCTCAAATTTACTAAAACTTCAGTGCAGTTGTTGTTGTTTTGGTTTTCCGAAGTTTGCTTAAATTTAATCACCTATTAAGTTGATGAAAAATAATCGTCGGAAATTTGTGAAGAAAAGATTTGTATGATGATTAATGAGTATGATTAATGAGTATGTTCAATGAGTGTGAGTCAATATGATTATTTCGATAATACGAAGGGCAGTCTGTCAAATCCCGCCTAAAAGCTGATGCAATGTCTGCGAGCAAGAACAAAATGATCACTAATTCTATTGTAGCGGATTTGTTTTCATAACAAGCGCACTAACGAAATGAGGCAATGGCGATTCTAAGTTTGATAGATGCATGCATGGCAGAATTAGAGAAGGTATATGCATTTCGGAGAGGGAGACTGCCGCAACTGTCAAAACGAAGTTTGATGCTCATACAAAATCTGAAAACGATGAGAATGCGATAAGAAAGCGAAAATAGGCAAGAATAGCAATATGCTTGAGTTTGACAATTCTGGCAATGAGAAAAAGAGAGCAGTCTGAAATGCATAAACCTTTACTAGTTCTACCATGGATGCATGTGAAAAAACGGAACATTGCAAAAGGTCGCTCACTTCAACTCGTCGGAAATTTCCGATTTCTGAATTTTCAGCATTGAAGTGAATACCCCTATTGTTTTTATACATAGCGTTACAGTAAAGTTAAAGGTACATTTTAAAGTTATTAAAATTGAAAGAACTTTGATTGCCTGGCAAAATGTTTTTATAAGCAAAAAACTTCTTTCTTCTTCTGCACTGACGAGAGGAACATATTTAAAAGAAGATATGACATCAAATGTAAGTTCCTCTTCTAATTTCATAGTTTTAAATTTGTACCCCCTAATATTTTAACAATAGAGCATAGAAATAGAGTTATTAAAAACCAGCATATCCTGAGTTTTTATTAAATACTTGTTTCATCTTTTTACATACCCTTTCGTCAGTTTCACTGCACGCAGAGCTTTTTTTTCATCGATTCAAACAAAGCTACTCCTTTTTCAAGAAGTAATGTTTTTGATTGAAGGGACTCTTGTGTTAAAGGAATAGGTTAAAAAATTGCTTTTTCCAATTTTTTAGTAAAAAAAAAACGAGAAAAAATATTTTAAAATTACACAAAAATTACCTTAAAACCCGAAAAATGCTCAAAAAATTAAAAATGCCCAAAAATGACAATAAAATAACTTAAAAATCGCTAAATATTACCAAAAAATGACCTAGATCTAGTAAAAATGACCTGGAAACTTAAACCGATAAAAACCCAAGTAACATTGTCGGAGCAACAAGGTGCGAGTGAGCTCTTAACGTGTTCTTTAGGAGAATAATAGGTAGTTAAAGCTTTACCGCAGCGTTGTTTTCTGCTAATTGCTTTTAATTTGAAAGAAAATGCTCAAAGAATGACTTTTTTTTACATTTTTGAGCTCTAATAACTTAACATAGCTCTGTAAGAGATTTTATAAAATCTGCAAAAGAGCAGAACTCGAAAATTTATTACTTGCTCTTTAAAGGCTCTTTTAAAGTAATAAACATAACTCTAGAGCTGTTTTAAAACTCGTAGATTCAGTATAATGTTTGCTTTAAAATGTATTTTTTTTTATTGCACTTTTTTTAGCTAGTAGATGTAAAATGCTGTAAATTAATTTATTAATTTTTTTTGGGAATAACAAGTGATAAGAAAATCTGATAATGAGCTTCTTTGAAAAAAAATTGGCGATCTTATTAAAAATAGAAAATCTTAGGTGTTGAAGAAAGTTAAATGTTATAGTTAACAATATTATTTAAACAAAATTGATGATTTTTATGATATTTGTATTTGAGAACAAAGTATTTGAGTAATTTTAAGTTGATTTTAAGGAATGTTAAAAAATTGTTAACTATTTTTGAGTAATTTCTAATAACTTCTTAATTTTAATTATTTGCCCGTTGTAGTTTTTCGAAGTACTGCGTTCACGTTTCCGATAAATTCAAAAGCGCACCAAAATTCACAGCATGTAACGAATACACGATTATATCTTAAGTGTGATATAATAATCTCTTTATTATTTCTTTAATTTATTTGTTATTCTTATCATTGCAAACAATTATTAGATTTTATGTATTTATTAAGTTTATTTTTAACACATGCATACTTATACGAATAATAAAAAAGAGCTTTGCAAGAGCTCTTATTTGGGTTTGACAGGGTTTCTTTTAAAATCTGACAGCTACTTCTACTCTACATATACAGCAAAAAAGTGCTTTTAAACTCAAAAAAGTACCCTTACACAGTGATGGACAAAAAAAATAAATACAGTGCAATGACATTAGAATTAGTGAAATGTGTCAAGTATTTATCAAATGCGAAACCCTTTTGTTAAGATGTTTATTATACCAAGACAAAGTTGTGCCAGGTGGCAGCATTTGCGATCATGTCATGTGCAACCAAAAATAACTGTAAATCGAGTTGAACGATTGAACAATAAAATAAATACAAGCCCGAACAGAGTCAAAAGTCCTTACGACCGGCGATCCTCTCTGGTCGCCAGACGCATAGAACTCGTCCAGAATGAAAGCGATTTCGACTATGCTATACAATAGCAGCTATGTTTTTGTTGTTGTTTAAGTGCAACAGAAACAAAAAAGAAACGTAAGAACATATCAAAAACTATGAAAATGGCTTTGAATATGATATAATTGTTAGCAAAATATGGCAGCACTAATTGTACTCAGAGAGGAAACCGTCGGTCGCCATGGTCAAGGTTCATTTATAAGATTATGGCACTTGAGAGAAATGCACTTTTTTTCCCGCCATTGCTCGAACTGTCACTGTGCTTTTCCTTGTTCTAAACATTCATTTTCTTCATTTCTTTTCATCCATTCTGACAGTTCTACCGAACTCGCTCTCAAGTGCCACAACCTTATAAATGAGCCTTGGCCATGGTGTAAGGAAACCAGGTGTTAGTGAGTTTATGACAACACTATGAATTTCTTCGCTTCTGTCAAAAAATTGTGAGCGAAAGAGCGGAGCTGTTGATAGTTGTCAAATAGTGTTATTTGTTTGAGTTGGTAGATTTTAATTGCGCGAATTAAGTGTAAATAAATATTTAATGCAATTAATTGTGCCGTGTTGTGTTGACAAAAAGTTATTGCATTTGTCTTCGCCGATTTGCCAAGTTTGTCATTGAATGTTTTGGCAATTTTATCAAAAACGTGCGCTGGAAGGTGCCGCCGACATGAAGCTTTGGCCAGCATGCAAATTGTCTTGCATTCACATTGTGTTTTTTTTTTTTGCATAACGCACAGCGTCTCATATATTTTTTATTGTTTTCCATATCACTTTATTATCACTTTAACCTCAGTAAAAATCTTATAAACTTGCAGAAAGACACGAATTTAACAAAATTTGTTTTCATTGCAATTCACCATCAGCTGTTTTTGACAAGAGCGGAGAAATATAATTTCATCATTTTGAGAGAGAAGTGTCAAACTCACTAACACCTCTATTTCTTACACCATGGAATAGGACCAAGTCTGCGATTAATCGTTGCAGCGACGACCTGCTATTTGATTCTGGGAGGGTTCATATATTTTCAAATATACTATTGGATTGCGATATCGTGAACCGCAACGATTTTTGATTCTGTTCGGGCTCTAAAGCATAAGTTGCTTGCGAACATTTAAAAAAACATTATATACTTTGCATAAAAACAGAGGTCTTTGAAAGAGACATTGTATAAAGGCTTACTAATTTTGTTGAGCTCGCTTTTGTATAAATATTTGTTTTTTAGACAAGAAAATGGAAAAGAAAAAACAAACATTGTTCGGACGAAAAAAGATATATTCACCCTTAATTCTTGAACCCGCGCTCGCTCTCAAAACGGTGTCGAAACAAAATTTGTTATATTCTTGAAACCATGGTGTAAGAAATAGAGGTGTTAGTAAGTTTGACACTTCTCTCTCAAAATGATAAAATTATGTTTCCCGGTTCTTGTCAAAAACAGCTGATGGTGAATTGCAATGAAAACAAATTTTGTTAAATTCTTATCTTTCTGCAAGTTTATAAGATTATTAGTGAGATTAAAGTGAGAATATGTTCTTCGATATGTTCTTGAAGCAGACGATGTGAATGCAAGACAATTTGCGTGCTGGCCAAAGCTTCATGTCGGCGTCATCTTCCAACGCACGTTTCTGATAAAATGGTCTAAACATTCAATGACAAACTTGGCAAATCGGCGAAGACAACTGCAATAACTTTTTGTCAACACAACACGGCACAATTAATTGCATTAAATATTTATTTAATGCAACTCAAACAAATAACACAATTTGACAACTATCAACAGTTCCGCTCTTTCGATCACAATTTTTTGACAGAAGCAAAGAAATTCATGGTGTTGTCAAAAACTCACTAATACCTTGAACACATTGACGACGACAGCAACAGTGCGTCAAATGTCAAATTATTTTTACATGCTTTTCTGATGGTGATGAATGTGGATGTTGCAACGACAATGAGTGATTGCAACAAAGTCGCTGTCGTCGGCTTAGAATTTTTTCTAATTTGACGTGCGGCAACAGAGCAATATAAGTGTTTGTGTATACAGGGTTGTCAATATTCGAAGCGCCCATCTGGCAACACTGTAACTTTCCGCAGTGATGCCAAATCGACTAATGACATACCGCGTTTAAAGCGTCATTCCAAGCAAATGTTTACAATGGAACAGTACACGCCACGCGAACGCTCTAAAATTGTTGAAATTTACATTCAACAAAACAAGTCAATAGTGAAAACTCAACTCAATGAGCGATGAAGCTCATTTTCAGTTGAACGGAACGGTAAACAAACATAATTGCCGTATTTATGCCACTGAAAATCCACAAGAGATTCAAGAGGTACCTCTTCACGATGCAAAAGTCACTGTTTGGTGCGGCGTTTGTGCTAAAATGCTCATTGGGCCGTTCTTTTTCGAAGATGATAATGGCCACAGAGTTACTGTCAATCAGGAGCGTTATCGCGATATGATAAACAATTTTTTCATGCCAATCGTTCGTCGAAAGCGTATCAGGCACTACTGGTTTCAACAAGACGGCGCGCCACCACACACAAGCCACACTACAATCGATTTTTTGAAGCAATTGTTCCCTGGCCGTTTGATGTCAAAAAATGGTGATTTCGATTGGCCGCCAAGATCACCAGATTTAACGCCTCCAGACTTCTTTTTGTGGGGTTATTTGAAATCAAAGGTTTACGTCAACAAGCCAAAGACCCTAGAAGAGCTGAAAAACAACATCCGTCAAGAAATAACCGCCATTCCCATCGAAATGTTGAAGAAAACCATGGAAAATGCTGCAAAACGGGCACAATATGTCGTAGAGGCCAATGGCGACCATTTACGAGATATCATATTCAAGAAATAATGTAAGCAAATCTACTTGAACCCAATTAAATGATATTCATGACGAACAGACAAAAAATTATGGTTTCTTTGATTTATTTAAAAATAAAATGGGCGCTTCGAATATTGGCAACCCTGTACGTGAATGAAACAATCTAATGATACTTCCAGAATGTTGTTTCTTTCTTCATGTTTCGCACTGTTGCAGTCGTCGTCAATGTGTTAAGTACATAACACCTGGTTTTCTTACACTATGCTTGAAACTTTCAATTTCGACGTCGAGATCTGCATTGATTGTTCACTCAATTATTGAGTAAACGTCGTCAAATAAATATTTAAATTTTTGATCGTCGAAATGATATTCTACGACGATTCATTGGTGAAACTGAGCTCTCGACAACGACATTTACTCGACGCGGATTCAAGAATAAGAAAGATTAAAAAAAAATTAAAAAAAGATGGCTTATCGTACCGAAATATTGCAAGCACTCTGGGGCACCGCGATAGAAACAATGAGAAACACTATAGCAGAGGAAAAGAGAGATAAAGCTCTATGCTGCTTGTGTGTCTAACAATTTAATGTAGCATTGATTTTTATGTTTGATTTTTTGGCTGCTTTATAAGTCTAAATTTTAATTACTTTTAAGAGTCGTCTTAAAAAAATAAAGGATGCATGATTTTAAGTCAAATATGTAGCTTTATATTAGAGCAAAAATTACTAAAATCGGTTGAGTAATTTTTAAGTTTAGCATCGTCGCAGATACGTGAGAAGCCTTTTATATAATAGTATAGATATAGATATAGAATAGAATACAATTGGATATGGTGTAGATATAAGCAACCTGAACAAATCATAAATGAAAAAATTTCTAATACTTACGAATAAAGTCAGGATTCCTCTGAAGTATTTCATTAAACTTTAAATACTTAATTTTGTATTAATTGAATTCACTATTTTAAAAAAGAAAACACTCAATAAGTTGTTTCCTTCTCATGTACTTTTATTGGTTTTTAATTCAAAATCTATAATAAATTTCATTATTATTTATTAATGGTTGGTTGGAATTCGTTATGTTATTAAATTTATTATTATTACTTTTTGTTAATAATATATTTTTGAAATTTTAACCTTTAAAGTGTTAAAGTTTGCTTTTGTAAAAGTCTATAATGGTGACCATATTTTGCAAACATAGCAAGAAAAGAAGAAAAAAAAAACAAAAAATCTAGGCAACAAAAGCTACTAGGGAATTTTAAAAAACTGTGTAAGTATTTTTTGAGTACAAGATTCGCTAATAATATTTTCAAATACTATAATTTTTTTTTGCATTTTTGTTAAATTTCTTGCAGTATGAAATTTAATTTTGAGTTGAAGTCAATTTTAAATACTATAGAAAGTTGGAACAAGAAAGTTTAGACTGTTTGAGAGCGGTTAGGTTTAAGTTCTTGTTTATTTTAATACAATATTTTTACTAAGCATAATTTAGATATTTTCAAATAATATGTATTGTGTATATTTTCGCATAATTTGTTTCCATTATTTTCAATAAAATATTTTATTTGCAGAAAATGTTTAGAATAAGCTTAAATAATTCATTATTTCTATTATATAATAACCTTGGTTGTTGGTTGATATTAATTGTAATTGTAATTGAAATTCAACTAATCTAACTGTGGAGTATTTGCTTAAACATATCTCTGTATTAAATACAACAAACTAAACATTGTTTAAAATATAGTCAAACCATGCATGCGCACTTTACTTTACTTCCTTTTTATTTTTATAAGTTTTGAATTTATTGGTTTTTTTTAAAGGTATATTTAATATAAGAAGAGGATTTAGAGTGTTTTTTTTTTTTTTTCTTATATATGGTTAAAATGATTTCTACTATTTTTGGATATGGTATGACTGGACTGACTGCTTCGTAAATTTTTATAACTTTGTGTATTTTTATTATTATTATCGTGGAAGGCAGTTGATAAAAGCAAATATAATTAAAAACATATTTTATATAAAAAATGGAAAATAACAAAAAAAAAACTTAAATAAGCCCAATAAATGTTACAGTGACTTCATTCCAGGTTTATATTTCATCTAGAAGTAAACAGAAAAGCAAGTAACAAAGTTTTTAGTTCGAAAATTATTGAAAATGGTTGTCCTTGAATGGTTTTAAAAAAGTCCTGTCGAGTGCTTTATGTGAAAGATTGAATCCCATCTAAAACCAGTTCATTGGACCTTGTCAGTGTGGCTTCAGACCTGGAAAGTACATCATCGACCAGATCTTAACGCTATGACATATTTTGGAGAAGACCGAAGAAAAACAAATCGACACCCACCAACTTTTTGTCGACTACAAGGCTGCCTTCGACAGCCCAATAAGGAATCACCTATATTACACCATGTCTGAATTTGGTGTTCCAGCAAAACTAATCCGACTTTGCAGAATGACACTGAACAACACAACCATTTGTTACCAAACGAGGTTTCAGACAAGGTGATTCCTTATCGTGCTACTTTTTCAACCTAATGATTTAGAAGAAAGTCCAAGCTGCTGTTCTGAGACGTAGTGGTGCAATATTCTACAAGAGTGTTATGCTGCTGATGTATGCTGATGGCGTATGCATCGATATCATTGGCCATAATACGCACGAAGTCAGTGAAGCATTCTTCAGATTAAATAGAAAGTCAAGTGAAATGGGCCTGGCAGTGAATGCAGATAAGACGCAATACTTGGTGTCAACAAACAAACAGTCCCAGCGTCTTGGAACCCATGTTACAGTCGATAATACCTCCTTCGAGGTTGTGAAGAAGTTCGTCTATCTGGGATCAAGCATTAACTCTACCAACAATATCAGCATTGAGATCAAACGAAGGAAACCTCTTAACAATAGGTGTTGCTTTTGGCTCAGTAGGCGATTGAAAAGCAAAGCCCTCTCTAGACGAACGAAAATCGAGCTCTATAAATCGCGCAAAATGCCTGTCCTACTTTATGCATCTTAAACCTGGGCGCTGAGCAGTTCAGATGAAAGTACTTTAACGAGTCTTCGAGAGAAAGACAATTCGTAAGATCTGCGGAAAAATCTGCGTCAATGGCGAGTACCAAATACTAGAGATGGGTCGTTCCGAACCTGTATAGTTTGTGGAATTATGTTCACATTCGGACATAGTTCCAATCATTCCTTTGATTAATATTTAGCATGTTCAAACAGTTCCGGTTGCAATTATTTTTGTTTTTTTTTTTTTAATTAAGCAATATGAACCGACATCTCTCCCACACATATTACGGCTTACATGAATTTTGTGATCGACTACAAGTGCAAATATGATGTTTGTGAATGAACGAAAGAACTAATATATGAAATTGTAAGCTGACATATTGTCGTTTTTGTTGTGCGCAATGCTCTGTTCATTAAGTTTTTAACATGCTTCAATCAAATGGAACAAGGTAGTTCCGCGAACATGTTAAAATCGGAATTAACGAATCTTTTAGAAGATATATCGTCGTTCTTGTTATGCACATTGTTTTGTGCATTCAAACATGCAGAACTAGATAGTTTCGGGACACGCTTTGCTTCTGAGGTAACTGCTACATACAAACATGTTTAAATAATTCAAATATGTAGAATGAAACTGTAGATTAAGTATATCGAATAAGGTTTGTTATATTATGCATATGAGTATCGCATTTATAAAGAGCTGATTTTTAATATTTATTCATATCCTAGCAGATTGTCGTATGAGTTTAATGCTCAAACATAGTTTTTCCTTTCACAGTTCAAAGGAACTACAAAGTTCCGCGGACATGTTTCCTCGAACTAGTTCCGCAGTATAAAAAACGTTCCATGTTTGTTCCTATCCCGGAACTGTTTAGCACAAGCCTACCAAATACGGTGAAATGATGAGCTGTACGCCGACATTGACATAGTCAAGCGAAGAAAATATTCGATTCGGTACCCAGCGGTGGTCAATGTAGAAGAGGACGACCTCACGATCTTCGGTGGAAAGACCAAGTAGAGGACAATCTGATGAAGCTTGGAATTTTCAACTGGCGTCAGCATGTTCCTAGATTAGGCCAAGATCGACATACGATTGTACCGCCAACTAAGTAAGCAATTTAGACAAAAAAAAAGGAACATCGTTAGTCTAAAGGGTAAACGAGGTAGTAGATTTAACTATTCTTGGGAAATTTTAAGGGGCCTATGAGAAAATCTCAATAACTTTCAATATCTTCATCAGGCTAATGTTCAGAAACAAGACAAAGACACAACTAAAAATTTATCCACACAGTAAATAATGACATAACAAAGACACAACCTAAAATTTAATTGATTTCTGGATTGTTTTTATCTAAATTTCTACCAAATGAATTGAAGGGCTTATTGCAATAACTTGATAAGCCACATGATCTAAAAAATCATTTTTTTATGCTAAATATATTAATCAATGCATTGTCAACAACCACTGTAGAGATTTTGGATATTTCTTATTAATTTTCCAACCTATTTGTAAAAAATTCCGAGATCACCTCCATTTCTTCATACAAAAATAAATTTTTTCAAAACTTTAGAGTCGATTACTTCAGAATATTTTTTATGTGCCTTATCATGTTTTCGCAACAAGCCCTTCAGTTGTACAGCGTGGGTTCTTATAATGGTCGCACCTGATTTTTCAAATAAAAAACAATAACGTGGGAATTTTGTGTTAAAATCTTTCTTCTTCAATTATCTTTGCATACTTCAAGCCCTTTGGGAAACTTAAACAAGTGGCACTGACTTTTGCTGCGCATGTTTGGTCTTATATTATCTGCAATGAATATAATCTGAATAGTTCTATGGAGTGTTTTAAGAGGTTTAGAATTCAACATTAGAGAACAGATTGACAACTACAGGGTTGCTTAAAAACTCATTAGGGGTATTCACACTGACTTCGGTAGTCGGTGACTTCGGTATGGGTAGATTGAGTACTTTTAGTTATTGCGAGCACCCTAAATTGCAATTGACTAATTTGTAGAATAGTTTTGGGCAGAGCTGCATGTTTGTTTGATCTCCCCGGTTTATGTAGATGAGTGACAGCTGGAAAAGGGTTGCCAACAAATCATTTTTAATCATTTTATGCACGAAAGATTTAGGCCATTAATTGGAGGTAAAAAAGGCGTTGTCCTGTCACACACCAGCTTACTGCCATATAAGAATTTTCATGCCAATCGGAAAAAATAAATTTTAATTTTTTGTATACCTGAACTGGCATAACTGTAGTGGGACTACACACATTTTTAGTTCAGTTTCCGAAAGTATATATAAGTACAGGGTTGCCCATATTCGACGGACCCATGTTTTTTTTAAAAAAATCAAAGAAAAAAATAAAAATTTGGTGGTTGGCAATCTTAATCATTTAATTTGTTCCAAGTAGATTTGTTTACATCAATTTTTGAATATGATATCTCTCAAATGGCCGCCTCTGGCGTTGATGGCGTATTGTGCCCTTTTTGCAGCATTTTCCATCGTTTTCGCCAACATTTCGGCCGGAATAGCGGCTATTTCTTCACGAATGTTGTCCTTGAGCTCTTCTACGGTCCTTGGCTTGTTAACGTAAACCTTTGACTTCAAATATCCCCACAAGAAGAAGTCAGGCGGCGTCAAATCGGGCGAACGCGTTGGCCAGTCCAAATCACCACTTTTCGACATCAAACGGCCCGGAAACAAATTCTTCAGAAAATCGATTGTTATGCGACTTGTGTGCGGTGGAGCGCCGTCTTGTTGAAACCAGAACTGCCTCATACGCTATCGACGAATAATTGGCATCACAAAATTGGTCATCATGTCGCGATAACGCTCCTGGTTGATGGTAACAGCATGGCCATTTTCATTTTGGAAGAAAAACGGCCCAATGACCGTTTTCGCACTAACGCCGCACCAAACTGTGACTTTTTCGTCATGAAGAGGCACTTCTTGAATCTCCTGAGGATTTTCAGTGGCGTAAATACGGCAATTTTGCTTATTTACGGTCCCATTCAATGTGAAATGGGCTTCATCGGACATGATAATTTTGTTCCAAAATTCCTCGTCATCTTCGGCCATTTCGAAGACTCTTTCAGAGCGCTCGCGTGGCGTGTATTGTTCCATGGTAAAAATCTGCTTGGACTGACGCTTCAAACGCGGTATGTCATTAAGCGATCTGATATCTCTGTCAAAAGTTATGGCGTTGCCAGATGGGTCCGTCGAATATGGGCAACCCTGTATATATACTATATGCCCTATTTGACCAAATTTTAGTCAAATACGACCAAAACCGTCTAAAATATAGCATTTTTATTGATTTGTAGGCGGTAAAAGGAGGTTTGGCAAAATTTGCCTAAACTATCTCGTAGGCGAAACAAATCAACTGCCAAAATTTCAGCGCAATCGGCCCAGTAGTAAAATTTTAATGATTTATGAAAAAGTGGGCATTGCTATAGAGCAACCACGCCCAGTATTAATACTGTTCCCGAATGTAACTATACAAACTAAATTACCAAATTTATTTTATTTTATTTTTATTTATTTTTATTATTCAATAGTATTTTTATGGATTTTTGGGCTGAAAAAGAGGGCGTGGACACCCATTTTTAATACAGTTTCAGACAATAACCATACAAACTAAATTACCAAATTTTAGTCTAATACGATCAAAACCGTCCGAAATATAGCATTTTATTGATTTGCGGGCGGTAAAAAGGGGTGTGCCTTTTTTTATTAACCGAGATATTAACTTTATTAACCGAGATATTAACAGATATTGTAAGTTTGGTTGCCTTAGGTGTTACCGTTCCTGAGATCTTAAGAGTCACCGCACGAACGATTTTATTTATATATATATATAGAAGGGCGTTAAAAGTAGGCGTGGCAAAATTTATACATGCAGTGACCACTACTTGGTCTCATAGCAAATATAAACCAAGTTTCATTATAAAAACAGGCACAACTCAGGAATTATAATTTCTGAAAAGTAGGCGTACTTATAGTTCGACCACGCCCATTTTTTGTTGAATTGTCGATAGTAGCCAAACGAACTAAATGAAAAAATGTTAGTCCAATACAATCGAATTCGACTGAAATATAGCATTTTTATTGAGCCCTATTCCAGAATCCAGAATCCGAACGTAAAGCTACGCTACGAATACGACAAATTTGCTAATCCAAAATCCGAACGAAACTTCCCCTTTTCGAACTTACTTTCGGGAGTTCGAAAACAACTGGTTTCAACAGCAGACAAATAAATAAAAAGAAACATTTAAAAACTGAAGAGTTTTTGATCAACGTTGTATTTTTTAGCTGTGATTTTTAATGGATTTCATTGCAATTGCAATTTTCGCACAATAAAAGGAAGATTTCTCACAGAGAGAATCTGTGAAAATTCGTCGAAGAATATTGCGAGATTCCATCAGCCCTTTAGAAATGGATTACGAAACGTAGGAAATGCACTAAATAAATTTCAACTAACATATTCACAGGTTTAAATAAAAATAATTTAACTTTATTAACCAAAAATTAATTATAAGTTTTATTTTACGACCTAATTCTATAAAAATTTAATTGTTTTCTTTTGTCGTAAAAAAATCCGTAGAGGCAAGGCTTTCGTGAAAAACTCTGAAAAACAGCTGTCAAAAGTTGATACGTTCGGAATGTGCAGTAGCAATGCTACGAATATAAGAATGTTCGAATTCGATTCGGATTGTAGAATACTTCATTACGAATCCGAAAGAAAATTTACGCTACGACGGATTCTGGAATAGGGCTGATTAACTTCGAGTATTATTCGATTTATTAGCCATGACATCAAATAATGTAAATTTGATGCCCTTAGGTCAATTATTGCCTATTTTTCCAAAAGGTGGTAAAAGTACTCAATTTGGCAAGAAAACAATCTACCCAAACAAACAGGGGGTCAGCTAGAGTAGATTGGTAGATGGGTACACACCCAAATACCCAAGTCAGTGTGAATACCCCTATTATCTATTTAGGTATCGATGAAACAACGTACAATAAAAAGTATTGCTTATGCGCAAGTTGAAAAGTATTAATAAGAAATATGTTAAATTTTGCCACCACAAGGTTCCGCTCTTAAACATATTACTATGTTTGTTTGCGTGAAATTTCGTTGTCAACTTTTATATATTTGTTGCGTGAAAATTCTGACACATATTTTGTTGGCAGGAATTCCGTTTGCAACGTTTCTCAGAGAGACTCAAAGAGTGAGTTGAGAAATTTCATATGATCTCTCTCTGTTTACTTCAAAATAAATTGGCAGTACAATTAAATTGTACATGTTGCGAAAATTTGCACGCTTGTTTCGCAGCTTTCATTTTTTGTATAGAGATTTGAGTGGAATTTAACATGAAACTGAACAGAGTACTATGCTTTAGAGAGCAAACTTTTGAAATCGTCCAGGAAAATGAATTCGCCGTCCTGCTCTCGTAACTCGTTCGGCTGTAGGTGGTGTGTGTGATGATAATAACGTTTCGGTTGACCTCGTGGCAGTAGCTTCAGAATTGGTGACATCTACATGAGCGGCTTTCAAGCGGTCGACCGAAATATGTTTCTCTTTGAAACATCTTTAACTTCAGGAATTTTTCGCAGTTCTATAACACTTTGAACGAACCTTCGTATTCCCTGTAAGACGGCTTCAGTGGCTTGAGTACTCTATCCACCCTTACGAGCACGTACTTACAATTGTGTAAATCCGGCTGAAGAAAGACATGCGAGGCTTCATGTCTTGATGTGTTGTTCGATACCAATGATTGCATTCGTATGCGGAAGCTTTTAAAAAATCAGTGTCATTCAATGATGGTTTTTTGTGATACAAGAACTCACCAGGGATTCTTAATTGTGAGTCCTACAGCATCTCAGCTTGGCTTGCATGCAAATCCTCCTTCCAAGCTGTTTGTAGTTCAGGCAAAACCAACGGCAAAACATCAAACCAGTTGCTTGTTCTGTGACATTTAATAGCAGCTTTTAAGGATCTATGCCACCGCTCTACCAATCCATTAGACTGCAGATGGTATGCAGTCGTTTTGAAGTGACGTACGCTCAACATTCTCATGAGTTCGGAGAAAACCACTGAATCAAATTGACGACCTCGATCACTCGTTATATTGAGCGAAACACCAAACAAGGCAATCCAATCGTTGATCAAAGCACGTGTCACAGTCTTGGCACTCAGGAATATCCGCAATCGGGATAGCTGTCGGCAATCTTGAAAATCTGTCAATACAAGTCAAGCAATAGTGATTTCTTTAGAGCACGGCAATGATCCCACGATGTCTATATTTATGTATATGTCCAAACCACCGATCGATTGATCCAAATCACCAAATGCTGTTTTGTTGTTGCGATGCACTTTACATTTTTGGCAAGGTCACAGGTTCGTACAGACACTAGTTTTTGTGTGGCTCTCCTCCCCGGAAGCGACAACTCGTGCAACTTTTTAGTAATGTCGTGGCGAAATTACTTCAATTTAATTTAATATATATTGGAAAAATAATTTTAGCTATTGTGATTTAATCACTGTAGCTGCAGTGATCAAATATTTAAAGTAACCCTTATTCATTTCTGCACGTTTAACTACTATTTGTCTTCGTTATTTCTGCTTTTCTTTCGTTTGTAGTGATTCATAAGTTTCAAAAAGCATCACCGATTGCTTCACGTTTTTCACGATTATTTCACGTTATGTTTAAAAGAACGGTGAGTGACTTATCACATTCACTAAAAACGGCATTTTAAAATAAATCACCACCTTGCTCATCTCTACAAATGAATGGAGATGATTGAAAGCAGCTTTTAAGGTAGCAAAATAAATCTCTGGTCGTCAGTCGAACGTTGATTATCCAGTAATAGATTCTGATGGGAGACTTCTGTCATTAACCCTCAGATTAAGGATGAGGTCTGGCCAGATCTTTCGACTTTTTGAATGTATGCAACTTTTCTGTTTGACAGTGGAGAGCGGAATGGTTGCACGACTTTGTCAGGCACAACGAGAAGAACACAATGAAACAAAGGAAAATCCAAAAGAATTGTTTTAGTATAGATACATTTTACTTTTTATGTAGTTTCGTGAATGCGACAGTATGAGGTCTGGCCAGACCTCATATAAAATGTATGGAATTTATGTTGCCCGGTATGTATTATATTGTTCAAACTGAGTTTGAATGTGTCGTAGTTGCTAGGTGGAGTCGAGTCATGCCTATAGTCAACCCGAGCTGGTGCCGAGTACATAACGTCATGTATGAGAAATATACAATATGATGTTTTCAAACCGAGACCAGCATTGCTCGCTGAGGTAAAAATTTTTCTGAGGTAAACTTTTCGGTTTTTATACCTGCTGGTAAATAAAGAATGTGGAAAAGCCATTGGTAAATATAGTATCTGTTCTTATAACTTTATAATAATAAATAAATTGTGCTTCTTTTCTTTTTTTTTTTTTGCATTTTGTGATGTAAATGGCATCGAATCGCGGTGTAGATGAAATGATGCTTTGACGGATTTATTGCGGCGCAGAAATCGGCACAACGTCACTGAGGCCCAACAACAGGTTCTCGATGAGAAAATCACACAGTTCTTGAGCAATGAAGGTGAAGGAGATGATGTGGACGACGAAGATAATGTGGCTGATGACGATGCAGCTTCCGACACCGAAAATGAAATCGAAATCGAGGTAAATGATGGCAGAACCAACATTGACACCGAGGAGTTGTATCATAAAGGTGTGGATGCTGCAGCTTCTTCGAGTGATGCTGTTGCTGTACCTGTTGACTTTATACGGTCGAATAACTGTAAATTGTGGAACAAAACTCGCACAATCGACCAATAGGGACGCGCGAGTTACATACCCTGTATCAAACTCCACTAATGACCCAAATAAAGCTAAGCATGTTGATGAAATAATCAACAGCTATATTGCAACTTGATCCCGGCATACAAAACTAAAAGTCAACGATCTTGATTGCTTCATATAATAAAGCATATACGAAATTACAACGGTGCATTATTTTATGAAGAAATCAATGACTGCTTAGCAATCATAAAACACCAAAGTCAACGGACTTTGTAAACAAAAGTTCACAAGAGTTAGTTGACATAGTTTTAGTTATTATTTTTGCATTTATTCAAGCCATTAAGAAGGCATGATTGATATTAAGGAATTAGTCTTAAGATTCAACTACAATTGAAAGGGTTTCTTTCAATTGAAATAAATATTTAAAATATAAAATCGTGTTTTCTTCTAAACCCAAAGGTTTAGATAAATACATAACTCGCGCAGGCCCTTTGGCTGGATTTTAAGCAGATCCAATCGCTATTTTCAAAGCGTCACATCAGAAATTTCCAGACAAAATTTGATCAGGACCACTTCGCTCGCTACTCTACGATGAATTCGCCGTAGAGTCCTATCGAGTGAACTAACCTGTTTATGATATGCGTAGATCTTTCAGAGGCATCCCTCGTCCTCGCTCGCAAATATCACAACAGTAATCAAAGTTCTTACAAACAACAAAGCGCCGGTGCGATGCGGATGGTATTCTAGCAGAGTTCCCGAAGCAGATCCAGAACAAACGTCGAGGATTTTATTGTCACTGGTAAAAAACATCTGGAACGGGAAACCTACCCAACGAGTGGAAAGATGGAGTTGTAATTAAAATTCAACGTGCTGTCTGTGTTTAAAAAAATATCAGCTCTATTTTGAAAAACATTCCGCCCGTAATTTTTCGCCAATTTATTGTACCCTTATTGTGAATTTCGTTTGAGTTTGTTTTAATGATTTATTATAATATTTATTTTAGAATATGAATTAATAATCGTTTCCAGGAGTAAATCGATTAACTGACACCAGTCTGAATTGCTCCTTACCAAAAGTCAGGAAAAACTTGACATTGCCAGCTGATAGTTTTTTGTTCTGAAAGGGCCGGCAAAAGGAGCTGAACAGTGCAGGCCCACCAGATAAAACCAATAAAACGTAAACAAGCGCTTAATTTAACAATAGGCGGACTACCAAAAGATTTTTTTTTTCTTTTTGGTTTTCTGGAGTTAATCAGCAAATTTAAAAGAACCCTTAACTTTTGTTTGTCAATCCGGTAGTTCTGAAGATATCTAGAAAAAAGTGCAAATTGGTTATAATATAGCTTTCAAACAAATATTTTTGCGCTCACATTGGTTCATACAGCTTCAAGGGATAGGAATGGTCCCGCAACCTTCTCTGCAAAATCCGTACACGATTCTTGCCCGAATAACCATCTACTACACGGAGAATTTGTAGTGCAATACTGTTTATTAATTATTTACTAGTGGGCCCCACAGACGTTGTCCTACCCCAATTCAATGAATTGGCTTATGATCGTTTTGTAAATTTGTGAAAAGTGTGGAAGTATCTAAACAAATTGCCATTCGAGCAACACATGCTAGACGCTTTCTTTTGAAACTTCAAGACTGCACATTTTATTTGATTTATGACCCCCCGTGACCGCAACTTTGACCTATAGCACCTACATATAAAGTTTCACTAAAATTTAAACACTTCTCGAATTCAATTGTAATCTTTTGAATTCGAATAATTTGAATTTTAAAAAGGAATAAATATTATTTTGAATCCTTTTTTAAGCGGAATGTTAAGAGATTGAAGGAACCTATACGTGTCAGATGTATGATATTTGGATATATGGAAACATTTACAATATTATAGGACAAAAAGTAGCAGCCTTCAAAATATAAAAGTTGAATAAGTTAATGATTAAGATTGTGTGGTTCGTTTAAGACATAAATTGCATGTTTTCATTACGATTAGACAAAAAATGATGAGTTAAACTTAATTTAATGTTTTATTACCATTGGACATTGTAAGTATAAGATGTATATTGACTTGCCTCACGACCAGCCTTTTTCCATTGCACAGTTTAGATTACTTGAGGTTATTGAGCATGGTGACAGATCCAACATTCAATCGTAAATTATGTGGTGGTAACCCTGGCAAACCCAATGAATTCAGAAAATTCGTTGGATAACTCGTTGACTTTCGCCAAAATCGCCAATCGTGGTTGAAACACATTCAAATCTGTCACCAAACTAAAAAAACTCCTAAGGTACTCATCACTTTTGTAGAAGATTTGTACTACAGCACCCTCTGGTGTTCAAGATGGATAAAAAAAAGTCAGAAAACACTAACCGTACCCAAAAACAGCTACAGTGAGTCACAGTGAAAATCATACACTGGTACGTTTTTGCTGAAAAGCAGTATAAAAATCAAGACAACGAAATTTCAAAAACAATTTTATTTTTCATGTATTCTCCAGTACAGTTATATATAAAAAAAAAAATTAATAGTCCTTATTTAAGAAATACAAAACAAAAGAAAATAGTACTCAATATTTTCATGTCGCAATGAAAATCATACACCTACATAGTTTCATTTAATTGTATGCACCTACAAATTGATCCACTGTATAAATGATTTTACAGTTATTTTAAGTTATTGTGGAGTCCGTTTTTGTGAATTCTCGGCATTTACAAAAAAGAAGCGTGTCAAGAATGAGCTCGAAAAAGCAAACTACAGTCGCTGAGCGCGAAATTGCAATTTCCGAACACGAACGAGGAAAAAGTATATACAAATTTTTATGTTAATCATAACTATGAGCAGTTAAGGCATTTTTGTAAAGGATTTGCACTTCAGTGCCCTTTGCTGTTTTTAAAATTTTCTTGCCGTAAAAAGTTTCCTTGAGTGGAGGCGAACAAAAAAAAAAGCCCAAATAGGATGATTCGTTCTCGAGTTACGCGCGGTCATACGCATGCAACTCTGTTTTATATACAGTGACTTATAAAACCGTTCATAAAAACGAATTTCTTCAATTATTTTGTTTTATTTTGTCTAGAGATACAATATTATAAATGTAAATACACAAAAACTTAAAGTATTAAAAAAAGGAAAAACCAAAAACAAATAGTAAGTGTGCAAGCAAGTGAAAATTAAGTTACATTTTTATTTTCATGAACACTTTTGTAACTGGTTTGTCCAGAACACTTACAATGCTCCTTGTGTTCAGTTTAATTGGTGCGTCTTGCGTTCAGTTTAAAACAGTGTCGGGCAGCTTTGCACATCTACACTTTCTCATCTTGAGTATGTATTCATGAGCGCTTTAAAGCTCACACTGAAAACAAAGTAGTGCTAAAGCGCTTTTTGCAGAAATCTTACTAGGCATTATGGGATATTTTTGCTCGGATTTGTATTGCGAAATTAAATAAATAATTAGTGGATGGAATGTCAAAAGTAAACAGACCGACGGACGGATAATGTGAAATACAGATAAGCAGACGGAAATGTAATAAGGCAGGCTAATAGTAAAAAACAAATATGTTTTTTTTTATTGTGCTTATGTTGCTTATTGTGATTTGCCAAGGCTAAACTGATAGCGTAAGATGCTTTCATTATACGCGCTTGGAACTGATCACTATATGATATGATATGTGGAAATGCCGCTTTTAAATAATTAACTAATTTCTCCATCGCATGCCCCACAATTACCTTAAGGGTTTTCATGCAAATGGGCAATACCCTTATAAATGGTATAAACCTTATAAGTTTATCAGCCTTATAAATGAACTGTCAAAATTCGTATGAAAAAGCTTTTGCACAAACCAGATAAATTTGCTCTTCGATTTAGGTGAGCAAACGAGGTGGCAAACTTATATGATCAATCAGCTGTTTTCTTTTTTGAAGGAAAAGTTATAATTTGAGCAAAACTAATAAAGATTTAATTCTAAAAATTTCAGAAAACAAGCAAACAATCCGCAAAGCGTCCCCGTTTAAATGGAACGCATCGCTGGCAGATCGCACAGCTGACTTATATGCTGCAAATGCACAATCGACTTTAAGGGCTGTTCATACAACCTGTCTGATAAAAATAACTAATTGCCCAAATTAGAAGCCTGCCACTTTGCATGAAAACCCTTCTTATATTGGCCTTTTATTGCATAATTTTAATTTTACCTCTTTGACGCCGCGCCATGCCGTTATTTTTTAAAAATACAAAAATTTTTCATATATACTTCCAAAAATTTTGCATACTTAAAATTTTGTACAGTGTAATCTTACGTTATATCTGTGGTGATGAGCAATAACAGCTTAAGTCTTATTTCAAAGTTTCCAGAAATCTTGCTTCAAAGTTTTCAATCGCCATATAAGTTATATGAAAGGGCCTTTTGTTTTTGCGTCATATCTTTGGCTAAGTTCATGCTAGTAGTTCTAGATTTTGTGTGTTCATAATGATATATAAGTGGAACACAACTGTATCAGTGGACACAATAACTCAGTTCTGTCTTAAATCGACTTAAGCTATTATTGCTTATCGACACAAATATAATAAAATATATTCAAGGAACACGCAAGCGCAGATTTTATCTGCTTGACATTCGCTTCAACACTGAAGCTTTGATCGTTCTGTAGGTGAGATGAAAACATACCCAGTGGGCAAAAGCAGGTCTTTGAAGCGCTTCTAGCAGGCCCTCATATGGATTTCTTAGCCCTTCCGTGCTCGTTTCCAAGCCCATAAGCTTTTTTATATGAAACGAGAAAATTTTCTAGGCCTTCCGCTCTCGCGACTCTAAAGAAGCCTGCTAGAAGCCCTTCTTTAGAATGTGCATTAGAAAGAAAAGCAATATAAATATCAACTTGAAATAAAAATACTTTTGACAAATTCCAGATTTGAACCAGCGTCCTCTCAGCTGGCGGTCTGGCTTCTTACCTACTCGCCCACCTCAGTAGTTAACAAAGTTCAGCTTATTTTACATCATTACAAATGAAAGTAAGTTTTCGGGAGCGCGAGTTCGCAACCCAGCTCGGCCCAAAAAAATAATTTTTTTTTATTTTTTTTTAAATCAACATTTTTTTAAAAAATTTTCTGTCCATTTAAAATTTTTTTTGGAATTCTTTTGTAAATTTCTTCATGCAAAAATAATAGAAAAGACTTAGAATTTTTCCATATAAAAGTTTTCATATAATGTGATATGCAATGTGTTAGATTTCGGAGACCTGGGTTCGCGTCCCAGCTCGGACAAAAAAAAATAATTTTTTTTTGTTTTTTCTTTAAGATTTGATTTTTTTTAATTTATCTGATCATTTATAAATTTTTAAAAATTTTTTAAAATTTTTTTTATATAAAATAACAGGAAAAGACTCCAAACCTTCAAAAGGTAGGCCTTACAGAAGCACCCATCAATGCAGCGATCATGGAAGGTATATTGACGCCAATAAGAGCACTACTAGCATGCATTCTTTTGCGTATCGCTAGCTAAAATGCCCACTGGGTATTTTACTGCACAAAAACCATCTCAAGTGTGCAAAGCTGCCCGATACTGGTTTAAAAGCACCACGCAAATGTTCTATGAGCGCTACCGAAACTGAACGCAGCGTGAACTTCAACAATCATTGCCTTTGTTCAAAGAGTACTACTCTTTGGTTTTCATCCATTAAAGTGGCAAGACGTCCCAGTTGAGTTTTTGAGCTCGCAACTCTTGGCCTGAAAAATTGCTTAATTTTGTTCAAATCCTTTTAAGAGCTCATTTTTATTTCTTAAATATTTAAATATTTTGAAAAAAGATGAAAATTTCGTATAAAATTTCAACTATCGGACAAGAATATTCAGCCGCTTGCAAGCGTATGAAATTGAACAGCTGATCTGATACGTATCGTTTTGTAATACCAAGCGATAAACGCTAACTGTCGGATTTAATACGACAAACGTAAGTTCGTAATACTGCATGACATAATGCAAGCGTTTATCGTGTATCGTATGAATTCGTAATAGGGGGGAAAATTAATAAACAAAAAAAATAAACAAAAAAAAATATTTTTTATGTGGTACTTATTTCTTTTTAGAATTTACTGTTCATCCTAATTGTACATACTTTAGGAAAACCTCGGGAGTAAATTTATAGAATCTTAGCGAAGAAAAGGTCAATTGACTTTGACGACTACTGTTATGTAATTATACTGCTCAAAGCTGAATTAATTCTACAGATCCGCCGCCATACAAGATCCATCAACTGCCAATAACCGCCTCACCAATCGAGGTGAGTTTCCGACTGACGCACTAACTTGGTCCTTTAGCCCCTCGTGGGTCATAGGGCATAGATTCGCTTATCGTTGCGTTTTGGTTGACGCTAGACGCATTCATATATGCCGCAACCTAAATCCGATGTCCTGTTTACTACAGCCGATCCAGCTATGGGAGTATTTTCCAGTCTGTGGATTTTCCTTTTATCATTCGTTGTGATTTTCATACATTTAGCATTGCGCGATACGCAGTTGGCGTTTCAGAGATAAAGTCGATAAAGAATAAAGCTCAGGTTCGATGGGCACACCTGCCAGTTATAACTAGAAGAGAACAGACAGACGCAACAGTGTTGTAGATTTCCTTTAGCTTTGGAACTACTTGAAGACCTTACCGGCAAAGGAGGCCCTACCAGTAGCAACGCTACCACCGGCAGAGCTCTTCGGATCCTTGCACCTACAGAGCCCATCATTGCGTCATTGTAATATGATGCAATTATGAACAATGCAATTTATAATTGAACATTGACTTAAAAAAAGGAAAAATTTTACATATCAACTTACATAATCGGTTCAGAAATGGAGCAGATATCTTCTTTACAAACTTAATATCTCAGATATGTAATATTTAAAATTAATGTAAACAGAAAAATATAATAGATAGTTCATTGTTTTTTCGAAATTTTTTTTTTAAATTTTCAAGGAACAATTCGTAAGAAATGCAATGTGGCATGTTGTTTCGTTTTCATATTACCGATGTTTGAAAATTTATTTTCGTTCTCCTAAAAAATTTTAAAAAATGGAGATACAACAAGTTTGCACTAGCCGACGAAATATAAAATTTTGTAATTTTTTTATTTTTTTGTTGTTGTTTTTTTAATGCTGAATAAATATTCCATCGTTACAGATATAAAACACTTTTCTGCCAATATTTGCTTTTAAGATTGAACACGATTTCTGTGTGCAAATTTTAGGTAGACAGGTTTACATAACCAATGGTTATACAAATTAATATTTTGATGAACCGTGAGTATTGAAGATTTCTTAAGGGAGGTTTTAGGTAAACAATTTTTTTGAAAATCGAATTTATTAAATTGATTATTGTTGTACAACTACTAAAAAATATGTAAAGAAAATTTAAAATCCATTCCGCTTATAATACAAATTTTACAGCGCTTCAAACCCGGTGCGCCAGAGTAACTTAAACTAACCAAAGTAACTTTAAACGCGTTTTTCTCGAAACACACATTTTTTTCAAAACGGGCCACATTTCTACAAACAAACTAATCGACCCATTTTAATATTTTTTTTAATTATTTATAATGAAGTTCTACACCCCATTTACCAAAATTAACGTCTTTGGAAAATTTGTCCAGGTTTTAGACGCAAGGGTATACTTTCGAATGCATTTTGTTACTCTTTCCGACAATCTGGAGCTGAGCTATGATGTGGTCCGATTTTCACCTTTATTAAGCACACCAACTTCAGCCTCATCTTTACATATAAAAAAAAATTACATTAAAATTAAAATTTTCTTCGCCATATCAAAGATTTAAAATGTTTTCAAAAACTTCTTGGCAAAAAGTATATTTAACATTTTATACGAAAAAAAATATCGAAACTAGTTGGAAGATATAAACCATCATATTTTTTTTTTGTATTTTGTACAATTTAATTATGGCCAAATAACTGAAAAAAATCATTAACCAAATGATGAAAGGAAAATGTTGATTAAGGAAAAAGGGTTTTAGCATAAAACTCAGTCGGTAACAGATGGCATTTTTTGGGTTTCTGTGAATTTTCATTTAATTAAAGAAAGTAAACGAAAAAAGTAAGCAACAAATAAGTATAAAAGAATGTGTTTTTTTTAGATTTATTGTGACTATAATTTGTTTTTTTTTTTTTGCTAAAGAAATGCGAAAAGCTTTAGTAAATATGCGTGGTAGTTAAAATTTTATTATTTTTTTATTAAACATATTGGAGTTGTTTCTCAGTTAAAAAACCTGCAGATTTTAGCCAATGTGAATTTCATCTTCATTCTTATTTAGCTGCAGACAACATTATTGACTGTTTTTGTTTTTTTTTTAACTTCATTCAATGACTGGGAAGTTTGAATGTGATTTATTATGCTTTGTGTTTTCATTTCTTTTAAACAAATTCAAATGTTTTTATGTTGACTAGTTATAAAGACTTTGATTTAAAAGCATTTTTGTTATTCATATTGTTATTTGTAAATATTTAATAATGATTTTTTTAAATTTACTATTTAGTTAAAATTTTATTTCAATTTTCTTTTTGTTTTTGTTTATAATTGTTTTAAAAGTTTAATATAATGATTATAAAATAACACGCTTATCTTAAAGCTTGCCTATTAACATAACGAAACAAAACTATTTTTCATGCATATCTTAACTACATTTGAAAAAAAAAATGTCTAGGTACCTATTCTGCCGTCCTAAGAAAGAAAGTCACAAACGCCAAATTTCCAAAATTGAGATAAGGGCAGATTCAGAACCGTGAATGAGTTTCTGATTACTGTGTTAAGCTAAGATTACCAATATCCAACTGCAAATGACTAAAAACCGTGAAGCAAATTGGTCACATTTATCACTTCTAGTGTGTTTCTAAGAAAGACAAAATACGTAAAAGCTAAATATCTCAAAACTACTCAAATGGTGATATGACTTTCTTTTTTAGGAGGGCAGTATTATTAAGAATTTATAAAATTTTCATTTTTTTATTTATTCTTTGTTCTTTCCATTTCATTATATTATAATAATAATAATAATAATATTTTCTTTTAAGCTTTTAGAATATTTTAGAATGGATAAAATGCAGCTATGCTGGAAGTACTAGTAAAATTTAGTATCACAGTATTTTTTATAAGATCAAATTTTGTATTTATTTTTATTTACTTTTTGCTTTCAATAATTTTATTAAACACTTTTTTTCTCAATTTTTTCTTATAAAATGTCAGCGTATGTATTTTTATATATTTTTTATTTTTCCATTAAATGTGTATGTGAGTGAATGTTTTTGTATGTGAGTGTGAGTGTGTGTGTATGTATAAGTGCAATAAACGTGTTGTATAAGTGTAAAGTTTAGAGAATATTTTAGAAAATTATCAAATTTCGTATACAAGTGCTCGATATATTAATTAATCATTCCTTATTGTATTCACTATGGAAAAAATTTTTATAAAATATTTTCTAACTTTTTGCTTTGGGTGTGAAATATTGTTTATTTATTTAATAGGGGGTACCAAACTCAAACTTTGTAGTCCTGTCGAAAGATGTTTAAAAAATTGCATTTATTCAAATATTTCAAGTTTTTAGACAAATTTTTAAACAAAAACATTAAAAAGCAACTTTAAGAATAAATTTTTGTAACATAGAAAGAAACTAAAAGTTTAACTTTTCTGGCTGTTTCAAATAGGAAAAATTGTGAAATTTCAAGTTTTCTTTTTGTGTTATGCTTTATTAATTTCCTTCATTTTATTTTACGTTAAAGCAAACAAACGATAAGTAAGCAACGCACAAACAACATTACTCAGCCAGCATTTTAAGCAAAAAATGTGTAAAATGCGGTATATTTTTTAATTTTAGAACATTAGAAAAATAAAGATTTTTTGTGCAAGAAAAAATATCAGAAATTTTGGTTATTTTTTACACTAAAACCTTTTCTAAATCTTGATTTTTTTCTGTTTTTTTTTTCAAACAATAAATTTTTTTGACAAAATTTTTATTTTACAAGTATTTTATTTGGTGTATATTTAATGCACACGAATTTTTTTGAAATTTGAAAATTCAGTGCATTAATGAATAAATTTTTCACACATTTAGACAAATTTTATAAACAACATGTCGGGGAATCACAGACACTCTTTTGAGTGCATAAAACGCATTACCTCTTTTGTGTATTTTTTAAACTATTTACACATAGTGTACACTTCGTTTTGGAGTATCATGTATCATATGCATTCTTGCGTTCTTGTGTATAAAATATGCATTCAAACATTCTTTTTTATATAAAAAAGTACCTAATACTTTAAGGTATGAATAATAGAACTATTTTTAGTTTATATAACACTCATTCAAGGTCATAAAATAAACTTTCTAAAATTTTCTTTATTGCATTCAATTACACGTCGCACGTCATTATTAGAAAAAGTAACGCCAAGAACACAATTTTTCTTTTTGCATGAAACAAATGAAAATAAATACAAGTTTTTACAACTTTAGCTTTTTTCTATGCATTTTTTTATTATTTAACATTTATTAACACGAAAGAGTGTCGTGAAGCAAAACAAATCTTTTGTGATCTTGAGATACCTTTTTCAAAACGAATGAATAAATTTAAATAAAAACAGTTTTGTAATCATAAACAATTAAATTCTGCTTTTTGTTTATTTTATGCATTAGACGAGTGAATTAACTGAACCTAACATTTCAGAAAGCGTATTTGATACACTAAAAAGAGTGGATTCAATACAGCGGAAAGTAGTATATTCTATGTAGTAGTAAAAGAATGAAGAACCGAGAGTAGAGCATACCTTTATCTTAAAGTGTAACAAATACACCCAAAAAAACACTTAAAAGAGTGTATGTGCTACACCAAATGTAGAGTACAAATTTGTAGAGTATAAAAAGCCCCCACAAAGAGAACTACATTTTATGCACTTAGATGAGTGCATTTTGTACAGCGAGTGTAGTGTAAAAAAAACTTATCTAAAAAGTGTAAAAAATATCCGAAAAGCAACTGCAATTTACACACTAAAAATAATGTATATAATACTCCAAAAAGTAGTTTATAAATTTGTTTAAAAAGTTTAAAAAAATAGTAGTTTACAAAAAGAATGTATTTGGAATTAAAAATTACGGCCGAGTACTTTTCTTCCTTAAAATTATTTCATTTTCATTTCTCAAAACGAATCAATATATTTAAATTAAATATATTTAATTTTATTTAAATCAAGTTTTCTTGTTTTTTATATTTGTAAACGAAATAATTGTATTCCGTTTTTTGTTTATTTCAGAAAGAAGAAAGAGTACTCCAAACACTTTTTAAAGTGAATTGTGTTATACTCTTTAAAGAATGTACTAAATACACCAGCAAGTAGTAACGTATTTGATACATCGTGAGTAGTGTATACATTTGTCTTGTAATGTAAAAAATATCCAAAAAATTACCTTTTATACATTTAAAAGAGAGTATGTGTTACACCAAAAGTAGTGTATAAATTTGTTAATAAAAAATTACTTAAGAAAAAGTACATTTTATACACTTAAAGGAGTGTATATAATATTTTTAAAAGAAGTGTAAGAAAGTAGTGTATATAGTATGAAAAATGGAGACTGAATATTTTCCTCCACACAAAATACTACTACTTCTCGTGTTTTGCTTATCGTTGGTGTGCTTTTTCATAATACAAAATGAAAGGCATATAGCTTTCCACTTGCAATGCTTCAAATCTATCACCGATTATAATTTTATCTAATAATATAATTTTATCTAAAATTAGGAATCTTCAAGTAGTGGTATACTTTTATTTAATAACATTAAAAAAATTAAGAACTTTGTAAAACTGATAAAGATCGACTGAGACACATTATAGAAATGAACCTAAGACCTCTTTGGTGGCAATTTAGAGCTGTACAGTTGAATCCAAAGACTTTAAAAATGTTTAAGAAGGCGTCAGATTTTGTTAGAATGTTCAGTAAGATACTTTGTCAACATTGTATCTATGATATATAGACTACGTATCTATATTACAAAATTGGACAGGTTTAAGCACTCAATTACCTCAGAAGTTTATTTGCAGAATTTAAGAATGAGACTGAAAGAATATTTTTGTTGAAGTCTCGTTAGTGGATTACGCAAGCCAAAACCACTATTAACTCATATAGTCGCTACTTTTCTCTCTCGTTGTTCAAACAGATTTTTTTAGAAACTTTTAAATGCTGCCTTAAAACTTGACGAATACTTTTTAAAAGCTTGTTACGTGTGGTTGGTTAGAAAAAATAAATATATAAATATCCTTTAACGTAGTCATAGAAAATATTTTTTCAAACTGAAATCACAGTTTTGACATGAATATTAAAGCTGGCCACAAAACTGGCCACAAAAACTTATAAGTAAGGCCTTTTCCATATGGAGCAATTGAAAAGTAATGCAACTACAACGCAACAGCTTAAAAAGTTTCAAAACACTTTAATTTTAAACTGAACTGCAACCTACGCTTGATTTGAGCAAGTCACGTCGCAACGCAACATTAAAAAATTCACAACAACACAAACCCTTATTTAATGGAAGCTTTGTTAAATAGATATAAAAAATAAATTGAGGATAAAAAAGGATATTTCTCCACATCCTGCACTTATTTCATATTTATTAACTGATCAATTATTTTCAGAGCACACAACACATATTGCAAACGTAACAAATCGCCGATTCCAATTGCAGCAAGCCGTGTTGCATGGAACTGGTTGCGAATGTGTTGCTAACTTGTTGAGTACAAGTAGTTTCATGTAAAGGTTTCGGTATAAATACATTGGTTAGCAACTTTTGTTGCAGTTGCATTACTTTTCAATTGATCACTGTGAAAAAGGCCTAAGAAGGTGTCTATTCTCTTAAAAACTATTTTGGCATAATTTTTTTTTGGATCGCAGAAATTCCCAGGGAGCAGTTTTGGTTCTCCTGAACCCCTTTTTTGGCCAAAAAATCATGTTTTTTGCATGCAACTTTTTTTCCTCAGAATGCATATCCAAGATAAGCAAAATAATAAAGATTTTGATCAAACGAAAACTCTTTTGAGACCCCAATAAAACGATATTTCGTCATTTTCGAAAAGGCAGGTTTTTTTAAACGACTATAAAATATGTATTTTTCATGGTATTCACATAAATTTCAGCTTATTGGAAAGGTATTGAGCTCTTCTTTTCATTAATATATAGAATATTGTAGCTTGACTAACTTAATTATTATTTAATTACCACAATTCCATTTCGATTTTGACAAATATTGGTATATATGAGGTTTTAGGATAGCAAAATCAAATCAGATCAGAGGGCGCTCCAGTACAAAATTCAGGACTTACGAAAACTCTATTCTAATGCGTCTTTGAAACACACAAAAAAAAGCATCGAAAACCATACAATACGATAGAAAATTACGAAATGTCGATATTTTGGAGTCTCAAAAGAGTCCCAAAGACTTGGGTAAGATTCGCAAAGTATACTATTGGTAGTCTTAAAGAAAAATAGCACGGAATTCAATTACACCAACTGAATGCCATAACTTGAGAAACTGTATGTCAATGAGAATAGAGGCAGCTAAAACAAGTGAAAAGCAACACAATAAATCAAATATTTTCAATACTGTAAGAGATAATACTGGTCAGCCTTAACATTTATGCCAGAACAGTGATTTCAGTTTAAATAAAATATTTTCGTATACAAAAAAGTTTTGTGCCATAATAAGTTTTTTTAATTAATTGTTTTGTTATTAACAATATAAGTTTTGTTTTATTGTTTTGCAAGAATCTAATTAAATTTAACACCAAAAAGCTAATTTAAGAAATATAAAAACAAATTGTTTAACACGAAATTGTCTACGCTTCGGTTTTGTATGGGTTGAGACTCGTTTTCAATGGCAGCTGTTATTCTTATTGTTTATTAAAAACCACACCGAAAGGTCTGACTATAATAGCCACATGCTGGCAGACGGTTCTGCCAGTTTCATTAAGTTTCGTTGACTTTTATCGGGTTTTTGTAGAACTATTCAAGGTATCTACAGTGATGTGCAAAGAAATAGGGACACCTGTATTTTTATATTTAAGGCTGCGTGAATTATATACAAGATTTCCCAGATATAGCATTAAGCTCCTCGCTTGGTGATTTCTCATGATTAGTTGAGTAGAAAAATTCAAGGATAAGGGTTACTCCCTCCCCCCTTTGGGAGCTACACAGGAAAAAATTTTAAATATATGCCATTACATTTTACTCCACATTTATTTTTAAAGTTTATAACTTGCTGAGAAGAAAATGTTGCATAAAGTCATAATTAGAATGTTATGAACTAAATTCTAAATAAATTTGAAATTCAATTTTGATAATAAATATCTCGAATATTTTATGATAAATTTTTAATAAATTTTTATGACTTAAATCTTTGTTTATGATAAAGTTTTCTATTGACTTTGTTTTTGATCAGTGATCTGCAAGCGATGGCATTTTCGCTACTTGCAATCTACCCTCAACAAATACAGTGACAGTCTGACCGCACTACGCAAGCGCTGCGATTGTTGTGTCGAACATACTTGCAACATTGAAGCCAACTGTGTATGAGCGTGTCGTAAGACCACAATAATGCATGTTCGAGTTGTTGGTTTGATAACCAGCGCAGGGTCTTTTCAATTTCTGGTATGCAATGGTAAGTATGGTCATTTACAAGCAACAAAACAAAGACATAAAGCGTAACTCCTGCATAAAAAAACCAGCGCTTATTTTGTTCTCCGAACACAAAGTATTTGCAGTAACATTGCAGTAACATTGCAGTTACTTTGCGTGACTTTTGAGAGCTTGTAGCTCATAAGCTAATGGTTCAATTGAGCTGATTTCTTTTTTAAAATAAATTCTAAAGTTTAATTGAGTGAGCAATAAAATTTGTTTAGTAAATTTTTAAAGATATTTATTAAATTTAGTTTTTTAAGAAATTATATCAGACGCCATTTTACTATAAAACACCTTTAATCACTGATTTTGATAAGATTTTGTATACATGCAGATCTTTAATAAAGCTACAACTTTTGTTCAATTGTTCAAAATTTTGAAATAATAGGGTCGCCACCTAATATTATGTCTTTTCAAGAGCTTAAAACTGATAAATGACGTTTAAAACTCTTGAAAAGACATATTATTAGGTGGCAACCCTATTATTTAAAAATTTAATAATTTTGAAATTCTGACAATGGATTCGGATTCAGCGACCCATTTTTGGTGTACGATTTTTTTTTTGCCAGCCCCGAATTCATAAAACTACAAAAAACTAAGGTGGCAACCCTAACCGCCATCTTGAATTTTAAAATTCTAATTTTAGATTCGAAATCAGTGACCCCTTAACACTGACAAATGACGTTTAAAACTCATGAAGACATATTATTGGGTGGCAACCCTATTATTTCAAAATTTTATAATTTTGAAATTCTGACAATGGATTCGGATTCAGCGACCCATTTTTGGCGTACGATTTTTTTTTTGCCAGCCCCGAATTCATAAAACTACAAAAAACTAAGGTGGCAACCCTAACCGCCATCTTGAATTTTAAAATTCTAACTTTAGATTCGAAATCAGTGACCCCTTAACACTGATAAATAACGTTTAAAACTCTTGA
Source organism: Dichetophora obliterata (assembly GCA_963920525.1). Taxonomy (NCBI): domain Eukaryota; kingdom Metazoa; phylum Arthropoda; class Insecta; order Diptera; family Sciomyzidae; genus Dichetophora; species Dichetophora obliterata. The sequence goes on along the minus strand of OY986439.1, from coordinate 107,869,600 downwards.
AAAGACATATTATTAGGTGGCAACCCTATTATTTCAAAATTTTATAATTTTGAAATTCTGACAATGGATTCGGATTCAGCGACCCATTTTTGGTGTACGATTTTTTTTTTGCCAGCCCCGAATTCATAAAACTACAAAAAACTAAGGTGGCAACCCTATCCGCCATCTTGAATTTTAAAATTCTAACTTTAGATTCGAAATCAATGACCCCTTAACACTGATAAATGACGTTTAAAGCTCTTGAAAAGACATATTATTAGGTGGCAATACTGTGGTAAAAATTTAGGTGGCAACCCTAACCTCCATCTTAAATTTTAAAACTGTGACATTATATTCGAAATCAAATCCGTTGTCAGAATTTCAAAATTACAAGAATTCGCATAAATGAAAAAATCTAGGTGGCAACTCTATCCGCCATCTTAAATTTTAAAGTTTGACATCATCTTCGAAATAAGTTACCCCTAAAACTTCCTAAAACTATTTACTCTATTCATACTGAAGTAATCTACAAACACTTGAGTAAAAATGCAGTGTACGCGCTGATTTCATCGTTCGTAAGCTTACTTTTGTATCACTGCTTAGCCGAAGTTGAAATCAACCTGCAATGGTACACGAGGCAGTAGCTCAAAATAATGCATAATTATAACGATTGCCGTTCGTGCGCTGTGGCTTATACACATAATTATTTTATGCAAACATCTATACTTTCCACTGAAGTCGAAGCACACATCACACAGTGTTTGACTTTGGTACAATTGGCTAATGCAACATGCCTGATGTTGTAAGTGAGCTCGACGGCGTAGAATATGTTGCATGGTATTAATGATATTGAAGTCATACAAAAACCAAGTATGTACTGAGTGTAAAAGCAGTTGCAGTTCATCGCTGCAGGTCTCTGTTTTTGATCTTGCCATAGTACTTGAGTACTCAATGCAAACAAAACTACTTTTTCATTTTAAATTACCACACGTACAACAGTCATCTTTTAGTGTGGTAAGATTAGAGAACCGTTTTCGTATCATTGGTTTGAAGGTCATGCAATCTCTTTTTTTTTTAAGATGCTATTGACTTTAGAGACCGGTTAAGAGATAAATAAAATATAGAGTAAGACGTAATGACACATATTTTCAAGTTTTCACTTCTCAACTTCACTCCGTAGAGGGGGAAGGGTGATACTCATCCATCAAGTTTTATATTCGCTTAATCAAGGAGAGTCACCACCCGAGGAAATCAATGCTATGTCTGGGGCACCTTGTATATAATTCATACACATTTAAATATAAAAATGCAGGTGTCCTTATTTCTTTGCACATCACTGTATAAGAGCCTAAACAGAATCAAAAATCGTTGCGTCCGACGATCTTTGTTGTTGGAAAATACATGCAAAATGTAGAAAAAACCGCAGCTCGTTTTCCGCAACGATAAATCGCAGACTTAGAATCTATTCTATTTCAATCGTCTGTCGCAACGATTTTTGATTCTGTTCAGGCTCTAAGAAGGTAGTGTAAGTAGATAAAATTATTTTTTGTGGTGGGTACCTTAGCTGTCAAAATAAGTTGTTTACGAAAAAAATCAAAACAAATAACAAAAGTTGTCAATAACTTGTCCATAAATAGAATTATCTTGTGAATTTTTATGTTTTAAATTGATTTTAGTAACTTTTTTGTTAACAACTTTAAAAGTTATTGCTAAGTCCGTTCTTCTTGGCCAAACGCACAAGGCAACCATCGGATGCACCCATACGTCTGATTTCGCCGCAAATGGCATAGGTCTTGGAACCAACGGTCATGCGGCCGGTTTCTGCATCAACAACGACGATGCTCCATTGCACAGAGGCATGATCCTTGGCATGAATGATTCTGTTGGATGCAGAGCACTTCTGCGGCAGTACAAATCAACAGACTCTCCGGCGTCGTTTTCCAAGTACGAATTATAGATTTTTTTTGTAGGAATTTACAAAATTCATGACACTCGGCAATGGAGTCGAAAAGAAGTCATTAAAATACTGTGAGCTTGGCAATTATAAGGAGTTTAAAATATTTCACAACAATTAATGATAGCTTTAGCTAAACATTCAGCACGCACAACAATTAAAACTATAGGCGTTTTCGTTTATTTGTTAGGAGCAGGACACTCTTCAGAGAAAGAACACATAGAGAATTTTCCGAGAAGAGTATACACTGAGTATGCTCGGAGAGCTCTGAATTAATAAAATAATAAAACAGAACACCAGTTGTGAAGGCTGTCACCTCATATTTTTTTTTTTTTTGACAATTTAACCAATTTTATTAATTTATTAACTAATACATACACAACTACTTACTATCGGCCATTTCTGCATTAATTAATAGTAGTTTATTGCGGTTTTGTTTTTCGTTGAATCTCCAGCAAGTCAATTTATTTTGTTAGAATGTGTTTGACAGCAATTGCTCTGATATTTGCTCTACGTGCGCGACCATTTGATTTAGAGATACTTTCGTCATGCTACAAGTGTACACAAAAACACGATTAATCTACTCCTAACGCTCGGAACAAAATGGAAAACACGAGCAGGGTTTTTAACTGTTCTTGCTCTGCTTCCAACAAATAAATAAAAACGCCTTTCATAAATTGTGAACACATTTGACAGCATGATAAAACAATCTATTAGGTAGCCTTGAAAACTACCTATTTTCTCACGAGCTGCGGTCAACAAATGTCATACCAAAGAAAACCAGCAAACATTTTGACACAAAATATATTTGATATCTCCATTTTGCATAGCACGATCTCGTTTTTATTTTCTTGTGTTTGACATTCGTTGACCGCAGATAGAACTGTCCCTACTACTTGTATCATTATACTATGAATTTACAGTTTTCTAACAGCTTTTATTCATTGTCTTTTACGCTATATGTTTGACAGCTACGGTCCCCACCTCCCTGTAACGACTATAGCATGTCGAATATACTTTGGAACAATTCAAATCGAACATAGCATAGGCAAATGTCAAACAATTCTTTATTTCAATTTATTCGCGATAGAATTTCCAGGTAGTATTAATCGCTACTTTTACTCGTTACTTTGGGCATATAGTGTCAAATAAAAGTATTGCAATCACACCAACAACTAAAAACGGATTTTTTGTCTTTGCTTTTGCCTTGATCTCAATAAACAATAACACTTCAAATCATATTCTTCATATTGTTTCTCTTATGCAGAAACTTAATTTTTGATGCAATGAAGCAATAAATTTGCTGCATTCTATCCGAAAAAGCGAAGTAATATGTTGCGGAACTTTCCGGCTGAATGGTATACGCTCACAGAACCTGTCCTTGTTCCTTGAGCTGTCACAATTTATGTAGCGAAAAAATTTTATTCTACTTCGCTAAATAAGCGCTTTTTCGGATAGAATGCGGCCAAAGTTTATCTCGCGGCTTGTATCAAGTTCAAAGACAAGATAAATAATTGTTTGTCGATTTCAAATAACAGAAGAAGCAACATTGTTTGCGCCTACTTACTTCATTTTGACACTATTTGCCCATAATGAAAGTTTATCACCGGCTGATTTTCAGCGAATAATACTACCTGGTAATTCTATCATGGATTTTATTGAAAGCCAAACAGCACAGAGCTCGCTGTTTTATTTAAGTTTTTAATAAATTGTTCATAAAATTGTTCTTTTTGTATTATTTCCCACATTTATTTTGCAAAAAAATCTTACAAATAAGCACAAACTATTTTATGACACTTTTCAAAATTAGTTTATGGCAATTTTGGTAATTTTTTATTTTACTACTGGCTTTTCGTTTAGTTTTTGGCATTAGAGTATGCCAGCATGTGGTTATTATAGTCAGGCCTTAAGGCCTTTAAAAAGTATTAATGAAGTTTTAAGAATAAAAAAGCAACTGTACAAACTCAAAGACATCATCTAGGCCTGGATGTAGTTTCTTATCATGCTAAATGGAAGCAGTTTCAAATGTCTAAATGATTTGGGTTTGGTGTCAAATATGTCCTTCTCTTTGCCACTTTACAGAAAACAAATAAGATAAAATGCAAAACGAATTCGTTAAACTTTGCAATGACAAACACACTACACTATGAGTGAACACTCATATTATTTTTATTCAATTTAATTCGATAACTAATAACTAAACTACCAATAAAGAGTTTATGACGAAAGAAATTTTTAAGTCGAATTTTACGTTACAGAATAACATTAAAAATGTGAATAGTTATCTTTTTCATACTTGGGTTTATCAACGTGTATCAATGATATTAAAGCAATTATTAATATTATTTTTACGAGTTTAAGCAGTACTTTAGTACAACCTTTTGGTAAAAAATACATTTTGAGATATAAAATATATTGAATTAATTGAAACTTGAAATTTCAAGCATTATATAAAACATGTTGTTCAAATAAATAAAAAAACTTTTTTAAAGTTTGGCTAGCTTTATCATTAATACCAAATAGGCCATTTAGGAATTTAAAAATTGACTTTTATGTTATTGTGTTCTTATTGGGTAATGAAACAGAAACCTAAGCTCAAAGTTCTCTTGAAATAAGACCAAAATACAAAATACGTTTTAAATATTAGCTTTGGTTATATAATAAAGCCACGATTTTAGATTTGTCTTTTTACCGTGCATACCATGCTATAGTTGAAGTATCTCAAAATGAAATTCCAAAAATTGTTTTAGTACGATAAAGTTTGAGGAGAAAGAAACTGTTGAAAGAGCTCGAATTAAACTTTTCATCTTTACCAAAATAATGTTTCAAAGTAAAAGGAACAATTAAGGCTTTTTCTATTCTTGCAAATACTTGATATAGACAGTTTCTATATTGAATAGATAAAAATTGAATACAGTAAGAAATTGGCAATCATTTTTTTTGCCTAAAAAATAACTTTAAATTTTAACTAATGAAATGCTATCAACGACTTTTATAACTTATGAGGATTAAAATTAAAAATAGAGGTTCCAGTTCTCACCTGACAAATATGTATATTGAAAATGTATTGATCAAGTCTGAGACTTTGTTAAAGGACTAAAAAAACAGCTACTAAATTACGAGTGCCATGTGTGGGTGTACATGTGTGTGTGTCTAAGTGTTTCGTTATGCGTTACTACATAGTTGTTTGCATCGTTAATAAGTTGTTTAACGTTACTACTAGTAGTTTTAATTAATATCTGTCTGTTGTTTTATGTATATAGTAGTTATATATAAATTTCAAATATAATTTAATACATTGTTGTTGTTCTTTTTGTTGTTGTTTTTTTTGTTGTTGTTGTTGTGATTTTGGTATTGAATTACTGAATATATTTAATAATCGAAAATTAAATACTTTTTTTTTTTTTATTTAATATTTAGACTAAAACGCCATAATACTTGCTTTACTTAGTTCCAGCAAACTAGCTACATTCTATTCTAGAAATATTCTAGAGCATTTATGATAATCATAATAATCGGAATCTGATGAATTATTAGTGGTGATGATGATGATTAATTTTGAGATAATCAAGTAATTTGCATTTGTCCGATTAAGTGTGTTTTTGTTTTTGTTGTTTATGATATTAATGCACGCCTGTTTGCGGCTGCACTGTAGAGCACAGTGGTTAAAAATACAAGAATTTGCTTGTGCATTAATAGTAATAATTTTTGAAAAATTAAATTTAATCGCATTGATTTGAATTTTCAATAATAATAATAATAATTTGAGTTGCTCTGTTATGATTTGCATGTTTTGAATTGTGTTCTTGATTATTGCATTCGAGCACAATGACCAAAATATTAACATTATTATATTATTCTTAATTGTAGCAACAACTGATCCGCTCAAGTAGCAGATAATAATTTTAAAACTTATATGAATAATATTCCATAGAAGGGAATAGTTTTTGTTTTTGTCAATTTTAGCTTCTTCTTGCTGTTTATAATGGCCAATTATATATGAAGTGTATAGATTGTTTGTTATTTGAATATAAGATGTATCGTTACAATAACGATAGTTCAAATGTTTATATAAGAATTTTTGCAAATTTCTGTCAACTACTAAAGCTAATTTAAATATTTGTATGTACTGAAGTTGTTTGTTGTTGTTGATGTTGTTGTTGTTGTCAACGGCAAAAATGTTTGCTAAATACATTTTAAACCATCTGCTTAGTTTATAGATGTTGTATGGTTTATCTCTTAGATACATGATACCGTTGTTGCTGGCATCAACCAGAATAGCTTGAACTAGTTCGAAAACTAGTTGCACTGCAATTTCACTCATTTTTGTTGCTAATCTAAAGTTTTTACTTAGAATAATTATTATAATGCTTATGTTGTTGATTATGTGGATGTGTCTGTTGTTGTTAATTTTGTTGTCGAATTTTTGCATTTGAAGTAGTCATTCTGGAAGCGCAAATTCGTCCTGTTCGATCGGTTTCTTTAGCCAATTGCCAAGATCTTCACGTCGAAATGCAGCAAATAGTTCACGTTTTGCAATCTAAGGACGTAGTTGGAAAAATTAAATAATAAAATTAAACTCTAAAGCTCAAGCATCAACTTCACTCACCTGATAGTCCTTGACTCGCCCCTTTGTTTCGCCATAGTCAGTGGTTACCTTTCTACACTGTATACCTGGCAGATTCTTCATTAAGTAGCCGTATTTCATGAAATACATTTGCTTGGTAATGCGCGAGATCTGATTGTTCACCGTTTTGCCTGTCAAAGAATTGACTACCTCGACTTCAGTATCTCCAATAGTCCAGTTTATGCCAAAATTTGGTGCTTTGGCTTGATTGCGTGGCTCTGCCGAGGTGACAAGAGCCAGACGTGGTTTGTTCAAATGATAAGGTGGCGGAAGACCTTGTATGGATTTCTCAATGCGTCCACAGACAGCACGATACATGTGCTCCGGATGCAGCAAACTGCCAAGCACAATGGAATGCAAGTAAATCGGTTCGATGATGGAGGCAAGCAATGAGCCTTGTATGCCGACAATATTCCAGCGGGCAATCTTGTCCGAGCACGACATGGTGAGAAGACGTTGACCCTGTGTTTTTGTATATATTATAAATAGTTTCAACTTTTAATTTGAATAAAAGCGACAGCTTTTTATATAATATTCTAGTAATGAAATATTAATTAGATTATGTTTTAAATATAAAGGCAGAAGCTTTGATAAGCGACAGAGATATACTTTGTTAAATATTTAATGGAACATAATAAGATTTATAAGATTCTATGCACTTTATTTTTCATATTTTTCAAAAAAATTAAAAGATTTGCCCTAAAATGACACACTTTATCTGAGCTACCTTAAATGACCCAATAGTCCGATTTCCATTTTTGTAGAATAGGATCTTTGTAGAGCATAAAAAGCAAATTTTACGAGGAATCCATGGGGGATTTTTTTTAACGAAAATATTTTAAATTTCTTTAAATTCGCTTTTAACAAAAGGAATTTCGAGATGAACTGAAAAAAGGCTTTCTAAAAATAATTTGCTCATCTAAATAAAAATTCATGAGTTTTGTCGAGTACACTATACTTTAAAGAGAAAATGAGATAAGTACGAAATATTACAATAATTTTTTTCTCTCTTTAAAGTTTTTGACTGATTTTTGAGTTCAGAGGCAACATACGTTAAAGACACCATTGTAGCGGAATTCAATAGTTAAAATAATTCACATATCGCCGTTATCGTTCTTGAATGAAACTTGTAGAGCAAATAGAAAAAAAAGGCCAACAGTATTAATTTATTTGGCAAATTTGCACTAGTTTGTTAAATAAGGTTTCATATTAAAAACTATGTCATATGAAAGACAAATGTTTTGAATTGTTTAATTTAAAAGGCATTGAATTTTGAATTAATAAATCAAACACATTGAAGGCTATTATAGTAAATGCTAGTATTTATAATAGTCTGGGAAGACTGCTTGACTTAGTCTTAACTACAGACAGCAAGACGGTTAAGAAGGCACTTCATATCCTTACTGCTATTGATATTTACCATCCACCATTAAGTATTTGGTATAAATCTGATAGGAAGAATATGGTAAATTCTAGCTCTGTTGACACAGTTTATGGATTCAATTTCAAAAGAGCTGACTTTTTGAGGTTTGAATCATTTACTTTATAGTAAATTAAATATAATTACAGAATACATAAATAATAATAGTCAATAATAGTTCAATCTTTATCTATACGGTGCTTTTTGCCTTGTTTTCTCAGTCTGCACCATATAGTCTCAAATTTGCGAAAAATTCTGCTTACCCTTAATACACAAAGGATTTAAAGACTCTTCGCAATAAACGTTTGTTTCTGGAGTTTGAAAATCGCTCAGCTGCTTTATATAATGAGTATTTGGATAATATTAAGCTGAGCATATTGTTTGATCCAAAGAAATTACGGGGATTTATTAACGTTAAGATGAAGACTGAATTCTTTCAAAATTCAGGATGGTTTTACTGACGATTCCTCCATAATTTGTGGCCTATTTGTCAATCTTTTTAAGGAATCATTCTGTTCAGATTTTTTTAATCCTGATCTAGCGTACTTTGATTATTTGACAACGCACCCAAAGTCACTTTGGAGAATATATCATTTACCTCAGAGGATATTTTTAAGTACTAGAAATTGCCAGTTGTCGAAATTCGACCTTTTCACTGTGACCTTCGACCTACATTGTGATATGAAATCGATTTCGTTCTCAGATGATCGTAGAAAAGGGTTAAAAAGACTAATCTATTTTCAGTGCTAACCAACGACTTTTCATATAAAAATACGTTGTACTGAGAAAATCTACAGTTTTTGAGATATCGCAATAATTTTGATGTCATAATAAAGGGAAATTCTTTAATATACTATCCGTTTAAAATAATTGCTGAAAAAAGCTTTCTTCTACGGTTATTTTTCTCAACCAATGACTTTTCGTACAAAAATACGTTGTACTGAGAAAAGCAACAGTTTCCGAGATATCGTCATAATTTTGATGTCAAAATAACGGGAATTTTTCAAATTTTACTGTTTGTAAGAAATTTCACAATCCCAATTTATTATCACACATGCTACATAAAAAAATGCTTATTGTATGGTAAAAATAAACAACATTTTGATTTTCAAAGATTTTCGATGATTTTCGATGATACAAATTGTTTATTGAATGTGTCAAAATGAAGCTATTTTTGCAGATAAATGATATGTCATATAAAAGAGTGTTGGAAAAAGTAAATTTAAAAAAATAATTTACAACAAAAACAACTTTTGGTCTACTTTTTGAACATAAATTAAATATTTTAGAGGTTGTTTGAAAACAAAATAAAAAAACATTGAATTGGTGAGGTAACGGTAAATATTTTCTTATTTCTTTTGAGTCATTTAATTGAACTTTTAGACAAAGAAGATTTGATGAAAGTCGATTGGAAGATAGCGCTGAAATATTTGCTTGCAGAATCAAAACTTAAAATTTGAATCAGTTTTTTTTTTATTCTGAGGCGATGACATTGCTTCAAGGAAATGCATTGTACTGAGAAATTCTACAATTTTGGAGATATTGCAATAATTTTGATGTCATAATATAGGAAATTTTTTTATATACTATACGTGAAAAATATTGTCCAAAAAAGCTTTCGTCTACCGTTATTTTTCTCAACCAATGACTATTCGTACAAAAATACGTAGTACTGAGAAAAGCTGCAGTTTTCGAGATATCGTCATAATTTTGATGTCAAAATAATGGGAATTTTTTAAAATTTACTGTTTGTAAGTAATTTCACAATCCCAATTTATTATCGCACAAGTTACATAAAAAAATGATTATTGTAGGGTACCCGTAAGAGATAGCGAGAAATGTCTGTCATATTTTTTGTGCATTTCAGCCATGTCTAAAATTTCCTCTTACACCGTGTTCTTCCTTCTTTTATAGCTTAGCTTTTATTTAAGAATTTATTTTTGAACGCTCATATTTCAGGTCAAAGGCCACAAAAAGTATTCGGTGCTCTCCTTTTCCCTACTCTTATTCATTTGAAAGCAAACCTGTAAAAATAAGTACAAGAACAAGAATAAGTACAAGTACTTCCATACTTAAACTTGAAATTTTCAGGTACACGTACTGTACTTTCAAGTATTTTTCAAGTACTTTGTTAAGTACTTGGTGAACTTTATACAATATTCTTTCAAAAAATAGAAATGCATGAGTTTGTTAAAGATTTCAGCAAATTCTTATTATATTTTTTTTTATTCTTTTGTCAGCAGCACAGTTGAATAGGCTGCTTCTATTCTGAATTTTATTTCGTTTAGTGCTTGTTGTACTGAGGCGCTGCTACACGGTTAGAAATCTTGTACTAAAATTTAAGCTTTTCTGTACTACATATAAGCTTACACTTGCTTTGGTTTTAAATCTAGTATCTGCAAAATACTAATAAATGGTTTTAATATAGCTTTGTTTTAAAATCTAGTATAGGCTTTTATTAAAAGCTTAAAAATAAGAAAAGAACAAATATCAAACATCGTGAGATTCATACCCACGACATCAAGCATCTGAGCTCACTACTATTACCTCTGGGCTATTGCACTATACATAAAAGAAGCAATAAGCAAACATATGAACAAAATAGCCTTAATTGAGTTTCAGCATTGCCAGCCTAACTTTTTATGGATCAAAATTAAAATTTAGTATCCAATGTACTAGAATTTAGTATAAATTGCATTAAAAACAAAAAGTAATACAGAATTGTTCTCAAATTTAAACCAGAAATTTTGGCACAGAAAAGTATTAATTATGAGTTAATATTAGCAAATTTTAAACCATAAGGTTTAAAAATATGCGGTAATATTTTAGTGGGACTAAAATTTAGTCCAAGATTTTTAACTGTGTACTTAAAATAATTTTAATTTTTGTGTTGTCAAAATCACCAAGTACTTAACAAAGTTCTTGAGAAATACTTGAAAGTACAGTACTTGTACTTGGTACTTATTTTTTAAGTACTTAGGTACATGTTCTTACACGATACTGAATAAAGTCTATACTTCGTACTTCTCAGGTCTGTTTGAAAGACAAATTATCCAAATCGGTTGAGTAACACGGGAGTAAATGGTACCGAACTGGTTTTCCTACGCCTATTTATATACAGTGTCGGACATAACTAAAGCACGAACCCATGTAGTTAGTATTTTATTCTATAAGAGTTAAAATATTGTAGTATTTCCATGTTTTTTTATATTATTACTTATGTAAAAATATCCGATTGGTTCATAAAAACCGTCAAAAAGCAATTATTTATTGCAAATAAAATTTTTTTTACAAGAATGTTACAACACACGGAAATTTGGGACGACAAAACTAAAGCACATGTTCTCAGTCACTCAGAGTTTGACTTCATTTCTAACAATAAGTAACAACAATAAGTAGTTAAAGTACCGTTTGAATAAAAACCAGTTATTTGTGAAGCTAAATAACATCTCTTGAACAAATTTTACTATTAATTCGGTCGTTGGTGATCATTTATCTGGGTTAGACTGTGTATTAAACAAAAAATTAATTAAATGCCTAGCAATAAGTATTCTGCTACATTCAGAGAAAAGATTTTAAACGAATTCAAAAAAGGCGAATCAGTGACAAGCATTCCAAAAAATTTTGTGTTCACCTTTGTGTAATATCCCGAACTATAAGTCGTTTTCGTTCGACTGGTTCCTTAGTTCCATCACATGAAGGTGATGAAAGACAACCAAACGTGAGGACCAGGCAATTATTCGGACAATATGAATTCAATATGAATTGCATTTGAATATTTCACTTAGATCCATTCAACGACGAGCTGTGGACGGCGGCTTGCAAACATACAGGATCGTGAAAAAGCCATTTATTTCTAAAAAAAATCGTCGAACACGAATTGATTTTGCAAGAGCCCACGTAACCTGGACTGTTACGAAATGGCGAACCATACTATTTTCAGATGAGTCAAAGTTTAACATCAAAGGTTCTGACGGATTAAAGCTAGTACGCAGGCCAAAAGGGCAGCGCCTAAATCCACGTTACTCTACAGGTTCTGTGAAACATGGCGGCGGTAACGCCATGGTCTGGGAATGTTTTTCCGGTCATGGGATCGGCCCAATTCATAAGATCAACGGCATAATGAATCGATTCATACACAAGAATATTCTCGAAAATGTTATGTTAACTCATGCGCAAGAAGAAATGCTGTTGAAGTGGATCTTTCAGCATAATAACCGATCCCAAACTCACTGCCAAATGTGTGAAGGAATGGTTTGCTGAAAGCAAAATTGATGTGTTGGATTGGCCCACTCAATCGCCTGATCTCAATCCCAAAGATAATCTATGGGAAATTGTAGATAGGAAAATTTAACGAGAAAACTGTAAGGGAAAGGACTCTCTCTTCACACAAGCGGGATTGGCATGGAAAAGTATTTCAAAAGACGTTTTAAATACCTTAATAGAGTCGATGCCTAGCAGATGTCAAGCTGTGTTAAAAAACAATGGATAAATATTAATACCAAATGTTAAAATATATACCAAATACTAGCAAAAACTAAGTTTTTCATGTGTTTCCATGTAATGTGCTTTAGTTTTGTCGCAGAAGTTTTAGTAATAATCCTATATTTGTTTTAATATTTTTGTTTTAAATGAAATATTATGTTAATTTTTGTTTGATTTATTACCTTAAATGTATATTTGTTTAGGTTCAATAGAAGGCAATTAGTTCAAAGCTTATTTAAAAATTTTATTTCATGAAATGCTTAAAAGGTAAGTTTCGTGCTTTAGTTTTGTCTGACACTGTACATAAATATTGAATCAATCGATGAAGATTTTAGCGCTGGTCCAGATGGAGTTCCTGCCGCTGTGGTAAAACAATGCGGCCCCATTTTATGTCAAACACTTTCTTTACTTTTAATAAATCAATTAATGAAAGTAATTTTCCTCTTTCTTGGAAAAAACCATTTATTAGTCCTATTTACAAGAAAGGTCACAGAAATTACGTCAATAATTCAATTCCTAAAGTTTTTGAGCGAATAGTGTACGATCGAGTGAAAATTCACTGTGGGCAAGTCATGACAACTTGTCAGCATGGTTTTGTTACTGGCACATCCACTGCGTTTAATCTCCTCGACTTCACTACATTCTGCTTGAAATCTATTGATTCTGGTAGCCAGGTCGATTGTATTTACACTGACTTTAGCAAAGGTTTTGATAAATTACCACATAAATTTATTTAATGGCATTTTCTTTTCTCGCGATAATGTTGCATTTATTCTGCCCTGCGCCGGGGCTGTCAAATTTTCGTGTTCTTTTCTCAGCATATTTGTAGGGTTGCGTATTTTTTCTCAAAATGTTGCACTCTGATCCGGCAAAAGTGCGACATTTTCTACCCTTGTGAAATCGTAAAGGCGGAATGCAACATTTTGAAATTTTTCTCGAAAATGTCAAACTATGACCTTTTCGCGTAAAAGGAACAATTTTATTTTTTATTACAAAATTAGAAAAACTGCTATAAGTTGTGTAACTACCGTCAAAGACCATATGACCATATGCATGGATTCCAAGTTGTCGTTTAGCATGCATATTGATAGCATCTGTAAGAAAACCTCTTCTATGCTTGGCTTTATAAAACGCTGGGCCAAAGAGTTTGATAGCTTAATAACAACTACAATGCTGTATTATTCAATTGTGCATCCTTACTTGGAGTACGCAAGTCAAGTATCGTCCCCACATTACAATGTGCATGTTGATCGTATAGAAGAAATCCAAAAATGTTTTGTTCGATTTGCTCTAAGAGGCTGGAGTGGAACAGACACATTTAACCTTCCTCCATATGAGAATCGTTTAAAATTATAAAAGATGCAATCTTTAAATGAGAGAAGAAAATCTGCTGATATCGTCTACTTACACCAACTAATAATTGGTGTATTCGATTCTCTAGAACTTCTTTCCTTTATAAATTTTAACACTAACCTTAGAAGCAGTAGAAACGCTAACAATGTGATTTATTTATCATTTAGTAGAACATATTATATGTTAACTGCTCCAATAAATCGCATGAGTACCTTTGTTAATAACTGTAGTGTGTTTGATGTTAGCTTATTGAAAGATCAACTCAAAAGTAGATTGAAAACAAATGTATGATTAGATCTATGTAAACGCATGGTTAATTGTTGGCTTGTGTTGTCCCTGAGCCCAACCCATATTATGGTGGGTAAATTTTTCGATATCTTTGAGATATTTCAATGATATTTGGGTTGGTTCTTAAAATGATCTAACGTGGAGAAAGTGTGAAAAAGCTGTAGTAGCTAACCTTTATTGTTATTGCATGTTATATTTTAGGAGTTTAACGGATTTACAATATTGCTCTATTTTTATCAGTTAATTATGCATTTGTTATTAAAAGGCAGTTTTTACGTGAATAAAGTGAAATACTTGATCCAATCATTGGATTTCAATTAAAAGATATTTGATCGAGTGTACGGTTAGACGGAGTGGCAGAAAATAAGAAATTTTCATAAGGCATAGTGGAGGTTGTAGACCTGGTAGACCATAAGATAATTGCATATTTAATTTTTTGAGTCCACCCTCAAATTCGGATATAAACTCATGTGAAACATAATAGGGACACTTACATCGAAATAGTTTGAAACCCAACTCTGCTTAAATTTTCAGAAATTTCACATTAAATTGTTTTCAGGGATGTCAAATAAGTAAAGTACCGTTATCAGAACAAAAATATTTTCGTCGTTTAGCAGTTGTTGATCATTTCGTAAAGTGAGCTCATTGTAACATGTGCGCTATTTACTTTTTTAAGTATTGTGGCTTTTTAATATATTTAAACGATAAAGGTTATGACTATGAGATGCTTTATTATTATAAATTTAGAAAATTGCCATATAAAATAATTTAGCTATTTAAAATAGGAAGAGGAAAACATTGCAGCACCAAGCTTCGCAAAATGATAAAATACTTTAAAATAAAGGAATTTTCATGGTAGAGAACGATGAAGAAAACACGCCACAGAAGAAAACACGCGGAAGAAAAACAAAATTATCACCAATTCTTAAAAGGAACACAGTGAGGTTTGTGAAGAAGAAACCCTTTGCAACTGCAAATGTCATCAAAACGATAATTTCTTTAGACATCGACACGTCCACTATTAAAAAAAGGCTAATAAACCAAAATTTATAATCAAAGAGACAAGTACAACCCAGACAAGTACATTTTATGTCCAAACAAAATGTCTCTAAAAGGTTACTTTTTGCGAAGGAGCATGAAGACTAGCCAGCCAGTGGAGAAATGGGGAATCTGACTATGGTCAGATAAGACCAAATCGAATCTTTTTACCCTAACTGCGGTACTCAATCTGTGCGTAGGCCAGTGAACACAGTTTTCAAATCGCAATATACACACTCTAACAAAAATTCACGAGAATTGACTACAATAATTGCTGGCAACTAATTGCCTTCATTTATTATCGTTAAATCCCATAGAGCAAAATAATAAATATTTATCGTTAAAAATGCGTGACTCCTCTCACCTACAATTATTTCTTTCGCTCTCTTGTAAAAACTCTCATCTAAAATTATTTCTTCCAATCTTGTCTGCTCTTATAAAAAAAAGCTAGAAATGCGTGAAGTCTCTCAAGTAAGTTTTGAACATGGCAACAACAACAACTCTGTATATAGTCAATAACTCAGCACAAGGCTCTACTCTTTCCTACTTCAGTAGGCTTGAGTAATTAAGCTGTGACTGTTTAAATTGTATATAATTCTACACTTGTTCGAATAAACTCTTTGAAATCATATGACGTTAAAGCAGAGGTGTTTATTTAAGGGCAAGTGTAAAATACCGCTGCTGGAGCGTTTTCTGAAAAAGCGAGAACACGCTGAAGTAGTGTGAAAAGTAGGGAAAATATACATATTTTAAGACTCTCTGAGCGAAAACACGCTGAAATAGCGTGAAAAGTACAAAATATGCATATCGTAGAATTCTCTGAGCGAAAACACGCTGGAATAGCGTGAAAAGTAGAGAATATATATATTTTTTTGAGCTCTCTGAACGAAAACACGCTAAAATAGCGTGGAAAGTAGAGAGATATACATTATATATATCTCTCTAGATATACAATATATTTTAAGACTCTCTGAGCGAAAACACGCTCAAATAGCTTGAATAGTAGAGTAAATATACATATTTTGGAAAAATACGCTGATTTTCAGACAAAATTTAAAAAACTCGCTGCATAGCGTGTTTTTTTTTTACAAAATCGCCAATAAATGTGAAATTTCACAACATTTATTGTAGAGATTTTTCAATCAGTTTTTAGAGTGCAGTTAAAACTGTCAAACACGGAGAAGTATCAGTTATGGTGTGGGAATGATTCTCCTATCAAGGTGTCGGTCCACTTTATAGAAAGGATTGAGGACAGAATGCCAACAGTGGCTTACTGCAATATATTAAATGAAGTTATGTTGCTTTATGTTGAGGATAACATATCGCTTCGATGAATGTTTCAGAGAGACAACTACCCGAAGCACTCATCGAAGCTAGCAAAGAAATGGTTTCGGATAACGACATAAACGTTTAAAGCTGGCCTGCTCAATCACCGGACTTAAATCCGATCGAGAACTTATGGCAAGAAGTGAAAGTAGCTTTGAGGGATGGAATAGAAACAAAGATACACTCTAGTCACTGGTGCAGGAAGTATGGAAAGCTATTCTTCGAGCCACGTGTCAAAAATTGGTGGACTCTATGCATCGCTGATGTCTGGCTGTTGTTTGAAATTAAGGGTTTGCAACAAAGTCTTCAAGAATTAAGATATTTTAGAGTTAAAGTAAAAAAATTAGAATTTAGCTTTTTTTTATAATAGAACTATAATTTCTTTAAAAATCTGTAATTGTCCCTATTTTTTTTAACAACACATTTTGAGTTAAGATATTAATTTTTAGCTTAATTTAAGGAATAATTTTTTTTCTCTTCTTTTGTGTTGATTTAGGTTTTTTGTTTTAAGTTTTTTATGGAAGGAACATAAACCTATTTAAAAAGAAAAACTTTACTTAAAACTTAATAAAAGTATTATTTTTCTTTGTATTCTACCTATATTTGGGTAAAGTAAAAAAAAAAAACAATTAGAAATTTCTTAACGTTTTCCTCAGTAACTTTTCAAATTCCTTAGACACAAGAAAGTTTTAGTTATTTTTAGAAAGCAGAGTTATGCAATTAAATTTACACGCATATAACAGAAAATCAGTTTTTTCTTTTGATATACATATATTAGATTTAGGGTTAAACATTTTATTATTACATTTCAGAACCCTGTAAGGGCAGAATATGAATCCTGGATGTCATAATTATGTGAGTAAACAAAAATAAAAAATATCCAAAAACAGAAAGGGTGCATGCAGCTACATATTTAAACATATAATTAGTTTAATTACATATTTAAGTTATTATAAAAATTTGAAGCGACACTTTTTTAACACTTTTATGTAAAATTGTTCACTAAATTCAAATATGCTAACGAATTTTTGAAACAATTAACAACCTTTGACCTTAAAACCCATATCAAATCAAAAGCTTTAAAATTTGATTGTTGATTTTGAACCTTTGAACCGTACCTTTGACGAGATTCATGCAATTATCTTATGTTCTACCAGGTCTACAACCTTCACTATATGATATACAAAGTTTTTCGAATTTTTCTCATTTTGTTACACCATGTTATTAATATTTTTTTTCTGAGTACGTCCATTTCGCTTGATTTCTTTTAACCTTTAACTGTGCAGGTGGTGGTAAATTTTACCACCTCTTTACATATTTTTGTCGTCTTTAACCCTTGAGGACTATCGCCTGGGTGGAATCAACCCATAAGGCTGAATTTCTAAGAGAAGTATATAATTTTTCATGAAAATCATCACTAAATTATAATGTAATCCTCCTTTGAATGTTTATTGATGTTAAGAAGCAGTATTTACTCGTTTAAACTAAGGTGATATTTACATAAGCCAGTTTATTAAAAGGCTTGGGTGGTTTACACCCTCGATAGTAATGGCGTTTCAAAATTGTGGGTGTTTTGCACCCACGATAGTAATCAGTAATAAAATATTTTATGTGATCGCTAATACAAAATCATATTCCGTTTTTTTGAATTGGCACACACAAGAGTGTAGAGCAGTGGCAGATAACAATGAAAAAGTTATACACTAAAGAGCGTAAGGCTGCGTTCATAGTAAGCGCTTTTAGCTTAGCCGAAAGGTTTAGCTGAAAAACGCTTTGTGTATAATCATATGGAAAAAGCTCAAAGTGTTCATAGTGACAGCATAAAGCTAGCATAAAGCTTCTTTTTTTTCAGCGCTTATATCTCCATCTCGCTTGCTCTCACAGCAAAATAATTTTGTTATACTTATTTGTAGAGCATTTTTAAAATGCTATTCGGCACATGTTTATCTTTTTTGCCTGTTAACAATATTTTCGTTGATTTTTTTTTTTGTGCTGAAGTTTTAACCGTTGTTGTGTTTTTGTTGCGTTGTGGTCCTTTTGTGGTGCTTTTCAGTTGTATGCACTTGTGTATTCTATCTCGTTTGTTTACATAGTTTTCGTTGTTCTTGCTTACTTCTTGGGTACTTTTTGTGCTGAACTTTCCACCGTTGTTATGCTTTGTGTTTTCAAGTTCCTTTGAACTTTGTTTGTTATTGGTTTGATCTTTCATCAGTGATCATCGCGAATCTACATACTCATTAAACAAAAAAATATTTCATTTACTTTGCAAAACGCAATTGAGGGCATTATTTTCCAAAGAGACAAATGAAAACAAAGCATATCAGTCACAAGCATAAAGCGCGCACTATGAACACCAATAAGCTCAATAAGCTACTTTATGCAGCGTTGAATAAGCGTCCACTATGATCAAAAAAAGCTTGACAAAGCAGCTTTATGCATCAGCTTCAGCCAAAGCGTCCACTATGAACGCGGCCTAAGAAAGTTTGCGCTCACTCCTCTCTCAGAAAATACTGACTGCAAGAACTGTTGCCACTTCACGCATAGCAACGCATGTTTTACTGTGTTGAAAGGAGAATTGAAATAAGTTTACCGTTACGCTGTGTGGGTAGAAAACGACAATACAATAAATTCTTTATTGTATCAGTATAAAATTGATCATCATACAGTGCAGTGTTAAAGTAAAAATGTGTGATGTGTTAAAGTAAAAAAGAAATCAAGAGCGACTGATGGCGCTTTTATCAGATGTTAATTTGATCCAAGAACAAGATATTGGTGGTGGTGAAAGCAGTGATGAAAGCGGTGATGTGGAAATAATGAGCGATCATGACTCTGATATTGAGCAAGAATTTGATGAAAATGAAGATAATGATGTAGTTCAATACATTGGGAAAGATTGAACTATTTGGCAAAATGTCCCATTTCCAATAACGCGAACGACGGCTGAAAATATATTCACTAATGCTCTAAAAGTAACAGTTACGTCACAAAATGTGACTAAGCCGTTTGAAAGTTGGGAATTTTTTTTTAATTTTATGGACCTTGTTGTGGAAAAAACAAACATTTACATCTTGAAGGTGCAAGTAAAATACAAAAATTTGAGAAATGCACGTATAACAGATAGAGATGAAGTAAATGCTTTATTTGGATTATTGTACATCGGTGGTCTACACAAGTCTTCACATGTAAACGTAAGAGATTTATGGGCTTCAGATGGTGCTGGGCTAGAAATATTTACCGCCACCATATCCTTCAGTCGGTTCCTATTTCTAATGCGATGCATTCGCTTCGACGATGTTAACACCCGTCTGGAGCGTCGAAAATTAAATAAACTATATATCACGGTTGACGAAAAATTGGAAAGCTTTCGCGGACGCTGCAGTTTAAGGCAATACATTCCTAATAAGCCAGCAAAGTACGGTATTAAGATATTTTCCGCGGTAGATTCAACAACAAATTACACATCTAAATTGGAAATCTATTGCGGCCAACAACCACTAGGTTCATACAATCTATCAAATAAGGCAGAAGCAGTAGTAAGACGAATAACCCAACATCTTCAATGTTCGGGTCGAAATATAACGACTGACAATTGGTTTACGTCTTACAGTCTAGCAGAATACTTGTTGGGAAAAAAGACGACATTGGTGGGAACCATACGTAAGAATAAGAGTGTCTTACCCCCTCATTCTCTCAACCCAAAGATCGGATATTTAAGTCGACAATTTTTGGATTCAGAAAAACAAGCTTTTATCGTACAATCCACAACGGAATAAGTGTGTTTTGTTGCTCTCTACATTTCATAGAGATGGTAAAATACTGGATGGACCAAAGTGTTTACCAGAAATAGTTGACTTTTACAATAAAACTAAAGGAGGAGTCGACACGACTGACCAGTTATGTGCTACATATAATGTAGCCAGATTTTCTAATCGCTGGCCTTTGGTGGTATTCTAGTCACTCATGAACTTGGCTGCTATAAATGCACGTATAGTTTTGTTGTGCACTCAAAATCTACCAAATTATCAAATAACCCCAAAATAAGCTGTCAAAAATTTGCCAAACAGTTATGTGGTAACATACACGAACAGCAGAACATACCTCCACCAGTCAAAAGACTAAAACAGTCCCGCTGCCAGGTATGTGGTATGGCAAAGGACCGAAAAACTAAGACGACATGCTGCAATGTGAAATTTTTATTTGCAAAAGTCACACCTACCCTCTCTGTACGTTCTGCTATAAATCAACTTTGCCAGATACGAACTCAATCTATGATGATATGTTTAGTAGCTGTAATGAGTAACTAAAATTTGTAAGTACTTATCTCACTTTTGAACAAAAATTTTACTTTGTGCCGAAAAAAATTATTAATAAATTTTTTCTTATATATATTTTCAGCTTTCCAAATCAGTTAACCAGTGGACCATGGCGTGAAAACTAAAAAAGTTACAACTGATTTTGCAGAATGCATTTTTTATTTTTTTCTCTAATTGCTATGTTCCTAAGCAAACCATTATATAAAAAAAAAAATTAACTACATATAAAATATTGTTGTTTTTCAGTAGCTGGGTATTCATTCTTAAAAACAAATTGATTATTTTTATAGTTTCATTTGAAAGCTGAGAAACGCAGATACTAACTGAGTATGGGTGGATTACACCCAACGATAGTACTGACGTAAGTGAAATAGACGATAGTCCTCGAGGATTAAAAGAAGGCTAGTTAAATAAAGTGCCAGTTTTGTTAAATTTAAAAAAAAACAGAATAAAATTTGTATATATTTTAAGCAAAAATATTAAAACTTGTTTTTAAGCAAGAAATAATTTTTTTAAAAACCTTTTTTCATTAAAATTTTTTAGTAAAATTAAAATGGGGTCAAATTTACCAGCACAGACTATCAGCCCTATTCCAGAATCCGTAATTTTCTTTCGGATTCGTAATGTCATATTCTGCAATTCGAATCATTACGAACTTTTGACAGCTGTTTTTCGGATTTTTTCACGAAAGCTTTGCCTCGACGGATTTGTTTACAACAAAAGAAAATAATTGAATTTTTATAGAATTAGGTCGCAAAATAAAACTTTTAATTAATTTTTGGTAAATGTAGGTAAAATATTTTTTTTTAACCTGTGAATATCTTATTTGAAATTTATTAATTGCATTTCCTACATTTCGTAATCCATTTCCAAAGTGTTGATGTAGTCTCGCAATATTCTTCAATGAATTTTCATTGATTCTGTTTGTGAGAAATCTTCCTCTTATTGTGCAAAAATTGCAATTGCAATGAAATCCATTTAAAATCACAGCTAAAAATTACAATGTTGATCAAAAACACTTCAGTTTTTCAATTTTTCTTTTTATTTATTTGTCTGCTGTTAAAATCAGTTGTTTTCGAATTCCCGAAAGTAAGTTCGAAAAGGTGAAATTTCGTTCGGCATTTGTATTAGCAAATTTGTCGTATTCGTAGCGTAGCTTTACGTTCGGAATTTCGTTACGACGGATTCTGGAATAGGGCTGTATGTCAAAAAAATTCAACTCCAAAGTTAAACGTTACTGTTTTGAAAAAATTCGTCAAAATGTAATTTAATTACAGAGAAAACAAAGTTTTTCGGAATTAAAGGTGAAAGGCTAACCACTAGCTATGAAATAATGTCGTATGGAGATTCTAAATATTGGTTTTCCAATACGCTGGAACCTTTTATTTTGTGAGGTTTGATAAAAAAATGTATGAGCCAAAAAATTAAGGGGATGGGAGGGGGTGTAAATGTCGTCTTATTAAGGTCAAAATTAAAAAAATCTCTGAGATTTTCTGACAAATCAGCCCACAGCTGATCAAGAGTCGCCCATAGAAAGATGGTTTATATGACTGACCCTCATTAATTTTTTATCCCCAACATTTTTTCCAAAAAAACTTACGCTTTTTATCAACCCCTTAGGGGGCTTCCGTACAAAAGTGACGTTTTTATAAAATGTACTCCCAACGCTCCTACTGCTACCAGAATGCCACTAGAGGATTCAAATTTATGCCCAACCTCCATCAATTTATTATCCCTAACATTTCTCCTGAATATAATACTAACCCCTATCTCCAACCCTTAAGGGGTCCCCCATAAAAAATTTACTTTTTTACGGCACTCGGCACTTTTTAACCCTCCAAGGTTCTATTAAATGGTTGGATGCTCTTAACAGTCTCTCTTAAGTTTTCACACCTTCAATTTTTCCTTTCAACTTACCTTTTTCTGCTCCCCTTGGAGATTTCCTAAACAAATAAACGCAAAAACAACTTTCAAACATATTAGTCTAATATCGTAAATACTTCTTCAGAGAGGAGATTCCCATTATTTTTTAAAAAAAAAGCGAGTTTTAATTAACATTCAAAGATAAATTATTTTATAATAGTGCGTTTCGGTGAATTATAATAATTCATTTTAATTGTGCGAAGGGTATTTTTTGCAGTTTGCGCTGACGACCTGAAGTAAAAATTGTTTTTCTTTGTCATTTCGGCACAGGATGTTGTTATATTCTTCTGGTAATCACTTAATGACAACGTTAGATATATCAAACGCGATGAGAGCATTTTTCAAAAGTTTTTAAAAAATCCACAGCCACTTTAAAGCTTCCAACAGTCTGAGAAAGCAAAATTTTTTACAAAAACGTTCTAAAATTGGCATTTAGGCTGTGTGCGAATTGATCTTAATGCGACCTAAACTAAATTCTGTCGATAAGGCAGTGTTTTCTAAATAATTTAGTTAATTCTCGAGCTACCTAAATGCCTCCCAAATTAGGAAGCACTGCCTTATCGACACAATTTAGTTTAGGACGCATTTAGATAAATTCGCACACTGCATTAAAGCCTTTTTGTTTATTCTTTCGCTACAGGTCGTGCACTATTAAAAAAAAGTGAAAAATGCCACTCAGGTGAGATATTTTGTTTTATAAACATTAAGAAAAAGGAAAATATAACTAAAAAAGTGCATTAGGTAAAAGTTGAACACCTACGCTACGAAATGCAAATTTTCCTATTACTCATTTTTTTAAAAATATCAAAGAACCAAGTCATGTAACTTATACAAACAAGGTTTGGTCTTTGACCTGAAAGAAAAGGGATAGATTACTTAGAGGAATTGATTGGAACCATACGTGAATTATTGATTAGACGAAACAGCCGTGAAAGACATTTTGAATTGTTTTCGACCGAGGCTAGTGTTATGCCTTAACCTAGTAGTTCCACATTTTCCACAATTTAGTTGTGGATTTTTCGTTTTCCATAATTCTTAAATGTAGGAGAGAACAAAGAAAGTGAAAAAAGCCATGCCCGCACCCGGATTCGAACCAGGTACCTTTGGGTTGATAGTCTAGCGCACTCTCCACTAGACTACAAAGGCTTGCTGGTAGTCTTCACGCATTACCCAAGTCTCTGGTTCGGTAAAAATGAAGGCTGTCTCTGACGTCTTGGTTGGGGACTTTTATAGTACTGGTGCAGCAAATCGTTTTATTTTAGGTTAAATGCCAAAACAGACGAAACGAGAGCAGACATTCGGCAAGTTGAAATTGTCTTGTTTCGTCTATTTTGCTCATGCCTTTTGGCTGAAGCTAGAACAAGTTAACGAAACTTAACGAAACTTAACGAAAAAGCTGGCTACAGAAATTATGGTTTTTACGCATCATTTCTATGTATTCGTATAAAACTTAACACTAGCTGCAGCCAGCTCGAGCCTATTATGTTTAGGCCTTTAACCCATTAACCGCGTCTCCCAAACGCTTCGTATGATTTTTTAAAAATTGCATGTGCTTTCTTATATTGATCACAGGAACTATCACATTAAATTTCAACTTTGTATCTTTCACCGTAGTCGAGATATTAGTTTGATATAAAAATACCCAACCGTCGTTAATGTGTTTTAAATGGGCACAAATTCCTTCTGCAACAACAGCAGTTTTATGGCAGGAATTTTCCATCAATAGCAGGCATAGTTGGTAAATTGGCTAAGGAGCATTTAAATTTTTTTAAATATACAATTATCATAATAACTCACATTTTTTTGATTTTTTACCTTAATCGGTTCTTTGTGTAAATTTTCACACTTTTCAACTTCAAACTGATATTTCTTTACTATAAGTTTATCAAATCGAGCTAGGATTTTGGCTCAATGTAAAAATTGTATGGAAAATTTATGTTTTCGAGGTTTTTTTTACGCTAGGTGTCGCGCTAACCTACAGAAAAAATTTCCCTAATAGGTTCTAGTGTGTAAAATTTACACACCAAAATCTAGGCGCGCCTATGTCACTGTTGTTCTGCTTTATTTTTAATTTTTGTTTCGATATTTTCCTAGTTTTTAGATTTTTAACCAGCTGAAACCCAACTCGTTACTACCACGCCCCCTTGTCCGACGCCCATAAAATGTTATGAGTGGAACGGCACGTGTAAATTGTGGTCGAATACCGAATTCCGAGGCTGTGCAATCTATAATTGCAAAGCTATTCGATATAGCAAATTTGGGTTAGTTAAGAAGTGCCACGCCCCTTTTTATAATGCAAAAACCATCATTGGTATGCGTTAAATAACTTCCTAAAGTTTCACGAAACCAATTTCCGATGCTGTGCGACCTATTATTCCAAAGCTATTCGATATCGAAAATATTGGGTATTTTGAGGTGCCACGCCCCCTTTATATAATCAGCACCAGACTTCACAAGAACATTTTCAAGACTTTGCTACCGTTTCCCTGAAAATTACATGAAAAATTGGTCAGCGGTTTCGGAGTCTTTACGTGATATACACACATACATATATTAATTTGTTTATAAAGATATATGGGCGGAAAAGTAGGCGTGGTAACATTTATATATATAGTGATCGCTACTTGGTCCCATTGCACGTACATACCAATTTTCACTATCAAAAGTGGGCGTAGATATATTGCGACCATAGCAAACATATGAACTAAACTATCAAATTTTAGTTTTATTCGATAAAAACCATCTTACATATTAAAGTTCCATTAATTTTTTGGCGGTAAAAGTGGGCGTAGCAACATTTATATATATAGTTCACTATCAAAATTTGTACAGCTCAGGAATTACCATGATTTCGAAAAAGTAGGCGTAGATAAAGTGCGATCACGCCCATTTTTTGTAAAGTTGCCGATAGTAACCATCTAAACAAAAGTCTAATTTCTTACGATCAAAACCGTCCGATATATAGCATTTTTTGTGGTTTGTGGGCGATAGCATAAATTTGAGTTGTATGGGAGGTACAACGCCCCCTTGTGCAATCGACACCAAACTCTCACTCACCAGGAGCATTCACAAGATAGTGTTTCAATTTCCCTGAAAATTTCATAAAGATCGGTTCAGCGGTTTTTGAGTCTATACGTGATATACATACATACCCACATACATACATCCACTTTTATGCATAAAGATTTTATACTCGATTAATTGATTTGAAAATATTTTCTTTTATAATTGAATAAAATAATGAATAATTAATTACTTTTAACGAGAAGATTGCATGCATTTCAATTGATCCTGAAAAAATTGTGTAAAATTTGCACACAAGAAACCTTTTCGTTTCTAGAAATAAGGGACCGATGAAGGTTAATGTTAACCACTTTTGACTTTGAAAATGTAGTAGTTAACGTAATAATTTCTTGACACACTCCAAAAACAATTTATAGCTCAATGTTTTCTTAAAGCAACAAACCTAAAACATTTTCCTTCCA
Organism: Dichetophora obliterata; assembly: GCA_963920525.1. Taxonomy (NCBI): domain Eukaryota; kingdom Metazoa; phylum Arthropoda; class Insecta; order Diptera; family Sciomyzidae; genus Dichetophora; species Dichetophora obliterata. The sequence continues at coordinate 107,843,409 of OY986439.1, read as the reverse complement.
ATCATCACCAATCCCGAGATATGATCAATTCTGTAGAAGCATTTTCATGGGTAAAAAAAAGTACCCAACCGCGGTTAATGGGTTGAACATGGCAAGGCGGTAATGAAGATATGATTTTCCAGCAAGTTGTGAGTTTACCTGGACGGTGACTTTTACCGGACTGTGAATAAATTGGGCTTTAAGGGGCTAAAAACACATATTTAAAATAAAATTAAGTTCCTGCCCCTTTTTTGTTTTTGTTTTATTGACTAAAAGTTTGTTCGTTTTTAATCTTTCTTTCTTTTTTTTTTTTTGTATTGAATATATCACTTTCAGACTTGACGCTAAGCTAATGAGAATTTTTTATGATTTTTTGGAGTAAATGGTCTTTATATGATATGAAAACATATTCAATGCCTAAATTTTGATATTTTCATATCCTTCAAAGATTTTCAAGAAACGCAAGAGTGTACTGAAAATATTTTTTTTTTGCATCAAATGTTGTCAAATCATTTGAGGTTTTAAAATATATTACTTTTTTAGTTAAAATGTGTCAACTTCACTACAATTGCGCTATTAGTATTTTAGTATATGAAAAAAACAACTAACTTTATTTAAATAAAATTAAATGTGACGCAAGAATTTCGTGAAAATTTAAGAATCGATGAAATTAACGGCTAAACAATATGAAAGGCAAACATAAACAATAGCCTGCGCAATCGATACATGTAAAATTGCTCAACATTCGTGAAATAGCAGTAAAGATATTTAGACTAAAAGTTACCCGCACAAAGTAACTCACGGTTTGAAAGGGATATACTATTTTTGTTATTGTAAACTGTGTTATGCATGTATATTTTCTTTTTTTAATAAAAGACACATATAGTTCTTATATGAAATATCAAATCTGCCACTTTTTTCAATCTACCACACTTTTTGAGTCCAATCTACCACTAACATTTTTTTTTCAAGCCCGTACACTTGTCCTTTTTAGGGTGAATTTGGTGGGTATATGAACTATTTTTCTAAATCTTCTATGGTTTTTGTATGGCGGCCACTAGAAGGATGTATATATTAAGGTGGGATGTTCAGAAGAAATCTTAGTGGTGGAAAAATAATAGGACCTGCTCTTACACTCGACCCCTCAAAGGATGAACTCGGTAGAGATGCATGAAATCAGGGATTTAGATGCTAACAAAAAAATGTTGAGGTGAAAAAAATATTAAAACAACCTCATACATTTGACTCCTTTAGGGAGTGAATTCGTTATTTCAATGGTGGAACAAATGAACAAGATGGCAAATGGGTCTCTTGATGGTAAGTTAAGGATATGACGAATTATAATTATGTGATAAGGCATTACAATACACATAAAACCAGCAAAGCTCTGAGAAGAAATGGCTTTTTTAATGGGTGTTGTTGTAAAATAACTTAAAACAGCAAAGAGAAACTAATCGTAGTTCAGTAAGCCGATGTAAAATATTAACGGTGAACAGATATAGGACCCATTTATACTTTGATAGATCAAGTAATGCCTTGTTTAGGTAAAACGAAGCCTTCGTGACAAGCTTCGTTCGTTTTCCGACGTGATCGTCCTAAATTGGGTCTTTGTAATTTTTTCTTGCGTCGTCGTCCAACATTACGTTGCTTACGTTTTTGAAATACTCCAACGTCAGTACTTGTCAAAAACATTATTGCCAGATTGTAAAAGTTCAGTATTTATCGTAAAACTGACAAATATCTTGAAAATTGTATACATTTTACTAGCATTTTTTAATAGGTGGCAATACTTTTTGCATCAGCTGTTTTGGTTATTGAATTGTTGACTTTTGGTAGAAATTAAACTGTTTTTTAATTGATTGTGATATCTTCTGTTCTTAAATAGATTGTGTGCACTTCTTTGAGGAGGACTGTAGAAGTTTTCTTTAACAGATGGCGTTCCATTCTTCATCTGCTTTTGCTTTACTAGCTCCAAATCTGTTAGTAGCAACTTCCATTTTCAGAACGATAATAATTTTGCTCTCGTCAAATTGTGACGTCTCGTTCGGATTTTTTTGCTTACAAAGACCCAACTTTATATTGAGGTTACGTCTTCGTTCGTTACTGAGTCAGCTGTGTTCGTTTGTGTCTGACATTCTTCATACATGGATCCAAAACAGCTGATTGCCGCCTGTTGGACGATGCGTTCGTGAAATAGACGCATCGTTTGTTTTACCTAAACAGGGCATAAGTTTTTTAAGAAGGCAATAACAACAACAACAACGACTCTGTTTAGAGTCAATCACACAGTTGACTATACAGCCTGTTTCGTAAATCGATACATATCCTCTTTAAGGCCATCAACTTTAGCAAGGTTGCCATCTGCTCTAGTTGCTTCTTATTTATTTCGATATTCATTGGAGTTCGACGAGTCTGTCGAAATGCTCCATAAGTTTCATTAATGTTCAATTAATTAATCTAAAAATAATTGATCGATTTTCGGTCAAGGTCATGAATAATTTGGTTGAAACATTTGGTTGTGAAAATAGCCACCTTTCAGTTAAAAACACTAGCTTCTAGCGAGGCAATAATCAATTCAATTCTATACTCCAATGAATATCGAAATAAAAAAGAACCAACTGGAACAGATGGCAACCTTGGTAGAGGCCTTGATTTATAAATAGCTTAGTGCTTTAAAGTCATATGATTGCCATAAATGGCCGATGAGAACATAAATATTCTTACGTATTCGTTCAAACAAGTGTTAAATCATATAAGACTTAAACAGTGAGTTGATCACAGCTTAATCACTCAAGACTACTGAAGAGGAAATGTAGCAGTTTTCGAAACAGGCTGTATAGTCAGCTGTGTGATTGACTCTATACAGAGTTGTTGTTGTCTTCTTCAAAAACTTACTTGATCTAAAGCTCGCAATAAAATGCATCATATTTATTATCATTTATAACATTTTAATTAATTACTGCAAGACATTACCTCATTGTGAAAAAATTATAGTTTGAAATATGAACTTCAATCTAAAATTTCTAAACCAGTCATTTTGACTGCTGTGGTAGTTTTTGTGTTAAATTATTTCTAATTCTTTATAGTGAGTGATATTTCTTGTGTTTTTAAATCACTTTACCTTCGAAAAATAATCAACTATATTTTACATACTAAAAACGCTTATTAAGTTTGATAGCAGCTAACTGAAAAGTTTAAATCCTTAGCCTTATTCTGACAAACGTATCTTGCCACCAGAACTCATGTTCAATCCACACCAACTTAATAACATTTGGTGTGAAAGTATAAAATATTAACCCCCCCTCCCCCATCACATTTTATGATTTTGTCTGATGTTTCAGTGAGAGCGTTTGTTTCCCAGATTAAGGCAGGCGCACAAAACTTTCCAGTTACGCTTTTTTTGCGCTCACTCACCTGCAACACTCCATCCCACGTCTGAATGCCGTCACTGCTCTTGACAGGTATGGTACCCTCTCCGGACTCAATTTTCGTGCGTAGCTGACCACGCGCCTTTCTGCACGTTTTTAATTATTTTGGTTTTTTTATTTTTATTAGATAGAAAAACGCAAAAATTAAGCACGAGGCAGTGGAACGAAGAGGTTCGTTCGCAAGGCAAAATAATTTAACAGTGTTTGATTTAGGTGGTTTTTTTTATTATTTTTTTTTTTTTTTTGAGCAGAGTTTATGTCAGAGGTACAAGTGAACGTAGAGTGGCCAAACCAGAAGAAGTAGAATAAGACATCGATGGAACGGAACGTGTTATCAAAGTGAAAAAGAGATTCATAAACAAAAGAGAAGAGTTTTTGTGTTTAAAAAAAAATAAATAAGCAAGAAATCAAGGTAAACAAAAAACAACGTTAAATAAAACATAAAATTTAAAGAAAAATATATATATATATATATATTGGGAGAAAAGAAAGAGAAGAAAAAAATCCATGTTTAAATGGAATTGTTGTTGTTAAAGTTATTTTAGTTTTAAGTTTAATGAAATGATTAATAAAAATAAATAAAAAGTTTAAGTTTAAAAATTTTTCACCGTTACATGTCAATCTGGCAACAATGGTGTTGGCTTTGTGCGTTTGTGTTCGTGGGCGGCACATCAACACTATTGCAACGAAATTGCGGGGAAATATTTTTAAATCGTTTCATATTCATTAGATTTTTTTTTTTTTTTTGCAACAAACAAACATTTTGGAATATTTGTTTAAACAAGTTTTTAGGAAAAACTATTTTAAGTGGGGTGGTTTCTATCTATCTGGTTGGGCTATAATTTTGTAATACTATGTTATAACCGAAGTTTTTATAATAACATTTCATATCCCATATGGTCTAGTGGCTAGGATATCTGACTTTCACACAGAAAGCCCCGGCCTGGTTTGTCTGGGAAGCTTTTTTTATATAATTTTGTTTTTGGGATATGAGCTATTAAAAAAGAGTTTCTTAAACAGTTCTGGAACTTTAATGACTAAACCTAGTGGTTTTTATAAATAATAGCCTAAATAATGAATCTATTTTATGTCAAAGAGAATGAGAAAATAATTTCTAAAACAGTTCTGAAATATAAATGATGAAATATAAATGTAGAAGAAAAAAAATGTATTAATGTAGGTCAACGTTATATCAAAACTTAAGTGATATTACTTATACATCCCATATGGTCTAGTGGCTAGGATATCTGGCTTTCATCCAGAAGGCCCGAGTTCGATTCCCGGTATGTGAAGTTTTTTTCAACTTTTTCTAAGTAGCATGGTTGTTTATTGAATCCAATCGAAAAATCTGGTTTTAAAAACTGTTTTAGAACTAAAATTACGTCTCATTGCATTGGATATGGGAAAAATTATTTTCAAAATGAGTCTTTTGCCCAGAAGGCTAGAATCTTTATCAATTCCCATTATGGGAATAACTTTTATTTAAAATTGAGCTTTACAAAAATTTTGACAAAACTATAAATTAATTTTAACTTTTGAAAAATTTTTAGAGCTCAAACTTAAATAACCAAAACTTGCCACTTAAAATAATATTTCCTAACCTTGTTTTCATTTACATTTTCTTAACAAAAAATTCAATATTGAAACCAAATCAAATAACTATAAATTGAAAATATTTTCTAACTAGCTGTTTTTTTTTGTTGCTTTTTTTACTATCGTTTACCAACCTATTTGGATGTTTGTCAACACCAGTGTCATTTTCGTGAGGACTAAAAATCCGTGCATCACCACAAGGCGCTGTATTGATGTACAAATGGAAATGAACACCGGATTTTAGTTTGTACGGGTAAATCCCATTGTCTTGACTCCTCACGAAAATCGACTGATTTGCTGTTGCTAAAATAAAAGTTAATTCGATATATAAATATAAAAGATTGTTTTTCAAAATAAATCAAGTAAATTTATATATTCATTATTTATTTTTTTTTTCATTTTTTTTTTTTTGTGGTCAGTCTTTTTTTAAGTTTATAAGTTAATGAAGTGTTATTCAAATAAATGCAAACTAAAAGCTATATGAAAATAAAAAAGATTATTTATAAAGTTATTAGTTGTTATTCCTATAAAAAGCTTTAAACTCGTTGAATTAGTGCAATGAAAATTTTAAGATTAACTTCAAGGAAATAATAGATCTTTGCGGCTAACTGCTAAAAGAGATGTTTTATTAGTCTTAATGTAAAGATAATTAAATACACAATATTTAGAGATAGATACGAAAACTACATAGTAATATAAATGATTTGTAAAACTCTAGATAGATATAAAATTAAAATAAGCAAAATACTGTATCGCATAAATCGGCTATAAATAAAAAAAAATCGTAACATTTTTTGTTGATGAGTCACTTGCATACAAAATGAATGAAAATCATGCCAACGTAATATTTAATATTTAATTCTAAAGCAATTTTGGTCTACAAATATTTTCAAACATATCCCAATTCTATTAACAGTTTATTCAGCTGTCTGTATCTGAACCAAAGAGCCTGAATACACTTTGTGTGTGTTTTATTTATATTACAATGGTCTTGTGGTAAGGATATATGGCTTTCATCCAAAAGCTCCGGGTTCGATTCCCGGAATGGCAAGGTTTTCTTAATAATTTCTATGACGTTTTTATAAAATACAACTTAATGAGAGCTTGAAATATTTTACATAGAATACTTGCACATGCAACTAGAACTTCCCAATAAGGAGACAGTTGACCATACATTTCTAGTCCCAAAATAGTCATTGATTTGATGTTATACCTGGCATTTAATTATAAAATACATATTACATATTGTCATATTCTAGTCGTTCCTAATCTAGCATCAGGTGAAATTATTTATTTCATATTTTATTCCATTTAAATCACAGGACACGAGTTACGGCAGCTTTCTTACGAGAACGGTATTTAAGTTTTTAGAAATGGATTTAAACCTTATGTTTTTATGTACAAGAAATTAAGTTAGGCCACAACATGTCAAAAAATTGTTTAATGGTCCAATCAAATGAAAGACTGATTGAAAGTGTTGGAAAATACATATCGCTCATTTGCTCGAATAACGATATCTCTCAAAAAACAAGGTTTTTGGGTTAACGATGCAGAATTGTTCTTTATATCATGCTTCATATTGTGTAAAAATGTCATGTTATTATTTTTAATATTCTTCGCGTGAGTAGAGAATATGCCTCTATCTCTTCATATAAGGTGTGAGTCAATTGAAAACTTTAAATGCGTTTTATGCAAAATGACTTTTTTTGAGTTATGACGTTATTCGAGCAAATGAGCGATATGTATATGAAAGTAAGGTGTCCAAAATAAAGACAAAAAATATAAATGATTTTATTATTTACATAATATACATTTTAACAAAATAGGAAAAACTTATAAAATTTTTTTAAATATAATAGAAAGGAGTTTCAAAAAAATATTTTTCGAAATTTGGTTTAACCAATTTGGTTTTAGTCATCGTTGCTTTAATTGCATTTAGTCCGGTGATTTCCACCTTGAATTTAGTTTTAGAAGCTTTATAGAATCTGGCAGCACCGGCAGGTTAACAGCTATCAGCTTGAAGTATTATTTTTTCGTTCAAAGCATGTTGTTTATACAGCTCAAGCATTTTGCTGACATTTCGATTTAAATCTGCAATTCGATGTGTTTTATTGAGAAATATCGAGTTCAGCAAATATTTCCAGATGTTTTTACAAAATTCGCAAAATAAAATGGGATCTTACATGACCCCATCGGCCTCAAGTAAAACTTTTTGCAATGTTTTTTTATAAAGGGTGTTTTTTTAAAGGTATAGAACTTTAAGTTAGCAACACTGTTTTAACTGGCGGCCACTTTGTCAGCTGTCAAGTGATTTGTGTTTAGTTTGGTTTGGCATTTCAACATGGATAGACTGACGCCTGAACAACGCTTCCATATTGTGCAAATTTATTTTGAAAATAATGGTTCTGTTCGAAATACGTATCGCGCACTACGTCCATTTTACGGTCAACATAATCGTCCATCAGAGCAATTAATTCGACTAACTATGGACCTTTTTCGCACTCCGCTTACTCTAAATGATAATACGCATCCACAGAGACGTCGCACAATTGTCCCAAATTGAAAAAAGACGGCCAAAACCTCAAGGAGTTGTTTAATCTGCATAAAAATTAAACGTTTAATCTGCATAAAAACTGTATAGGTTTTTGGGATCGCTAATCACGAATTTGAAGTCAAAAATTCGAAATTCAAAATGGCGGCTATGAACATGCTAACTTTTCTAATAACTACTTTATGCATTTCAAATTTGGTGCCCTAAAAGTTTTCGGGATCACTGATCACGAATCTGAAGTCAAAAATTCAAAATGGTGGCTTTTCTAAAACCTTAGTTTTTATAACTTCCTTACATGATCTTTATAATGAATTTGAGGTCCAAACAATAAAAAAATTATGGAAGCATTAGTTTTTTTTGTTTATTTAATATTTATGTAAAAAAAAATATTCTTTATGTTGACTTTATATGATTTAAATACAAATTCTAAATGTTTGATAGTTTTAATCATACTTGTTTTTTAATACAAATTCTAGTTGTTTGATAGTTTAAAATCGTTTATTGAGCTTATGGTCAAAGTTAGAACAATTAATTGTTCTAACGAATCTTTCCAAAGAAACAACAACAACAACAAAGTTTTTTCAATATGAAAAGGAAAAATCACTAGCTGATCTGATTGCAATTTCTGTCTGGCTAAGGACGTCATCAGAAATCTTTGTGATACCCGTGCAAGCGCGCACTAACGCACTGCACCACAAGGGCGATGAGATTTGAAGTGACATTTAGAATTTGTATTTAAATCATATAAAGTCAACATAATAAATATAGGTCATTTAGGAAAAAAATTTAAAAAAAAATATTCTTCTAATAGAAGTAATACATCGGGAGGTAAATGGTTTTTTTAAGTCTCGTATATTATAAATATCTGCAATTTTATTATGCATATCAATTCTTTTAATTCTTGCAAACATTTTATTAAAAAAGTCCGATTATTATCGCCACACAACACGCACACACAAAACAGAACTGATCGCAGGCAAAATAAAGTTTAAAAAAATGCGTGAAAAATTCAAAATGCAGCCGATCGCACACAAATTAAAATGAAAACAAATGCCTACTTAGATAGCTTCAATAATGCAAATTTTTTTAAATTTTTAAATTTTAATGTTAAAACAAAAATTTTATAATATTAAACGCATTAAGTATGTTTAATAACAAAAATAAATAGAGATAAAAATAAATTTTTAGTTTCCACCACCATTTTAGTATTTCTTAAAAATTTCACATTCGAGCACATTCTAGCAGCCAATTTTTTTTTATTAGTATAATAAGATATCCTACAAAGGAACCAATACCTATCTAAACACTTTCGTTTTTTCCATTTTAACTGAGTCAAATTATTTAAAAAATGTACATTTTCAATGTATTTTAAAAAAAAAATGGGTATGAATATTTTTTAAAATTTTACTTTTATTCTGATTATTTAAGTTCTGATCCTATACATAAAATATAAAACATGTTAAATTACTTATACAGATAATACAACAAATGTTCGAACTTGTCTGAAATACGACTATTTTTTTTTGTTTAATTTTTTTAATCTTTAAAGGCATCTAAAACCAGGGTTCAGAAATTTTCACTCATGTAACAGAAATCTCCAACATAAATGTAAATAAACACTATTTGAAGCACACAACACAAAATTTTATTTTCATTTCATTTTTGTGTGTAACGCAGTTATCGTGTTGTTGATCATCCAACATGAATTCTTCGTTTTAATATTTGCTTCTGAGTCACAAACTCAAACAATGATCGATCTCAACAATTCTCTGTGTTTCAGTTTTACACTTATGTTTGCGTCAAAATGTTCATGTTGGAGAATTCAGTCCTTTGTCAAAACCAAAACAAAGATACTTTTTCCAACATGAACAAGTGGTGTTTGCAAAATTGTCTTTGTTTGTGTCGGTCATTAAGATCGATCACTACCGTCGTGTGGCGTAAAAAACAAATACTGTTCTGGTTGCTGTGCAGCGTATGGAATGTACTGGTTTTTGGCCAAGTGTAGTAAATTTCGGCGTCAATTAGAAAATATTTTAAAATATTAAAATAATAACCTAATAAATGTCTTTTCAAGAGTTTTAAACGTCATTTATCAGTGTTAAGGGGTCGCTGATTTCGAATCTAAAATCAGAATTTTAAAATTCAAGATGGTGGATACGGTTGCCACCTTAATTTTTTGTAGTTTTATGAATTCGGGGCTGGCAAAAAAAAATGGTACACCAAAAATGGGTCGCTGAATCCGAATCCGTTGTCAGAATTTCCAAATGATAACATTTTTAAATAATAGGGTTGCCACCTAATATTATATCTTTTCAAGAATTTGAAATGTCATTTATCAGTGTTAAGAGGTCGCTGATTTCGAATCTAAAATCGGAATTTTAAAATTCAAGATGGTGGATACGGTTGCCACCTAAATTTATTGTAGTTTTATGAATTCGAGGCTATCAAAAAAAATGGTACACCAAAAATGGGTCGCTGAATCCGAATCCGTTGTCAGAATTTCCAAATTATAAAATTTTTAAATAATAGGGTTGCCACCTAATATTATATCTTTCCAAGAGTTTTAAACGTCATTTATCAGTGTTAAGGGGTCGCTGATTTCGAATTTCAAAATTTTATAATTTGGAAATTCTGACAACGGATTCGGATTCAGCGACCCATTTTTGGTGTACCATTTTTTTTGCCAGCCCCGAATTCATAAAACTACAAAAAATTAAGGTGGCAACCCTATCCACCATCTTGAATTTTAAAATTCGGACTTTAGATTCGGAATCAGCGACCCCTTAACACTGATAATTGACGTTTAAACTTCTTGAAAAGACACATTATTAGGTAATTATTTTAATATTTTAAAATATTTTCTAATTGACGCCGTAATTTGCTACACTTGGCCAAAAACCAGTTCAATACGCTGCACAGCAACCAGAACAGTATTTGTTTTTTACGCCACACGACGGTAGTGATCGATCTTAATGACCGACACAAACAAAGACAATTTTGCAAACACCACTTGTTCATGTTGGAAAAATTGTCTTTGTTTTGGTTTTGACAAAGGCCAGAATTCTCCAACATGAACATTTTTACGCAAACATAAGTGTAAAACTGAAACACAGATATTTGTTGAGATCGATCATTGTTTGAGTTTGTGACGCAGAAGCAAATATTAAAACGAAGAATTCATGTTGGATGATCAACAACACGATAACTGAGTTACACACAAAAATGAAATGAAAATAAAATTTTGTGTTGTGTGCTTCAAGCAAATGTTTGTGAGTGAAGGTGTGTGAATATTCTGAACCCTGTCTAAATCCAATAAAAAAAAATTTAAAAAATTGACAACGCACTTTTTTTATTTATCTATCATAAATAGGTATTTGAAGTAAAAATTGTTTTTTCACACATCTTTAAAAATGAGGTTTTGGCCGTCTTTTTCATGTTTGGAACCAATGTGCGTCGTACAGAAGAAGCCATTGTTGCTGTAGAGCGTAACCTAGAGGAAGACCCGAATCAGTCTATCCGCCATTGTGCACAGTAATTGGATATGTGCCCATCCACTTTGTGGAAGATTTTGCGGAAAGATCTTAGTTTGCGTGCTTACAAAATCCAACTCGTGCAAAAATTTAAGCCACACGATCACCTAGCAACGCGTAGATTCGGTGAATGGACCCAAAACAAGATTGCCGTTGATCCCGATTTTCATAAGAGAATTTTGTTTAGCGATGAAGCTCACTTTTGGTTAAACGGCTACGTCAATAAACAAAACTGCCGTATTTGGAGTGAAGATAATCCTCAAGTGTATGTTAAGACACCGTTACATCCAGAAAAACTGACTGTTTAGTGTGCTTTATGGGCTGGTGGAATCATTGGTTCGTACTTCTTTAAAAACTATGCTGGCCAGAACGTTACAGTCCATGGTGACCGCTATAGAGCCATGATTACTGACTTTTTCGTTCCTCAATTGAACAACCATGATGTGCAGGAGCTGTGGTTTCAACAAGACGCCGCAACATGTCACACAGCTCGTGCCACAATTGTTTTACTGAAGGAAACGTTTGGTAACCGCATAATTTCACGCTCCGGACCCGCGAATTGGCCTCCAAGATCGTGCGATTTAACGCCGCTAGACTATTTTCTGTGGGGATATGTGAAATCGCTAGTCTGCTAGCGACTATAAGCCCGAAACGATCGACCACTTCGAGGACAACATTCGCCGCGTTATTGCCGATATATGTCCAGATTAGATTACGTCCGAGCTAGCCGTGGGGGTCATATGCTAGAAGTCATATTTAAATTATAATGCCAAAAGATTTTCTTTCGAATTCAATTCATGTCAATTTTAAAAATTCATCCTTGTTTTATTCCATTTCAAAATTCTATACCTCTAAAAAAACACCCTTTACGATCGCAATTGTTTACCTTGCGATCTTTCTTGTAAAAAACTATAATTTCAGTATCAATCTGTAATATTTATGTAAGGTGCGCTTCATATTTTTAACCCACCCAATATACTTTGATGGTTTCAAACAAAGTAGTAAGTACTGTAGGGCTAGTAGTTTGCGATGGCACAGCCATGTTTTGTCATGCCCTTCAAAATACCGTTATATTTAGACAAAACGTTTGATTTGCTTTGGTAGTCTACGGACAGAGTAAACACTGATGCGAGCAGGCAGGCGCAGGCAGGTACCTGCTCAGTTAATAAGCCGTGCAGAATGAATGCGAGCTGGTCAGATCAGATCAGTGCGAGAAAAATTTTGTTATTTATTTCTTTCCCCTATTGCTTTCTAATTTGCATCCTCCGCTAATGGCGTTTATGAAAAATTTTTATATTCTATACATAAATAGCACACTCTCTTCAAAAGAGCTACAACTCAAAAAATTTACAATTTTTTTTTCTTCATGGGACTCCATACTAAAAAAAGAGACAACTATTTTTTTTTTAATTAAACACCAAGAATATGTGTACAAAATTAAGATAGCCGATGTATATGATCACTAGAAATAGTCTTACACGAAAAAGTATATATGTAAACATTAAAAAAGTAAGGCTCTTTGCGATTTAATCTCATTACATTGGTGTAAAGGACGGTAAAACACGAGGTGTTACATCATTAAATGCGTATTAAAATTCTGTTAACAGATTAAATAATCGGATGAAAATTACCAGAGTTGTGATATCTTACTTTTCGAAAAAAATCTATTTTCTTTCTTGTTGTAATAAAAAAAAATCGTAAAAATCCAAATTTTAAAAAATTGCAATGAAATGTTGTTAAACAATTTTCTGAAACAACACTTAATTAAAATACAAAAAATTGTGTCGTTAATTTGAATAACTTGGTCGTTATGGAATTTTTTATTAGAAGTGTACCCTTTTGAAAGTGTCGAGTTTGAGTACTTTTACGAAAAAAATTCTCAAAAATCCAAAAATGCAAAATGTTTACCAATAACAACAATAATGATTAAATTATAGTCGAGCTATTTTGTGCACAAAATTAAAAAACCAAAATCCAAAGAAAAAAGTTTTAAGGTCCCTTCGCCAAATAAGGCCCAAGCCTTAATAAGGCCCGATTTCTAATACGCACATTTATTGCATTCCCTGCAAAATGATTTTTTGCACGTTTAAACATGTTCATATCTGCATTATGATGCAAAAAAAATTACTTCGATTGCGCATCTGTGAAGCGAGTGACAGTCTTACGAAGTCAGCGGTAGCGTCAACAACGTGGTTGATGTAATATTCTGCTCGCAGTAAAAGTCCGTTATTTTACGAATTAACTATTGCCTATATCCAGCTTTGAATTAAAAATCAAGAGAGGTATTTTAAAGAAAACAAAAAGTTTAATTGATCAAATCTAACTGTGGTGTATTCCGAGAAAAACTTGATTAATGAAATGATACTGAGAGCGCCTAAAAAGCCCCAACAAATTTTTTCTTTCCGGCTTTCTTTTTCCGATCTCATGTCCACACCTAAATCTACCAGGCAGAAAAAAATACCAAAAAGAAAGCCCTCCACTTTAAAGGCCAGCAAATTACTAAAATTCTCTTTAAAAAAGCCAGAGTAACTTTATTTTTAATTTTAATTTTCAAAATAAGCTTTTGGCAATAAAAGTATTTTTTCGAAAAGTTTTTATAAAAAAAAGCTATGAATATCATTTATGTTTAGTATCAATGTAAACCAACACTTGTAATAACAATATGTGTTCTTATTTTATTATTTTCTGACTGTTTTCTTATGTTTCTAAAAAATTATAGATCGGGCCTTATTTAGACATGGTGGTCCTAATATGGCAAAAATCAGACCTTTTTAAAACCTTCTGAGCTAGATATATTTTTTACTTTTTCATGCTATATTTTTATGTTTTTAAAAAGGAATTGAATAACCAAAAATACAAAATTGCAAAAATAACTTTAAAAAACCCGTTTCTCTTCTGTCTGATAAAAACCGTTAGGTTGGCCTTATTTGGGTAACTAACCTTAGCTGGTGAAACTTGATTTTTTTTTTTTTTAAAAAAATCCGCAAAGTGCATGTTTCTGGCATTTCGAACACAAAAAAAAAATATTAGAAAAATCATAAAAACGTTATATCTCATTTGAAATGACTTTAGAATGAATGCTTTTTAAATATTTTTGATTTTTGTATTACAAAACTGGTTTTACTGTTCAAAATATAAAAAATACAATACGAAGCAATTTAATTTTTTGTTGTATTTGTTTTATATGATTTTTTTTTTTTTTTTTTTACATGCCCAACAATTGCCCATTCGATCAATCTATCATTTTCGAGTGCACAACTTATCACCAACAACAACACAATCTTAATAGAGGTTAATCAAATTTGTCAATACCCACCAAAAACAACCCTCACATTCACATAAACATGTGCGCGGTCGCTGCTGTTGATGTTTGTTTCGTTCAACGCGTTGTTGTTGTTGAATGTTTTTGTTGTAATTGGTCTTGTATTCTAAAGATAATAAAAAAACGCAGTTTCCTTGAAAAATTACAAAAAACAACACAAAAAGAACAAATTCAGTTGCGAGAAACCTGCGCCAGCCTGTGGCAACATGTTGTAACTTCGAAAGTTTCGAAGCTGTCGAAATTATCGAAAGTCGGTATGTTGTAACACTTTGGACAGGCGATATTTGCGATAAAATATCACTTTATTTTGGTGGCAGGATCAAGAAGCGAAGTAAATATAAATGGAAATATTTATCCATTTAAGAACGGTTTTATTTATTATTTATTTAACATAGAAGTGTTAAATAATGATTTTCAGTTAGTGAAATGATAAAAGTAGTGACTTTAATAAAAGTATATATATGATTACCTTAGCTCTGTTTGTTGAAATTAAATTGACTTTATTTTTTCCAAACAATGTTATTTGTTGAAAATAACTAATTTTTAATTTTTAGTTTAAAAGACATTTTTTATTAACAAAAAAATTTTTAAAAATATTGATTCACGTTATTTAGCATGCCAAGTATCAGAAAAAAGCTTGCGTGCAGCTGTTTAATGTTCGAACAAAACTTCGAAACAAACCAAATCGCCTGTCGAACGAAAATATTACAACATACTGCCAGATCGAAAACTTCGCTTCGATGTTCGCTTCGACAGTGAAGTTACAACATGTCGCCACTGGTTTCTAGCAACAACCTCATCTGATCTGATCTGATCTGACCTGCTTGCTTCCACTCTGCACACTTCGAGCAGATTTATATGAAATCGTATGAAGCGAGTTTTTTCGCACTGAGACAAGTAAGCAAACCTGCCTGTCTACCTGCCTGCTAGCCTGCCTCAGCGTATACTCTGTCCGCAGACTTACAGCCCTATTCTGGCAGCTTAACTAAGCTCACCACATTAACAAAATAGTTAATATTAACAATTTGTTAAGGTTTCGTATTCTGCTGCAAATTTAAACGTTCTTTTCCTTACAATTTTTTTATGACAGAAAGAGTCTTAACAACGAATAAAATGTATGTGCTTAAGCAAAGTACACTGTTCAGTTTCATGTGAAATTCCACTCAAATATCTATAGAAAATATGACAGCTGCGAAACAAGCGTGGAAATTTTCACAACATTTTCGTCAGAGCAATACTCTGTTCCAGAGAGTAAAATTAAAGCAACATGTTTCTGAGCAACATTTTTTCATGACAATTTAATTGTAATGCTTATTTATTTTGCAGTAAAAAGAGAGAGATCATATGAAATCTCCCAACTTATTCTCTGAGTCTCTCTAAGAAACGTTGCCATAGGAATTCCTCGCAACAAACTTTAAGTCAGAAATTTCACGCAACAAATAAATAGATGTTGCCAGCGAAATTTCACGCAAACGAACAGAGTACTTGGCTTTAGATAGAATATTGTTGTGAAAATAATAAAAAAATACAAATTATAATATAATATTGAGTTTAAATACATTAAACTGAAAAATGGAAGAATTTTTACTTATTTTAAGTATTGATATGAAATCTTTCAGTAGCCGTGGCAAATTTTTCAAGCGCTTGCAAAGTTACAAGCTGCATTCGAGGCATCTGTTCATATCGCGCATCTCTACTTTCAATAGGCATATCGATTTTCACCATACATGGAGAACTTTAAAAGCTTTTTAAGCTTTTATGTTGTAACTGATTTTTTAGAATACTAACATTTACATAACATGACAATCCGCCCAACAAGAGCTCCTTAACTTTTTCTTGTTAAGCTAACAACCAGAATAGGGCTGTTAAGCTGGTGCAATCATCGTTTCATAATCATAACCCAGCCGCTGTTTTTTTTTATAAAAAGAGAAGTTTGTATAAAGTAAACATTTTTAATCATAACAGCTAATAGTGTTATATCTGAGCTAGGTATGTCGCGTGGTAAAACTTTATCAGAGGTAGAAAAAGGAAAAATTTTGGCTTGGGCTTCTGATAACATTTCAGTGAGCGAAATTTCTTGTTATCGTTTGGCAAGAAATCGCAACACCAAAGTTTCAAAAACAACGGTTTGGCGTATGTTAAAACGATGCCCTGATATTTGCCGTAGACATGGGTAACGCTGCGCTGTGTGTTACTGCGCTGATTCACTAGTTTTAAAAATAGTGACGCATTAGCGCAGTAATATAAATGACTCGCCTAACAAACAAATTAGAAAATATTTATACAGCGAGCAAAAATTGCACAAGTTGTACGGCGGCTCAAATATTGCGATAGAATATTCAAAGCGAACATTGTTTGCTTATTTAAATATGGAAAAGCAGTTGCGGAAAAAATGTTGTATGATTGTTTGTCATTCACGGAGCGGTTTTCCTATATGTATGACAATGTTTTAACGTGTTCAATTTAGAAAGTAAAAGCAAAATTCTTCTTGCTTAATGTTTAGCAGCGCTTCTGTTTGTTTTTGCGTTGACGTTAAAATATTGCATTAATAGTTAAAAAATAACGCAGTACCGCAAAACCGCAGCAATACATTTGCTTCATGTTCATATTTTGTTTCTTTAGATTTGCATACTTTTAAGGTACCTACATCGAATCAAACTAGCATCCAACTAACAACTTGTATTGTGTACCAGAAAAATGTATTTTTAATATTAACCTTAAACGGCATAAAGTTTGACTGCATGCTTAAATTATAAAATTGGTGCATTTTTGGTGAATGCTAAAAATATTGTATTTGTACAGTAATGCTTCATATTAGATGATAACTTATTATTTAAGTAATTTTAATCCAATTAATGAGCAATATGCGTTCTTTAAATCAGATATAATGCTTCAGTATTTTTTATTTGATTCCATTTATTTTTCCTAAGTTGCGCTTGCTCTTAGAACAAGTTGTTACTTAGCCACAAAACTCACAGCATTCAACAAACTGACAACATAAAGCTAAAAGCTATTAAATTAAAAACAGCCTGCGCTGATGAACACCTTGTTAATATAGATTTCATAGCAATTCAAACTACGTTGTGGCGCACTTGCGTTGACGCACTACGCTGATACAGTCAAATGCGCTTGGGTTGGTGTATCAGCGCATCATTATTTGCTGCTTTACCCATGTCTAATTTGCCGAGCTAAAGCTAAAACAATTCCAAGGCTCCTTCAACAACATAAGACATCGAGACTGGAGATTGGTGAACGAAATATGGATACTGATTGGTGCTCTGCATGTGAAATGAATTACAAAACTGTTATATTGTTTCTGTTTGTAGGTCACATTTTCTGATTAAAAAATTTAGCCTTGATGGACCAGATGGCTCGCATTTTTATTAGCGAGATTTGCGAAAAGAACCTAGCTACTTCTTAAAGCCGAACTTTGTTGGTTTGTCAGTAATGGTCTGGGAGCGTTTACAGCGCAAGAAGCGCTGGAAATCCAGTTTACTTCATCTAAGATGAAAAGTGCCGACTACATCACTGTGTTGCAAAGTAGTTTACTAGAATTTTGCAACAAGATCGTGATCAAAACTGGGTTTTCCATATTAAGCGTTTCTTAATATAAAACGCTTCATAAGATATTTAAATTAAATTGGATTTAATTTTAAAAATATTCGGTTAAAATGATCTGAGTACTAAATTTTTCTTTCTGCACATCTTTTTTAATTAGAATATAATAAATCGGAAACGTAAGAGTGAAAGATATCAACCATTATGTTGATTGGGTGGATTATAATATGAAACGCCCTTATTAATTTTTTAAATTTGAAATTAAATTGTATTGAACAGATAAACTGCCTTTAATATTTTATTAAAAATACGTCCATACCCATCTACAGCTGAAAAAATCCGTTAAAATTTTGCTTGAGACCGATAGGGTCAAATATGAGCCCACTAAATGGGGCTATATAGGGCTCCCCAAAATTCTTGAATTCTAATTTTTTTAATTTGACTACGTACAACCCGAATACAAAGTCATTTTTTTATATCTCTAAAGGTCTAGGCTTCGGTCTCAAGGGGTTAATCTTGGTCAATGGTGTTCGCAACAGTTCTGTGAGGACCAGAATAGTCAAATCTGATCGGCATTTTGACTTTACGAATGAACAGAGCGTATTATAAATTTGGTACGAGTTGTCAAAATTCAAATAATGGAAGAGAGATTGTATTATTTCGAATACTAATAGTTCACCTAAAGTTATGTTGCTTAAAAATGGATTTAAGAAATGCGCTAACATAGTTTTAAATATTTTAATTCGGCAAATCTTTTTTTAAAATGCAATAAGAGCCTCACTTTACTAAACAAGGAGCTGCATTTGCCTACCGTTGGTGTATATCAACAATATGTCGATTTTGTTAGGAGTGACGATCAAAACAGGTGTGACAACCTGCAAGCCTCTTTCCTTTAACCGTTTCCCATTAGCAGTTGGTAATCTAATTGATGTCTTAACATTTATAAATACAAATGATACTTTGAAATAAAATTTGATTGTCTTTCAGAGTTGACTAACTACTTTGATATCTGGTCCAGCAGCCGTAAATGAGAAATTATAAGGCATGTAATTTTACATGTGTGCTCTCGCTGTAGTCGTTCTTTTAAGGAGCCATTAACGTAAAAAGATATTTTCTGATATGTTATCTATTCTTGATCAAACTGGTTAGTTAGCTTTTTGTTTAAAACATTTAGAAATGCTTGACTGCTGTTTAAAAACACTTTTCTTTTGAATAGAAACTTAAAATTACTTTTTTTTTTTGAGAGAAAGCTGAAGTTTAATGAACTCGATAGTTTTTTAGAAATTACACTAGATGTTCGGGGAAATTTTATTCCTACTACTTAAAAAGAATTAAAAAAAAAAACTATCTATAGTTCTACAAAGACAGATACCACCATTTAGCTTATCAGAAAAGAATAAGTTATACTCTACATTTCTAACTTAGCTCTTTGTACTGCTCGGAGATATTCTTCATAAATCAGATAAAAGTATAATATACATATAGTTAAACTAATTTTTATGTACTAAAGATAGAATATTAGGACTCTTTTGTTATTCCAATTTAAAATAAGACAGAAAAGTTAAAGCGTAAAGTATAAAAACTAAAATATAAAAAACAAGCCAACGCTAATTGTAATAAATTGCATGGAAGTGAAAAATAAAGTTTAACACTAAACAGGTAGGTGGTAAAAACAAACTTCATGACTTAAGACTACATTATATCATAGAGTAAATGCTTTGGCTAAGTGGAAGAAAAAGAATAAAAATTATAACTACATTTAAGCCAACTTAATTGAGATTTATAGCCAAGAACTCAACTTAACTATAACCACTGTGAGAAAAACTTCTTCTTTTTTTTTCTATTTTCTTTTTCGTTTAAGTCAAGAAAATAACATAACAACAAAACAAAAAACACATTGAGTTAAGCTGTTTTGTGGCAACATTCTGACTTACCCTGGCTGCACTGAAGCTCCAGTTGGGCATATAAATATTTAACCAGGCAGCGACGTGAAACTATTTCCGCATGCGAATCATTGAGTACGGCGCCATTAACACTCATGTGTTCACCGCTGACGCACTTAGTGCCAGTGGAGACCGATATAACCTAGTGTTGGTGGTGGTGGTATAGAAAATGACAGTATAAGAATTCTGATAAAAAAAGGTTGGTATATAAAATGGAAGTGTTTCAAGTGAAACATGTGCTCTATAAATTTAATACATAGTTGAGCATAAATCTTTTTTGAGTTAAAGGGGAAAAAAAGACAAACATAAATCACACACGCTCACACGCACACACAGACACGCAATGCCTGGCAAAAGTCGCAGTTTTTCATTATGCCTGTAACGACTTCCTTTTTGCTTTACAATTAATGCCAACTTCATATCCGTTGCCAAGTGCATGTTCCACAAAAGTTCTACACATACACACAAACACATACCAACAGACAAGCCAACACATTTCTGTGCATTTTCATATCTTGTGTGTCCTTAGCAAAACTTACTTTGGATTCGCCAAAGTTCATGTTGTCTGTCATCACAATTCCTGCCAAAACTTTGCGCCGCGAATACGACTCCTGACCCTTGATCACTTCCATGAACTTTTCCAAAACTAAACGTCCAATTGTGTCCGCATGTATCTGTGGTAGTTCCATGGAGGAACTCTTATCATCAATCGGCAGCGGAGCATTTTTTTGCGGATGCATCATTGGACTGTAGGAAATGTTGCAGAGTGAAGCCAAGGCTGCTTTGGCAGCGGCATTTTTTGCCAATTTCTTTGAAGGACCTTTGGATCAAAATGTTAAATATGAACAATTTAAAATACATTTTATGCATATCAACTTTTTCCACTTACCTG
Organism: Dichetophora obliterata; assembly: GCA_963920525.1. Lineage (NCBI taxonomy): Eukaryota > Metazoa > Arthropoda > Insecta > Diptera > Sciomyzidae > Dichetophora > Dichetophora obliterata. The sequence continues at coordinate 107,822,613 of OY986439.1, read as the reverse complement.
TTCCGTCAAATTTGCTATTGTTTACAGTAACAGTCATTTTGAAGCGACAATTATTTTGTGCCCCATCAATTGTTGAGCAATCGAAATGTACGTCATTGAAGAGCTCATAGAGCAGCATGACGGGTCCCTTGTCGGGTACCTTCTTCTGTCCATCAACTGTAATGACACCTTTGTTGCCATCTAATATAAAATTAATGATTTGCGTATTAGTAAAATTTCCGAAAAATAAGCTTAAGAACGTTTGAACAAACAGTTCAACAAATTTTCTACAATGGAATAAGCTTCAAGAGTTGTGATGAGGATTAACAAAATACTACATTTCAGGGTTTCATCAATGGCATAATGGCAATTAAAAACAAAACTTACGGCAGAATTAAGGGAAACTTAACAAAAACGATAACAAAACGAAACAGTTTACAAAAAACTAAAACTTAAATTTTAAATTACCTGATCCAGTGATGGTGTGCCGTAGGTAGGTGTTATGATTTTAAAAAATGTTAACATTTTTTTGCAGTAATGTTTGTAGGGGAAGCAAAAATTAAAAAGAAATTAAACAAACACGCCTCAATTTGAAGAAATTGAGTGTGTATTTCGAATTATTAGCTTTATAAAAATTACAGCAATTCTTTTGTTGAAATAACTGTTTTAAGGCATTTTATTTTCGTGGGTCGTTACCTTAAACAAAGTGTTGGAATTTAATAAATTGTACAATTTCGAAGTCAAATAGTAAAGCTTACTTTTGCAAGGTGATTGCTTATGCAGATGACGTAGCTATTGCTGCACAGGAAAAAATTCCTAATACCTCTCAGAGCTGCTTGGGTCAGCGCTCTCCGATCTCAATACATGGGCCAAAAGTTGAGGGCTGGGTGTAAATTCCCAAAAAACTAAACTGGTCCTTTTTACGAGGAAGTACAAAATTCCGCGCATAGTTCCTCCACGTCTGGATGGCACTCTGCTAAACTTCGTGGAAGAGCAAAATAATTAGGAGTTATTTTGGATAGACAGTTAATCTGGAAACCGAATATTCTTGAGCGAACTTGGAAAGCCAATGTTGCTTTATATGCCTGTAAGAAAGCTATAGGTAAAACATGGGGACTTACCCCGAATATTGCACGTTGGATTTACACACCTACAGTGAGGCCAATCTTGCTATATGGTGTATGTGTGTGATGGACAGCATTAAAAACACAGTCTAATTGGAAGTTGTTAGGGAAAGTACAAAGAACTGCGGCCGTATGTATCAGCGGAACGCTTAGGTCCACTTCATCGGAAGCGCTAAATGCGGCTCTTTGCATAATACCCCTTGATATTATGAAAAAAAGGATGGCGCAGGAAACAGCCATCCGCCTAAGACCAACTTCGCAGTGCAGTAACACTCGTACAGGTAGGTCATTCCTGCATTATCGATCTTGTAGAAGTAGTTCCTAGCAACATCGATTACACCATTACCACTCCCTTATTCAAGAATGGCTTTCACACAGTTATCCCAACCAGAGTAGAACGGGACGGGTTACTGCCGCTAAATCAAATTGGTGCGCATATTTTTTATAAGACGGCTTAAAATTTGACAGCAAAACCGTCTTTTCAACTGATCTGAACATCAGAACCTCATTTGGACTGCCAGATCATTGCAGCGTCTTCCAGGTTGAAATAATGGCCATTTATAGAACTGTGGAATGGCTGAGGCATAGTGAGATATCAACTGGAGATATCTACATTTTTACAGACAGTCAAGCGATTAAATCCTTTGCAGGTGTGTTCCTCACATCACCAACAGCCCTTAAATGTCGCTCATCTCTTAATGAGATGGCCGATAAGTTCGACATTCATCTGGTCTGGGTACCAGGGCATGGGGAAATTATAGAGCGGATGAGCTCGCTAGGGAAGGTACAGCGGCAACGCTGCTGCCTGACATGGAAACAGTAGGCATGCCACTAGCGTCTTGCAAGCTGGTTCTAAGGCAACATGCAACAAAAATGGCAAATTTCAGGTGGAAGCATAGCTTTACTGAAAAACGAACGACGATAGACCTTATAACAGGACACTGTCTAATAAGTAGGCATGCACTTAGAATGGGGGTTATTGCGAATGACTTCTGCAGTAGTTGCAGGGATGAGAAAGAGGAGGAGTCGGTATCGCATCTCCTCTGTTTATGCCCCGCTTTAGCCCGCAGAAGACATAAGCATCTAGGTGGCCTCTTTTTTGATGATCTCAGGGATCTTGAAGAGGTTTAAGCGTCTACTGATTTTTATTATTAGTTCAGCGTGGTTTCACGACAGCGCTTAGGAGGGGAGGGACAACTTCCCTGTGGTATCACAATGGACCAAATATCTTGTCTTTATGGGCCGGTCGTAACCTAGCCTACCCTACTACACAATAATTTGGGAACATATTTAACCTGTAGTCTCTGCCATAGGGCGCTCAGCGACCCAGACAATCTTTAAATGTAAATAAAAGTACTAAAATATAAAACAAACACATAAAGACCAATATCATTCGAAAGATTAAACCTTCAGCTACACACTAGTGAATTTTCATATTGATATGTATATTATGTATATTAGGCCGGTTCGGTCTCCATAAAAAAAAAGTGTTTGATAAAATTGGTCTAAAATACTCCTTGGCTCATTGTAGTACCCTCCACGAGTACTACAGTGGGAGTATGTTAAGCATGCTGAAATAATCTGTGCGCATGCTCTGATAGATTTTAAAAATTTCCTTGCATAGATCTTGTATAAATTCTGGAATCTTATAAATTCCAAAAAATCGACTGCCGGATTTCTTAATTCTATGTATTAAGAAGGTGTTTGGTCACATTCATTCTGTGAATCTGCGAATTTGTTTGCTAAATATTTTTGCTCTAACTTTATTAATGATAATAACATTAATGTTGATAATAACTCCAACCTTGGAGTTAATATTGATTTTGGCTGTTTTCAAATCTCAGACATTGATGTCTCTAACTCTATTGTTGGATTGACGAACTCACAAGGACATGATGTTGATGGATTATCAGCATTCCTTTTAAAGAAATGCCATAATTCACTTATATTACCTATTAAAACTATATTCAACAAATCTCTACTATTGGGATCTTTCTTGGATGCTTGGAAAGTTTCTTTCATCACCCCAATTTTTAAAAATGGAAATAAAAATCACGTTTGTAATTACAGACCAATCTCAAAGCTTTCGAATTTTTCAAAAATGCTTGAGAGTATTGTAAAATTGAAACTCTCTTTTGAAATAAAAAATGTAATCTCTCCGAACCAGCATGGCTTTATGCCGAATCGGTCAACACTCACAAATCTTGCGACCTTCTCAGACTATTGTATATCGGCGTTCGAAGATGGCATGAAAGTTGATGCTATCTACTCGGATTTTGCAAAAGCGTTTGATAGTGTCTCTCATCATATTTTATTAACAAAATTTTTTTCATTTGGGATTTCATACAAATTTTTTACATAGGGTTAAGTCATACCTAAGTAATAGACTATGTGTAGTATACAGGGTTGTCCATATTCGAAGCGCCCATCTGGCAACACTGTAACTTTCCGCAGTGATGCCAAATCGACTAATGACATACCGCGTTTGAAGCGTCATTCCAAGCAAATTTTTACAATGGAACAGTACACGCCACGCGAACGCTCTAAAATTGTTGAAATTTACATTCAACAAAACAAGTCAATAGTGAAAATTCAACTCAATGAGCGATGAAGCTCATTTTCAGTTGAACGGAACGGTTAACAAACAAAATTGCCGTATTTATGCCACTGAAAATCCACAAGAGATTCAAGAGGTACCTCTTCACGATGCAAAAGTCACTGTTTGGTGCGGCGTTTGTGCTAAAATGCTCATTGGGCCGTTCTTTTTCGAAGATGATAATGGCCACAGAGTTACTGTCAATCAGGAGCGTTATCGCGATATGATAAACAATTTTTTCATGCCAATCGTTCGTCGAAAGCGTATCAGGCACTACTGGTTTCAACAAGACGGCGCGCCACCACACACAAGCCGCACTACAATCGATTTTTTGAAGCAATTGTTCCCTGGCCGTTTGATGTCAAAAAATGGTGATTTCGATTGGCCGCCAAGATCACCAGATTTAACGCCTCCAGACTTCTTTTTGTGGGGTTATTTGAAATCAAAGGTTTACGTCAACAAGCCAAAGACCCTAGAAGAGCTGAAAACCAACATCCGTCAAGAAATAACCGCCATTCCCATCGAAATGTTGAAGAAAACCATGGAAAATGCTGCAAAACGGGCACAATATGTCGTAGAGGCCAATGGCGACCATTTACGAGATATCATATTCAAGAAATAATGTAAGCAAATCTACTTGAACCCAATTAAATTATATTCATGACGAACAGACAAAAAATTGTGGTTTCTTTGATTTATTTAAAAATAAAATGGGCGCTTCGAATATGGACAACCCTGTACATTCAAGGAGTCACCTACCCATTTATTTATTGCTTCCTCTGGCGTTCCTCAAGGGAGTATTCTAGGACCATTCTTCTTTATTATTTTTATTCATGACATTAGTAATTGTTTCGTAAGCTCAAAGTTCTTGATGTTTGCGGATGACTTAAAAATCTTTTCACTAGTTGGTATCTTCTTTCACCGATATGCTTGCTTTGCAATCTGATATAAATAATCTTAATGAATGGTGTTCCTGAAACCATTTATCCTCGAATATTGATAAATGTTTTACGGTTTCTTTTTCTAAATCAAATACCTCAATTCAAAATCTGTCCCATCTGTCTGTCCCATTATTTAAAGATCTGGGAGTTATATTTGACTCCAAGTTCACGTTTGCCTATCACTTAAATTCTATAATTCCAAAAGTTTATTCACTTTTAGCATTTATTAAGCTTAATCGTATTGAATTTTCTGATCCATACACGCTTAAAATTCTTTACACAAGTCTGGTGAGGTCTAGATTAGAATATGCGTAAATTTCTTAAAATTGCACTTCGTTCTTTTAACTTTACTCATCTTTTGCCCTCTTACGTAGCTCATTGTAAATTAATTAATTTAAAATCACTTGTAAATAGAAGGACAATGGTTTCCCTCTTATTTAATTACAATATTATTTCTGGCAGAACGGATTGCTCATACCTTCTGGAACAAATAAACTTTAATGCGCCATCCAATATTTTAAGATGTACTGCCCCATTTAATATTCGAGTTCACCGACCAAATTATGATTCAAACTCATCGATCACAAGAACTTTGCGAGAGTTTAATATTTTATCAACAGTATGTACTCCATTGATTTTTCTGTATCTAAGACAATATTGTTCAATTTATTAAGTTGTAACATATTATTATAGCACATATATATTATTCTAAATTGCATAAAAAAAAAATAATATTATTAAAATTGTATATAATATCTAGTCCATTGATTAATAAATGAAAAATTAAATACTAAGGTACATATTTAGGTCTTTATAAGTATCAGTGTTATCAAAAAATCTTAGCGATTCTTGAGCGCTCTATCGTTAGAAGTGAAAATATTATTTGCTAGAAGTGACGTATGGAGCTACCGTGCCTATTATAAACTAACTTATTGAAGATGTAAAAATTATATTAAACTGACGAAAACTTTAAACGCATAAACATAGTACTATGTTTGCTTCCATAAAGTTTCGAAGGCAACATTCCTTTATTTGTTGCATGAAATTTCTGGCAAATATTTTGTTGCGAGAAGTTCAATTGGCAACGCTTCTCAGAGAGACTCAGAGAGTAAGAAAGGGAAATGTCATATATCTCTCTTTTCACTTCAAAATAAATAGGAAGTACAATAAAATTGTGAAAAAATGTTACTCAGAATTATTGCTCAGAATTGTTGCTCAGCTGTTATTTCTTGTATGGAGATTTGAGTGGAATTTGTGAAACTGAACAGAGTACTATGCTTTACTCTCGACAGTAACGGAATAAATAAGTGCTTTGACGATGTTGCTAATTCGTTAAAAGCACGCTTTAAAAAAAATAGAAATATTTTGATTGCGGCATCTTCTTTTGAAAAGTGGGCTTTAAACCACTGCAACAAGCACTTTCAAAGCTTTTCGAACTGCCGGAAGAATTGGAGATTTTATCAGCAAAATCATTCATTGAAAGGCAATGTCGATTTTCATGTCGAACTCGTTATCGTGAATTGAAACAATTAATCGAATGTCAATGACCAATGACCGCATACGCAACCTTAGGTTTCTTGCGTTTTGAGTCGGATGAATTACGAAAAGTTGAAAGAGACTTAATATTGCAAAGATTTGATATAGTAAAAAATCGAAGAGTGCAACTTTTTTATATTACCTACTGATCTGTTATTAAGGATATGTAATGTAATATTTAACTTTAATAAAAAGAAGTAAAATTAATGAAAATTTTTTATTTTTATGCATCGACACTTGTTTTTGTAAATTTCTTGATTGCAGATAAAAAAATCTTGATGCTTGTGCATGTCCAGTATTTGGGTTCTACATACGGGCTGGTGTTAACCCTTAAGCTAGCTGGTATTTTTTTAAACATGCTTTTTTGGGGAAAAAACCATTTTTTGCATGGGCAAGTTTTTTGTTTCTGTGAATTGTCCAGGTGGCCGAGGATGCAGATCCACTGGATTTTCACATACCTGGGTATCGCTTACTGTCATTGTTTTCTTTGCATAGTGGCATTGCCCTTTTTATAAGAACGGATGTAGCGTACCAGTGTGAGAGGAGTCTGAACGCGACCGATCCAGAGTTTAGCTCAATGTGGGTTATAACCTATAGGTTCAGGCTTCGCTCGCACTTGCTACATTTTTGTTTTATTTATAGAAGTCCTAATCTAGGGAGGGAGCCCACCTTTAACAAACTAGACTCTCTCTCTCTCTCTCTCTGATTCTATTATGCACATTTTGGGGTTGTTTCCTGACAGTGAGATCGTTGTAGCAGGTGATTTCAATGTCCACAACCCGGCTTGGTTACGCCACTCGGGCCCATTGACACCTGTTGTTGACACCATATGTTGAGCTATTTGCTGAATCAAACCAATTGATTCAACTCGTGAAGGAACCCACTTTTCTTCCTCAAAGTGATATGCATAGCCATAATACTCTTGACCTCTTTCTGACTTCACATCATGAAAAATATGATGTGAGTGTCAACGCACCTCTTGGTAACTCGGACCATTGTACCATCTCCGCTGTTTTTCCATATTCTAACCCTTGCACCTCTACGCCTAAAGCCCCGAAGAGGACTGCATGGTTTTATGGAAGGGCAAATTGGACTGCGTTAAATAATTTTTATCGCAGCATCAATTGGAAATTATGTTTCGCTGATAGAAATGTGAATGCCGCGGCTGTCATGGTACAAGAAATTATTTTATTGGGTATGCGGTCTTTCATTCCCAATGAGATGAGAAGCATTAAACCAAAAGACCACTCATGGTTTAATGAGACTTGCAGGATAGCAGTCAGGTCCAAAGAGGAAGACTTTCAGAATTGGCGTTCTAACAAGAATACTGATACTAAAAGACTTCGCATCGAGGCAAGGAATCGCTGTAATGCAATTTTAAAACGCGAAAAGTTTCTGCACGAAGCTCGAACTCGAGAACAGGTTCTCTGTCATTTGTCGAGAACAGTTCATTTGTTAAAAGAGTTAAAACCAGACATCGTCATCGATTCCAGCTCTTTTAAAAGAAGACCAAATCTTCACTGACTCGGCTGATAAAGCTAACCTATTGGCTAGATTGTTTGCACAAAATTCCACTCTCTCGGATAGCAATCAGCCACTGCCCTTTGTTGAGGGTGGATCTTCTGCAATACAGGAGATATACTTTCGAACGAGAGCAGTTAAAAGGGTCCTTACAAATCTCAACGTAAACAAAGCGTCTGGTCCTGATGGCATACCGCCTAATGTGCTTAAAATGTGTGCTTCTTCGCTGGCTCGGCCTTTGCGCAACCTTTTCAACATCTCCTACAGAACAGGAGTATTTCCATCTTGTTGGAAGGTGGCAAATGTCCAGCCGGTACCTAAAAAGGGCGAATGCCACGAATCCTGCAAACTACCGACCCATTGCGATATGCTCTACGCTTTTCAAAGTTATGGAGAGCGTAATAAACTTCAACGTTGTGAACTATCTGAAGCACAACCAACTGCTCAGTAACCGTCAGTATGGTTTCCGTAAGGCTCGCTCTACTGGTGATCTTATGGCGTTCTTAACCGAGGAATGGAATATATGCGTTCACTTTTTCGGCGAGAGCAGGGTTGTTGCTCTGGATATTTCAAAAGCGTTCGACCGAGTGTGGCATAAAGCGCTCGTGTCAAAACTTGCTGCATATGGTTTTGGTGGTAATTTTGCTCGATGGGTCACGTGTTTTCGCAAAGACAGAACGATTCGAGTTATTTTGCCCGAGAAGCAGGCCATCAACGCAGGAGTATCGCAGGGTTCAGTTCTATCGCCAACCTTGTTTCTGGTTTTTATCAATAACCTTCTGGCGTTGACGCATAACCCAATACATTCGTTTGCGGACGAAAGCAGCATTTATTGAGAGAAAAAGGCAAAATATGAATGACACACTCCTTAATGATCTACAAAAAATCTCCGAGTGGGGTCTTGCTAATAGAGTAAAATTCAATGCAAGCAAAACCTCGTGTTGTCTGATAACCCACAAGCGTGTGAATTGCCCCTTAGCTCCTCTCATTGTGTGGAGTGTGGAATGGTGTAGATCTTGTGGAATCAGCCGCTCTTGACGTTCTGGGCATATCGATCTCATCTGATCTTCGGTGGAATGATCATATTTTCGATGTGTCGAAAGAAGCGGGCAAGTGACTAGGTTTTCTAAAACAGTGCAAAAAATATTTCACTTCAGCTGATCTTCGCATGATATACGCCTCATATATTAGGCCGAAAATGGAGTACAATTCGTACAATACAGCTCGTGTGTTTCTCAGGTAACTTAACTCTTTTATTACAGTTGAATAAAGCTGAAGATGATTGTATTCGAAATTGTATTTTCTTTGGTCTTCTGCTAAACGGTAGGCGACAAGGTGTTAAGTCGGTATCCACGGCTTAAGAGCTCGACGTAAGTATTCTTAGCTACGGGGTGATTTTACAAAATTGATCTTAAGATCAACAAGGTTGGCATTTAACCCATATCCGACGAGTCACATACCATAAGCAAGCCTACCAGTGCAGCCAACAAGCTAGCAGGGAGTTTTTCAGTGTCCAAGACACTGATGGCTTTATAGGCGATTGATGAGTTGAGGTGGCACTATCGCGAACAGCAGCAATATTTTCTGCAGTAAGAGCTGTACGAGCATGCACTAGTATTTTCACGTCTCCTACAGACCCGGTTTGCTCAAATTTTTGCACGATTTTTCCGATTTTACGCACATTTGGACAATTAAATTGACCGAAAAAATCGCGAAGTGCACGATATGCATTTTGATTTTAACGTCCATTTTCATAATAAGCCTGAATAACTTTTACGCGTTGCTCGATTGTGTATCTTTCCATGGTTCAAATTGAATTAGTCTGAAGTTGAGAAATGACAAATGAAATGCAGAAAAACTTGACGTTTAGGTGGTTCACATTCAACATCGGCCCTTAAAATTTAACCACCCTTTATATGTATTTTTTTATAATTTTTTATAATGAGAGTTTTGTTTTCGTATTTTTTATCTACATTTAAGCTGTAGGAATGAAAATTTTTGGGCGAAATTTTGGTGTAATGTCAACATTTTTGTGTAGAGAAAAAACACTTGCTGTTCTGGTTAACAGATTCCTATATTTATTGCTGCAATTTTATATTCTATAAAAGGCAAGGCTACTCATTAATAAACTATATAAATGCAACAATAAATTTGTTAAATAAAAAATTCAACACTTAAACATACTTACTGCTTATTTCCGCGCATATAATCGACAGCGAAATTTTGAGATTTCAACTCTCCACTCACGAATGGAAATTTGGCAACATAGCAATAATTTTCGCTTCTACAGCGTACTAGCTGGCAAAAAAAATTTCGCTGCCTGTTCTTTGTCAAAAATCTTAATGTATATCTTATGGACATTTTTTTTGTTCCTACAGCATACTAATCTTTATAACGTAAAATGAGTGGAATGAATTTTACTAGTGGTTTTTTTTTTAATTTACTTTTATTTAATTAAATTTTAGTTGTAATTTATTTTAATAAATTTATCAAATCTATGAAAATACAAAGAAGCTTTGCTTCTGTCGAGTGTCCAAATAGACGTGTTTATTATTTTTATTGATCTGTACGAATTCATGTTAAAAACGTTCTATTCGAATTTATTTCTTTTAAATCCTTGAAAATCAAAAAAACAGTTTGCCGTTTAGTCTTCAAAATAATTTATAAATTTATTGAAACAAGAATCAGTCTTGTAACTACGAAGTCCTTTAAAAAAATGTCCCAACACTCTCGAGAAAAAGTGAGAACAAAGTCTTCCTATCCTTTGCCTTCACTTTCACTTGTGCAAAAAGAAAGTGTTGTCGCATGGCATGGAATTAAATTTGCAACTCAAATAATGACCTTTGGTGCGCTGACACGTTACTGCATCACATCGTTAAAATGAATTGTCAATGCTTTTTGTCAAAAAAAAAAAAAAAAAATCGGTGAAACATCTATCTTTATTGCAAATGCCAAAACGATCCACTTTAAAACCTACAAAATGGCATTATCTCAAGGACTTAACTTTTATTCAGTTCACACAATATAAAACAAATAAAATAAATGTTCTGCTAAAATCACGTATTCTATTTCGGAAATGCATTTCGAATATTTTAAAAATGGCACTGGTAGAAATATCCTGCTTTGTACACACAAATAAAACTAATAGAACACAACATAAACGCCAAGTCAGCGAGACGTGCTTGTGTTGGTGAACATCACAAATATGCTACTTTAGAACAATGTTTTCGAAACATGTGCAGTTGGCGGAGAAAAAAAAATATAAATGCTCTGAGCAACGTCGAAATAATAACATTAAATATTAAAGCGCCATATCCAAAGCAGCTTTTGGCATATAATTCTACCATATGGTCTAGAGGCAAGGCTATCGGGCTTTTCATATAAAAAATATTATATGCAAAAAACATTACTTTTTGCGTAGTTGTGAACAGTTCGTCGAAAAAATCAATAACAGTATAAAAGAAATCATTTCAAAAATATAAAACATAAATTAAATAAAAAATAATAAATAATACTTGCTTTCTTTCATGCTCAAAGAATTTACAGGTGACAACTTTTTAGCACTCTTAGCATTCTTAACGAAATTGGAAACAAGCTCAACTAACTCAGCCATTCCAAGATTATCAAAATTCACACTACCGTTTTCCAAGTGCTCATCGCTGGTAAAGTCCAGATTACAAGACGGCTTCAAAGGCGTCAAAACGGCACCATCTTTGAATTGTATAAAGCTGCGCAATGCCGTGGCAGCTGCTTCGATTCGTGCGATTTTTTTGCTGCGTCCTTGACCCAAGTATTTTTGACCATCCACCTGTAAAAGGAGAAGAAGAAGAAAATGATTAAGTACAATCAAACATCAGAGAAAATAAGTTTACTATGAAGCTGCTGAAAATCTATTTTGTATTCAAAAATAGTTTTAAATTCTACAACGTGGTAAAATTATTTAAGAAAACAAAGAGTTATTTAGACTAGAGTTCGCCAGTGGTCGAAATTCAACCTTTTCGCATACCTTTTCTCTGTTGATTCGATACAAAATTAATGTTAAAAACTAATGTTTTTTCCATAAAAATTTGGCATCACTTTTACTTTCCTAATGAATTAGCCACCAGTTCTCTCGCTCAGAAGAGAGCGCAATGTGAGATAGAAACTAACTGAAAATAGAAATAGAGTAGTTTTTGAAGTGAAAACCTCTTGAGGCGCGTTGAGTGGTTTCTGGTAGAGAAAAATCTTTGTTTTCACGACACCCTAACTCACGACACGACACCCTTACTCACGACATGATACCCATAAATTAATAAAAATGCCATATTTCAGACGGTTTTAGTCGTATTAGGTAAAAATAGTGCCGGGACATAGCCCCAAGGGACATAATTCCAAATTTAAATTTGGGTTTATGACCGCTTTGAAAGAGGACATAATCCCAAAAATTGGATTTGGGATTATGACCGCTTAATACGCGGTGATAATCCCAAATGCGGGTTTTGACCCATTGGGTTTATGTCCGCTTTTAAGAGGTCATAATCTCAAGTGGTTTCAACAAATATTGATATCTGTGTCGATAAGCAATAACAGCTTAAGTCTGATTTCAAAGTTTCGAGAAATCTTGCTTCAAAATTTTCAATCGCCATATATGAAAGTTATATGAAAGGGTCTTTTAATTTTGTGTCATAACTTTGGCTAAGGTCATGCTAACAGCTCCAGATTTTGTGTGTTTATAATGCTATATGCGTGGAACACAGCTGCATCAATAACTCAGATCTGTCGTAAGTCGACTTAAGCTATTTTTTCTTAATACTGATATAAGAGAAAATGGTTTGCCCTTGTACGAAATGGTAATAACGTCAACAAGATGAAATCAATTTTTTTATAATTTTAGTTTAAGTTTAAAGGCTGTGTGCAAATTGATCTAAATGCGACCTTAACTAAATTGTGTGGATAAAGCAGTGCTTCATAATTTAGAAAATTAATAATCATATTAATTTTTGTTAATAATTAAACATTAAAACATTATTTTAAAATTAGGTCATTTTTCAAATTTTTTGAGTGATTTTTCATTTAATTTTTTGGGTTATATTTCATTTGGGTGATTTTTAATTTTCTTTAAAAAAGTTTTAGGTGATTTTTCATTTCTTTTTTTTTGCGATTTTTCATTAGGCGATTACAAAGAAGAATGCAAAACTTTTATTTAGCGGTCATAATCGGCAACTGTACTAAAAATGGGCGTGGTCAAACAGTATTATATACGCCCACTTTTCAGAGAGAAATATATGTAGTTCTTGAGTTGTACATTATTTGATAGTTAAACCTGGTATGTAAAACTAGGTGCTATGGGTCAAAGTGGCGATCACTATATAAATACATAAATATTGCCATGCCTGCTTTCAAGGCCAAACTTGGAAGTTTTTTCACAGAAATTATTTTTTAAGCAACTATAACAAGATTTTGAAAAAATGAATTTTCATCAAAAAAATTATAAGGGGTCCATGATTTTTAATTATAGAAACTACTTGTTAAATAAGTAGTCAAATAAAGCATTTTTGGCAGATAATAATATGTCAAATGAAAGAGTGGGGAAAATGGAAATTTAAAAATAAAAATTACAACAAAAACAATTTTTGGATTATTTTCGAGCAAAAAATAAAAAATGTATGGGATTATTTAAAACAATAAAAACATTGAATTGGTGCTATTTTTTCTCATTTCTCTAAAGTCGATTAATTGAACTTTCAGATAAAGAAAACTTGATGAAAATCGATTTGAAAATGGGGGAGATATTTGCTATCAAAATTAGCATATGAAATTTCAATAGTTTTTTCACATTCTGAGGCTATGACCTTGACCTAAAGGAAATGTGTTGTACTGAGAAAGTGTACAGTTTTCGAAATATCGCAATAATTTTGATGTCATAATAACGGGAATTTTTACCAATACTTTTTCGTAAAAAATATCACCGGAAAAGGTTTGGTATACTGTTATTTTTATTACTCAACGACTTTCCGTACAAATATAAGTTGTACTGAGATAACCTACAGTTTTGGGAATATCGCTATAAGTTTTATGTCAAAATAACGGAAATTTTGCTAAATTTACTATTTTTCAGAAATTTTACCATCACATTATATATTAACACATAATACATAAAAAAATTACTATTGTGGGGTATCCATAAGAGATATATAAAAATGTCTGATTTTATTTAAGAAATATTCAAATCAAAGATCACAACAAATATTTGAAGCACTACTTCTCTCTATTCTTATTAATTTCAAATTAATTATCGAAATCTTATTTATATATATTATGTTTAGTAATAAATAATTTCATTGTTTTGACATTGAGATTATTTTTAGCTGAATAAACTTAACTGTTCTGAGGATTCTATAGTTTTTTACTGAAGATATTTTTGTCATTGCTTTTCTTATCTGAAAAGATTCCCACACAGAGTACCCACAGAGTACTTTTGTTGTTGGAATAAGATTACAACACCAACATTAGCCACCAGCACAACATCAGCCACCAGCATGGTGCTGCTGACAACAAATCTGGTTTTAATGAAGCCATTTTTCTTCTGCTGTCGGTCTGCATAAATGCAGGACTAAGTTTTTAAGCAGTTTTTTTACATGTGGTTTTTTGTTTTTTTTTTTTTTGTTTTGTTGATGTTATTATTTGTTTTAAGGAAGCTTTCAAATCAAACGTACGTTAAAACAAGCTTGAAAAACATGTTGTTTGCCGGAAATACGTGTGTCTGATGCTGTCAAGAATAATTTTGAATAAAATCAGGTTCATGATTAAGGTTTGTATAAAAATATAGGCGATACTATTGACAAGATGTAATTTATTTATTTAGTTTGTCAACCTAGTGTTACAAGATGTAATATCTTATGAAACTACACCAATGGTGTGAATAGAAAATTAACAATGAAAAGTAAAAACTAAAATATTATATAATAAGTATTTAAAATTAATTTTATATAATCACAAGTAATGAATAAAAAATAAAAGTATGGTACATTTAATAAATTCATAAAAGGAATAAAACATTTACTTTAAGGTATGTATATTAAATTTTTATGAATGAAGTTATAATAAATTAAGTGGTTATCAAATACATAAGTAATTATCAAATACAAAAAATACCAATAAACATTACTTGAAACAAATTTTGAAATAGCTTATGATAAAATTATTGAACAGATGATAAATAGGCAGAAAGTTGTTTTTTAAACTGTACAGTGCTGCTCAGTGATCGAATTATAGAAAGAATATCATTGCAAAGACGTATAGAAAAAATTAAAAACTGTCTCAGTGATCGAATTATAGAAGGAATATCATTCCAAAGACGTATGGAGAAAAGGAAAAACTGTCTTTCTGAGGTGAGGCAGAAATGTTGTAACAAGACGTTACAATAAGGCTTACGATGAATTAAGTATAGTTACTTATATATGTAGCATAGGATAGGTAACTTTGACAACAACAACGTGACCTACATAAATTACCAGCCGCAACAACAAGACTCACAGTCTAGTAGCCATAAAACAGCCGCCAAACATTCTTTTCATACGCCATACAACAGACGATTTATATAATTCCTAAGTAGTTCTTTCTGAAAGCATATAAATAGACACGACAAAACCAGCTAAGGTAGCATTCCGTTTTAGGTGAGTTCAAGCCTAGTAGCTATTGCCTCCTCGTCCGGGGAGGGTGGCGAACGGTAAGTTTTGGTTATTTTTAAGTGTAATTTGTTATTTATTTATTTTTTTCTTTTGTTTTCGAAAGCCACGTCGCTACCTCGGTTGACCGCAAGGTCTATCACCGGGGCTGCGAAGCAGGCACTCGCTGCCACGTCACTAGAGCGTCGTCTATAGTAAGATTTCGTGTCTCTTGAAACCACGTCACAACCTCGGTAGACCGCTAGGCCTATCACCGGGACTGCGACGAACGCACTCGCTGCCACGCCACTAGAGCGTCGTCTATAGTAAGATTTTGTTGTTTCATGAAGCCACGCCACTACCCTGGTTGACCGCAAGGCCTATCACTGGGACTGCGACGCAGGCACTCTCTGCTTCGCACCACGGCGTCTACAGTTGACCTATTATGTCGTATTAGAAATAACGGAGCATTCCTTTTTAGCGATTGCCGACCAATTACCGCAGCAATTACCAAAGGACTACCAATTACCGAAGCTATTACCAACCAATTACCGAGGCGATTACTGAAGCTATTACCAACCTATTACCGATAACCAAAGCGATTACCAACCCACTACCAAAGCTATTACCAACCGATTACCAAAGCGATTACCAATCGTTACCGATTACCAAAGCGATTACCAACTGATTACCGATTGCCGAAGCGATTACCAACTGATTACCGGCGTCTAAAGTAATTGCCAGCTGATGACCGAGCACTAAAGCGATTACCTACTAATTACAAAGCCCACACAGCGACTTCCCGAAGCTGCATAATTAAGAGGTTATAATAAGTATAACTAATGCTACCAACTCATGTTATTAAAAAATAAGTATATTTGCTTCTTAGAACACTGAAAAGTAAGTATTAGTAAGTATAATTTTTTAAAATAAGAATAAGTAAGTATTTTACCTTTGAAAAATAAATTGAATATTTTTTTGATACAATTTACTAATTTATGTTAAAATCAATAGAACCCACAATATTCTTTAAATATTGTCACACCCTCTTTTTGTTTTCCTTAAAAAATTTTGTGTATGCAATCTATCTAAAACCAAAAAGTCTTCAGATAAAAAAAAACCAAATTATAATTTTATATATTTGAAATTCATATATATTTCTAATACATAAAATAGTTTAAAAACAAACAAAAGCATAACAAAAAATTAAAAGTTATAGGCACTTTCAAAGTAGTTAAATAAAAAAAATAAAAAAATCGCATTCAAATGTATACAGAGACCAAAAAAAGTTATCATTGGCCGCAATCAGCGCAGACAACAGTTGACAACTGTTGTGTAAAAATTCGCTGAATGGTACAAATTTGGTAGCGCTAACTAAAACCGATAAAGTAGCGAACGCCTTTTAATCGAGCGAACAAATTTTATGCTACATGAACACAACTGTTTGTTTAACTGTCATATGCTGTTACTGACTCTGTTAAATTAATAAACGCAGAAAGAACGCAGCAAATTTAAGTGAGAAACCTTTGCAATTGAATTAAATTTACATAAAAATTAAATTGAATCTAACTTCTGACGTGTAGAGTAGCAACACATTCAGAGAAAAACATCGTGAACTAAGGCAGCGCTACCATTAGAGTTCACAACAGTTGTCTGCGCTGAATGCGGCCATTATTCGCTCTCACTGTCACTGAATTGAAGCGCTACATTAATTTGTTTTTTTGCTTGAAATTGTGTTTGTGTTGGCTGTAAATTTTATTTAAGGGTGATATCTAATTGGTCACTATCGAAAGTTTTTTCTTTTTTTTTACAATTTTTTGAATGTATGTGTATCTAGAATATTGTATTAAATTTTTATGAAGATCCGAGCAGTATAAGTAATTTTTTCAACCCAAAACTTTCTCTACCTGAACTCATGTTAAAACGCATTTAAAAAACTGTAAGAGCGTTTTTCTCAAAACTACGTTTTCACGGACGCCCCACACTATTTCTCCGGTGGGCGGATCCTTCTGAAATTTTAACCACATATTTAACACAAAACTACTTACAAAATAGACTATAATCGTGTTAAAAATTTGATGTTTACTATATTTTTTTACAAATAACAGCGAAAAAATAATTTTTTCATTTTTTTTTATTTTTGTTACTTAAAGTTAACAACAATTGCTAAAAGTTAATATCAATAGTCTTTTTGATAGTCCTTGTCATATTGAATCTTACAACACTTCGGTTTTTTGTTTCAGATAAACAGATGCCGAGATATCGTGTGGGAGCCGATCTGCCTCCAAATTATTAAAAAACATTAATAAAATTTTTTATTTTTATAAATTTAGACTTCATTTATCATTCCTAATAACTTATATAAACATATCTTTCGTAGCAAGCTCACGAGAAATTCCCAAAAATAGCCTATTTTTTAGCCGACGAACTAGAGTACACCCTTAATATTTAAGGTCTTGTCTTTAAAAAATTGTAAAATTCGACACAGCTGTATTCAATATTATTTTTTAAAAAATAAAATTGACTCCAGAGTCTGTATTTTTAACGCTGTTGGTTACAATTTTCAAACTTTTTCCGCTTTTGCAAATTAAAACGTTCAACCGGTGCTGAAAAGTAAGTATAATTAAGTATAAATCTTAAAAGTAAGTATACTAATAAGTATGGAATTTTAGTAAGTATATGAAGCTGAAAATAAGTATGATACTTACAAAGTAAGTATAGTTGGTAACATTAAGTATAACGTATTCAATAAAGTAACTTTGTGAATTACTGAAAACCCTGAATCTTTTATTTTCAAAATATTTTGTGAGAGTTAGTGGACCTTTTCACAGGACCCTGGAGTGGCTGAGTTTTACCTCCGCCTTTGATAAAGCCACGTCACAATGTCTTAGTGGAATTGTTTTGTTTGACGGATATATCGAGTAAAAGTTAATTTATTAAAAAGATAAACTGGCTCTTTCATATTTACAATCTTATGTAAAAATAGCAGTGTAGGATATTTTAGATAGTTTTATCTGAGATATGATCTGAACGTCTTAGTTGAAAAACATACCTGGCAGTATTATTAAAAAGCACGTTAAGTTTTTGTTTACTTAAGCAGTCACAATTGGAAAATATTTTACACCCATAAAGAAGTTTTGGAATAATATATGTTTTTACCAGTAAGATTCTAATCTTTAAGGGGGTAAAGTACTGTGTCGTCCATAAACTTCTAAGCATTCCATAGACTTGTCCAATTGTGCTATGAATATTATCGTTCCATGTTAAGGTTCTATTGAGCGTTATGCCTAAATTTTTGGCAGTGCTTACATACTCAATTCTGCTGTTATTAAAAAATAACGTCAAAGATCTCTTTGGCTATAACTAAACATTTAGATTTATCAGGATTAATGCACAGACCGTTCATTGTGGCCCAGATTGCAATAAGGTCAAGTTCGCTGTTTAGGTGAGATATACAAAAAACCATTGACTTACGATTACAGGTAGCATATAATAGGTCATCATCGGCATACATATGAACATTGCTACATTTCAGTATGGAAGGAAGATCATTTATACATAAAGAAAACAGTAGCGGACCCAGGACAGAGCCCTGGGGAACACCTCTGTAAATAGGCAGAGGTTGAGGAGAGGTATTATTCACGCAAACTATTTGAGTTCTATTGGACAAATATGACGACATCAGACTGGTTGCTGTAGAGGAAAAATTAAAATATTTAGAAGCTTCGTTTTTAGAATTTCGTGGTCTACAGCAGCGATGCCCAGCGCCTAACTCATTCCACTCTTTTACAACAACTTCAATATTTTCATAATTGTTGTAATTTCAGCCTCGCTCTTAATGTTATTGTTTTTGTTCTTTCGAACCATCGAAAGCTGTTCTACGTTTGCATGTTGTTGTTTTTGTTCTATGGCACCACCGATCGCCGCTGTTTTGCAATGTTTTTGGCATTCGCATTGTAGACGTTAACAACATGCGTCGTATTTTTTATATGTGACCTTCTCCGAGAAAAGGGACCTAGTGTGTCAAAAAACGGATTTGGACTTAAGAGTGGACTCTGGTACCTAAAAGGGTGTAGAATAAGATGAAATGAGTTAGATTTCTGATAAAAATTGATTTACCCCAAAAAAACGTACAAAACGAGTCAAGTATCGAGGTCATAACAAACAGAACAGCAACAACACACTAGGTCCTTTTTTTCGGAGAAGGTCACATATTTTTCGTTGTGCGAATACACATTGAGAAAAAGTTATTGAATATTTCCAGGTGGGTACTTTTTTACATTGCATCAGAATAAATTAGGGGTTATTAAACCCTTGAAAAAAGGCAAGAAAATAATTTGCGGAAAACTGGAAGTTTGCCTATTTTTTCATAGATAATAAAAGATTAAAAAGATTTTAATTTTAATTCTATAACTGTTTAGTTTATAATAAAACAGGAAGATAATAAAAACTATAAATAATTAAGGTTAAAGCAAATAAAAATAATTATAAGAAAATATAATAAAAAAATTTTCAAAAAAAAAATAAAAAATAAAAAAAATTAAAACTATAAAACAAAAAATAAAAAAAGGATATCTGAAAACCTCCTCGCGGTTAAAGCTGGGTAAATCAGAATGTATTCTGACTAGCAAAAAATTAAACATATGGAATTACTTAATTCATTGTTTTTACAGTATACATATAAGTTCGCTGTCGCGAACTCCGCCAGCTCGTGTTAGTGGTAATTCCTCATTGCATCCAGATTTAAAAATTTTTTGATGCTGTTGCTTTTTGTTGTTGTTGTTGTTGCTTTTGCACTCTTTCAATAGTTTTCGTGGGCATCGCTGGTCTACAGTGTCAAAAGCTTTGGAGTGGCCTGCCTAAAAGTACTAAAAAGTTTATTTCATTATTATCTACTACAACGCGCAGCTCCTCAGTTACATCAATTAATGCAGTTTTGCAGCTACGCCTTGATCTGAATCCTGATTGCCGTTCAGTTAGTAGTGAGTTATCAGTGACGAAATTAGTAATTTACTTATGCATAATAAGTTCAAGAGCCTTGGACACAAAAAACAAGATCGCAATAGGGCGGTACTCGTTTCCAGATTTGGGAATTGGAATAATACATGATTCTCTCCAGTTTTTAGAAAATATTGAAGTTTTCAGTATGGAATTAAAATATGTGTTATATTTGGAAGAATAATGGGCACCCTTAATAAAAAGAGCGTGCATTCTATCTACCTAAATTGCATTACATTTAATGGCCAGAAAGCTATCAAGAACATCAGTCTGCTCAACACAGGAAAAACTGAACACTATGTCACTGTGGAGTGTAGTTGAAACGTTTTCGTATATACTTGTAGTTACTACTGGCGTGGGAATATTTATAAATTTCCTATTTAGCTCATCAGCATTAACTTCAGGAATAACAGCAGTATTTTTATTACCAATTCCTATATTTCTTATTTCTTTACAAGTATTTTTGCTTCCAATAGCAGCATTAAATTTGCCTTCATAATATTTGGTTTTGGCTTCTCTAATTATCTTAACTACTCTATTTCGTAGTTGTTTATATTTCATCCATAGGTCAGATGCTTTGTATCGCTTCCATCGATCGTAAGCAGTATCGCGTTCAATAATTCCATTTTTTATTAAGTTACTAAACCATAGTTGTTGTTGCGGTTGTAGCTTTTTTGTTTTAAGAGGAACGTCTCTTCTTCGAAAAGACTGTTGATGTTGTGCTGTAAAAATGTCACTTGTTCGTCGGTTGAAGTTATTATATAAATATGGTCCCAGGAAATGTTTCTGACAATGAAACATTCTGAAATGTTTTTAAAATCTCTAAAACTAAAGTATTTAAGGTGGTCAGTCAGTTGGAAATCGTATATGAGAAAAATAAGGTCATGTTTTAAGATCAAGTTTAGAAAAAAAAAGGTGTAGAAAATTGGTCATAAAGAAGGAATTTAGACTTTTCATCTACGAAATAAAGGTCTAGTAAAGTTCAGAAGTTTTTGTAAAATGAGTAGGAGTCACTGAATTAGCCGAGAAAAGTCCTAATATTTGCATACTGACGATTAAGTGATCATCAATGGTAAGTTAGATTTGAAGTCCCCAGCTATTACTATGTTGCTATATGAAAGTGAAATATCCTCGATGAGACTTAACAAGTGACTTACATCGACATGTTGGGTGTCACGGGCAAGAGTTCATTGACAAACGCAATACGCTGACGATTGAAAGTTAACATAAAACTCCGCGCGTGTTACGCTCTTTAACAATGCATGTTTTCAATGCAATTCCGATAATGCAAGTCAGCATAAACTTTGCGCGTGTTACACTCTTTAACTACTCTCTTTCGTTCAGCGCATAAGCCGCTCTCGAGTGGTCAAAGCTCTTGTGTGTCAACATCGCTTGCCAAGCGACTGAGCGGTGCTGAATACTCTCAAGCTGCTCGATCGCTTGGCCAATAGATATATATTTTAAGTATCTACAAAATTAATTCATTCAGAAGAAAATAATAAATGAACGCGGTGGTTAGCCGCTAAGCTAATAAAATATATTTAATTTATTAATTCCGCAACAGTAGACACTTCCAACAAGTATTTTACTCTGAGCACCAGTAAGACAAAGAAATAAATATTCAACAGTACTATCACAAGAAGATTTACAGTGTATTTTACAAGCAATACAACTACGTACAAAGATAGCCGCACCACCAGCGTGACCTTGTCTGTCAGCTCGAAATAGTTTATAGCCATTTGTTTTAAAAAAATAATCGTGCATACTTTCACAAAACCACGTTTCTGAAACACAAATCACATGTACATCAGATCCCTCAAAAATATATCTAAATTCATCAAGTTTTTTCATAAGACTTTGCGCATTAATATGACATATTTTTAGGCCATTTTTTTGTTTAAATACCATGCATTTTTTTGTTTAGATAGTATACATAATATAGATAGTATTAAAATAAAATTCCGAGAATTTTTTATTGTACATAAAGCAAACTACTTTCTTTTTTAAAAGTTTTCAATAATCATGATGCAAGAGCTCTTTGTTAAACATTATAAAAGTTTAGTTTAATTTTTATTTATATGCAGATTGTATGACGAGACCAAAAGTGTTATATATTACTACTATTAAACTTTGGAAAGTTTTAAAATATCAAATTTGTGCTCACATTAAGGCAACTTTTCTTCGAATTTTTAATAATATTTAACTATTAACTGGTATACCTAAAAAAAAATCACACGAACAGCACATCTGGTCCCAAGGACCTCACCAACTTAAAATGCTAAAAAAACACAAATTTAGTTAGTATGCATGTTGTTTTTGTTTGTTAGGAACGTTTTAAATAAAGTTTTTTTCCCATTTAGAAAGACTTTTCTGAATTTTGAATAATTGAATTTAATTAAATTTTGAATAATAAGAGCCATAGACTCTTTGGTTTTTTTCTTCTGGTCCCACAGACCAGATGTACCAGTTAAGGTTTAATTAAAGTTTTAAATTTTTTACGAAATCATCTCAGATGCCACGCATTGGTTAATCGTTTTCTTTCCGAGCATTTGTGTTGCGATAGTTTCAATAAACTCCATGTTGTTCTCTACTTTTCTCTTTTTTTGCCCAGCTAGCACAGCGCAACAAAAACACGAATGAGCCTCTAGCAATGCGAAAAGTGAGACACATATAAATTTAGTGCTGCGTGTTCCAAAACAAAAGAAGATTTCTTTATTTCATTTAACATGTATTGTCTTAAGGATATTGATAAAGGAAGCCGAAGCCACGAACAACTGTAGCCTGCTAGTTGAAAATAAAATAAAAAAATAAAAATAATCAATGTCTTTACTCTTTTTAACGTTGCACAGAGGGGTATTTTAAGTATCTGGGCGGCCAAAATTCGGTTTTCCAAAAGTCAGTGTTTTTAATAATTACCGATTGTAGGTTAAAGAGAATAGAATGCTTAACTAGACTCCGTTTTTTTTTTCATTCCTTTTTGCTAACATTCGTTTTCTACACGCTGTCAAAGGTTCTTGTTGTTAATTGTGTATTTACTACTTTGTTGCTTTTATATAAAGTAACAGTTTTAGCAGGCTGTGCGAAGTCGTGTTGTCAGTTTAAACATTTAAGTAAAATGGAAAATTGTAAAGCAGGTTAGTATTATTTAATCCACTTAACTAAATAATATTATAATTTAAATTCATACTAGTATAGCAGCATTTAAAAATATGGTATATTTGTTAATTTCAATGGGTACCATAAGCGAACTCTGGTCAAAAAGTTATGCATCACCACTCATCACCACTTCAATCTGTGATTAAATGTAATCTTTAACGTTGTATTGTTCAGATGAGAAAAAAAAAATTTGCGGGTTTTGCGTTTTATAGCCATTTACCTGCTGCGGAAAAATATATCAAAAT
Organism: Dichetophora obliterata; assembly: GCA_963920525.1. Taxonomy (NCBI): domain Eukaryota; kingdom Metazoa; phylum Arthropoda; class Insecta; order Diptera; family Sciomyzidae; genus Dichetophora; species Dichetophora obliterata. The sequence continues at coordinate 107,798,871 of OY986439.1, read as the reverse complement.
TTATGCTGCTTTACTGTACCACTTTCGTTTTTTGTATACTGAAAAAAACATTTATTCCAAATTTAGGTCCTTCGAAAATTAAGTACATAGTACGAGGAGACGCTTTGCAAGTTACCGATAAAAGCAATTTTTCTGCAATAAACACTAACATTGAAGCTACCAAAAATCGTGAGCTGCAATTGGGTAATTTTTCTAAAGAAAAGCGAGCTTTAGTAAATAGTAGTTTTGGGAAATTAAAAAGCTAATTTAAAGCAAAATGGCTTAAAGTCCAAAGAAAACCCAAAGATTTTCTCCAAAATAATCATCCATGGATCACGGGATGTTTTTCGATACCGTGTGCTGTTAGTTGTGCTGGGCGGCCAGCTAAACGTTTCGAAGAGTCCTGCGAAAGAACCCAAAGGCGCAAAACGGAGGATTTACGCAAATCCAACGACACACGTGTGTTGGTTGCAACTACGCAAATCAAGTTGCAAACTGACGGAAAGAGAAATGCTGCTGAAATACTGAAAAACATAACTTCGTCGCCAAATCGCGCACACAAATATAAAGTGGCTTACCAACAGAGTCAATCTTACTCGAAATGCACTGGACGGTTGCCAGTATTAAAAGCCCTTTCTATGTTCGTTGAAGGCAATCTTACACGAAAACAGTACGAGGTAGTTAGGATGAGCCACTGTAAGTACTACCCTTGCTACAGCTATCTCCAAGAGGCTAAGAAAGATTGTTACCCTCCAACGTCGGCTATCAAAATTACTGCTACCTGTGCTGAGATAAGATTACAGGATCTTTTGAACCACACGTGCACTCGACTTCTGCAGTATCTTCAAGAAGTACTTGAATCCTTAGAAGAAATTGAGATTTCAAGTTTGCGGCTGATTTATAAATGGGGTTGTGATGGGTCCAATCAATGTGAATACAAGCAAGCTTTTGAAAACGATGCCGATTCGGACGCTTATATTTTTCAAAGTTCGCTGGTCCCATTGCAACTGTTATCAACAACAACGGAAAAGGTGATTTGGAAGAATCCGACTCCATCTTCACCACGCTACTGTCGGCCGATACGAATTCAATTTGTGAAGGAGTCGTTAGACGTTACAAACCAAGAAGGGCAATACATTCAAAAAGCTATCAGCGCCTTGGTTCAAACGGAGTTTGAGCTAAATGGAATTACAATTAGTGTGAATCATACCTTGATACTGACTATGATCGATGCTAAAGTTTGTAACGCTATTACTAACACCAGCTCCACCATGAGGTGCTACATTTGCAAGAAAACTTCGAAAGATTTCAATAATTTGGACAAAATTGGTGAAATCGACGAAAGCTCGCTAACGTTTGGTCTTTCAACGCTTCACGCGCGAATTCGCTTCTTTGAGGGTATTTTGCATTTGTCCTATAAACTTCCTCTGAACAAATGGCAAGCAAGGACCGAAATAGAAAAATATGTTGTGAAAACCCAAAAAGCAAAAATGCAGGAAGAGTTTAAATGCCGAATGGGATTAATTGTGGACGTTCCAAAGCCTGGATTTGGAAACAGTAATGACGGCAACACAAGCAGGCGTTTTTTTCCGATCCAGATTTGGCAGCAGAAACCTTATTTTTCGTTTAAAAGTAATTTTAGAAGCAATCTGCAGTGGCCATAAAATTGATGGCGAAAAATTTAATCACTATGCTACCGAAACAGCAAAAATGTATGTTAGTTTGTATCACTGGTACCCGATGAGTCCAACAATGCACAAAATGTTGATACATGGACAACTTGTGATTGAAAAAGCTCTACTAACTATAGGTCAGCTGTTCGAAGAAGCTGCTGAGGCCAGAAATAAACACTTTCGCCAATACCGTCAAAACTATGCGCGAAAGTTTTCAAGAGAGGCCTGCAATAGGGATGTTATAAATAGATTGCTGCTAACTTCCGATCCTTTGCTAACAGGCATTAGGTCGAAGCCAAAAAAATTACCAACACCTTTCTCAAAGTTTAGAATTGCTTGTTTCGACAGATCACAGCGACAGCCACGAAAATATGACGGACACAATGAACGAAAATACTTCATGCTCAAGCGATGACCATATGTCCGAATAATTAACTTACCTCTGGATAACAAGTTCCTTAAATATTTAAAATAAATACACATTTATTTCATATCTAGCATTTTCAACTTCAAAAATTTTAGGTATTTTCTTCGAAATGCTGTAAAAAATTCCCTCTACTCGCCAAATGTTAACAAATTATTTTTTTTACGCCTCACCGAGTAATTTTTTAACATTCTGCTTCATAAATTTACTTTAAATAATTTTGTCCGCCCAGATCGTCAAAATACCCCTCTGTGCGTTGGCCGTTTGCAAAATAATGGGAAAAACACTGCTTTGAAAGGCAAAAAGCACATATAATTCCACATTGGTTAAGCAGAAGTTGTACCTTTAGTAAGTTAGATGCATTCCACAGAAGATTGCTTAAGGATTTATATTGCAATCAACGATACAGCTGTCTTATTTAACTTCTTTTGCATAAAGCTCATATCCCATCGGGAAAAAAGTACTCCGAAAGGCTTTTTTGACTGCTTACAAGTCAGCTGAAAGTGAGAAAGTGCTGATCCGATGTAAGACATACCATTATAATTTTAACACTGCATGTCATAGGAAAAAAGCACTCCAATTTAGTTTACTTTGAATTGCTTTAAAAGGCCTCCTTTGGAAAGCTTTGGGTCAGCAGTTCGATGTTGTTTTCAAGCGTTTTGAGCTGTACGCTTGAACAAAAACAAAATAAAGTGCTGACGTTTTGCTCCTGGAGAAAGCTGCTGACATGCCGACCCGTTGGGATGTTATTCTAAAAAAAAACGATACGATACAGCTGACTAGTCTGCTTGATGGTTTGTTCTACAAAGATCTTGTTGTTGCTTCGTGAACTTATTTGGTAAATAAGCATTAAGCTCAAATAGTATTCCTACAAAAACTATATAAGTTTAAGCTAAAAAAAAATGTATGCGCGCATCTTTAGAAAATCTCATAAATCAATTTTAATTAAAAATTTAGAATCGTATTCATCACTATTCTTAGACAAAATAAAACTTTGTAAAAACGTGTTAAATTTACAATGCAAAAACCAAATAAGTGCGATTTATATGCAAACGTGAGGTAACTAAAAAATTGGTAGGTGGTTAAAGAGTTGAGGGGGAGAGGGGTGGCGGAAGGTAGGGCGTGAGTGGTGCTGCTGGGTGAGTATCAAGTGAGTGGTGGACGTTGTTTGTTACCAAAACGTAGATATAATAAATCACATCAAAAAGCGAACTAAATCAAAAGTAAAAAAAAGAGAGTGTAAAAAAGTATTGCATATGCAAAGGCGCAAATATACGAAAGAAATTTGGGAGCAAAAAATAAAAAAAAAAACAAAAAAATTTGCCAACTTTATGAGTATGGAGAGTAGCGGCAGAGCAAAATTTAGATTAATGGTACGTGGATGGATGTTTGTCTGTTTGTTTGCTTGTTTGGGTAACAGTGGGTCACTCGCATAGGCACACACAGGCACAAAAGCATACACATACACACATACACATACACAAAGGCATACAGATCATAAATACATCAAAAATAAAGTATGCAAACGACATGCAAAAATGACACGTTATTTTATAAGTATGTTTGTAATATATCCAAGTGTGTGTGTTTGTTTATGTATAGTGTACTTGTGTGAGTGTGTCGCTAGCATATGCCAACACACGCAAACACATGATGTTGTATAAAAAGTCAACTTCCGCATTTTAGTTGCCTTCACATTAATGCAGTTGTAGCTGCAGCGAACGGAAGAAAAAGCTTTCAAATTTTTTTTTCCTTTTTGTATTTTTTTTTTATTTTTTACTCTTTGTGTTTCACTTTGGGTTTGTTCAAAATTTTAACAATTTTTTGTTTGTGCTTTTGAAGTATTTCTTCATTCACTTTATTAACTTTTTTTTTATTTTATTGTTGACGTCCTTATTTTTCCTTACAAGTTTTCTATGAAGTGCTGGCTAGGGCATCATGTTCAGTTTTTGATGTTGTTGGTTTTTATTTGGTCCTTGTTATTGTTGGGTTTGTACTTGTTGTTTTGCTAAGGATAACACAATATCATACGCAGCAAAGAAACAAAAATTTTTTAAGTTGAATACTTGAGCTCGTAAAGTAAGCCTTGTGCTTGGCTCTAGTAAGTGTGTGTGTGTGTGTGTGTGTGTATTTGTAATCGTGTTGTTAGTGTTGAAATAAATGTGATGAGTATTCATTTTATGTGTTGAAGATGCCGCGTGGCTGGTGGGCGAGTCCTTAAAAGTTTAAATTATTTTGTTTGTTTTAAATGAAGATGCATTGAAAGGAAAAAAGTTCAGGCAAGTGGTACAGTTTTCATGTGTTGCACGCTTTAAGGCGCATTAGACAATTAAGAAATAAAACAAACACAATGTGTTCTGGGCAGAAGTAGTTGAAGAGATTTTTCAAACGGGAAATGGAGAAAAAAAGATATATTTATGCTTATCCTACAAAATCACGTAGGTGAGTCTTTTGCTTTGTCAGCTCATAAAATGAAAAAAATATTTTGTAGCTACTGTTCCATATTAATCTAAAGCTAATTAAATTGTTTCGATTTCTTATCATAGAAAGCATTAAATGTGGAAATAAATTTAAAACATCATGAAGGCAACCTTTCTTATAACTATATCACTTTCGTATCTCTTGCCTTTAGGATATAATTAAAAAAATTGACATTTGGCTCATGAGATTCAACCCAAAACAAAAGAGTAGAAAATCTAAAAAAAATAACTAAAGTGTATGTGAATATCCTCTAAAATTAGAGACAAAACATTTTTTTATATCTATCATCGTTAAAAATGTTTAAGCTTCATATATAAAAAATTCGTTCACATGCTAAGAAAATAGTTGCCAATTTTTAGTAAAAAATTTTCAAGTCATGATATTTTTAAATTTTAAAATTGTCTAATTTTAGCCTTAAAAATAATTCAGTAAAAATCTTACACCTCAATCTTACACAACAGTGTTAGGGAGTCACTGATTTCGAATCCGAAGTTAAATGATGTTTAAAATTCTTAAAAATACATATTTTAAGGTGGCAACCCTATTATTTCAAAATATTATAATTTTGATATTCTGACCACGGATTCGGATTCAGCGACCCATTTTTGGTGTATGAGTTTTGTCAGCCCCGAATTCATAAAAATACAAAAAATTAAGGTGGCAACCCTATCCACCATCTTGAATATTAAAATTCGGACTTCAGATTCGAACTCAGTGACTCCCTAAAACTGTTAAATGATGTTTCAAATTCTTAAAAATACATATTATTAGGTGGCAATACTGTGGTAAAAATTTAGGTGGTAACCCTAACCTCCATCTTAAATTTTAAAACTGTGACATTATATTCGAAATAAAATCCGTTGTCAGAATTTCAAAATTAAAAGAATTCGCAAAAATACAAAAAAATTTAGGTGGCAACATTATCCGCCATCTTGAATTTTAAATTCTGACATCAGATCCGAAATCATCTACCCTCTAAAACTGCCAACAACGGAGTCCACAGAACCCTTAAAAGTCATAATACGGTTAAGCTTTTCCTATACAAGCTCATTGAATTTTTTTGGATACTTGCCTTCAATTTCAAGCTTTTCAAGCTTTTTGCCGAAGCCATCAAGCTTTGTTTTACTTGAAACTTCGTGCCGTTCGCTTGTAAGCTAGCAGCATACTTGCTAGTCGCAAGCTGTGGTGGGCTTATTTATATTCAATTACAAGCTCTTCTTGATTCAAAATTATCAAGCTCAAGCTAGCTTGAACTTGTATTTTAAGCAAGTACTTGAAATAGACTTCAAGTAGGCTTGTGCAGTTCTCTGATGCAGATACTAGACGATAAATTAAAAACGTGTATAAAATATAAAGGTTATTTGAATTAAAAGTAAATTTTACTTCGACATTTTTAATGTTAATTCAATACTTGACCCAAAATTTGCATGCTCTTCATTATATGTATATTACTTCAAAACACTTCGAAGGTTCATATATGTATATAAAAACTGAGAGCGTAACTACCTATATTGTTTATGTTCGATGAAATTTAATTATTTATAACAACTCCTAAAATATTGGTATTAACATTGCTTTAAATTTTATTTATTTTAATAGAACTACTCCACACAATAATATATGCGATTATATAAAAATCCATTCCACTGTAATCAGCTATGAGTCATGACTCACGAGTGTTCTAAGCATTGTAACCCAATAGGAAATGGAAGCATGTTTCCGAAACATGCAATTCGAAATCAATGCATTGGAAGAGGTTCAAGATGACACAAATATGCAAGTCTATATTCTTGGGCTCAATGCAAAAGTATATATAAGTGCAGTTTAGTTTCGTGAAAAAAAAGGTTGTTCATGTCGTATTATTTAAATAAAATTGATATAATCACAAATATTTTTAAGAAAATTTATAAAAATACAATTATTGGATTCGATACACGCCACATTTTGTTTTTTCCAAATTTATTTTTACACAATCATATTCTAAGTTCAATTCTACTGAGTATTTGTGGATGTTGTTTTCCATTTTAATTAAGACAAATAGCTTTAAGACATCAATGAATGTCGGCGCTAACAAATTCGAACACATAAATTTTAAAAATTAATTAAAAAAGTTTTGACGGCATTGACGTCAGACCAAGTTCGATGGATGGACTCTCAAAATGTAATTCTTTGAGAATTTTTACAAATGGTTCTTGTAATTTTAACTTTTTCGTTTTTCGTCGCATTGTGATATAAGAGTACTCTAAAAAAATCAAAACTGGACCAACAAAGTTTAATTTTTTCTTGCTTTCTTAATTTTAAGTAACATGAAAGTTACATGCGCCACTATGGAAATGCCCATAGTGTACATATTTGGCTTGATCGCCTAGCCTAAAAGTTTGGCTGTTTTATCTTTACATTTGGACAAATCAAGGCTTATAACAAAAACACCGTTTCAATACATCACAATATAAAACTCCTAATTCGCTTAGATACACTCTAGTTCATTTAAATAACAACAGTGATAATCATTGTTAAAAATTTAAATTTCGAGAAAACTAACAAAACCCGATTTGTATGTACTTTTTTATTATATTACGTGGCCACACTGGTTTAAAAAAATGTGCAAAAGAAGAACAAAAAAGTCCCATTACGTATGCTGTGTACGCATTCCTACTGAAATAGCAAAACACGTTCTTTTGAAATAGTTCATATGAATAACAACAGTAGCTGTTTTTTAATATTCTTGAGCGATTGAGTTACGCAAAGTGTTCATTCTAAATAAGTTTGATAAATTGCACCTCATAAAATAATAAATCTTTTAAAATTAACATCAGAAGAAAGAGGAAAAATTGAAGACTGTTTTGAAGAAAAGCTATCCTTGGAAAATTGGAGAAAAAATCGCAAGAAGTGCTCGTGTCGTGTTCAATTATATCAAAAATAAGAATTCCTATGGAAAAAACATGAAAGGAAGACCAGCAAGTATCTTAACGCCAACAGACAAGCGTGCAATTTAAAGAATTGCATCTAATTCCTCTGATGCCATACCAAAAATTAAGGCGAAAGCCGAAGTTTCTGCTAGTATTTCGACTGTTCGGCGCTTGATTGTGGATGCTCCGCATATCCAGAGAATGAAACTTAAAAAAAAACCAGTTTTAAAACCCATTCACAAAGAAAAACGATTGGATTTTGCTAAAGTTCACATGTCGTGGAATAACGAATGGCACACGGTTGTCTTTTCTGACGAAAAGAAATTTAGCCTGGATGGTCCTGACGGGTATATAACTTCTATTACCATGATATGAGAAAAGAGGAAGTAATATTAAGCCGTCGACACAGTCGCATTGGTGGAATTATGGGTGCCATATCATACTATGGCCAAATTAAACTACAATTTAAAACGACAAAACTGAACGCAGTACATTACAAAAACATTCTGGAACAAGCTTTTCCGGAATGCAGTAATATCCTTGGACCTTGGCGTTGGATTTTCTAACAGGATAACGCTCCGATACACAATGCCAGAGCGGTAAAAGCCTGGATAAGTGACCAAAATGTGACGCTGATGGACTGGCCACCTTAATCACCAGACTTAAACATAGTAGAAAACGTCTGGGGATGGCTTTCACGGAAAGTGTATGAAGGTGGTAAACAATATAAGCTTAAGTTACAACAAGCTTTTAATAACGCCGTAAGATATGTATTTGGCCTTCGTAAATTTGACCGCATCAGTCACTTGAGCAGCAAAATACTCGGTTGCAATATTTTCAACTACCTTGATGCGAGGAACTGCATATTTTTGCATAAACTGTTATACACAAAGACACCTACATACCTTTTTGAGAAGTTACAATTTTGTAGATCAACCAGAAATATGAACTTGATAATTCCATTATTTAATTTTGTAAACTCCAACAGACTTTTTTTTGTAAACGCCGTCAGAATTTGGAACTCGCTGCCTTTAAGAATAAAATGTATTCAAAATTATCGCAACTTTAAGTATGAAATTTTACTACACTTTTCCTTATAACTACTATTATTTTCTCCATCTTTTGGTATAAGAATAATTTTTAGTTAATAATATTTTGATCAATTTGATAATTTTAATTAAATACTTAAATAATTGTATTAATCTAAATAACTTTATTCAGTTGCTTATCTTCTTGTTGATAATTATATATTAAATTATTAATTAATTATGTTGACTTTATATGATTTAAATACAAATTCTAAATGTTTGATTGTTTAAATCATACTTGATTTTAAATACAAATTCTAGTTGTTTGATAGTTTTAAAATCGTTTATCGAGCTTAAGGTCAAAGTTAGGACAATTAATTGTTCTAACGAATCAAGTATGATTTAAACTATCAAACATTTAGAATTTGTATTTAAATCATATACAGTCAACATAATAAATATAGAGGTCATTTATAAAAACTTTAATTATTAATTAATTTTAAAATTATTTTATTAATTTTAATTAAAACCTTAAGTATTTGTTTTAAACTATATGTATTTATCAGTTGTTTATAAATTGTTGTTATTATGTTACTCTTACTGCATTTAAAAGACTCTGTCTTATATGTGAACATTATTTCTTAATAAATTACAAATTACAAAATTACAAATATGAAGACGTTCCATTGTTGATCAATGCAATCCAGACCGCTTGGGACGAGATTTCCTTGGATTACCTTAAAACTCTCTACGATTCCTTACCAAGTCGCATATTTGAGGTTATAAAGCACCATGGAGGCAACACTCATTACTAAACGTTAGAGAACAGGTCAAACCAAATAGTTCTTAACAACAAAATCTAATTTAGTGAATAATTTGTACGTTTTCCAAACTTATCTTTGCCGTTGTTATTCAAATGAACTATTTTTTTATCACTTTTCAGGCAGTTTTTTCAAAATTTAATAAATAAATTACAAGAACATTTAAAAAAAAAATATTTGTCGATAATAATAAACAATAAAACAAAATACAAAAAAAATAATTATTGCATGTTTTTGTTTTGGTTGGTTGATCAAAAATTCGCAGTAAAATATAAATTTTTAACTGTTGTTACTTAAATGAACTGGAGTGTATATGCTGAATCCACTCTGTTTTATTTTCTGCTGGGTGTTTCCACTGATGAGTGAAAGTGAAATTTAGTTTTTCGATACGAGTTTCGATTCGAGTTATTACTCGACTCGAATCGTGCCGAGTTACTCGAAGATAGAGCTACTCGCACAGGCCTACTCCACAACTTTTCGCTATCGAAACTTTGGAGTGTATTTGATAAAAAATGAAAATTTCATAAAAAATGGTTCAGCGGCTTCACATAAACCATAAACCACATACATATAAACAAACATCCATTTTTCTTATATAGATAGATGGGCGGAAAAAGTAGGCGTGGCCAGATTTATATACAGTTACGGCCAAAATAATAAGAGCATCACATCCTCACTTCATTATATGCATTTAAATAATGCATTTTATTTACTTTAATTAAAATGTTATGCCACATTGTTAAAATATATATGTATGTGTACTTAAATGCGAATAAAATAATAAATTATCAATTCATGTTTAAATTTAAAAAATTCTTAAAAAATTAAAAGTCAATTTTAGGTTGGCCAAAATAATAAGAGTGCGATAACCAGCTTCCTGTAAGAGAAAAATAATAAGAATTATGATTCTTTTTTTAATTTTTGTAGAAAGTATGTACCTGAAGGCATCAGTATTTCGTAGTATACCCTTTATTCCGCAAAACTGCCTCACATCTTCTGGGCATTGAGTCAATTAGTTTTTGTATAGTGCCTTTTTGTTTGTAGTTTTTTTTTTTTTGCTGGATACCCTATTTTTCACATCTTTCCATAAGTTTTCAATGGGGTTCAAGTCAGGTGACTGAGAAGGCCATGGCAAGACATCAAATTATTTTGCTCAAACCACCTAGTTACCACCTTAGCGGTGTGTTTGGGGTCGTTGTCCTGTTGGAAAGTCCATACCAAAGGCATATTGTCCTCCGCATAAGTCAGCATGACATTTTCCAAAATTTCCAGGTACAATTTCTTGTTCATATTTTCTTTTATCCAAAAAATTGAACCAACTCCAGCATAGGAAAATCATGCCCAAATTTTGATGTTTCCACCTTCGTGTTTAACTGTATTAATTGTGTTCCTAGGATTTAGTTCCTGGTTCCTGCCCCTTCGTACAAATGCCCTACCATCCGTACCAAATAAATTTATTTTTGTTTCATCGGTATTCAGAATATTTTTCCAATTTCTTTTATTACTGGAAACTTGGTTGCTATTAGCAAATTCAATCCGTTGTTTGATGTTCTTAATGCTTAGTAAAGCAACCTTCCTTGCTATCCGTCCGTGAAAATTATTTTCATGCAAACGTCGGCGGATCGTACTAGATCTAATCTACCCTCCTAAGTAAAAAGTCATATCTCCATTTGAGTAGTTTTGAGATATTTAGCATTTACGTTTTTTATCTTTCAAAGAAACACACTAGAAGTGACCACTTTACTAAAATTTGTCAGTCATTTGGAGTTGAAAATGAGTAATCGTAGCTTAACACAAAAATCAGGAACTCATTCACGGTTCAAATCTGCCCTATTCTACATTTTGGAATTTTGGCGTTTGTGACTTTATTTCTTAGGACGGCAGTAATGTCCAATGACAATTTTATTTTAATGGCCAACGATGTGGTAAATGGATCCTTAAGAGCTTCTCTTACTATGTGCTTATCCAGTAACGGTGTGGTTTTTTTTTGGGCATCCTCTGGTTTCAGCTTTTTTTTGTCGTTGAATTCTTATCCTTGAGTACCTTCGCTATAACACATGGTTATCGGTTAAGAGCATTTGTCCCCAACGACCAATTTTGTCCCTTACAAAATTGAGCGTACATACAACCAAATAACATAGTTTGATTTTAATTTAGATATTTATGCACAACTATTTATAATTCAATTTTAATATTTTTAATTTTCTTTGTTTAATTGATGAAAACCAACCACCCTGTACGTGCTTAATACAATAACGGAACAATCGAACGATTGAACAAGTAGAGTAAACAAGCAACAACAACTAAAGGCTTGATTACCCAAGCGTAACGTGAGGTGGCGCAGCGGGATGTAGCGTAGTGCGACGTTGTCTCGAGGATAAGCGATTACCGAAATCGTAATCCAACGTAGTGCAGGCGGCGTAGTGCAGGGCACTCATTTTATTCTAGAAGGCTTATTTACTTCTCCTCGTCAATAAAAGATTGCATTCTTTCTTATATAGTATTAAAATTTGCAAAAATGTGAAGTTAAACAAATTTTTTCGCTTGTAACACAGCTGTCGAACTACCAAAAATCGTAACGTTGCGTAGAAATCTATTTTCTACAGACTTCTACGCTGCGTCACGCCACGTTACGATTTCGGTAACGACTTGTACACATTTATCATTAAACAGATTTTAGCTTGACAATTGGCAACGTCGCGCTACGTTACCTTACGCTTGGCTAATCCAGACTTAACACATAGTCACGTAGGCCAAACGCTGATCGCCATGACAACGATAAAATAAGCGTTCGTTGGACACGGTAGTATCAAAGGAAGGTACAGGCATGAAATTGGACAGTTGCTTAAGACCTGCAGAGAAGTGAACACCTAAAGTTGAGTGCTAAAAGTCATCAAGTTACAGGAAAAGTCGACAGAGGTACTCACAGCGACGTCAAGAAACACCAACAGAGACGCAGGCAGAGCTCGTGGCAGAAACACCGACAGAGACGCAGGCAGAGCTCGTGGCAGAGACGCTGGCAGAAACACCGACAGAGACGGTGGACAGAGAAGGTAAAAAAAAACAAATTATCATAGCTTGCTTCGGAAGTTAGATTGTTGTTATACTGATGTTTAGTTTTCGCTTATTTATCAGTTTTCTAGTCTCTACTGGGCTGATAAAGAAGACTCCTTGGTCTTACACAGACATACCTGGATCTTTAGTTTATTTTTATATTTAGTTTTCGCTTGTTTATCAGTTTTCTAGTCTCTACTGCGCTGATAAAAAAGACTCCTTGGTCTATTAGGTACCCTCTAAGGAACCATAGATAGCAGCATTATTAGTTTACTACTGAATATATGAGTACGACACCCGTCACGGTGTTTTGAAGTAACCGTAGGATACGCAGCTACAAGTAATTACAAGCACGCAGTAAAATCCAAGGATACGGTGAAATCAATAATTGTATATGTAATAAATATAATATTTTAGTATCTTTTATAACGTTTAAGAAAGAAAATAAAGAATAGAATTAAATAAGCCGAAAATCAGTGTCTCTATCTAAATAAATAATTGTGCGACCCTGGACACAGGCTGATCTATCCCAGCTATAGATCCTGGGAAACAGGAAGTCGTTACAATGTTTCGCCTCTACTACGCATTTGGAGTATCAATCTCTTTTCTTCTTCAGAACAGTGCTTTCCCCGACCTGAGCTGGTTCACAAATATTTCTAAAAACTTCTCTTACTTCAGAAATAATTACAAAACACAGCCTGCAATGTACATTATTTTTTAAAACTTTTTCACACCTAAATACACTAGTCAGAAAAAGTTTGCGTACAGAGATTTAAGTAATCAAATTTAACCTAAAAAGGCACCAAAAGAAAAATGTAGGAACAAAAATATCTTTTTACTTTATTTATTGTACTTCAGTGTTTAATTAAGTTAATAATTTAGAATACAATTGTTAACCAAAACAAATTTCTTAAACAAAAACAAAGTTTTAAGTTGAATTCATATCAGAAAAAGTCTGCGTACAAAACAAAAATTTTTTTTAAAAAATTCATAAAAGAATATAATTAAACAGTTTAATAACGTGTTGGGTATCCTTTACGCTTAAGAACCTCCTGCAATCGTTTCGGCATGGATTGCACAAGCTTAGCTGTTTCATCTCTGGTGATGTTGTTCCACTCCTGTTGCAGAACTTCCTTTAGCATATTCTTGGAGGTGATGTTGTGCTGGCGAATTTTACGGTCTAATAGGTCCCACAGATGCTCAATTGGATTGAGGTCTGGGGACTGGGGTGGAGTTTTTAACTGCTTTGGAGCATTATAGAGCAACCAAAGTTTAACAATTTCAGCAGTGTGCTTTGGGTCGTTGTCCTGCTGGAAGTAAAAAACATTTGCCAAACCCAGTTTCTCGGCGCTCTGCTTTAAATTTGTCTTTAGAATGTCCAAATACATCCACTTATCCATAGTTGACTCTATGAATTGCAATTGGCCTACACCATTTTCAGCCATGCACCCCCAAACCATTATTCCGCCGCCACCATGCTTAACTGTGGCCGCTAGGATCTCCTTGTTGAGAGCAGTACATGATTTTCTCCAGACTAGCTTACGTCCCTTGATGCCGAAAATGCAGAATTTGCTCTCGTCCGAAAAAATCACCTGTTTCCAGAACTCTGGTGGCTTGTTTAAATGCTCATTGGCAAATGCGATCCGTTTTTGACGATTAACAACGGAAATAAACGGCTTCTTACGCGCAACACGGCTACGATAACCATTCTTTTTTAAAATCTTGCACACGGTATCGCTGCATATGGTTTTTTGGAATCTTTCCTTAATGTCCTCCGCAATTTTCGATGCTGTTATTTTTGGATTTTGGCGTACGCTTTGAATAATGTGACGTTTTTCCCGAATTGTCAACTTAGAGGGGCGCCCAGTACGCGGCTTTGGTGCGAATCCACCAGTCGATTGAAAACTTTTAACAACTCTTTGAATTGATGAATGTGTTCTTCCCACTGTTTGTCCAATATCGCGGTATGTTTTCCCCTCTTTCCACAATTTCACAATGATTTTATCTCTCACCTGTGCTTATTTCTTTTCTTTTTGAACTCATTGTTTAAAACTTTCGCAAACTTTTTTTTAAAAGAACTAAAAATTATCAAAACGTTACAATAAAATCAAAACGATTTATTAACACACTTTGTAGAGCGAAAGCATTGACGTCAAGCTTTGGGAATCCCCGTTTTCAAATCTGTACGCAAACTTTTTCTGTCCTATGGAAGCGACTTTTGACAGATAATTATCGATAATAAAGGAGTTGCCAGATTGATAGTTTGCAAACTATTCATAAAATGTTAATTACTATTTATATAAGAAAATGACTATAAAAATAAATATGTTTGTAAGTAAAATAATGAAATTGTGTTTATGTAAAGAAAAATTTTTCTTTGTACGCAGACTTTTTCTGACTAGTGTATATTCAAATACTTTTGCACTCTTATTATTACGTCCACTGATAACTTGACGTCTGCCAAAAAAAGTAATGGCACTTTTGCTAAATGGCGCGAAAATAAAATGGTTTTTTACTAAAATGTAATAGAATGAATATAACAAAGATTTTCCAGCTTGATCCACCTAGAGGTATGCTATGAAAATATCAAAATAACGATATGCATACAATATGTTGACACGCTCTTATTATTTTGGCCACCACTGTATATAGAGACCGCGACTTGGTACCATTGCACCTGTATACCAAGTATCACTATTAAAACGAGATCTTTTCAGGAATTAAAATGATCTCTAAAAAGTGGGGGTAGATAAAATGCGACACGCCCATTTTTATAAAGTTTCCGACAATAACCTTATGAACTTAACTACGAAATTTTCGTCTTCTACGGTAAAAACCTTTGGATATACAGTGGTGGTCACGAATTTAGAACACACTGTATTAGTAACTTTAATTTGAAATTTTTTACATCTTAGCTTGAGAATTGTAATCAAATATTTTTTGTTGAGTATTGTTTATAAAGTTAACTCTATGTACCGTTAGTTGGTTTCTTAGTTATTCTTACATTTTCTGACATATTTCAAGTAGCATGAATCAATGTGGTTTAAATGATGGACACAAACTTAGCACAGGTTAGATTTACTGTTCCATATCATATTTTATTTTCGTTAATTAAACTTTACTAGTAAGATGTACTAAATTTATTAAGTTTCTATTTGAGTTCTAACAAAAAATTGCAGAAAGATATGGCGAAAGGCTACTGATGTTCAGAGGCTCAGCGGCATTTGATTCAGCAAATGAAAAATGGTGGAAGCACAGTTTCAGAGATTGCTCTGCTTCGTAGATGTTCGTGAAAGTTATTATATAACGCATTACAACATGTAGAGCAGTATTAGAGCATTAAAAATGTAAAAAAGTGACCAAGAGCGCGAAAAACAATAGCAAGAGAGGGCCATTTGATTTATAGAGCTTCACTTAGTGATCCTTTTAAGACCTCAAATAAAATTTAAAATAAAATTTCATCAAAATATGGCATAAATGTATCTTCAAAAGGCATAAGAAGACGCTTGAATGAAAACAATTTCCGTAGCTTTATAGCCCAACATACACCACATGTGTCGCAAAAAAATATTAAATGCAGTCTTGCGTTTGCAAAAGAATATTTAAAAAGTCAACGAATTTTTGGAAAAATGTGCTTTGGAGGGATAAATCAAAGTTTTGCCGGTTCACATCTGACAGCAAACAATATGTGTGGCGTCCTCAAAACATGCAACACAATCCAAAGTACACGCTCAAGACGATTAAACAGGGTGGCTAAAATGTTATGGTATGGGCGGCGTTTTCTTGGCACGGAGTTTGTCCGATTGTTAAAATTTACCAAAAAATGGATCAGCACGCTTACAAAAACGTACTTGTCAATATCATGATACCGTTTCAAGAGGATAATTTGGCACTTCAATGGCATTTTATGCAGGATAATGATCCAAAGCACAGTGCTCACATAGTTAAGAGTTGCTTGGAAGACAAACATATTGATATTTTGAAGTGGCCATCGCAAACATCGGACTTAAACCCGATTGAGAATCTGTGGAGGGATGTTGAGCAGCAAATACTAACAATAAAATCCAAAAATTTGCCAGATTTGTTAAGGGAAATCCAAAGGATTCGGTATAGTACTCCAAAGTACCGTTGTGAGGCTTTGGTCAAAAGTTTACCAAGAATATGAGATGCAGTAATTAAGAATAAGGGATTTCCTACGAAATATTGAGTTTTATGCAATCAATTTTGAATATATTTTTCATTCTAGACATTTTTTCGCTCGTGTGCTAAATTTATGACCAAGTCGAAATGCTTATTTTTCATTTTTATTTGATTTTAAGTCCTATAAGAAAAAGTTTTGAAATAAAAAAATGTATATAAGAAATATAGAAGACATACTATATATACACTAAAAAATAAATTAATTAAAAATTTACAACATATAACTGGAAAATATAAGTATTCACTTTACTTTTTTAAGTGTGCTAAATTCGTGACCACCACTGTATATCATTTATACTGATTTGTGAGAGGTAAAAGTGGGCGTGACAACATTTAAACATAGTTACCTATATATCAAGTTTCACTATCAAAATGTGTACAAATCAGGAATTAGAATGATTTCTATTCTATTTTTTTTTTTACAGTAGCCGACAGTAGCTTTCAGAATAAAATTACTAAACTTGAGTTTTTTACGATCAAAACGTCTTTAAAAAACGTAATAGGGGTATATAAACTTTGTCACTCCGTTTGTAACGCTGATAAAGAGGCGTGGCCGGTATAGAAAAGTATATATATTCTTGATCAGCATCACCTTCTGAGTCGATTTAGCCATGTCCGTCTGTGGTCACGATAACAGCCGTAATTTTTTAGCTACAGTAACGAAATTCAATACATAAGCTTTTTATTAAAAAATGGAGGTCAAGTTCGAAAATCAGTCAAATCGGATAAAAACCACGCTTACCTCCCATACAAAGTGACTTAACCAAAACGGTAACATCTCTTTAAAGTACACAAAAACTTAATATAATGACTTCAAATTTTGCACAGCGTCTTTAATATTTATTATAAACTTTAAGTATGAAATTTGTAAAACTCGGATAAAAACCACGCCTACCTCCCATACAAAGAGACTTAACCAAAATGGTAAAATCTCTTAAAAATTCACAAAAATTAATATAATGACTTAAAATTTTGCACAGCGTCTTTAATATTTATTATGAACTTTAAGCATGAAATTTGTAAAAATGGGATGAAAACAACGCCTACCTCCCTTACAAAATAACTTACCCAAAATGGTAAAATTTCTTTTAATTCCACAAAAACTAATCTAATGACTTAAAATTTTGCACATAAGCTTTAACCTTTAATATGCATTTTTAGTATAAAATTTGTAAAAGTCGAATAAAAATCACGTCTACCTCCCATACGAAGTGAGTTCACCAAATTGGTAAAATCTCTTTCAATTCCACAACAATTAATCTAATAACTTTAAATTTTGCACAAAACCTTTAACAATTAATATAAACTTAAGGTATGAAATTTGGAAAAATCATCGTCTGTTGGGGTGTTTTAACTTCGGCCCAGTCGAAGATAATTCCTAACTAGTTTTTTTTTTTTGTTTGTGAGCGAAAAAAAATTTGGGTTGGATGGGAGGTACCACGCCCTCTATTCCAATCGACACCAAACTTTACAGAAACACTCTCAAAATATTGCTTCAGATTCCCTGAGAATTCAATCAGATCTGCCGGACTTTGTAGTCTAGTGAAGAGTGCGCTAGACTATCAACCCGGTTCGAATCTGGGTTCCGGGAAAAAAGATCTGTTTAGCATACATACATACCCACAAAACCAGGTACCCTACTGCTAAAGCACGCGGACAATCCTGAAACCAAGAATGAGATACTCCCGTGCAAGAGATTCATATAGCTTCAACGAACTCCGCAAAACCAACCAACTGCTCAAGAAGGCCCTGAAAAAAGCGATCCGTAAGAGCAAGCACCAATACTTCCTACATCGAGGCAGAAGCCACTCCATGGGGTACCGCATACAGGTTGGTTATGAAAAAGCTGAAATGCTTCAGGCAACCAGCAGCTACGGATCCGCAGGTCCGAAAAAAAACACAACGCGCCAGGTCCTCATGGTATTCCGAAACGCGGCATTGAAGATTGCTAAAATCTTTTTTTTTTCAATCACTTTTAAATTAGTTGATTTTTCTGTAGGCATATTTTTGAGTTTTGCAATAAAAACTCCACAGGGTTGGGTCCTTTTCGCAGAATTATAAAATTTTTAAAAAAAAATCTTGAAAAAAATCATGAAAACAAAATCTTGAAAAAAATATTGAAAACAAAATCTTGAAAAAAATCTTGAAACGAAAATTTTGAAAAAAAAATCTTGAGTCTCAAAATCTTGAAAAACCTTCGCATATAATGTATTCTTTAATCCGCGCTCGCGAATTAAAGAAAACATTCTATGCTTAGGTTTTTCCAGATTTCTTAATTAAAAATTTGACACTATTTCGAAAAGTGTCTAATTTCGAAAGAAGTATCAAATTTATCGAGTAATGTCAAATTTCGAAAATAATCAAAATAATGAATCATTTTCAAGTCACAGAAATTGTCACATTTTGAAATAAATGTCAAAGTGTCCAATTATATCAAAAAGTTTCAAATTTGTCATATGAAGTGTCATATATCATCATATATGTGTCATATAAAGTGTCATATATCGAAAAAAGTGTAAAATTTCGAATAGGTGCCAAAATTCGAAAAAAATGTCAAATTTTGAATAAGTGTCAAATTTCGAAATGTACAAGTTTTGCAAAAAATGTCATATTTAATTTTGAATAAGTGCCAAATTTCGAAAAGTGACAAATTTTGCAAAAAGTTGTCAAATTTTTAAAAATATGTGTTCATAAATGGACAAAAAACCACCACGTCCTCGTCGTTTGTCTGGATGACGCCAAGTGTGGGACCATAAATATTTAAAAATTTTTAAATATTGCCAAAATTTAACATTTTTGTTTTCGAAATTAGACACTTTTCCGTTTTTTCTCGAAATTATACATTTTACAGGGTCCGCCATCCAACGTTTTTTTTTTCAACTAGTGCTTATTTCGTGAATGGTAACACTTAGCTCATGTCTGATTTGACAGATAATTAGTTTTATCCTTCCGCTGAAAGAATATGGTTGTGTATACGCTTGAACAACGCTGGGAAATATTGCGACATTACTTTGAAAATCATGGTAATGTTGCAGAATGTGTGCGAAAATTGCGTACGGATTTTGGAAGAAGAGAAGCACCGTCAGCTCCGTATGTTCGTTATCTTGTGAAAAAAGTGAAAGAAACTGGCATCCTCATCGATAAACCAAAGCGTGAAAAGCCAAAAGCAGTGCGTACACCTGAGAATATTGCTGCTGTGGCAGAAAGTGTGCGTGAAGCGCCATCAACATCAATTCACCGTCGTTCTCAACAATTGAACATTTCGGAGACATCATTGAGACGAATTTTGCATAAAGACCTTGGTATGACGCCATACAAAGTCCAATTGGTTCAGGAGTTGAAGCCAACTGACCATCCAATGCGTTTTCACTTCGCTAAGTGGGCCTGCAATCGACTTACAGAAGATGCCAATTTTGCCAAAAAAATCATCCTTTCAGATGAAGCTCATTTTGATCTTGGCGGGTATGTAAACAAGCAAAATTATCGCATTTGGGGCACAGAAAACCCGCACGCATACATTGAAAACCCGCTGCACCCAAAACGAGTCACTGTTTCGTGCGGATTTTGGTTCAGAGGCATAATTGGGCCATCTTTCTTCGAAAATGAAGAAGGAGTGGCCGTTACAGTCAATGGCGATCGTTATCGGGCCATGTTGAAAGAATTTTTGTTCACAAAAATTGAAGAGGAGGATATTGGCAACATTTGGTTTCAACGTGCCACACAGCCGAAGCTACACTCGATGTTTTGCGCCCTGTTTTTGAAGATCGCATTATCAGCCGCAGAGCTGATGTCGTTTGGCCACCTCGGAGCTGCGATTTGACACCGTTGGGCTATTATTTGTGGGGTGCCCTCAAAGATAAGTGTTACGCCGACAAGCCAGAGACAATTGACGCTTTAAAGGACAATATTCGTGAAGCCATTGGTGAAATACAGCTGCACACAATCGATAATGTGCTTAAAAATTGGACCGATCGTGTAGGCTACTGCATGGCCAGCCGAGGCAGCCATTTGAATGAAATTATTTTCCATTATTAACCGGAAGGATTGTACTTTCAAATAAAAAAAGAAAATTTTAAAAAATATCCAGTAGTTTTTTTTTTATAGAATTTTCAAAAAAAAAGTTATTTGGCGGACCCTGTATTCGATATAACATTTCTTAAAATTTCAAGATTTTTTCAAGATTTATGCATATTTTGTGTTTTCTAGATTTTTTCTCAAGATTTCGTTTTCAAGATTTTGTTTGTTTTAAAATTTTGACCTTCAAGCATTCGGACCGCTCCCACTCTACAACTATGAAATTTAATTTTTAACATTTTAGTTTTTTTTATGTTCTTCAAATTCTTGTGTAAGCATAGAAGAGTGAAAAGTTGCTTGTGACATTTTTGCACATATAAAATATGAGAATCTTTTAAACTCTTGACAGTACCTACATTTAATTGAGTAAGAAAAATTTTAAATCCTTTTTTTCTTATCCTTGAGAAAAACTCAAAATAAATGTTTATGCAAACAAATATGTTTTCAGTATAACCACATAAGTGTACTGGTATGAAAAAGTTTTAAGTTCGAGAGAAAAAAATTTCTATTAAAGTTTGCAAGAGTTCTTCCCCTTTTGGTTAGAAATTCATACATACGAGTGTACACTTGCTCACTCGCACACGTGTTAAAAACAACACAACTAAATATCGTATGCAAATTATAATCATGCGGCTGTTCCGCAGCGTAAAAACGGAAGTAAGCAGTTAATGTGCTATAGAATGACGCCACTTAAATGTCAGACTTCCGTTTTCTATATTTTAGCACATGTACGAGTATGTGCTATAAAAGATATACACAGAAAATATATCGTAGTTGTATTTGTGTGAGTCTGTGTGTGTGTATTTATTTCTAAATAATTCAAAAGTAAAATACTTAGATTTTATCAATAATTTATGCTAAGGATATAAATGATTTTAAATAATTGTTCGGAAAGAGAAAAAGGAAAATTTAGAAAGATTGGATTTGGTCAAATCAGTAGCAAAATATTTTGGTAGGGTATAATTTGTAAATACAGGTGGTAGTTATAATATCTATGAAAACACATAAGCTGAAAAACTGAAAATATTTTTATATAAATTTATTATATAATATAAAGTGACTTAGAAAACTGTTCATAAGAAACTACTTTACATTTTTTGGTAAAAACTTTAATTACCAAGAATCACTGCTATTTCTTAGATCACATTTTGATTTCTATTGCATTAGCCATTAGCGTACTTTAAAAAGTTTAAAAAAATCATTGTGGTATCACTGCTGGCAGTAAATTTATATGAATACTTTTGTAAGAGATGCGTTTGTTTGAGTTTCTAGTGCAATTGCGTTAAGAGTAATCATTATGTTTATGAATATAATTCTTCAGTACGTGTGTATGTGATTGAACTTCTCCTAAACGACTGGAAACCAATTTTGTTCTAACTTTTTTTAAAATTTTCGGGATTAGTGGGAGTGGCACGACCTTTCCTTCAAAAAGATATATTAAATCTTAAAATCTTAATAAATCTTAAAAGATATATTAATATTAATTAATATATTAATATTAATATATATTATCTTAAAAGATATATTAATAAATTAAAAGATATATCCTTCAAAAATATCATATATTGGTTGAAGTATAAATTTTTTTAATCAGTTTTTAATAGTTATTAAAATAAATGAACTTTCCTAAAGTAAGACATGCTAGAAATGCATTTGAAGAGTTTTGATCTAAAAAGAGCAGCTTGAATCCTGTGACGAATTATTACCACCCCATTTCTAAGGACATGTCTATATCTAAGAAAATCAAATGATTACTCTTGACATTCTAACAAAAATTTAAATTGTTGCTTTTTAGAAATGATTAACTACATTTTCTTTTTTGCGTGTAATAACACTCTAAATCATTTTTATTGCGATTTATTTTTAGTACGAAAACAAAAGCCAAAAGCAAAAACCAAAACAAACAGCAACAAATGCATACCATGTCCATGCCAAATTGTCCGTCTCTGACAGTCCAACTATCTGTCTATTCATTTGGCAGTCATTATCGTTGCGGTCAAATGGTTTCTTCGTCTGTTTTTTTTCCCTCTCTTTTGTGCCAATCGATAACGTGTTTATATGTGTATATTTGTATGTGTTCACATAGTTTTGCGTGTCAATTGCCAATAAGCTGCAATTCTATTGACTGCTTGCTATGTATGTTGTTTTTGCAGTAATTGTTGTTGTTGTTGTTGTTGTTGTTATGTTAGTTTTAGCATAACTACCCTCTACAGACATTTTGTTGAGTGGTTGCCACCAAGTTAGGCTTTTTTTTCTAACTTATTTATGTTTAAGGGATATATAAATCGCTGCATTGTTCTTTTGCTTTGGATCAAAATAATATTTAAACTGTCGCACAGTGAACTGTCTCCATGTAAGAGATGGACATAAATAGAGGAAGTGCTCCTATGGTAATGCAATTTTGTATGCTTAATTAGTTTAAGCCAATTAAGAAAAATTTTAAAAATGGTCGAAATCGGTTGGACCCTAGGGGTACCTCATTTGGACCTATATTAATTTTTTTACTTGATTTTGTATGGGAGGTAAATACAAAGGTTGACCGGTCTTAACAAAAATTCGCTAGAGGAGTAGCCAAATGAAGTACACTCAGGGAAAAATCGCATCGTAAAATTAAATAATATCATGTTAATTTTACGTTGCTCCATTTTCAAGAAATCATCTTTAAATTCACATTGAAATCCATTAAATCAAATATGAAAATATTTGGTCTCCTATAAAAAGTGGAAAAACTTCGAAATTAAGCTGAAAAATAACATATTTTGTATTGAAGTTTGTCAGCAGTGAAAACGAAGTAGAAAATATATATTTTAAAGTGGAAGACACTTCAATTTGAAGTTGGATGCATATTTTTGTGTGTATGTCTTCAGCATAATTTCGTTGCAATGTTTTTAATAACAGTGTTGGTAAACAATTATGTTTTTCGCTCTGTCTGTCTATCTAAGAGCAACAATTATTTTATCTAAGAGCAACAAGCTGTTTGACTTAATTGAAATAATTTCAATTTACTCAACAAAATTGACGAAGGTGGTCACTCAATGTCGCTCAAGTTTGTGCGTGCAAATAGTAATAGTAAGTGCAAATAAGTGAAGATTAATACAAATGGAAAATGTTCAATATATTAATGAATTCTGGCCAAGCCTTTTAGCAAATTAATAATGGTAAAACTTAAGTGAGAAATAAACTTTTATAACTACATTTTTAAAATCATAATTGTATTATATAAATGTAATATATTGAATCATCATATAATTTTTAAATAAAAATTTACCACATTTATTCTAATATTTTAATAAAAGAACATTTCTATTAAACTAATTTTGTTTTATTTATTTGATTTTGTTTCACGGATCCTGTAACCATTCAATATCAAAAATGTTAAGTATTTCATTTAAAGTTAAAATTACTTCGATTCATTAATGCAAAGACGTGCAATCAAAGTAGAAAATACCTTACTTCAAAGTTATAACGCATTTAAAATAAATACGTTAGTATTCCAATTGAATATGCTTCCTCTTTGCATTAAATCTGAATCTACGTTAAGTAAAGTCTAATACTTATAATTTTAAGGTGTATACCATTTTAGTTTAAAGTGGAAACAACATAAAACTGACTATATGTGTTTCCACTTTGAATTGAATGTTTTCGTGTTTGGTGCCAAATCATTCCGAAAAATACTTGAATTGAAGTGGTTACCTTTGATTTTACGTTGTTTTTTAGCTCAGTCCAAGTTGATAGATGTTTAATAGATGTGCACTGAAAATGGTTGAAATGTACATTTTTCATTTTAAGCAGTTGAAAAAAAAAAATATATATATTAGACCGGTTCAAAATTATATGGAAAATTAAACATCTTATTTTCTTAGGTGCGCGTCAACTTTCTAAAAGTTCAACCCTAAATGAACACAGAAATACCTTCAGACCAAAAAAATTTGACCCCCTGACCTTTGCAGAAATCGCTTAAAGGTAATTTTGAAAATATACAGGACCTGAACCACCTTATAAAATATGGTGTCGAAACCAAAACAAATAATAAATTTATTTTAATGGCATATATTGTGGAATATTTTGGTCTTATTTTAGTTTTTTTTTTCTTTTTAAAAACCCGTTGTGATTATTTTTGGTGAAATTTTGATCCTGAAATTTTTTTCAAAAAAAAATTTTTTCATTTTTTCATCAATTTTTTTTTCTTATTTTGCTCCAACGATATTTTTTTGTAATTTTGTATTTTTGCTCAAAGATTTAGCTTTCCTGCGGTATAACATATCGCGAATTTATTTATTTATCTTCAGTTTAGTCTATGAATAAATGTTCTTACAGACTAGTTAAATATAAAGTATTAAACATAGTAAAAATAGTTCAAAATATTGTGTTTAAAATAGATCTTATTTGAATCTTAGAAACAGTAAAATCAAGATTACAACTAGAACTAATAGAATTAAACAAACGCAGAACACGGTTAATAGGCGCATTTATAGCATAATTAGAATGGTAAATTTGCAAGTAAAAAGGATCAAAATTTCTAAGCATTCTTGCTGGAATATTAAAATCTATCATTTCCAATAGTGCAGGGCAATCAACCAAACCATTTATGATATCAAAAACAAAGAGCAAAGATATTATGCTTCATGAATTAAGATTGTAAGCTTTAGATCAAGTGAGTTTTCAAGAAGGCAACAACAACAACAACAACAACTCTGTATAGAGTCAGTCAATCACTTAGCTGACTAGACAGTCTGTTTCGGAAATCGCTACATAGTCCTCATCAGTAGTCTTTGAGTGATTAAGCTGTGATCAACTCACTGTTTAAACTAGCATATGAATGTACAGATCCTCTAATTCATTCTTATGAATTGTATGGCTGCTAATCATATGACACCTTAAAGCAGGAGGCCATTTTAGATCACCACCATCAACTCTATCAAGGGTTGATCTAAAAACTCACTTGATCTAAAGCTCACAATCTTAATTCATGTAATTATTCAGTAGATCATAAAAATTAACTAGATATTATGCTTCTTCTACTCTCCAAAGTTTTGAGCCCTATTAAGAGGCACCTCGTTTTATATGAAGGAGGTACACCATCAATATTGAAAGAGCGCAAGGTAAACCTTGTAAACGATATCGCGAATTTTGGGGGACCATAACACGAATTATCTTTAAAAACACGACAAATCGCCCTAACAAAAAAAAAACTCGCAAAATGGCAAAACATATTTACTTATTTGAAATTTTTAAAAAACCCTTCAGTTTATATATAATATTATACCTATTATTATTAATAATTCAGTATGTATATTAGGGCGGGTTGATTTTTTATTTGTAAATCGTATAGCAAAAACATAAACTACATAAAATTCTAAGAAAATTCTCCGAAGAAACCATGTATCTAAAATAAAATCCTAATCCGCGCCCCTCGACTTGAAAATTTATATGCCCCCTTTTGTACACTCAAAATTTTTTTACATTAAAAAATATTCACCCAAGTAAAAAAGTTTGTATATAATTTTATATTTAATATTATTATAAGCAACATAGATAAACAAGTCTTATTTTATAATGCAAATAAAAACAAACAAAAGAAGTGTTTTCACTCAAACAATATTTCAGTAATTTTTCAGTTATTTTTTTACCATAAACAAATTTTGAGTCATTAAAAGAAATAAGGTCTTTAATACATACAAAGAGGCAATTATAGAATACAAAGAAAACTTTACTTATTGGTTATATGTTAATTTTGTTAAGTCTTTTTTACTCTCCATTCTAGGTACTTTGGCACGACTTTCTATAGTTACTACTATTTGATCTATATTTCTATAGATAAAATAAACTTGATTAGAGGTCATGCTTTTTCCTGTTTTAAGAAGTATGTTTTGCATATTTTATTCGAAAAAAAAATTATTCTTTGTTTTTTTAAAAACCGCAGTTTAGGTAAGAAGTGTTCTAGCTATTTTTCATATAGAACGCAAATGAGAGGAGATGCAAATTGGGGTTCAACTGCTTTTTTGATAATTGAATATTTTGATTAATCTCAAAACAAAACCTGTATTGCATAAACTATAATGTAATAAAACATAATAGCTATATTTTAAAAAAAAAAAAAATTTTAGCGAAAGAAGAGGAAAAAAAATTTCAAGTCGAGAGGCGCGGATTAGGGTTTGATTTTAGACCTATGGTTTCTTCGGAGAATTTTCTTAGAATTTCATGTAGATTACGTTTTTGCTATACGATTTTTAATTTTTTTTTTCATCCATACAAATCAACCCGCCCTAATGTATATGTAAAGAAGAGGTGCGTGCCTTGATTTTTGCTTGACACAGCGTGCTTTTGCGTGCAAGTGCTTAAAAATAAGAGTGTGTGCGTGCTCGGGCTTTGGAGTACGGGATTCGAAAACGTAAATACGGCCGTGTTTTTCGTGTTTCATGGCTATTGTTTCAACTAGGCCTGTGCGAATAGCTTCGAGCTCGAATTTCGATTCAAGTAACTCGGTGTTTCAATTAACTCGAAATTACGAATTACTGGAAAAATTATCGAGTAACTCGTGATATTTTCAAGTTACACATACATTTTCGAGTATTTTTCTACTCAATGTTTGTTTTTTTTTTATTCCATGTTCTCAACTTCACTCTAAACAGGGTTGCCACTTCTTTTAGTATACTTATTATTTTGTAAAGATAAAACTATTTTTTCCCTAGAATTCTATTAAGTTAAGTAGTCAAAAGAATAAGATAGAGAGAGAAAGAAAGAAAGATAATACAACGCCTTTTGTGCATATTAATTATATCATAATTTTTTATTGCCGAATTGACCATACTAATGAAGAAACAATCTACAAAAAAATAAAAAAATAAACATTTTAATAACAATAACATATTAAGTTTTTACTTTTTTTAAATTTCTTGATCACCGAAAAAAGATATAATATACTGAAGTAAAGCTTTGCCCAAAAATACAAAATTACAAACATAATATCGGTGGAGCAAAATAAGAAACAAATTTGACGATAAAAAATGAAAAAATTTTTATTGAAAAAAATTTTAGGATTAAAATTTCAACAAAAATAAACAGAGCGGTTTTTAAAAAGAAAAAAAAAAACTAAAATAAGTCCAAAATATTCCATAAAATATGCCATTAAAATAAATTTAATATATGCTTTGGTTTCGACACCATATTTTTATAAGGTGGTTCAGGTCCTGTATATTTTCAAAATTACCTTTAAGCGATTTCTGTAAAGGTCAGCGGGTCAATTTTTTTGGTCTGAAGCTATTTCTGTGTTCATTAAGGGTTGACCTTTCAGAAAGTTGACGCTCACCAAAGTATTTTAACAGTTTTGCAAAATGAACCGGTCTAATATATATATTTGTAGGACAAAGTAGGAAAAGTTATTTGCAGTTCCTGCTTATATAGAATCTATACTAAAGGGTCCGCCAAATAACTTTTTTTTTTTTTGAAAATTCTATAAAAAAAACTACTAAATATTTTCTTAAATTTCTTATTTTATTTGCAAGTACAATCCTTCCGGTTAGTAATGAAAAATAATTTCATTCAAATGGCTGCCTCGGCTGGCCATGCAGTAGCCTACACGATCGGTCCAATTTTTAAGCACATTATCGATTGTGTGCAGCTGTATTTCACCAATGGCTTCACGAATATTGTCCTTTAAAGGGTCAATTGTCTCTGGCTTGTCGGCGTAACACTTATCTTTGAGGGCACCCCACAAATAATAGTCCAACGGTGTTAAATCGCAGCTCCGAGGTGGCCAAACAACATTAGCTCTGCGGCTGATAATGCGATCTTCAAAAACAGGGCGCAAAACATCGAGTGTAGCTTCGGCTATGTGGCACGTAGCGCCGTCCTGTTGAAACCAAATGTTGCCAATATCCTCCTCTTCAATTTTTGTGAACAAAAATTCAATCAACATGGCCCGATAACGATCGCCATTGGCTGTAACGGCCACTCCTTGCTCATTTTCGAAGAAAAATGGCCCAATTATGCCTCTGGACCAAAGCCGCACCAAACAGTGACTCGTTTTGGGTGCAGCGACTTTTCAATATATGCGTGCGGGTTTTCTGTGCCCCAAATGCGACAATTTTGCTTGTTTGCATACCCGCCAAGATCAATGAGCTTCATCTGAAAAGATGATTTTTGGCAAAATCGGCATCTTCTGTAAGTCGATCGCAGACCCACTTAGCGAAGGGAAAACGCATTGGATGGTCAGTTGGGTTCAACTCCTGAACCAATTGGACTTTGTATGGCGTCATACCAAGGTCTTTATGCAAAATTCGTCTCAATGATGTCTCCGAAATGTTCAATTGTTGAGAACGACGGTGAATTGATGTTGATGGCGCTTCACGCACACTTTCTGCCACAGCAACAATATTCTCGGGTGTACGCACTGCTTTTGGCTTTTCACGCTTTGGTTTATCGATGAGGATGCCAGTTTCTTTCACTTTTTTCACAAGATAACGAACATACGGAGCTGACGGTGCTTCTCTTCTTCCATAATCCGTACGCAATTTTCGCACACATTCTGCAACATTACCATGATTTTCAAAGTAATGTCGCAATATTTCCCAGCGTTGTTCAAGCGTATACACAACCATATTCGTTCAGCGGAAGGATAAAACTAATTATCTGTCAAATCAGACATGAGCTAAGTGTTACCATTCACGAAATAAGCCTAGTTGAAAAAAAAAATTTAGATGGCGGACCCTGTAGTAGTTTATAGAAAAAAATGGATCTTTATAGGATCTTTATAGGACTTGTTATTTTTTTTTCATCGAAATTTGTCAATTTCTAAAATTTTTCATTTGATAATATCATATATTAAAATCACTTAAATATAAAGGGTGTTTTTTATAGAGTGATACAACTTTGAGTTGGCATCACTGCTTTATTTGACTACCCACTTAACAGCTGATAGTTGCTTTTTGTTTAGTTTGCTTTGACATTTCAGTATGGATCGACTTACACCAAAACAACGCGTGCAATGGAAGATGATCCTAATCAATCAATTCGTCGCCGTTCTCAGCAACTGGGGTTGTGTCCTTCCACTTTATGGAAGATTTTACGAAAAGATCTTGGGTTAAAACCTTTCACGATTCAACTTGTGCAGGAATTAAAGTCAAACGACCATCGTATGCGCCGCCAATTCGGCGAATGGCTGAAGCACAAATTGATATTGATTTTGAATTTCCATGCAAAATTTTATTTTCCGATGAAGCCCATTTTTTGGTTGAATGGGTATGTCAATAAACAGAGTTGTCGTATTTGGATCAAGGAAAATCCACAAGCTTTTGTCGAAACACCATTACATCCACAGAAAGTTACTGTTTGGTGTGCTTTATGGGCTGGCGGAGTCATTGGCCCATATGTCTTAAAAAACGATGATGGTCAGAATGTTACTTTCAATGGTGAACGGTATAGGAACATGATTCGAAGTTTTTTCGTACCTCAGTTAGCGGGCATTAATCTTACGGATAAGCCACACAGCGGGCGCTACAATTGATTTACTCAAGGAAACTTTTGACGAAAAAATAATTTCACCAAATGGCCCAATTAATTGGCCCCCAAGATCGTGTGATTCAACCCCATTGGATTATTTTCTTTGGGGTTATGTAAAATCACTTATCTACGTCGATAAACCACAAACAATTGAACACCTGGAAATCAACATTCGAAGAGTTATCGGCGAGATACGGCCGCAAAAGCTGCGAAAAGTTTGTGAAAACTGGTGTTCCAGATTGCACCTTGTACGCGCCAGCCGTGGCGGCCACATGACCGAAATCATATTTAAACATTAATATCATAAAATTTTCTATCCAATTAAGCCCGTTTCATTGATATTAAAAATATATTACTATGCTTTATTATGATTTAAACTTGTATCACTCTATAAAAAAACACCCTTTATATTACATTTTATATTTTCTAAGATTTCCTAATTTGATTTATTTACTCAAAAATTTTTATAATCAAAAATTTACTTGGCTCAGTTAAGTCAAAACAAACATTTTTGACAATTATTTGTTTAAGAGAACCCAAAACGAATTGAACAAAATAAATTTTTTTTTTTAAATATCTCAAGTTTGAAGTGTCACAGCGTAGCCAAAACTGAGTCTTTCCCATAGTATTTACAATAACACAGGTATTATAAATCGAAACGGTTCAACTGTCATTGTAAGGATAGAATGTCAAAAGACCGTGATGACAGTCAAAACAATGATGCTTCTTGTATGTTAATAATTGAAACGGGAATTTTTTGTTTATGGATTTTAAATTTTATGAATTTTTCTCATGCTTTCTTATTTGAAAGTTTTACAATACATTGCCCAGTGTCTACCTTCGTAATAATTAATAACAGAAAAGCTCGTTTTTACTCTTTCTTGTTCAAATGTATTCATTAAACGCTGAAGTAAACACAGAAAAAATCCCCTTTAATTTTTTAATTTTGACACTTTATCCCTACAACTCGGCAGCGCAGTCACTATTTATAATACCTGGTAATTCTATCATGAGGCTTTCCCTTAATATTTTGTTTTTCTTATCTACGCAATTACCTGTCGATTGATACCAATATTGCTAGGTTTTGAGCTCATAAAACATTTTGATTTTTGTCACAACGCACTGTGTGTCGCAACAATTGGCGGTTAGTAAGGACATTCGGGACTAGTATTCACAGTTGATTTTAATATGGTTGTTGTTGTAATTGCTGAGCATTGAAGAATAGTTTGTCTGGGCTTGTCTTAGGTTAGATAAATATAGCAGCTTAGCGCTTTATTTAATAACAATTAAGATAAGTTACAGAAAATATATTCATTTCATTTTTCTAATATTTGACTTAGAGTCAGTGACTTTTCGAATAAAAGGTAATTTTTTCCGACAAAAAAAAAGCGTTTTATTTTTTAACCCTTTCATTCACCTTGTCTATTATGTGAGGACACAAATTATATAAATTGTGCCCTACAAATTATATAAATGCGTTACAAATTGAATTTAAAATATGGAAAATGTACCATGAAATGTAAATTAAACTGCCTCAATTAAATTTAAAGATTTATTATCTTATTAGGTAAAATATATAATATTAATATTATAAATATTCTATTGAGGAAATAATAATGAATAATAAAATAAATAAGTTACATAATAACATGTAAAGACATACATACAGTCACACATACACAGGCAGGGAAAACGAAACAAGTGAACGACGGAACAAGGCCACAAGAGAATATAAAGCCATCGCGCTTGCTTAGGAAAGTCAGTCTTGTTGCAAGCGCAGTAGCATGCACAGTAGTGTGGCTCACCGTTGCATGGAAAAAAAATAAAGTTATCTCTATAAACTTTCTCATGGTCTATACTTTTTAGACTTTATATGAATATTATTGGAACAAAGTTTCAATTCGCTTTTTTAGCTGAAAAAATATGCTCACCGACCAGAAAGTTTTTAATAATCGCAAAATTTTATTTTTTGTATACAAATTTATCTAATTAGTTAAACTTTGTTAATATTCTTTTTTTTTTATTAAATGCTTAATTATTGAATTAAACAAAGTTTCTTATTATAAATTCATATAATATTTTAATAATTTAAAATGTATTATTTTCTTTCGAAACTGCATTTGATAGAAATTTTTGTTGATTGTGTAGGAATTAACTTTAGATTTTCTTCCACAACTTGCAAAAGAAACTGCTTTTCTTCTTCATCATTGGTTATAAGTTTTTGATAATCCGTAAATAATTTAACTCCTCGTTCCGCAGTATCATGGACAACTCTCAAATTAAAAACGAGTGCTTTTCTTAAATATATTGTTTAATAGTAAAGTATTTTATAAAGAGAGTAAAATGTCTTTTACCAACCAAAAACCAACCTCGCAAGTAACTATCAGAGTTTGCGTTTTTTCCAAGTTTGCGGCGGATGTAATGAAAACAGATCATCAATATGGGGAAGTTTGAACACGTTCTTAGAGCGTTTATTAGCAAAGTCGCATAGTTTAGAATTTTCATTCAGAAGAGCGGCATTACCTCTTACAATTCTGTTAGAAGAACTAGATTTTGACACGATTGCATTTGCCAAGCTGCGTTTTTCTTTGTTGGGTACTCTGTTAGAGAACAGAGCCAGCCCAACCATTTCATCTGAAAGATATCATAAGTGACGCTCAAGAGAACACCTGGCAGCAGCAGAAATTGGATCGGGCTTCTTCTGCACAAGGGGCAGTAGCCCATGTCTTTGTCTAGAAAAAAACACCAAATTAAACAAAACGTAGAAGCTGACTTTGCTCACAACGAGTAAGGTTAAAATGATCACAAAACAAAAAAATGTTGATAGTGTAAAGTACTTTTGCCATCCACCGAGCATAGTGTATTGACCTGGAGCACGCCAGTGAATCACAACAGGCGGTTTTCTTAGAACTATCATCGTTAGCTCTACTAGCTCCATATATATAATCGTCTCGGATTTGGGCTCGACATTCAGCAGCATGTTGACTTAACCATAATAAAGTTGAGTTTATGAACGGTTGCATTTTTTTATTAGTTTTCAAGATTTTATAATTGTCAAAATTTAAACTACTACTACAAAAATATGATGCCGGCAAGCTAGCCACATAAGATCATGTCCAATTTTTTTTCTAGAAGAACACATGCTCCTTTATATTGACCTGTGTTGCTAGACGTTGTATCAAAATTCATCCCAATGATGTTTTCAACCAAGCTCTACTCTTACAACAAACCATATACAGCTTCCGCTTAATTTTTACTAAAAGATTTAATTAGCTTCGGTACGCCAAGCAGCTTCTCTTCACTACCACCAGATATCAATACTGCCAAACGTTCCACCTTTTCTAGATATATTCAATTAAACCTTACTATCCCAATGTATAACTAAGGAATTCTGAGGTTTAAATGAATCTTTTATACGGAAAGCGAGCTCTTTTCTGGCATTTTGACGAGCTCGATGTATTGTGCTTCTTGAAATAGAGACATTTTCTGGGCTATGACCCAGACTTGACAGCAATGGAATAGTTAATCTAACGGCTTTTCGATCTGATATTTTATTTCGGTCAAGAGCACCGCAGGCAGTTATGCAAAGACCATTTAAATTTTTAAATTTCTATAGATAACTAATTTTTTCAGGCCAACCTGAATTTTTTTGTATTTCTTACTATGACAAAACTTTAGTTGCCTTGAGCACTCAGTTTTAGAATTGTTAGGACCCAAAAAATTTTCCGAAACACTTTTTACTAAAGATGTTAAAAACTAGCCCATGAGAAGTTTATTATGGGAAAAAAAAATTTTGAACCACACTAATGCACATGCTTTGAGACTGAGTAGTTATCGTAGGCGTAGTTATCCTAATCGAATGTGTCCCCACCCTCCTAACTTAGTTTTATACTAAGTTCAGGCGTAGTTATCTTAAGCGAAGGTGTCCCCACCCTTCGAACATAGTTTACTCTAAGTTCAGGCGTAGTTATCTTAAGCGAAGGTGTCTCCACTCTTCGAACGTTGTTTACTCTAAGTTCAAACGTTGTTATCTTAAGCGAAGGTGTCTACAGCCTTCGAACATACATTTTATTCTAAGTTCAGGCGTAGTTGTCTTAAGCGAAGGTGTCCTCATCCTTCAAACGTTGTTTAATCTGAGTTCAATCGTAGTCACTCACAGCAAGAGGGACCATAGCAAGTAATGGAATAAATATTAATTAGCAGGAATTAATTATACCAATCTAATTTATATAATGTTTAATAATTAATAATAATTAGTTAATGTACTTATTTAGCAATAAATAAAACAAATTAAAATAATAAAGACTTACTTTACAGTTTAAAACTAAAACGCTGGCTTTCTTATTTAAAACAAGGGGTTCTTATTTTGTAAGAAGCCCTGGTTTACTCACTGAGCCTACCTCAGCAAAAAATCAGTAACGAGCAAAAGGGTTCGTTACAATTGCAGTGCATATGCATTTGAAATGAGTGTGGCGGAATGCAAATCGTTATTTTTTTTCTAACGAATGCATTGTAAACAGTGCATTGATCTATTGTTTCTTCTATTTTTGCCTTTCATTACAAGATTTGTGATCATAACAATAGCACGTGTTGATGATATGAGAGCATGTTGAGTCGAAAAGAAAACGACCAAAGTGAGTGTATTTTTTTTTCTTATTATATTTATAAATAAACTTATTTGCTTGTTTTATTGTTTGATGTTATAGAAAATAAATGCAAAATAGTAGTGCATGTGATAAAGAAACATATTTTTTCATAATTAAATTGTGATTTTTTCATGTTTTACAAGGTTATGATTTTATGAGCTTTAGATCAAGTAATGTTATGAAAGAAAGCAACACCAACAACAACAAAAACTCTGTATAAATTCAATTACACAGCAGACTAGACAGCCTGTTTCGGAAATAGCTACATTTCCTCTTCAGTAGTCTTGAGTGATTCAGCTGTGACCAACCCACTGTTTACGTTCCATATGATTTTAGACATATGTGCTAATAAACTCATCTGAAACATATGACGCATCTTGAACAAGTGGATCTTATTTTTTGGTTAAGCCTTAAACTTTATTAGAATTGTGTGTGCACTTTTGCACTAAAGTCTCTCTTCCTTATTTTTCACGATTTCCACCTTGGTTAGGGGCGTGACTTCTAGCTCAGCTTAGAACTTTACCATCCACTTCTTGGTTAATCGCTTGTTTGGCTGATACCGGGTGGCGTGACAATGTTTTTATTTAAGCTTTGCTTGAAACCAAGATTATATTAATTATGTGTGTGTGTGTGTGTATACGCAAGTTAAAGAATTTTAATTATATTTGCTCGGGCTCTACCAGAAGTTTTATTATTAAATTGACCTTTTGTGTTTTACAAGGTTATGATTTTATGAGCTTTAAAAAATATATTTTTACTTGGAAAAACAATTAGTAAAGAGTAATGGCCATTGCATTTGGACATGCTCAAAAACTTACTTCCTAATTTTTTATTAACTTTTTTATTTCTTTTATTCATTTTTTATTTTTTTATTCATTTCCTTTTTGTTTTTTACTCATTTTTTTTATTTTTTTATTCATTTCCTTTTTGTTTTTTATTGTTTTTTATTGTTTTTTATTTGTTATTTTTTTATTTTTTATTTTTTTTGTTAATTTTTTATTTATTTTTATATCTTTTTTATTTCTTTTTTTTTATTTTTTATTTATTTTTTATTTTTTATTTATTTTTTTATTTTTTATTTATTTGTTATTTTTTTTTATTTATTTTTTTATTTTTTATTTATTTGTTATTTTTTTTTATTTATTTTTTTATTTTTTATTTATTTGTTATTTTTTTTATTTATTTTTTTATTTATTTTTATATTTATTTCTTTATTTATTTTTTTATTTATTTTTTATTTATTTTTTTTTTATTTTTTATTTATTTTTTTATTTTTTATTTATTTTTTATTAATTTTTTTATTTATTTTTTAATATATTTTTTAATTTATTTTTAATTTATTTTTTAATTTATTTTTTAATTTATTTTTTAATTTATTTTTTTAATATATTTTTTAATTTAATTTTTTTATTTACTTAATTAAGAATGTGTTTATCAAAAATTTAGCCTTTCTACATTTTTTTCATTATTATTTCTTAAAAGGTAAGTACTGAAACGATTAACAAAGTCTCGCTTTAAGCGGAATTCACTGACCACCTTACGCAAGTTTTGCAAGTTTTTTTTATATGAAGTTTTGAACATTTTTGTGCTCTATCTCTCTCCACACTCAATGAGAGTAACAAAAACTTACTGCACTCTTTTTGACTAGATTAACTTCATTTCAATTTTCTTGCTGAATCTTTTTGAGTAGTGTTGCCAGAATGGAGTTTCTTGAGTTGAAGTTGGCATATTTTACTGTTGAAGCTTCAAAGTAAAGAATTTTGAGTCTAGCAATATTGAATATGACAAAGAAAAACCCAAATTTGCTAAAAGTTTTACATGTCAGTGAATCGACCTGCGGCACATTCCCACAGAGAGAGCAAGAAAGCTGTCACAAAAAACTTGCTGAAGGTGGTCAGTAAATCCGCCTTTAGATCGATACATTTAGTCCAGCCTTCCCCAATTTTTTATTCCTTCTACATAATAGGATTTATTAAGGTCTACAAAATAGGCGTTTGTTTCAGTAATCACTTCTTCATTCAACCCAAACCTTAAATATTAAAGAAATGACTTAAATAATCATAGGACGATGATAAATTAGTCGTCTTGAAAAAGGCAGCGAAAAGATTGCAAATATCATTATCGGGCTGAACAGAATTATATTTCATAAAAGACGGATAGGAATCAATCTTACGTTTTGTGTTAACAAAGTTCCAGAAGATTTAGCATCAGATTTGATGTTTAATTTTACTTTCGTTAAGTAGATATTTGCCCTTATTCTTGTTGTTACCTCACCTATGTGAGAGGTCTCACACTCGTGTCACGTCAATAGAAATCTGGTATTATTGTTGTCATGTGACGTGAGTTTGTGAACACCGACATAGTTTGTGAACTCACATGACACGAGTGTGACAACTCTCACATAGGTGAGGTGACAACAAGAATAAGGGCATTATAACTGTTGGTAACTGTATTTAATTGAAGTATAGCTTCCAAAATCACATATAATATGGGTATTTCCACAGGAAAGTCTACCGTGACCAAAAAATTAAAACTTATTAAAAACTTATTATTTTATGATATTATCTAAGAGAAACATTTTAATTTTATTAATTTAAGCAATTTGTACATAAAATTATTAACCATGATGATCACATCGTCTGCACTGTTTCACAAATGTAGTTTTTCTTTTTCGTAAGTGTTTAGTAAATGTTTCATAAACATTTTTGTTTTATTAAAAATGGAAGGCATTGGCTAAAGATAATGAAAAAATGGTTGATGCAATTAAAGGAAAATATATTGAATTTGTTTTTAATTACCTAATTACATAATTACTTAACTACCTAATTACTTAATTACCCAATTAAATTGCAATGGAAAAAACTGTCCCGTGCGACCTGTCCCGTGCGACCGAGCTTAATATTAAATTAAAAAATAAGTGTTAAATATTATTGGGTAAAATAAAAGCAATTTAAAAGAAGCACCAATGCACAATATCTATAAAATAAACTCTTTGAAATATTCCTTCAGACTTCGCTGAATTCGGCGCTTGAGTTGTTGTCCTCGAAAAAAACTTCCGTTTTTGTCCCGTGCGAACCCCGTTGTTTTTGGCAATTATTTTTAAAAGGAAAAATTACCGATAATCAACCTTAGCACCACTTATAGAGCTTACTATGAGTTATAAGTTAAGACCATTATCAAAATATAAATCCGTGTTATTACTACTTTTTTTTCAATTTAACTGCGTACGACTGTCCCGTGCGACACCATGGAAATGCCCATATGTGTTTTTTGATATTTTTTATAGTATTTGGATTTCAAGTTCTTAATTTTTCTTAATTCATTTGTATACCATACCGGACCCGATGTCAAATAGGCTATCCTTTGCGGAACAGCTTTTAGAAAACAATCATTGAGCGTTCTATAAATGGCATATACCGCATCATCAAGACTCTGAGATGATAAACTTTTTGTATTAATATTTAGAATGTAATTCCAGTTGATATTGGACAAGTTATTCTTCAAAATGACGAAGTTTGTTTTTTAAGTTAAACTCAATAGGCGGTTGAGAATCAAAGTACTGCACAGATGGTTTGAAAATTTTAAAATAATTTCTAATGTTGGACGGTGACTATCTTCGGGTGTAACCAGAGGATTTGATTTAGACACAGAAGCGATATCGCTTTTATCAAAAAACAAGCAAACGATTGTTTTTTGTTAAAGATGCAGTAAAGTTGGAATAGGCTTTGGATTGAGAGCTCGTTTAAAAAATAATTATCGGATGAACTTTCAGACGAAAGTAAAAATATTTCAGGAATTTCGGAATAGCAGTTCCAAGAAACGTTTGGCAGGTTGAAATCACCAGTTGTTTAAATATGATCATTAGAATGCAGTTTTGAGCAAACTTCACTTATAGAAGCCAAATGTTTGCTATAAACTTCTAAGGTAGAAAGGGGAGGAATATATGAGCATGATATAAAAAGGCTCAAGGAACCAAACTTTACATGAACACAACCGAATTCAATGTCCAAGGATTCTGGAATTAATAACTCTTGAAAGAAATGTGTGTAATTTGATATGAGCTTTTAAATATACATATAATACATACCTAATTTGGAATAACTTTTTCAAATATGTTTTCACGTGCCTACAGATCTCTTTTACAAACCCAATATTAATGACCATATCATGCATTGTACAATACTGATGTTTTTTACTGACGTACACGTGTTATGGAATAGTTTTTTTTAATCAACTTTAATCATCGTGGATCGTGTTCAAAAACTTATATTTTATAAACATTTCAAACCACAAATATTGACTTTAAAACCAGTGTCATACGCTGCTATACTTAACTACTAAATTTAAAATAAATCCGCATAGTTACAACATTTTTATGGTTTTTGGTACATGTTTTCATTTTTTTGTTTTTCACCGAGTTGTTTTTCTCCTTTGCTTTTGCACATGGCGATGTACAGTCAAAACTACTTCATGTGGTCAATTAATTATTTAAAATAACAAAGCATTTTGTTGTAAATTTTTCACACTGAGCTGCTGTAAGCGTTGCCAACAAAAATTGTAGCAGCGGGTTGCAGAGCCACAACCGGAGCAAGCATAAAATACAGAGAGAGATAAAGAGAGAGGGAGAGAGAGAGAGAGAGGATGTTAGAATACAAAGTGTTGGTATCCAGCCAAGAACAACAGAATAAATGTATTTTGGAGCATCTAGTTAGTCGCTAGTCTCAGTGGATGCATTAATTATGTGACAGACTTAATTTGATTATGGCTAAAACGAACATTGCAGCAGCAACTTTTTCTTGAGTAAAGAGATTGTGCGGTTTTTTTTTAATACAAATAAAATATTTATATACTGTGAGTAGTGCTTGAATAAGGTATTACAAAAGCCGCTTAAGATTTTTGAGCAAGAATTTTTATAGTTTAAATTGTTTGAAAACGTTCTAAATAAATAACAACTGAAACTGCAAAGAAATTTTTCAATTAAGTAAAGCAGGTACAGACGAAACTACTTTTTGCTGCTGTAAAATATTGTAATAAACGTTATTTAAAAGCTACACAACGTTTATATGGTGCAACACAGCGTATGAGTAACATTAATTCACATAAACTGCATTAAATACCTCCTGTAATTGAAGCCATATCCCTAGTTGTGAAGTTCTAAATTTAGCACACATTCATAGGCCAATAACATATATTTGAACCAGCCAAAAGCATTGCGTACATGCCTTTATTAATTTGTTTAATATATTAATTAAGTAAAGAAAAACAAGATCACACAGCACAATAAAAATGTTATTTCATAATTTACTAGATTTATTCGATAGCGAGGTCATTATAATGGTGCAACAACTACAACAATAACAACAGCAACACAGCATAGCTCAGTAAATGAATGTTGATAAAAGTGTTGATAACAAAATTAATAGCAATAAAACTACAACTACAACGGCAAAGTAGCCTCAGGTGAGCAGCTTTCAGTTGGCACAGCAAATTATTTTACTACCACTCCGCAAGCAATTGCTTTGCACCAATATAGTACATATGTAATTGTCAATGCAGTCAAGCAAATGCACACACACACACACACACACACACACTGGCATAAACGCATTCATTGCTGCAGTCTAGGCCATAAAACGGAAATCATCGGTTACTGCTGCACAGCAGGATAAACGTCGTTCCAGATCGTTTGCCTGAATGTCTTGCTTATATGCCACGATTTATGGTGTTGTTTTGCATGTGTTGCCTCAGACAGACACAGATACAGACACATACAGTGGGCCGAGCTATGTCGAGTTGAAGGACAAGAATCGCGGCACGTGTGGGTTTATCTTCTTTTGTTTTTGCTTTTGTTATTCTTTGTTTGTTTTCATTGCAAACATTAATCATTTGTGGCAATACTGCGTGGGAAAACTTTGAAGCTTTTATTCAACGCAACTGTGGTATTGTGGAAAGTGGCTTAAACTAGCTCATTTAATAGCCACCGGAAGTGCTCGTATACCAGCCAACAGCATGAGGAAGTTTTAAGAAGCGACTTTTTACGACTATACAGAAGATTAGGGAAAGGAAAATTTCACGTGTTACTGAGATAATTTTTTTACATAATTATAAAATATATCAATTTCATTTGACAGAATTGTTATTATTCAGCGGTTGAAATAATAGTTATTAGAAATGTTTTTTGTTTTTGTTTTTCAAATTTTGTCTGTGTTCAGGAATAATATAAAAAAAAACAAAAATATTCTATTATTTTGAACCCAAAATAATAAAATAGAATCTTAGCTTTTAATTTTTGTTTTTCTGCTCTGACAACGATACTTGTTTTTTGAATTAAATAGATTTTGTTTAAAATTTTTTGTTCATAAAAGAAATGCTTAGCAAATTTGTAGACTGTAATATTTCTTAAAATTTTTAAAACTTTCTTTGTTCTTTGGATAAGAGTTATTTGTGAACAAAATTTTTGCTAGCGGAATTTTATTTATTTTTTAACCACATTATTTTCTTCATATTTTTAAGCGATCAAAATTTGAACTTTTTATTTTGTTCTAGTTTTGGCTTCAACGCCTGCTTTTATTAACTTTAAGGCCCAACCAAGTTATGCTTAAGCAAAAGTCTCACAGAAAAGTTGACGAAAAGTATGATTAAGTAGAAAAGTAAAACGTTTACAAAATCTTGACAAAAATATATTAAAAAAGATCAAAAGTTCTTTGAAAAATTTGTTGGAGTAGTGCATGTCAGCTTTTTCATATATGTTTTTATGTTTCCCAGCAATTTTTATAAGATTTTCAACAAAATAATGATCTGCATTAGTTTTCAATAAATAAATTAAGGTTATTTTTCAATTGACAGATAAAAAAAATTTGTGTACATATGTTAAAAAGGGTTGCCATCAACTAACACACAAAATATGTTTATTGTGCTGCTTGGCTCATAAGCTGTGGAAAACGCAAAATTTCACAGCAATAGATACAAATTTTCCATGAATTGCTTACACAAAACACCTATATACAAACAAAATAAAAACAATATTTTTCAATGAAAAATTTGCCGTTCAAATAATAAAATTTTAATTAAACACATTCTCAATACTGTTAGCAACCTCTCAACCGCTCTCTCTCAAGTTTCAAAAAGTAAACGAAAGTTGAAAAACTGAACGAAAGGAATGCTTAAACAAAACTTGGGCGACTTCATATATTGCTGTGTACGTGTGCGTGCTTTTGCTCTCAAACTTTTGTTTGCTTAAGCATATATTGGTTGGACCTTTAAGGTCTTGTTACGTGTCATTTTTTAATTTTGTTAATTTTTTTTATAGTTTTTTTAACTTTTTGTTTAATATGAGGACTTTTTATTTAATATACTAATTTTTTTTTTTATTTTTTTATTTTGTTTATTTTATTTAAATTTTCATTACAGGGAATAAATCCTTACGCTGAAGATTACTAGAATCTTAATTAAAGAGCATAAGTCACTAAAAGAGCATAAGTCACTAAATTTTTCATAATGTTTTATTTTTTAAAATTTTCAGTTTTATTTCTTTGATTTTTCAATTTATTTATTTAAGGTTTTTTTCAAAATTTTATTTACATTTTTAATAAATTTTTTAACTTATTTAAGTTTAAAGTTTTTTTTTAAATTTTTGAAGACGTATTTTTGTATTTTTGAAATTTGAATATTATTTATGTTTTTTTTTTTTATATTTTTTGTATATCAACATTTATTTATGTTTTTCTTTAACCCTTAGCTGCCACATGGGTTAGTTCGTTACTTCAGACTTTTCTCTAAATTAAACTTTATTTAAATTTTTAACGTTTGCTTGGTTTGTTTAAACCAATATTTGAACCAGTACTTGGAACAATTATCGGTCCAACAACAGAAACTTCCAAAGCATAGGCCAAACAATTCTTAAATACTATTTTGGTAAGTGAAAAAATGTTAAAAGCTAGTAACGAGAGCAATTTTTTCTGTTGAGAGAATAATCCGAGTGTGGCAGCTATGATACAGGCAGCTATCTTATGTTACAGGTGTTGTATTTTTAAAATATTTTTCACTTTAATATTTTTTATATATTTGAACTTTTGAAATTCTTCAGTTTGTATATTTATTCATTATTTTTTTATATTTATTCATTATTTTTTTATATTTATTCATTATATTTTTTTATACTTATTCATTATATTTTTTAAATTTTTTCATTATATTTTTTATATTTCTTTTTTTATATTTGTTACATTTCATACTTCTTACATTTTTAAAATTTATATGTTACTATATATCTTTTTGGTTTTCTTTTATAATTGTTATGCTTTTTAATTTTAAATTTGCATTATTTTTTCTTTTTTATATTCTTTAAATTTTTCCTTATTTATTTTTAATTCTTTTTTATGTTATTTATATTTTCAATTTTTTACTTTTTTAATTTTTTATTTTTTTATTTTTTTATTTTTTTATTTTTTTATTTTTTATTATATTTTTGTTTCTTTTATAATTGTTATGCTTTTTAATTTTTAATTTGCATTATTTTTTTATTTTTTATATTTGTTTAATTTTTTCTTATCTATTTTTAATTTTTTTAATGTTATTTATATTTTTAATTTTTTTATTTTTTTATATTTTTTTTTTCTATTAGTTGATATTTTCTCATATTTCTTTATATATTTCTTTATATTTTTTATATTTATTTTTGTTTTTGTATTTTTTATATTTTTCATCTATTATATTTTTTATATATTTCATATTTTTCATATCTTTTATATTTTTTTAATTTTTTGGGGTTTTCATATCTGTTATATTTTTTATATGGTTTATATTTCTTTAATATTTTTCCATATTTTTTTATTTTATATATGAGCTTTTTCACAGTCGTGATTACACTTTGAAGTGTAAAAACTTAAAGAAAACTCTACAAGTTTTTTTTTTTTGTAATTTTTATTTAGAATTTTTAAATCGTAGCATTTTAAAGAGCTTTTTCTTGTATGCTAATAATATTTTCCAATAAATTACAAATTACAATTTTTGTATTATTTTATTGTTCGATAGCATTTTAGTAAAGGTAGGTTCTATAGATTTTATGTTTTCAATATATAAGCAATAAACACACATGGGATCTAGCACGCGACAAAAAATGGAACTTGTTTTCGACTGCATCTAGAAAAATGCGAAAATCTGCGAAACGGAACAAAAAATTTTAATACGACTTATCTTAAACTAAAATGGATTAATGTGGCTTCCTAGTAATAGTTGCCATGTTGAAATATTTGTTTTATTTTTTTTTTTAACAATAGTTTAATTTAGCACGCGACATATCTTTCCATTGCAGTTTAATTGGATAATTAGGTAGTTAAGTAATTATGTAATTTAGTAATTAAAAAACAAATTTTATACATTTTCCATTTTTACTAAAACAAAAAAGTTTACGTAAAATTTACCAAACATTTACGAAAAAGAAAAACTACATTTGTGAAACAGTGCAGACAATTTAATCATCATGGTTAAAGAAGTTATACATACATTGCTTAAATTATTAAAATTAAAATGTTTCTCTTATTTAAATCATAAAATAGTACGTTTTTAAAAAGTTTACATTTTTTGGTCAGGGTTAACTTTTCTGTGGAAATGCCTATATTTGTTTATATTTAATAATATTTTTTATATTTCT
The DNA here is from genome assembly GCA_963920525.1 of Dichetophora obliterata. Classification (NCBI taxonomy): domain Eukaryota; kingdom Metazoa; phylum Arthropoda; class Insecta; order Diptera; family Sciomyzidae; genus Dichetophora; species Dichetophora obliterata. The sequence continues at coordinate 107,754,429 of OY986439.1, read as the reverse complement.
TTAAACATTTGTTCACATTTTTAGATTTTTTAGTTATTAATATTTTTTTATTTTTTATAATTAACATGGTTTTTATATTTTTTTATATTATAATATTTGTTATCATTTTTTAAAATTTATTATTTCTTTATATTTTGTGTATTTCAATACTTTTATTTATTCTATTTTTTTGATATTTTTTAAATTATTACGTATATATTTTTCAATATTTAAATATTTCAGTTTGTTTAAGAAACATTTTTTTTTCAAAACATATTTCTAAATTTTATTTTAAAATTTGCTTACGCTATTAAAATTTATATTTGGTTTTTTATGGTATTTTTTATAAATACTACAATGTAAGTATTTAATTTTTTGATATCAAATTTGTTTAAATTTCAATATTTTTAAAAACTTTATTTTTAAGAATTTTTTAGTTATTTTAATAATTAATTTTTTTGTTTTTTAATTATTTATTTTTTTTTTAATTTTTGATTATGTGCACATTATATGTATGAATTTGTAAGTATCCTGGATTTTAAATTTTTTAACGTTTCTGCTATCATATTTTGTCCAATTAAGTTTACAACAATTATGTTGAATAATTTTATAGAGTGTTCATATATAGCCAAAGTTTATAGCTCAGTGAAAATATAGTTTTGTAAAAATAAACACTCGAACTTTTGTGTAGCGGATATGTGCGAACACTGTGCGCTTTTTTCTAACCTTTTTTCTTTGTATTTGATAATTTCAACGTTTTTCACTTAATTTTGGTATGAGGAATCTCGTGGTGACATTTGTTGTACCACTTTGCCGAACACTTTAGAACAAATTTTTTTTTAAGATATATAGCTCAGAATTAAAAATGACTCAAGATATGCACTCATTTTTATATCGATAACTCTTGAACCATTACGATTTTCATTTTGGTTTCTGCAGAAAAGTTATTTCTATTATTCTGGCCAACAACTTTGCTAAACAAATAAGTATGAAAAAATCGCTTCCACTGGGTCTTATCGAGTCAGTCTTACAAAAAGTCTTGCTTAAAGTCAAACGAAAAAATTCGAACAACATTGCGTATGAGTAACATTATTTGCTTTGAAGAGTTGAAAGCGGGCAAGACATATGTGGCTTATTTAAGGTTTTAAGACAATTTGAAACGATTTTTTATATATATTTGTTCAGCCAATGTGGTTGAACAGAACAGGAATAACTTTGCTAAAAAACCAAAATGAAAATCCTATTGGTTCAAGAGTTATCAACATGCAACTGAGTGCATATCTGGAGTAACTAAAAAAAAAAATTTGCAATATAGTCTTCGGTAAACTGGCAAAACGGATGTTACCACGAGATTCCCCATATTAAAATAAAGTTAAAAATGTTGAAATTATTAAATACAGATTTTCGTGCAGAACAGTGTAATTAACCAGAGAGTCACTTTATTATATAGAAAAGCCATTACACAGATATTAGAAATATTGTTTCCACATTTTCACATGATTTTATCACTGAACACTGGCAACCTCATTTACGTCAGATATGATGTTAAGCTACTTGAAAGATTCCAGTAGATTCAACCTAAAGTTATAATTTTGAACAATAGCTGGAGGGATATTAAAACGTTAAGCACTTTTATCGTCCGCTCATTTTTTTAAATTAAAATATATTTTAATCTGCTTTTCTTTGTTGAAAAAATATAGAATATCCTGCTGTAAAAAATATTTTAGGTTGATTTTACAGGAACTTAAAAAAAATCTATCCTAAACTATTTGCATAAAACTAAGAGAACAAAAGTTGTACGAGTTTGCTGTATAAAAGAAACAAACGCTGAATGCCGGAAGCTTTTGCAAGAGCTACTTTAAATTTAGCCAAAACCATAAAAAATACACCGGGACAGTTTAAAAAAAAATATATATATATATAGAAAAAATACATTTAATACTGTGTTTTTTATGGCTAAACTGCAATCTACTCCATTACATAATTTCAATCTGCTGCTGCGGCTTGTCTATCTATCCTGGGATTACGTGCACATGGCTGTGTGGTGGTGTGAGTGTGTGATGGTATGAGTGTGTCATGGTGTGTGTGCGTGTAAAATGTAGCCAGGAAGCGTAACCAAACCACATGAAATTCCATTAGTTAGACCTCAATAGAATCACCGCTGTGCAAATACACAACCACAGCTGAGAATATGACACACACAGAAACACACAAGCAACGGCTACTACGGCCAACAAAGGTGTTTTCGGTTAAGGACTGTTGAAATGAGGTGTTGTCCTTGTGAATCATGATGTTTGCACAAAGTTATTTTAATCCTGTTATTTTTGTTTTTTTTATTGCTGTCATCGGATGACCAGATTAGAGAGCAAACATTTAAGTTGATTAAATAATAAATTCATGGTCGTTTTTTTTAACAACCATAAGTAATATTTTTCGTTATAATGAGTTGACATAATCAATAGCGTTGTATGTTTTCCAACACATCCTACACATATTCGATTTAAAAACGTCAAATTCAATTTGTTTGCTTGCTAAGTAATAAAGCGAAAAATAAACTGAGAACTGGTGGGCGCAATTAAAGTGAACAGTTTTGCCAAAAGGATTTCTATATGAGATTTCAGACATGACATTATGACAGAGCTTTTGGGAATTACTATCGGCATTTTAGGCATGGCAGGTTGTGCCTTTTTTAACACACGTTGTGCAAATAAAAGACAATAAACACAAAAAAAAAATAAGCACGTTTCGTGTGTTGGTTTAATATGTGGCAGCATCAAGTAGAGCGCACAGCACCATGCGACCAATGAACGATCGACGCAATTAAACGACAGCAACAACAGCAAACAAAGCAGTATAACCAAAAAAAAAACTCAATTTGTATCATAGCGTTAAAGCCAGGCATGGAGCTGGCCAAAGTCCATGACCGAAACAGGACAAACATTGACACGAACACGAAAATGGCTGTGTGTTATGCATCTGTATGGTTGTGTGTGAATGTGTATGTGTCGGTGTGGTTAAAGGAGGTGAAGGCTGCAAAGGAAATGCATTTCCTGCAAGCAACTGCAGCAACGAAAAATTGTGCCGCATTTGCGGTGCACACTTAAGTTCTGCAGCATCATTTGTTTAAGCTTAAAGCTATTTGCAAAGCAGCTTAAAGTTTTGATTTGTTTGTATCTGTTGCTGTTGCAATCGTCGTGAAGGCACCTACCTACATATGTTTTGTTGACAAGCAGTTCGGATTTTAAGAATCGTAAATATTTTTGACCGGCCTGATGTAGACGAAACGAGCTTTAACCCTTTCAGACCGTGATGCATCGATTGTGCGGGTAACTTTTAGTTTTAATATCTTCACTACTATTTCACGAATATTAAACAAATTAACATGAATTGATTGTTTTGTTTGAATCGCTGATTATTGTTTAAGTTTGCCTCTCTTATTGTTTTGCTAACAGCGTCATGTTAATGAAGTGAAATTTAACCCAAACAGAATATTATTTTTTAAATCTCAAATAATTTTATGTCATTTGGTGCAAACAAAAATTTGGTTTAGTAAAAGCTTTCGGTTTTCATAAAAAAATTCTAAGTAGTTTAGTGTCACGTCTGAAAACATAAACATTTCTTTTTGATTTATTTTCATTATATTAAAATTTTTAATTATTACATGAATTTAGTTGCTAGCTTTAGATCAGGTATGTTTTTTAAGAAGGCAACAACTTCTTGAATTAGCTGAATACTCAGCTAAGTGATTGACTCTATAAAGAGTTGTCGTTGTTGTTGTTGTTGTTGTTCCTTCTTAAAAAATATACTTAATCTAAAGTTCGCATTTAAATTCATGTAATAATTTAATAGATCACAAATAAATTTTTAATTATAATAAAACATAAACATAAATATTTACATAAACATACAGTTTTGTGCATATCAATAGCAACCAAAATAGCCACTGGCAATTATCTCCCAGAAATGTTATAGTTTTTGTCAATAGTTTGAATTAATAATAGTTTTATGCTGATTAATACACAAACAGTAAAAAAATAACAAAAGGATTTATTTTATTTATGTCTTTTCAATTGTCTTCTTAAAATATTGTACAAAGGAGTAAAATGAGTTGTGCATAACTAAAGCAACTAAAATCATAGTAATAAAAAGAAAGGTTTTTTAGTTAATATTTCCTAAAATATCCCTTGTTTTTAATTACTGCAGCACATCTCCGGGGCATGGAAGCTATTATATTTTCAATAAAATTTTTCGGAATGCTTTGCCACTAATTCTTGAGTGTTTCAACCAGCACAGCTTTGTTTGAAAAACGAATACCTCTAATTCGTTGCTTGAGGATGCCAACAAGATTTTTAATGGGATTCAGGTCAGGAGATTGAGGTGGCCAGTCCAATACCTGAATCCCATTCCTTAACGACCTTTGCGGTGTGCTTAGGGTCATTATCATGTTGGAATACCCACCTTGATGGCATTTCTCGCTGTGCAAAGGGCGACATGATTGACTCTAAAATATCTTTGTAAATGAACCGGTCCATTATTCCTTCAATTTCGTATACAGGACCTTGTCCAAAGCCGGAAAAGCAGGCCCATATCATTGCCGACCCTCCTCCGGGCTTTACTGTGGGCTGGCAGTTTTGCGGTTTAAGCCGTTCACCCCTTCGGCGACGAACTGTTGTCATACCATCACTTGTGAAGAGGTTAAATTGAGATTTTTCACTAAAGATAACTCTCTTCCATTCTTCGATAGACCAATTTATGTAAGATCTTGCGAAATTTAATATTGGGCAAAAATGGTTATGTCCAAATAACAAACCTCTTTTCGATGTGCCTTTTTGTCAGTAATGGCTTTTTCGCGGGCCTAAAGCTCCTTAAGTCAGCTTTCAAGGCACGTCGGCGAATGGTACTCGAGCTCGAATATAAAGTTAACGGTTTTACGATGGACTGCGAGAATATAAATGGATCTTTTTTAATCATTGAGATTATTTTTCGATCCATTCTTTCAGAAGTTTTCCGTTTTGGGCCGCCTAAGTGTAAGGTTTTGACAGTTTTTGTGGTTTCAAACTTTTTTATTAGACGTGAAATGGTGGATTTATTTAACCCGTACTTCTTTGCCAAAGAAATTTGCGATGATCCATTTTTATACTCGTCAATTATTTTTTGTTTGAAGCTGTCTGGATATTTATCGCGAGCCATGGCTCATTGATAATATTTGGAACTTCTTGATACAAATTTTTTATTGCAACTAACACTAATTTGCTTAAATCAGAATCAAATATGCAAAAAACATTAAATATAACAGCAATTTTCAGTTGGTGAGAGAAACCAAATCTCGATCATGAAAGTTGCTTTTGTTATACACAGGCGAAAAGTGCTCATTTTCTATACCACTCTCATTATTGAAGTACCGTTATATTTCTCCCATTTTTGTTGTTGCTATATTGAACACGACACATTATTGAGCAAAACAAAGTATTGGGATTTTAGTGGAAGTAGTAAACATATGTAAAAGAATTAAAGAGTTCGTTATAGTAATTCTGGTTGCTATTGTTATGCACAACACTGTATATATAACCTAAACAAAAGCATAAACAAACATAAAAATAAACATAAGCACTAGGGCGGGTCAATGGACGAATTTTTTGGAGGTCTGGCTCAGCGAAATTCGTAAAATACATGTAATTTCAAAACTTTTTCTCCACTACAGCATATACAAATTCTGAAAAAAAGCTGTGCGGACTTTCGTAAATAGATTTTGTTCTCAATTATAAAATATGAATGTATGTGTATGAATCTATTTACGAAAGTCCGCACAGCTTTTTTTCAGAATTTGTATATGCTGTAGTAGAGAAAAAGTCTTGAAATTACATGTATTTTACGAATTTCGCTGAGCCAGAATTTGACCCGCCCTAATAAGCACACACCTAAGCGTAAACATTAATGTGTAATAATAATAATAATAATAATAATAATAATAATAATAATAATAATAATAATAATAATAATAATAACAATAATAATAATAACAATAATAATAATAATAATAATAATAATAATAATAATAATAATAATAATAATAATAATAATAATAATAATAATAATAATAATAATAATAATAATAATAATAATAATAATAATAATAATAATAATAATAATAATAATAATAATAATAATAATAATAATAATAATAATAATAATAATAATAATAATAATAATAATAATAATAATAATAATAATAATAATAATAATAATAATAATAATAATAATAATAATAATAATAATAATAATAATAATAATAATAATAATAATAATAATAATAATAATAATAATAATAATAATAATAATAATAATAATAATAATAATAATAATAATAATAATAATAATAATAATAATAATAATAATAATAATAATAATAATAATAATAATAATAATAATAATAATAATAATAATAATAATAATAATAATAATAATAATAATAATAATAATAATAATAATAATAATAATAATAATAATAATAATAATAATAATAATAATAATAATAATAATAATAATAATAATAATAATAATAATAATAATAATAATAATAATAATAATAATAATAATAATAATAATAATAATAATAATAATAATAATAATAATAATAATAATAATAATAATAATAATAATAATAATAATAATAATAATAATAATAATAACAATAATAATAATAATAATAATAATAATAACAATAATAATAATAATAATAATAATAATAATAATAATAATAATAATAATAATAATAATAATAATAATAATAATAATAATAATAATAATAATAATAATAATAATAATAATAATAATAATAATAATAATAATAATAATAATAATAATAATAATGATAATAATAATAATAATAATAATAATAATAATAATAATAATAATAATAATAATAATAATAATAATAATAATAATAATAATAATAATAATAATAATAATAATAATAATAATAATAATAATAATAATAATAATAATAATAATAATAATAATAATAATAATAATAATAATAATAATAATAATAATAATAATAATAATAATAATAATAATAATAATAATAATAATAATAATAATAATAATAATAATAATAATAATAATAATAATAATAATAATAATAATAATAATAATAATAATAATAATAATAATAATAATAATAATAATAATAATAATAATAATAATAATAATAATAATAATAATAATAATAATAATAATAATAATAATAATAATAATAATAATAATAATAATAATAATAATAATAATAATAATAATAATAATAATAATAATAATAATAATAATAATAATAATAATAATAATAATAATAATAATAATAATAATAATAATAATAATAATAATAATAATAATAATAATAATAATAATAATAATAATAATAATAATAATAATAATAATAATAATAATAATAATAATAATAATAATAATAATAATAATAATAATAATAATAATAATAATAATAATGATAATAATAATAATAATAATAATAATAATAATAATAATAATAATAATAATAATAATAATAATAATAATAATAATAATAATAATAATAATAATAATAATAATAATAATAATAATAATAATAATAATAATAATAATAATAATAATAATAATAATAATAATAATAATAATAATAATAATAATAATAATAATAATAATAATAATAATAATAATAATAATAATAATAATAATAATAATAATAATAATAATAATAATAATAATAATAATAATAATAATAATAATAATAATAATAATAATAATAATAATAATAATAATAATAATAATAATAATAATAATAATAATAATAATAATAATAATAATAATAATAATAATAATAATAATAATAATAATAATAATAATAATAATAATAATAATAATAATAATAATAATAATAATAATAATTATAATAATAATAATAATAATAATAATAATAATAATAATAATAATAACAATAATAATAATAATAATAATAATAATAATAATAATAATAATAATAATAATAATAACAATAATAATTATAATAATAATAATAATAATAATAATAATAATAATAATAATAATAATAATAATAATAATAATAATAATAATAATAATAATAATAATAATAATAATAATAATAATAATAATAATAATAATAATAATAATAATAATAATAATAATAATAATAATAATAATAATAATAATAATAATAATAATAATAATAATAATAATAATAATAATAATAATAATAATAATAATAATAATAATAATAATAATAATAATAATAATAATAATAATAATAATAATAATAATAATAATAATAATAATAATAATAATAATAATAATAATAATAATAATAATAATAATAATAATAATAATAATAATAATAATAATAATAATAATAATAATAATAATAATAATAATAATAATAATAATAATAATAATAATAATAATAATAATAATAATAATAATAATAATAATAATAATAATAATAATAATAATAATAATAATAATAATAATAATAATAATAATAATAATAATAATAATAATAATAATAATAATAATAATAATAATAATAATAATAATAATAATAATAATAATAATAATAATAATAATAATAATAATAATAATAATAATAATAATAATAATAATAATAATAATAATAATAATAATAATAATAATAATAATAATAATAATAATAATAATAATAATAATAATAATAATAATAATAATAATAATAATAATAATAATAATAATAATAATAATAATAATAATAATAATAATAATAATAATAATAATAATAATAATAATAATAATAATAATAATAATAATAATAATAATAATAATAATAATAATAATAATAATAATAATAATAATAATAATAATAATAATAATAATAATAATAATAATAATAATAATAATAATAATAATAATAATAATAATAATAATAATAATAATAATAATAATAATAATAATAATAATAATAATAATAATAATAATAATAATAATAATAATAATAATAATAATAATAATAATAATAATAATAATAATAATAATAATAATAATAATAATAATAATAATAATAATAATAATAATAATAATAATAATAATAATAATAATAATAATAATAATAATAATAATAATAATAATAATAATAATAATAATAATAATAATAATAATAATAATAATAATAATAATAATAATAATAATAATAATAAAATATAATTTATATTTTTTTAAGCCAAAATATTTGTGCGAGTAATATATTAAATCTTTTACCCAATTTGGTAAAAAATTTAAAGTTACATCAAACAAACATGAACTTTTTTACCTAAAAAACCTTCAGGGAAGATTCAAAATTAATTTCCTTCGGTTTAAAAAAAAGTATGCACAAAAGTTTTTAAAAGTTCCTCTAAATATTTAGACCCCAAACGGCGGAATCTACTTTTCGATACGGTCTAGTGTCACATAGACAAGACGTAATAACTAGTGTCCGACCGAAACCGGAATTTTGGCCTAAGCCGAAACCGAACATTCGGCCATTTTATTATATTCGACCTTAACCGAAATTGAAAATGTTTATTAATATGAAAATTTAAGTTTTAACATATAATTTTTTTTTATTAATAGGATACAAAAATACCATTTCATACACATAAGAAAAAAATTTAATATAAAAAAGTATTATTTGAATATTGAAGCTTATATTAAATAATTGAAGTTTACTACAATAATAAATGAGATATTTTATTTTATTTTTTATTACAAAAGCATTGCACACTTTATATCTTCAGTGCACATTCAAAATAGTATGCACCTACAATGTAATATAGGGTTCGTTGCAAACATTTATTTGTTCATGGACCGCGCGAATGGTTAACGGAAGTAAAGAGTCGACAAGTAGTTTTTGAATGTAATATATTTATTTGATTCCGTTTCTTACGATTCACAACGGTTATTTCTTACTCTATTTGCTACTGTACTTATGTCTCCATCCGTTCAAAAATAACTTCCAGACTCCGCAACTGTCTATTCCATCGCTAGTAAGAGAAAATCCTCTCTTCCTTTCTTACGAGAGATTATTCTACTCGGTTCCCTCTCTATGACCAGTGGAACACATATTTCCTTAGGTCTTCCCCCTCTCGCTTGACTAAGCCAATTCTTACTCTCTCAAAATAGTCTCGCTTACTCTACTACAAGCTATGACCAGTGGAACACATATTTCCTTAGGTCTTCCTCCTCTCACTTAACCAAGACAACTCTTACGCCCACCGAAATAATCTCACTAACTTCACTACCACCTATGACCAGTGGTTACACATATTTCCTTAGGTCTTCCTCCTCTCATTTAACTAAGACAACTCTTTCGCCCACCGAAATAATCTCTCTAACTTCACTACCATCTATGACCAGTGGAACACATATTTCCTTAGGCCTTCCCCCTATTCTAGTAGACTACAATCTACGACCAGTGGAACACATATTTCTTTAGGTCACTAACTACTGTCTATATTTTCCTACAGTATGGCTTACCACGACGGCTGCTCCAACAGAACTGACTAATTATAACTGAGTGCCGCTGTTTATATGCTAACGACCCCCTTTTACTCTTCTTAACTGAGGCAGTTCTCTCTCCCACTCTCTCTCTCTCTCTCTCTTAAAATATTCTTACGAGCTTTACTACGGTCTACGAACAATGGAACCCATATTTCCTTAGGTCTTCCCCCTTGTTACTTTCCTATTCTAGTAGACTACAATCTATGAACAGTGAAACACATATTTCCTTAGGTCTTCCCCTTGTTATTTCCTATTCTAGTAGACTACAATCTACGACCAGTGGAACACATTTCCTTAGGTCACTAACTACTGTCTATTTTCCCTACAGTATGACTTACCACGAAGGCTGCTCAAACAGAACTGGCTAAGGCCCTTATTATGAGCTGCGTTCGATCTTCGACTGTAGTCGAAAGGCCTGATCGAATGAATTTACATTTGGTATTATAACGTGCTTTCGACAAAGAGTAGCGCTATTGTGAATTTCGTTAATTTTGTTTGTTCACAGTAGTATAAGCTGATCGTTGTTTTATTTCGGCAAAATACGATTGGTTTGAAAGTTGATTGCAAAAAATAAGACAACAAAGTTATGACTATAACGAAATTATGGTTCGACGCTTCATCAGAAGAGGATGAAAGCTTGACGGAACTTTCTAGAAGTAGAAAAAGGTTGAGCAACGCTTTCTTTAGCTACTCTTAAGCCACTTTGCTGTTGTTCTAACTGGCAGTTCTAAGCAATTTAACTCCAGCGTGAGTTCTTCCCATTTCTTTGTCGCCTAAACTTTGGAACAAATACCCTTTGCAGTTAAAGTTTGTCTCCATCAATAAGACTAGTCTTTCTAACTGCGATTTGTTGCTCACCACCTTAGACCTGCATAAAATTTACAAAAACAGTTCAATATTATTTTTTTAGTCAAAGCAAAATTTTTAAAGCAAAATCCTATTCGACTGAAATTTCGATGAGCAACGAACATTTCGATAGGATTGCACTGCTCATAATAAGAATTTAACTTTCGATACTCGTTGTTCGATAACCAGCGAAGATCGAACGTCGAAAGCAACTCATAATAAGGGCCAAAGAGTTGAAACCAACTGAACGAAAGAACAAACATAAAGTTAAGAAGCAAATAAATATAAGTTCATCTTCCTCAAACGCAAACGATGAAAACGATACCTTTAGTCTTGCTGACTCCGACAAATCCCTAACTTTTGTTCAAGATGAAGATGAAGAATTGGCGCAATTGGTGATGAGCAACGTTACTACTGTGGAAAAAAATAACTTCGTGCTCGTCAAGTTCAAAGCCAAACAGATCTTATATTTTATCGGAGTGGTTCAAGAAGTGAATACTGGATCAAGCATTGTAAATTTCTTGCGCCGAAAAGGTAATAGTCAGACCTTCTACAAGCCGCTTGTTGACGACATACGCGTGGTTTTAAAAGAAGATATTGTGCACGGTTAGAAATCTTGGAATAGATTTTAATACAAGCAAAGTATTACAAAGATTTTTAATTCAAAAAGTATTATATTTTATACTCCTCAATTGTTCAAATATACTTTGTCTTACATTTTAATACAGTTGAAATATTACAACGATATTTTATACCATTCGAATCAATTCGATACTATTGTGATGTTATATTTAATTTTTAAGACATGCTGTATTTTATTTCAATACAATTTTGTATTAAATTTGAATACATTTCAAATATTACAAAGATATTTTATACCCTTTGGAATCAATTTGATACAATATTTACTATTATATCTAATTTTAAATACAAAATCAGTATTAAAAATTAATACAAACTGAGCATTTAATTTCAATACTTTTTTTATTAAAAATTATTTTTAATTTTTTAATTATTTTAATACAATTTTGGTGTGGTCATATAAGCCCAAAGTAAGCCCAAAAGTGTTAAAATTTATTTCAAAATTTCCAACCGTGTGTCCATTCTGCCATTTCCTCATCAACCCCCAGGAACTTCCCGGAGTCGTCCAAAATTAATTAATAATGATTTCAGCACCATAAACGTTCAAAGAAAAACAAAATGTTTAACATAAAGGCACCAAATACCAACCGCTTATCAGCATATCTACTTGAATCTCCTAGAAGAAATATAAATATTTTATGTAATTTAAATAAAATTGACTTGTTCGTTATTATAATATTTCCCGCCGGAAAAATAAGATAAAAATATTTAAATGATAGTTTTTATTTCAATTTTTTATTTTTTTTAAAACTGATGCAAGAAAACACAAAGCGCACCGTTTTCCGAACGGACTGTGATTAATTCCGACCTCCAATGTAACAATAAGAAAAATAGACTTCATTACAGTTAAATTAAAAAAATAGTATAATTTTCCAAACACATAATAAGGGTTCTCATCTAAGCATGTAACTAACCCGTAAACATTGTAAACCTTGTGAACTTACATGCGCGTAAGCTATCTGTCAAAATTTGTATGGGCGTGAGTTTACATCATTTCCGAGCCTATTTTGTGGTGTAAACTAGCATGGAAATCTACTTGTGTGAATGAGGGTTGCCTTTGGCGCTAGTTATTAAATATTTAAATTAGTTGAAGTAAATTTGAACACGTTTTATTTATTTTTATATGTTAATGAAGGTTTTTAAAAGGTTTAAAATTTAAAAAAGTCATAATGTTGTCACAGCCGCGGCCTCCATTTTGTCGACATTTACGCTATTTACACTTTATTTACGCTATTTAAACGTAAAACTTAATTCCAATTTACGATTTTGATTAAAAACTTTTAGTTTTAAGCAAAAAAAAAAAGAATTTAAAAATTTAGAACAGCTTATATTTATCACATTTCTTACTAGATCATTTAAATAAATAAAAATAATATGGAACTAGTTGCTTAAAATAATATTTTAATTTTAAAAACGTGTAAATCTAAGAAATGTACTTTTAAGTATAAAAACCAACATGAATCAGATTTCGTACGAAGATCATTAATTTCAGGGACATTATAGGAAACACGATGGGGTATTAGGGATGGGGTATTAGGGACTTTGAATTTTACACATCGCATCCTTTTCAGGTCATTTACAGAAGTTTCCACTCAGCGTCACTGTCTTCACATTTAAGGCATTATCAGTAGTGTATATTACAATTCCAGCAAAATATTTCCCTTCCTATCGGATGATAACATATAGTATGCTCCTTTTGAATATTGTTCTCTTTCTCTTTTCTAAGCTATTACTTCCGTATTTTTGAGTTTGAAATATTTGTAATACTTTTTTTAGTTTCATTATTTTTCAAGTTGTCTTTTTGTTTTTGAGCTCTGTTTAGTTCCTATTTTTCCTTGGCTTGTTTTTCTTCCTCGACTCTTCTTTGGTGCTCCATGAATTCTTCACTTGATGTAACTGTAGGTTATAATTTTATTTATATACTTTGATGTTTTTTCATATCAGGCTTCCTTTTATTTTCTATCTTCAAATACTTTCGAATCAGGTATATTTTTTTCTATTTTTCTCTAATGCTTTTCTTATTTTGGAAAACCTACTACTAGTATTATGCTCCGATACCAGTATCCTGCAAGAAGACAGCAATTGTAGTACCCTTTTGGAAATTTAAATGTGTCGCGCAAGGAATCATCCATCATACCACTTGGATGATCATATTTAAACATATTTTTTATGATTTTCATTAGTTTTGGAACAGAATCGATTAGTTGAGTTTTCGTTACAGGAAAACCCATTTCACCCATTTCTACTATCCATTTGACTAGACTATTTTCTTCCTCTAATGTTAACACTGTCGGACTAAAAACATTTTCAGGACTTTTGTATTTAATTAGTAAAAGGTCTATTAAGATAGTCTTTGGAACGCTGTTAAAATTAACAGCTTGCCTAGTACTACAATTTTCTCTTTTACATCAATTAAAGCCTTTTCCAGATTTTTGTGAGAAACGTTAAACTTTTTTTGGAATTCAAGATGATTAACAAGAACAAGCAGTCGCACTATAGATACTTTGTGGATACTAGTATCCAACCGAGGCGGATGGAAACAGAAATATAAAAATATATATGCCCTATTTCCGACCGTATTAAATTTGTTTTTAACAATTACGTTGAGGCATTCAGATGTATTTTTTTAATAAATAACTGTAGTATAAACTTGAATGTACCGTGCAGTGTCAAAGAATACACAAAGAGAAAAATTGATAAAGCAATTATATGTTCAAACAGGGAAGTAAGATAAGAACGTATAAGCTTTATGCAATAACAATAGAGTTCAGCTACTACAGCTTTTTTGCACTTTCTCCACATTAGACTATCTTAAGAACCAACTTAATATCATTAAAATATCTCAACGATATACATAGATAAAAGTGGTCCAAAACAATCCAAAGTGAGAAAAATTTACGCACCATAATATGGGTTGAGCTCAGGGACAACACAAGATATAACAACTAACCATGCGTTAACATAGATCTAATCATACATTAGTTTTCAATCTGCTTTTGAGTTGATCTTTCGATAAGTTAACATCAAAAAAGCTACAGTTGTTGACAAAGGTACTCATGCGATTTAAAGGAGCAGTAGCCATATAATTTGTGCTACTAAAAGGTAAGTAAATTAAATTATTAGCGTTTCTACTGCTTCTACGGTTAGTGTTAAAATTTATAAGAGTTAGGAGTTCCGGTGAATTGAAAACACCAGTTATGAGTTGGTGTAAGTAGACGATATCAGCAGAATTCCTTCTCTCATTTGAGGATTGCATTTTTAATAGTTTTAAACGATGCTCATAAGGTTTAAAGTGTCCGTTGCACTTAAGCCCCTTAGAGCAAACCGAACAAAACGTTTTTGGATTCTCTCTATACGTTCAACATGTACATTGTAACTTGGGGACCAAACTTGACTTGCATACTCTAAGTGAGGTCGCACAATTGCATAATACAGCGTTGTTAAACTAATTAATTAAATTCTTTGGCCCAGCGTTTTATAAAACCGAGCATAGAAGACGCTTTTTTACAAATGCTATCAATATGAACGCTAAACGAGAGCTTAGAATCCATGCATATACCAAGATCTTTGACAGAATCTACACGAAGCCGTATCTTTTATCTTATAATCAAAAATTAAATTATTCCTTTTTCGCGAAAAGGTCATAGTTTGGCATTTATCTGGATAAAGAAACATATTATTTTTAGAACACCATACTTCAAAGGATTTTAAATCAGACTGGAGTAGAACTGAATTGTCTTTAGGATCTACTGTTCTGTATATTTTCATATTTGATGATGTGGGTTACATCATTAATGGCTAAAATAAACAGAAGTGGACCAAGGTGACCTTGAGGAACACCTGATGCAGCAATAAATTCAGCAGACAATACACCTCGAAATCGTATTTGATAAGATCGCTCTGTCAGATACGATTGAATCCAGCTTACAAAAAATTGTGGAAAACCCATTAACTTTAGTTTAAATATAATTCATTTGTGTGGTAGTTAATCAAATGCTTTACTAAAATCAGTGTACAATCCACCTGATTACCAGAATAAACTGAATTTAAGCAGAATGTTGTAAAATCAAGGAGTGGATCTGCCAGTAACAAATCCATGCTGACGAGTTGTTATGACCCTCCCACAATGAATCTTCAATCCGACGCTAACTTAGCAAAGACTCAAACCAAAATTTTTTCTCCGCAAAAAGTTAAATTCGTACTTTTTACTAAGTACGAATTTAATTTTGGGAAGAAATTTACTCCCAAAATTAAAAGCGTTCTTTTTGCAAAGTACGAATTTAACTTTTGGGAGGAAATTAAATTCGTTCTTTTTACAAAGTACGAATTTAACTTATGGGAGGAAATTAAATTCGTTCTTTTTGCAAAGTACGAGATTAACTTTTTATTCGAATTAAGCTTTTGGCACAGTTTTGAGTGCACAATTAAGACTTTTGTCATAAACATTTTTTAAAAGTAGTGAATGTTAGGTCCAAAGTACTAAGATTCCATGCAAAATTTCTCAAAATCTGTCTGGACAATGTTTTTGTTATGCATATCATTTTACAGGTAATTAAAGCACCTTTCCAACGATATATAGCCTATAAGTGCACAATTAAGACTTTTGCCATAAAAATTTTTTAAAAAGTAATGAATGTTTATGACAAAAGTCTTAATTGTGCACTTATAGGCTATATATCATTGGAAATGTGCTTTAATTACCTGTAAAATGATATGCATAACAAAAACATTGTCCAGACAGATTTTGAGAAATTTTGCAGGGAGTCTTAATACCATTAACGCCAATTTCACTACTTTTAAAAAATGTTTATGACAAAAGACTTTATTATGAACTTATAAGCCATATATCGTTAGAAAGGTTGTTTAATTAACTATCTAATATTATGCAATACATATCGTTCATATATTTGATAAAGGGATTTGTTTATAATAAGTCGATGCCATGACTTAAATTCATATCAAGGGTTAAATTCTTTCTTTGCAATAATATTATTTTAAAATTCTTGACAAAAGCTAAATTCGAATCAAAAGTTACACTCACACTTTGCAAATATAAGGAATATAATTTCCTCCCAAAAGTTAAATTCGGACTTTGCAAAAAGAACGAATTTAATTTCCTCCCAAAAGTAATGGTTTGAGTCTTCGCTAAGTTAGCGTCGGATGGACGAATTTATCTTCACGCACTTAAATCTAGGTCGTATACAGGTTCTCCAAAGTTCAATTATGTGTAGATTAAATATTCTCACAAGAATTTAACGTTTAAAGTTTAATTAAGCAATAAAGTTCTATTTTTTTACGTAGCGTAAAAATACCGTTACCGACCAAGTGGTCATAGTATGGAACGTAAGAAATGTTTACGTAACCACATTCCGACCACTTCTATTTACCTCATAAAATTTTTAAATTTATTTAAAAAGTTGTAATTATTTTGTAATTATGATAACAATTTATATATGCATACAGAAAAATATTAAAATAATTACTGCTCAGTTTATTTCCGCGAAAAATTCGATAAACTTGAGACTCCTTTTTTTTTTTTTTTACTCTCTCGAAATTGTCAAACCGTGCCGTTTCGTGGTTTTGATTTAACTAGCACATAATCCGTTAAAGTTTTAAAACGATTTTTTGCCAGATGACGTATCAATATCGAAGGAATGAATGGCATTCACTTTCGCCAATTTTCCCGGGAAATTGAAAGAGTTATACGCAGTTTTTTTGTCTTTGGCAACCATACAGAGACATCCTCAAAACCTACAAGAAAGCAATTCGAGACGCGAAAAAGCATTCTTGGCAGGAATACACCCAATCGATCGACAATATAAAAGAATCGGCAAGACTAAGCAAAATTCTGTCCAAAGAAAGCACCAGTCCATCTTTCATTCGGAAAGACGATGGTACGTGGACAGAATCTACCAATGAATCACTGGAACACTTACTTAACACACACTTCCCCGGCTGCAGGAGCAACTGCAATGAGAACTTAGGTTAAGAATCACCTGAGGCAACTGCGGCGGTTCCGACTGGCTCCTTTATCTCAATGGAAAGGGTTATCTGGGCCTTAAGCAGCTTCTCTCCATACAAATCCCCAGGTCCCGACGGCATACTTCCAATAATGTTGCAGAAACTACAGGATGTAGTTGCACCTATCCTACTCTCTATCTTCACTAAGTGCCTCTGCCTTAACTACACTCCAAGGAGCTGGAGAAGAGTTAAGGTATTTATACCCAAAGCTGGGAGGAGAGGACATGAATCAGCCAAGGATTTTAGACCAATAATCCTCACATCATTCGCACTGAAAACCCTAGAGCGTGTACTGGATATTAATCTCAGGGACTTTCTAAAGGGTGCTAACATATCCAGCGCCCAACACGCATACCTCAAGGGCAGATCCACAGTTACCGCCTTACACGAGGTTATTACCACTATTAAAAGATCAATCTACTTTAAACAATACACTGTAGCGGCCTTCTTAGACATAGAAGGGGATTTTAACAATATTCATACTAGGGCCATTTTTGATTCTCTTACCAACAAGCACCGGTGAGAAACTGGATAGTCCCAATAGTCAGTAACAGAATAATCCAGGCAGACCTGGGTGGCTGCCAACTCACGAGATTTGTAAGTAGGGGTACTCCGCAAGGAGGAGTGATCTCCCCCCTACTCTGGCTCATCGCCATGAATTAATTTCTTAATACACTAAATTGCAATGGGGTCAAAGTGGTGGCTTATGCGGATGACGTGGTTGTTATGGTGTCAGGACTGTTCTCTCTACGCTCAGTGAGCTATTGGAGGTTGCTTTGGGAAAACTCAGTGTCTGGGCTGCCAGGTGCGGGCTAGGAGTTAACCCTAGCAAGACGGAACTGATGTTATTCACCACAAAAACCAAAGCGTCACAATTTGTCCTTCCAAAGCTCAACAACCAAACTCTTATACTATCCAGTAGCGCAAAATATCTAGGTGTCAATCTGGATCCTAAGCTAAGCTGGAAAACTAACATCAAACAAAGGGTCAAGAAGGCCTGCATTGCCTTCTACGTCTGCAAAAAACCTTTGGTAGAAAATGGGGTCTTCAACCAAAAATGCTCTTATGGCTATACACAGCGGTAGTGCGACCTATCTTGGCATATGGTGCACTAGTATGGTGGCCTGCACTGAATAAAGCATACAACACAACAAAACTAGCCCGTATCCAGCGATCCGCATGCAAAGGTATCACAGGGGGTATCCGCTCATGCCCCACTGATGCACTTAATGTCCTGATACATGTACTCTCCATAGATTTACACATTAAGCTTACTGCAACAAACAGTGCAGTCAGACTCAGAGAGTCGTACAACTGGCGAAATAGACCATATGGACACAGCAACATTCTTAATCCGCTACTTCAGGAACTGATTCCTGGAAAAACGGACTACGACACTCCCAAAATCGACTTCACGAAATCCTTTACAACCAAGTTTCCCACCAGGGTGGAATGGCGTAATGGGGGAATTGATCTAGCCTTCGATGTGTCCTTTTACACGGATGGCTCCAAGATGGAGTGCGGAGTGGGAGCGGGCATATACTCTGACAAACTGGGGGTGGCGAACTCTTTTCGTCTACCAAACTCAGCCAGCGTCTTTCAGGCCGAGCTTTTTGCGATAAGAGAAGCTTGTCGCACCCTAAGGAGAGCTAACACCAACCACCTTAACGCAGCTATTCTGACGGATAGCCAAGCTGCCGTTAAATCTTTAGCTGCGATCAGTACCAACTCCAAACTGGTAAGGCAGTGTAAGGATGAACTGGCCCGGCTAAGTCACCAACTTAGCATTACCATAATCTGGGTTCCCGGCCATAGGAACATTTATGGTAATGAAAATGCGGATGAATTGGCTAGGCGGGGTTCTTCCCTTGAAGTTTCCAGAGCGGAACCAGTCGAAGTTCCACTGAACACAGTCAAGGGAGGAATTCGTTCTTACTACTTAACCTTAGCCGGTCGTAGATGGAGAGAACTACCAACCTGCAACACATCAAGAAAAATATGGCCCCTTTACAACATAGGCAGAACTCAACAGATGCTCTCAAAGCCCCGGAACGACATGGCCAGATTAACGGCTATTATAACGGGTCACTGGTGCATCGGATTTCATGCCGAGAGAATTGGACTACCTTTCAACACCCACTGTCGCAGCTGCGATGACCCAAATAAAAAAGAACCACTAGCACACTTTCTGTGCACCTGCCCGGCCCTGGCCAGGTCCAGACTAACAACGCTTGGCAGGCCCTTCCTCAGCAACCTAGAGGAACTCTCAACAACAAAAATCAACAATCTCCTAACGATCATCAATCGCACCGGATGGTTTTAACCTAGCAGTGCGCTACCCAGTCAACCAACAGAAACACGAGGTTATGGTATCAAAACGGCTCACTAGAGCTACTTGGATCCTACTTGCATGTAGAATCACCATCTAAACCAACCAACCAACGCAGTTTTTTACAGCGGATGCATACATGAACCCGGTCGGAGACCGGTGCCGTTGCGTTATTCACTTTTCTATAATATTAACAAAAAAATAATTCTTATTTATAAAAAATATTAGTCAATGAAGTCAAATGACGAAACCTCCCATCCTGTGTTCAAGCCTCCCTAGAGACTGACGAAGCCTCCCTCCCTTAAGAGGGGAGGTTTCGACCTTTTTTCCAATTTATGTTTTTTGCTCACAGTTTCAAAAATAATAAAAATAGTGGATTTTTAGTAATTTATAAACGTAGCACATATACACTCTAACTTATATGTTTTCAAAACAACCTGGACAATCGCATTTAGAAGAAAAAATTCGTGTCTTCTTATGGTGTCGAAGCCTCCCCCTTCTACCCAACAAGTAGGGATCAAATTCCAGTTAGAATATGTCAAAAATTACCGTTCTTGGTAATTCGAGCGTACCCTCAAACAACAACTTATCAATAATTGATAAAATAGCTTTTAGCTTTTAGTGTACTACAAATTTCATGAACATGCATTGGCGTTTACAAAAAGTGAACTACCGTTTCTGTGAATTTTTTCGTTTTGGAGTTATGCCATTAAAAAAATATAGAAAATCGTAATGTAAGGAAGCGAAAAGGCAAATTTTCTCATACAAATTTTTGTAACTTTGGTACCATAAGGTCTATCTGTATGAAATTTACATGTAAGGCAGATATGTAACTCAATAGCCTAAATTCCAAATTTCATTCCACACAGTAAAAAATATGAGCATAAATTTTATACTATTTTGTATACATATAAATCCAAACCTAAAATGTTTTAAAAGTTATACCATCAAATCTTATAAATTTTTCCAGACCATTTTTCACGTCAGACCAATCGAAACCACTATATTTTTAATTTCCCGATTTCTGTGAATTTTTTTCTTTCGAACCAAAATATATTTGATTTACACATGATATCCATATGAAATTTTTAAATTATATTTGTTTTATTATTTTTTATAATATTGAGTGGTATAAAATTTATAAATTACACAGTGACACAAAATCGAACTTTCGGAATGGGAATGGGATGGGACCAACTGCAAATAAAAGTTGACATTATCCATAACAAAACCTCCAAGGGTTTATTTTAGTTCAGTGCGAGATTTTTTTTTACACGCATTTGAAGTTGGTGATCGAAAATTTGATAAAATAATTTTTATTTATTTTTAGTAACGTGGAAAGTTGTGGTATCTAACTGTTTTTGGGGTCGAGAAATTCATTTTTGATATTTATTTATACCTAAAACTCGCGCTAGATGGCGCTGTCACACAAATGGTGCAATTTCTGGTAGATTTTCATAGAAAAAACGGTGCACTTCCCTTTTTTTTTTTCCTATTATATTTTCAAATATAATAAATATAATAATATATAAATATAATAAAATTTTTTTGCCTATTATATTTTCCACAAATATAACAATAATATTTCAAATGCTGTAAACATTCATTCCGGCTTTGCGCCATCTTCAGTTGTTGTCTTAGTAGATTCTCTTACTACACAAATTGAAATAAAATGAATTTGTTACAATATACAAATTTAAAATTTATATTTCTTTATTGAAATACAAAAATTTTACAAATTTTTTTTTTGTCGACTGTTGACTGTCGAACCCAAGCGTCTATATTTGATTAACCAAAAGTACTATACATACAGCAATTCTGTTGGATAGAAGCTAAGTTGTGATTGGCTGTTTTTAAAGATGGCCGTTCAGAGTTGAGTAATGCCAGATTATTTACTCTTTGATCAAATGCGTGTAAAAAAAAATCTCGCACTGAACTTAAAAAAACCCTTGGAGGTTTTGTTATGGATAATGTCAACTTTCATTTGCAGTTGGTCTCATCCCATTCCCATTTTGGTTGTTGCACAGTGTTTTTTGAAATAAAAAATAGTTTATACCACACAAATGTTATAAAAAAGATAAAATTTACCCTCACATTTTTTACTGTGCATGCACTCAAACTCGAGTTACAGATTTTATTCCGTCTAAATAGGCCAAACAGTCCACTGTGCGTGGTGCATAAAACAGTCAAACATTTGCTGCTAATAAATTGAGTTGGCCTAAGAGCTCCATCCCTGTGAATAATGTGTGAAACTCCTCAAGAAAGCAAGCATTCCTGCTAAGTTTAACACATTGATCTGTATGTTATAAATGATCTGCCGCATTTTCCAATTAACATCAATAGTTTCAGGTTTTTATTTCTGTCGTTTATATTTCATGTTTTTGTGCTATAAATAAATCAAGTATCTGGCTGAAAATGAAGTTGATTTATGATCCTTGATTAACCTAAATTCACACAAAATACAACAAACTTTAGCATTTAATTTGAACTAAAAGCAAAAGCAGCACAAAAAATTACAAAAAAATATAATATATTTTCCATTAAAAGCAATACATTCGTCCTTACCACAAAGCCTCTGACGTGCATAATTTTGTCTCACATAAATGCAAATTTTATAATACAGTTAAGCTATTTCAAGTCAACTAAATAATGATAAATATGCAATGAAACCATCAGCTTCATTGGCTTAAAATATAAATTTGCAACGAGTTTTGTTTGGATTAACATTTTGGTGTGCGTCAGCGTTGTTTTCGTTACGTGTTGCCGTTATTATAAATCTTTTGATTATCCTTATGACGTCTTTTGTTGTCGTTGTTAATGTTGATGTTGACAGTGTTTTTGTTTTTGTTTTTCCCTCATTTATCATTAAACGCGATTTTGTTGTTCGTGTGTGTGGGCATTGGTCTATGTTGCTAGGCACACAGTCATAAAATGTCAACCGTAGATTGGTTAGCTTTTTTATGTTATTTTTTAAGCTCTTGAAAAATTGAACAGCCTTTAACTGTTTTGACTTTTAACATCACAAAAGTAAGTGTTTATTTTATTGCCATTATTTGCACACACACACACTTAGACACAGTATAGGGCAAGTTAGAGTTATATAAGCCAGTAAACATGAACAGTGTTCACGCCATGGAATGTGTTTGTAGACACTAAATATAGAAGCAACGCGTGCACCTCCTGAAAATAACACATTTATGCGTATATGAACAGTATAAATTTTATAGCTTTCTTTTTATCAGAAATAATCCTCTTTTAATATTAATACAAGTTCGAAGTTTAAAGAGAGCGCCATCTCTGTTCAAAATATTAGCTCACAAGTGTTATACCTCTTTGGTACGAACAAACAAACAAAGTTGTTAAAAATTGCATTCATGCTATAAAAAACTGGCACTGAATGCCAAGGAAATGATTTAAGTCATTCCATTATTTTTGATTTCATGACTTCAATTGGTTTGAAATAAGCAATAATTTTGAAGTCATGACTTTGAAATTTATCGTCTCGTATCTGAATGTTTGATACCACTGTATGCACGCAGATAAAAGACATGGTTGAGACATGATCACTACAATAATAATTTTTTACTAAAATTATTATATTATTTCTGCAAACACAAATTTTTGCCTTAATAAAGTCATTATTTACTAATCGTCAACATACTATGATTGCCTCAACTATTAGTTGCAACAAAAATGTTGTAGTTCCGTCAATCATGATAAATGTGAATATTATTATAGACACAAACATATTAGAGCTTTGAATGTTTGTCTGAACTATTCTTTGCCTGTTAGCAAACGAAGCAGAACATAACCAAAAATCGAAAGAATTTATTGTCTGAACAGTTTGCAGGAAAAACTTTCACTTCATTCATACACAATAAGTTTTATCGATTCCTGGCTATGTGCTGTTTCGTTTGTCAACTGTCCAGTTATTGTGTTATGTTTTAAATCGCCTTATCCTAAAAACAGCACGCAGAAAAATGAAATTTTCGACTTTAATTGCAGAAAACATGTTTTTATTTACCGTAAACATATTTCGCAATTCTGACCATATTTTGTTAATCACAAATATGGCTATTTTTGTGACAATGCACTTAATGTACCATGTTTATGAATAGTATTAGTAAGGCGAGCGATAGTAGCGGCTGTGGCTTGCTGGTAGTGTGCGTGGCTCGTAAGCGAAAAAGCCGCGCTTCAAACCCCAGCTCGGACAGAAAATTTTATCAAAAAGATTTTTCAATTGAATTAATATTTCTGTTCAGCCTAGTCAATGGCAAGGCAAATCTTTGGAGATATCTTAATAGTTGTGGAAATTAGATTGCATGAAAATAAATGATATTCAATAATATTTTGGATAAATAAATAAATTCATAATATAGTTGTTGCAATCATTCTATTTTCGACCTAATAAGATAATAATGATTGTTTCAATACTATTTTGGTTCCTACAAAAAAGTTCCTTTTCTAAATATGGTTGTTGTAATCATTTTATCATGATCAAAGAAAATATTATATGTTGAAAAACATGTTAGCAACAATCATAATCCGAATCATACTATGATCCTCTTAAAACATGGTTGTTGCAACTATGTTTTTTCTCTGCGTGTGGTGCGTTCAAAGTTATCTATAAAAGGACTCATTAAATAGAATGACGTTACATCAGCTCAGTTTTTTTTTAACAGAGGTATTATGTTCATTTGAAGAACTGTTTTTTAACTTACGAATACATTCAGATTTCACTCATCTTTAAATGTTTTCTTCATTCGAAAAATTGGGAATTTGAAATATTATACGATTTCCTTTCTTCATTTGCTACTTCATTTATATGCTTAATTTAGCAATGAAAAATCATGACAAAATGCATATGCACAAATGTAGTTGTATTTATCTATCAATCTGTCTTTCTTTCTTTCTTTCTTTCTTTCTTTCTTTCTTTCTTTCTTTCTTTCTTTCTTTTTTTCTTTTTTTCTTTTTTTCTTTTTTCTTTCTTTCTTTCTTTCTTCCTTTCTTTCTTTCTTTCTTTCTTTCTTTCTTTCTTTCTTTCTTTCTTTCTTTATTTATTTCTTTCTTTTTTTCTTTCTTTTTTTTTTTCTTTCTTTCTTTCTTTCTTTCTTTCTTTCTCTCTCTCTCTCTCATTCTTTTGACTATTTGACTTAATAGAATTATAGGGAAAAAAATAGTTTCCTTCAAACCAACTAATCTTTACAAAATAACAAGTATTCTTAGAGAAGTGGCAACCCAGTTTAGAGTAAAGTTGAGAACATGGAATAGAAAAACCAGCATACCAGCATATTAGAAAAATACTCGAAAATGTACGAGTAACTCGAAAGTCTCACGATTTACTCAATAATTTCTCGAGTTACTCGCAAACTAACTAATAAGTTGCTCGAACTCAAAGCTACTCGCACAGGCCTACAATTTACTAGCATAAAGTATAAGAAAACTACTTAGTTTATGCCTTTGACATAGTTGTGTTCAAATACTTATAGTATAGCAACATTATATGAGAAATATTTTTGTAGAACATTTAACCCTCTAGCGAATTTTTTTTCGTTTAGGTCTATTTAGACATTTCTTAGAAAAGGTACCCTTTAGGGATGCCAATCCCGGGATCCCTATCTTTTTTAAGATCCGAATATCCCGGGATTATTCGATTCGAATCCCGGGATTGTTGAAAACAATTATTTAATAGCTAATAAAATTTTTCAAACTACCATCACAAATATCCCCCCCCCTTTCAACGATCAACGATCGAACTAACAAGTACACAGTGTCCGAAAAGGCTCATCTAGCGGCGTGTAATTAATAGCGCTTAGGGAAAATTTATTTTTGTTTGTGCAATATTTTTTTTTCAGTTGAAAATAGATGCTACAAAGTTAAACAAAAAAAATTTTTTATTTTTTATTTTTTTTTTTTTTTTTTTTTTTGTTAAAGTTGCAAATTTTTTCATATTTTAGACATTGTTTATTTCATTCAGAAAAAAATGATGAGGTTAATATACTTCATGTGTCACATTCTTTTGGGCTGAAAATATATTAAACTTTGATATTAAAAACAGTTTTTTTAACATTTATTTATATTTTTTTTTTAATTTTTTTTTTTTTTTTTTTTTTTTTTTTTTTTTTGAAATAACTCTTTTTGGCCTTATTCAGTCTTCATATATTTCATTTGTTTTTATAACAAAAATTTAATTATAATGCAAAAAATGAAAATGACTACTTATAAAAATAGTAACAGTTTTTTATTCCGATTCGGAATTACTAGATGAATCTCAGGTGCAAATAAAAAAGAAACTATTCAGAGTCGGAGCTGTCAGAATTAAGGCTGCCAGGTATATCATTCATATTTAAAAGAAGCTGCTTGAACTCATCATCTAGTTGGATGTGTTTTTTCGAGTATTTCGAAGTGCTTTTAGATTTAGATGTAATAAAAGGATCCGACGAAACCAATAGAGCGTGCATCAAGTCTTCCATTGTGTGCAATCTCGAGTCTTTTCGCGTGTGGTTTAGCCTATAACTGCGAAAATCTTTATTTCTTGCCTCAAGTGCCTCTTCTGACATCATTCCTATTGGTAGCGAAACTTTTTCAAAAATATCTGCTCCATGTATTAATATTTTATGTACAGATTGAGGCATATAAAACCAAGGGTATTCGAAAACAAATATTTTTGCTGTTTCCCAGGCATATATGCGAAAAGCCTCTACGTTAACTGCATATCCACATGTCATTGTCCGTAATATTATACCAAACCTTTTTATAAGTTCCAATTTTACTCCAGTTACTATAGAGGCCAAGGTTGGCTGCTCGAAAAACATTCTGGCGGTATTCCCAGTGTTTGTATTCCCCGAACCCGTCGTTGGAATGTCCACCAGAATACCCATTTGTTTTCTTAGTTCAAGTTGAATTTTTCTTTTGGTTTGTCCAGCAATTTCTTTATTTTCTCCACGAATTTGCCAATTTTGTATCGGTATTCTATAGGCGATATGAGTTATACACTCGAAGCACCGTATCCAAGCATGAAGTGTCGACAATGCATATTCGTACAAGTGGTTTTGTGGCTGCCTCAGTTGAACTAAATTTAGATTGTTCATCAATTTTGGTGTCGCACCACAAATTCCACAAACCAGTGATGATGACTCCGCTATGGTACTAAACACTTTTCCATCGATCATGGTCAAATGAAATTCGTGTGTTACTTCAAAAGAACTTAATTTTGTCGGCACAATTTGTGCAATTTGTCTTTTACATTTTCTAAATCTGCTGACTCTTTTTCAAAAATGATTTTAATGGCCGGTTGAAGAAGGCCGGTTATTTTGCCATAGTATTGCGGGTCCTTTTTTAATTTGTAAAGGAACAATACA
Organism: Dichetophora obliterata; assembly: GCA_963920525.1. Taxonomy (NCBI): domain Eukaryota; kingdom Metazoa; phylum Arthropoda; class Insecta; order Diptera; family Sciomyzidae; genus Dichetophora; species Dichetophora obliterata. The sequence continues at coordinate 107,726,679 of OY986439.1, read as the reverse complement.
TACAGCAAATAAATTCTCATCAATTGTTCCAGTATCAGAAGTAGAGTGCCCACTGCTACCGTCACAGCCCCATTTAAATATTGCTTTTATGCAATCGTTATTATTGCCTACAGTCATGAGATCTTCAAAAGCTGTTGAAAAGCCTTGTATTATACGTGCAATAGTATGGTCTACGAGAGTTTGCAAGCCAACTTCAGCTGAACGTTCAGTTACGTGTATGGCACTGGGGTAACACTCCGTTTTAGTTTTAGCCAAAATATCGTAGCTTGGATAAATATTGCAGTTTCGTTCTTTAGCACCATATTGCATTAGTCTGTATGACCTTTTTGAGTATCTACCATCAATATAAAGAGCTAAAGCTTCCTGAGGTGTATACGGAATAGAGGTTTTTGGTTCAGAGTCGACAGATTTCAGCATTTTTGGAGCTATTGTAGATTCTGAGCATAACTTTGAAACAACCTGTGAAGCGCACCTTTTTCCAGCCTTGTAAAGACTCAAGCTCGTTGCTACCATTAACTCTTCGTTCGGTGTGTCATTGGCAATCGTTGCACTTTTTTTTATTGTCTTCCTTGTGCACTCTGAAAAAGGTTTCTCATTACGTTGGGCAACGGCTGCATTAGGGAAAATAATGTCTTCATCCGACCACATCTTATTTTGCTTTTCAAACACTGCCAAAACTCTATGACTTTCTTTCCACTTTTGTACAAGTTGGCTAATTGTAATACAATTTCTCAATTGTTTTTGAATTTTTCGGTATTGTTCTTCGCTATATTTCGAGCGATCAATGATATTAGAAAATACATGATTTTCAACCATTAAAAATTTGTTTGTTGGCACTGGTTCACTATGCCATAATAAAAAAAAAGGGTGCGTTTAGATTCTGCCATTGTAACTAAAAAACGAAAAAAAAATAAAAAGTTTGCAAAAACTAGCAGCCTATATTTAAACTTGACATAGATAACAATCCGGTCCAATACACCTTACTTTTATTCCACACAAAATTGGATTTCATATCTAAAAACACTTTCACAAAGGACATTTTCTTTTCAACTGTTAAGCACTAAAACATACAATCACAGATCACAAACCAATTTTTTTTTTATTTAATATATACCTTTTAATTAAAATAAAATCGCAAATCTTATTAACAAATTAAATATTTAATTTTTTCCTCTCAACAAAATTGAACTTGAAACAATCTCAAAAACATGTGTTAAATTTGCTGAAACATGTGTTAAGTTTGAATGCTCACAGCTGTGCGAATATTAGGAACAAAACAAAAAAGAAAACCGAAAAAAATCCGTTGGGGCTTAAATTTTCAAAAAAAATAATAAAGTTTGCGAAATTATGATTTTTAACATTTCGCTAAAGCGCCACTAGATGGGGTATTGCGGCCACTGTGAAGCGTTGAGGCGGAGCGTGCTTCTACTCTGCAGGTCTCATATCGGTCATTCCATGTCAAATCAGACGCTTTTCGAAACTCACATTTCTGTAAAAATTTGGTACTTTGCACGTGGATAGTATGTACTTTAAAAAATATTTGCATGTTTTTTTATAATTTCCAATTTTTTTTTTTGCAGTTATACACAGTAAACAATTATAAATAAAAACATAAATTGTCATTTGGACTTTTACTCAAACAACGATATCTTCTAAACCGTTAGTCCTACAAGAAAAAATATTTTAAAGATCTTGAATTGGTCTTTATTATGGGGTTTTTTTTACAAACACTTTCAAAAAAAATTTAAAATTTTTTGATCACTAAAAATTTCATTCCCATTTTTCAAGGTTTTCAAGGTTTCATTCCCATTTTTCATAGTCAGCACTACAATTTTTTTTTTGGCACTTTGAAAATATAATCGTATTGAGGCATTCATTCTTAATGCATTCTCAAAATTTTATGTTTGAGAATCAATGATTACTATTTTTAATGAAATTTTCAAAAACTGACTACACAGTTTTTAAGTACAAAATACTTTAATTTTTAATTAAAAATGGAATTTTTAGTATTTTTTTACTAAACTAGGTACATATTGTCGCTGCGCCAACAAAAACAGTTATATGTTTTTCAGTAACTTTTCAGGAGAGCAAGAAAACAAATTTTTTCAGAGCATTTCTGGTACTGCGAGCAATAACTGTTTTTGATCACTTCTAAATCATAAGAGATATAAAAAACTGCAAATGCAGAAATAGGGGTAATAGTGTAGACAAAATATGCTATAAAAAAATTTACAAAAATCACATAACTGGTTTTTCTTGCGCAGCGACGCTATGTAAAATCAGTCACATTGAAAAATTTTATCAACTCGCTAGAATATACCATTCCTCTGAAGACACTCTATTTTTGAAATTTGCAAAATATTTGTTGGTTGTAATTCCGTGATGTATACCTTTATTAATACTAAATTATATAAAATTGTTTTAACATTTTATATGTTGCTTTTTTTTTTTGTTCTTGTAAACTTAAACAATATTTGAAAAAGTTGATGTGGATGTAATGCGCTTAAGTTATGATGTAATTTCGGAATGCTTAAAGCACGACACAGGAGCAGTTCATTTATTCCAGCGTGGCTTAATTAATTTCCTGCGGAAAAAATTGTAAGAAGTAAACAAAATATTTTACTTTTCAGATGGAGTTGTTTTTTTGCTCTCCTGAAAAGTTACTGAAAAACATAGAACTGTTTTTGTTGGCGCAGCCAAGTTGTACCTAGTTTAGTGAAAAAAATACTAATAATTCCATTTTTGATTAAAAATTAAATATTTTGTACTTACAAATTGTGTAGTCAGTTTTTGATAAATTTTGTTACAAATAAAATGGTGCTGACCATGAAAAATGGGAATGAACTTTTTAGTGGTCAAAAAATTAAAAATTATTCTCAAAAGTGTTTGTAAAAAAGGACACCACAATAAATATCAATGCAAGATCTTTAAAATATGTCCTTAAATTTTTTCTTGTAGGACTAACGGTTTAGAAAATATAGTTGTTTAGAAGTTTTTGCAATTTAGAATCAATTGGTTTAGAAGTTATAGGCCTCCAAAGTTGCAAAAATGGCCTACAAATCTTGCTGTTTTTTTAGTGTTCTGCATAAGGGTATCAAATGAAAGGTTATGCGAGTATGTATTCAACGAGGTATCAAACATGAAAATCCATTCATAACTTTCTAAGATATACCTATTCTTATACTTATAATTTGTCTGAAAAACTAGTAGTTTCCCTTTTACGAAAGCACTACACTACAAATGTTTATGTATTTAAAAGTAATGCATGGATTTTCATGTTTGATACCTTATTGAATAGGTACTTAAATTAAATTACCTTTCTCATGATACCCATAAAGCATAGTTTTGTTAAAAAATTTAAAAAAATAGCAAGATTTGTCCATTTTTTCCAACTTTGGAGACCTATAACTTCTAAACCAATTGCGAGCGGCCTGCAATTTTTTCAGATTTGGAGTTAGGAGGACAAAATCCACATAATCTGCAAAAAAATTTAAAATTAGAGTTGTCGCTGTTCTTGAAGTGTTCCGAAATTTTTACCAAAAGTTTCGGCTATTCGGCCATATTGATCCGAAACTGACAAAAAGGGCCGAAACTGGCCGTAACCGAAACCGAATATTCGGTAGGACACTACATACAACATCTATTCATGGGTTCGTTGCAAGCGTACGTGGTGTAGTGCTGTGATTCACTCAGAAATCATGTATGTTTCCTTATTGGGTCAGTAATTATTACTTTGTTGGAAATATATTCGCTGTCAATGTTCCGGACAATGACATCGAATATAAAGCATGAACAGAGTAGCGATCTTCTTGTTGACAACGAAATTATGTTATGTTGCTTTCAGTCTGTGAACATATGGTAGCAGATTTCTATAGTCCCGAGGGTCATACGTGTCTCTCAAGGCAAAAAGTAATAATTATTTTTGGATAGATTCTATTCTATCACTATGCACTTCAAAACTTGGGTTCCATACTGTGCAACAATATTCAAGAATTGGACGCACTAGCGTCCAATAAGGTTCAAATATAAGGTTTTGCAAGGTTTTTTAACTGTATGTTTTTTTTCGACAAACTACAACACACGCATTCTTTTTTTTATTCATCTGCCAGAATCCGTTGATTTTAAAATATGTTATTTTGGAAAAGTTTAGAAATTGTCGAAATTGTACTTATTCTTATTATACTGAATTTAAAATACTCCATGACACTTCAACAAGCTGAATAAAAAAGTAAAAATTTTTAAAAATTACTTATGGCAACACTATTTATTTGTATATTATATAAGAAAATTATAAGTGAAATTTCAAATAATGTTAAGAAATCGCTTGTAATATGAGCTCAACGCACTGTGCAGCGTCTTCACAATTTGCTTCAAGTTTTATGACAGCGACATACTTTTCCCCAAATGCAGCTGTAGTTTGTTTTTTTTTTTCTTTTTCTTGAGTGTTGTACGATTTCACGTGTTTTTTGTCAACTAACAAAAATTAGCAGTTGTCGAATACAAATTGCTTTTATATTCATTTTTTTCGCTGAGCTCTTATGGCAATATTATAAACATATTTTTCAAAAGACTATCGATTTCTCTGAAATAATGAAGAAAAATGTACTCTGCATATGTATGTATGCGAACACCAACCAGTCTCGGTAACATTCCTAATCCATCAATTTATGCAAGCTTCTCCGCTCAAACAACCACCATCACCAACAATCATATGTGATGAGCTTATTTTTAAAGCTACTCGATAGCTTTAGATAGAAAAAGGACGTGATTCTACACGTGAATCCGTAATGATACAAATGAGCAAACAAACCAAATTCGACATTATGTTAATTTTATGTCATTTTGACTTTCTCGAAAGAGATAATAAAAAGAAAATGGAATTTTGTTTTTTTTTTTTCATTGTTAAAATATTTGGCTCAACAGTAGTTGTTGCACGTAGTTTCTTGTTAATAACACTACAAATTGAATATTTGCAAAAATAAAAGGGGAAAAACTCTTTCGTCGCTGTAACCAAAACATATTATTGCAATGACAACAAATAGTATGCAAATGATTGGCAAAAAGTAATCAACGAAAGGATTCTACTGTCAATAATCATACACAAAATTGAAATTCTTAATCAATTTTCTAGCGACTTGCAACGAGTTGTTACCTGATTGAATAAATAAAATCAGCAAGTCACGAATACTGTTTTATTTTTTTTTGTATTTTTTTTTTTGTAATAGCTTTCCTTGGTGTGGAAGTTTTTTTTTAACCCAAGGCAAATTTGCCATTTCTTTGGAAATATTTATGAGCTTATTTATTGTGACGTTGTATTTTTCTGATTTTTTTTTTTTTTTTGGTTACAGAAAATTTTCAAGCATTTCCCTGACTTCCATCAGCAGATTCTGGTAGAGAAGACAAACAACAGATTATATATGTATTGGCTTTTAATTAACATTTTTAAAAAACTAGTTCATGGAACTAAATTTCAATAAAAAAATCCTTTAAGCCCATCCATGTGGAGAATGTTTATGTTATGAATCAGAGAACTACATGAGTGGCTGCACTAATACATATAAGCACTCGTTGAAAATGAGAGTCGCTATCGTGCATTGCATTCTCTTTCAACGAATAAACAAAATGTGGACTCGCTCAAAATGTAAAGTTCGCTAAGCTTGCTATTCACCACTGTATTGCTTAAGAGACTTGCTGTAATGTATAGATACAGCTACAAACACTCAGCCTCTCAAAGCTCCTCACTCGCTCTATTCACAGAAAGTTGATAAACTATTCGCATGACTCTTAATGCTTGAGCGAATCACAGCGAGTCATCTACGCAGTTAGCTACTGCGCTGATTTCAACTATGTTTATCGTGCACAGGAAATAAAAAAGGAATGATTGCAAGACGAATGTCACAGGATTCAATTACGAAGATCATGAACAGCAGCTAGAATAGATTTGCTTGCATATAATAGATTTTTTTCAAGTTTTTTCCCAATAAGACATGAGGCGACAATGAAATACAGAGCACCATGCAAATTTTTTTTGTTACATGGCAAATTGCACAACTCCATTTCATTTGGCGTGTACCATAAACAACATAGCTTTATCTCGAAGCAGGCAGAATTTTCACTATATTCGCAATGTTGGTTCGTAGACTCTCACAACTCTCTGATGATCAGTGATCATCATCATAGTGATCATTGATCACTATATTCACTATGTTTGTTCGTTTATTCGCCCAACACTCAACGTGAGGATCGAGGCAAGCGCATATTGTAGAGCAGAGAGTGAGAGCATAAATCGCACTCAACATAAAAAAAGCAAGCGAGTCAATGCGAAGCAAACAAAATTTTTTGAGGAATGCGAATGACTGAGAAAACAGAAAATGTAGTGAAGAAGGAGAGTGCGCTATGAAGCGAAGCGCTTGTTGCAGATCTCTGTTATGCATATTACTGAACAGGTACTTAAAGCACCTTTCCAGGATATTTAATTCGTTGGTGCACAATAAGAATTTCTTATTGTTATTTGATGTTTTGAAAAGTGTATTCAATCTCGTTAACTGAAACTTGGTTGAACGGAGGAATTACTGACTTAGAACTGTTTGACAATAGTTTTCAAGTATATAGGAAGGACAGACACGCTGACAATAATTCTGCAGTTGGTGGTGGTGTCCTATTAGATGTAAGGAACTCCTGTGTTAGTTCCTTTATTGATATTCCCTGCTCTGCTAATATCGAACTTATATGCGTTAAGGTTGTACATTGCAATTCTAATGTATATGTTATTAATGCATACGTTCCTCCAAAGAGCAGTGTAGAGGTCTATGCAAGCCTTGCGGATTGCATAGAATTTATATTAAATTTACTTGACGTTAATGACGACATTTTATTGTTGGGCGATTTTAATTTGCCTGACTTAAAATGGCATTCTTCTGACGATGAAACACATTTTTGTGCATCTAATTCGAAGACACGCCAAGAACATATATTTGTTGACAATATATGTTCTGACTTACAACAAGTTAGTTGTATTTATAATAGTCTGGAAAGGCTGCTTGACCTAGTCTTAACTACAGACAGTAACAATGTCATTGTTCAGAAGGCACTTCATGCTTTGACTACTATTGATAATTACCATCCACCTTTGAGTATTTGGTATAAATCCGATAGGGAGAATATGGTAAATTCAAGCTCTGTTGACACAGTTTATGAATTCGATTTCAAAAAAGCTGACTTTTTGGGGTTGAATCATTTACTTTATAGTAAATTAAATATAATTACAGAATACATAAATAATAATAATCTTAACAGTTCAATAAATTATTTCTATACGGAGCTCTTTGCCATGTTTTCTCAGTCTGTACCATATAGTCTCAAATTTGCGAAAAATTCTGCGTACCCTTGGTACACAAAGGATTTAAAGACTCTTCGCAACAATAGGAATAGGGCATGGAAGAAATATGTTTGTAGTTTTGACTCAAATGACCTAGAAACATACAAACGTTTGTTTCTGGAATTTGAGAATTGCTCAGCTGCATTATATAATGAGTATTTGGATAATATGAAGCTGAGTATTTTGTCTGATCCAAGAAAATTTTGGGGATTTATTAATGTTAAGAAGAAGACTGATGGATTTCCTTCTTCTTTCAAATTTCAGGATGGATTTACTGACGATTATACCATTATTTGTGGCTTATTTGCCAATCTTTTTAAAGAATCATTCTGTTCAGATTCTTTTAATCCTGATTTAGCGTATTTTGATTATATGAACAACGCATCCAGAGTTTCTTTGGGTCATATATCTTTTACCTCAGAGGATATTTTTAAGTATATTGAATCAATCGATGAGGATTTTAGCGCTGGACCAGATGGAATTCCTGCCGCAGTGTTAAAACAATGCGGCTCCGTTTTGTGTCAGCCTCTCTCGTTACTTTTTAATAAATCAATTAATGAAAGTAATTTTCCTCTTTTTTGGAAAAAATCTTATATCAGTCCTATTTACAAAAAAGGTTGCAGGAACGACGTCACTAATTATAGGCCTATCGCTAAATTGTCTTCGATACCTAAACTTTTTGAGCGAATAGTGTACGATCGAGTGAAAATTCACTGCCGGCAAGTCATGACAACTCGTCAGCATGGTTTTGTTACTGGCAGATCCACTGTGTCTAATCTCCTTGATTTCACTACATTCTGCTTAAAATCTATTGATTCTGGTAGCCAGGTCGATTGTATTTACACTGATTTTAGCAAAGCTTTTGATAAATTACCACATAATCTAATTTTATTTAAACTTAAATTAATGGGATTTCCACAATATTTTGTAAACTGGATCAAATCGCATTTGATGAAGCGATCTTATCAAATACGTTTCCGAGGCGTGTTGTCTTCTGAATTTGTTGCAGAATCGGGTGTTCCTCAAGGAAGCCACCTGGGCCCACTTCTGTTTATTTTGGCAATTAATGATGTTGCCCACGTCATTAAACACTCACATTTGCTTATTTATGCAGATGAAATGAAAATATGCAGAACAATTGATTCTAATGACAATTCAGACCTGCTCCAGTCAGACTTGAACTCCTTTGAGGTTTGGTGTTCTAAAAATAACATGTTTTTAAATCCAGATAAATGCCAAACTATGACCTTTTCGCGTAAAAGGAACAATTTTATTTTTGATTACAAAATTAAAGATACTGCTTTAAGTCGTGTAACTACCGTCAAAGACCTTGGTATATGCATGGATTCTAAATTGTCGTTTAACATGCATATTGATACAATTTGTAAAAAAGCTTCTTCTATGCTTGGTTTTATAAAACGGTGGGCCAAAGAGTTTGATAGCTTAATAACAACTACAACTCTGTATTATTCAATCGTGCGTCCTCACTTGGTGTACGCAAGTCAAGTATGGTCCCCACATTACAATGTGCATGTTGATCGTATAGAAAGAATTCAAAAACGTTTTGTTCGGTTTGCTCTAAGAGGCTTGAGTGGAACTGACACATTTAACCTTCCTCCATATGAGGATCGTTTAAAATTATTAAAGATGCAATCTTTAAGTGAGAGAAGAAAATCTGCTGATATCGTCTACTTACACCAACTCATTACTGGTGTATTCGACTCTCCAGAGCTTCTTTCTTTTATAAATTTTAACACTAACCGTAGAAGCAGCAGAAACTCTAACAACTTGATTTATTTACCATTTAGTAGAACAAATTATATGTTAACTGCTCCATTAAATCGCATGAGTACCTTTGTTAACAACTGTAACGTGTTTGATGTTAACTTGTCGAAAGGTCAACTCAAAAGTAGATTGAAAACTAATGTATGATTAGATATATGTAAACGCATGGTTAGTTGTTAGGTGGGTAAATTTTTCTCCCTTTTGGTTTTTTATTGGACCACTTTTATCGATATCTTTGAGTTATTTCAATGATATTGGATTGGTTCTTAAAATGATCTATTGCGGAGAAAGTGTGAAAAAGCTGTAGTAGCTGAACTCTATTGTTATTGCATGATATATCTGAAACAAAAAAAACTGCTGCCACAAAGATTTTGAATTCACTGAAGAGCCAGATTACAAGATTTTGAATTAATTAAGTGCTTTTTTCCTAAGACATACAATGTTAAAATTACAATGGTGTGCCATGCGTAGGGTCAGCACTTTCACGCTAGCAGCTGGTTTGTAAGCATTCAAAAAGACCTTTTGGAGTGCTTCTTTTCCCGTTAGTGCTGACATGTCGGCCCGTTGTGTAATTAGGGACACTATAAAACATAGAAACTTTAGGAAAATTCGTTATTTTGTTTGCCAAAAACTCAAGTTTTGGTCTATTTTAAACTGAAAAGCTTTATGTAAAAGCCTGTTTTTTAATTATTCAACAGTACTTTTCTCTGTTCTGGAAAAAATCTGGAAAAAATTGTAAATACATAATCAAATAAGTCGTGCATAGAATTAATGACACTTGAGTTTTAATATTTTATATAGTATATTATTATTTTAGCTGCTTGACATCTGCGAGGCATAGACTCCACTAAATTTTCCCAAACACTGTTAGGAAGCGCTTCCCAAACTTTTTTGTTTCATCGAACAGCTTATCAAAGTTGCTTATCTTGAGCAAGCTCACTTTTTTTTAAAAAACCTGTCATAAGTTCTCAATTGGATGCAGGTCAGGACTGCAAGATGGCCAGTCCAAAACAGTAACTTGATTATCTGAAAACCACTGCTTAACCAGTCGAGCGGTGTGGTTAGGGTCATCGTCCTACTGAAATATGCAAGTTACGGGCATATTTTCATCCGAATAAGGCAGCATTACATTGTCTAGAGTTTCAATATATTGGAGCCGGTTCATAGGACCCTAAATTTTTTGCAGTTGACTTACACCACGCCATGACATAGCACCCCAAAGCATAATGCTTCTTCATCCATGCTTCAGTGTAGCTCGGGTGTACTTTGGGTCGAAGTCCTTTGACCTTACGCGACGGACGTTTTTTTTCCATAGGATGACACTCTATTTATTTTAGTTTCGTCTGAAAAAAATACTCTCTTCCACTCTTTTGTTCCCCAATGACAATACTGTTTAGCGAACTCAAGTCTCTTCGTACGGTTGGGTTCAGATAATTGAGGCTTCTTCCGTAAAATCCTTTCAAAAAGCTCGGCTTCACGCAAACACCTCTTAATAGTGTCTTCGGATGGTACTGCTTCATTTTCGCTATAGATATAGCCACTCTTACTTCGTTTGCAGATTTATGCGGATTTTTTTTTTAGATACCCGGAAAATGAGAGTATCTTCTCGAGCATTAGTAATGCGGGTTCTTAGTTTGCGTTGTACCTTTTCTGCAGTCGAATTTTTTTTAAATACTGAAGAGCATTATCTACCATGGTTTTAGAAACTTTTAAGGCAGCTGCGATTTGTTGACATGATCTTCCATCTTGGTGAATCTGAATAATGATTTTTCATGTGCTGACGTGACAAGATTTATTTTTGCTCATTGCAAACTAACAAAAATAACTCTAATAATAACTTGTAGCTATAAATGTACATAAAATAACCTTTTTTATTTTATAAAATTTTTTTTTTAGTTATCTACTGGGTCATTGCCCTCACAGATGTAATCTAATCTAATCTAATATCTTAAACATAAGGTAACAGTTCAAGCAATAAATTCTTAAAAATTTCTCAATTTAAACAGAAATCCGCCTGACTAGCGACAGAAGCACAAAGATGTAGACATTTGGAAATAGCTTTATTCTTGCTAAAATTGGTTTTATGGGGAGAAAAATATAAAATAGCTATCTTTTCCTAAAGCTTCGTGTTGGTGCATACAGAGGAATAAGGTCCAACAGTTCGAGACTTTGGATCTTACCATCCAAAATGTCCTTAATAGATAGTATACAAAATCTTTTTCTTCTTTTCTCCAAAGATTGGAGTCCAAGAAGCTTACAACGAATATCATAAGAAGGCATGTCTTGATAAGTATAAATATTACGCAAAGCTAATTTTGAAAACCTTCTCTGAACTCTTTCGACTCTTTGAATATCTACAGCATAGGATGGGTTCCAAATAACTCAGGAATATTCCAGAATGGGTCTGACCAGGCTCGAAAAAATAGATTTCACTGCGTACGGGTCAGAAAGTTCCTTGAAGTTTCTTTTTACAAAACCCAGTTGCGAGTTTGCCCTTGAGATGACATTATCTCTATGAGTTTTGAAAGAGAGACTGGGATCAAAGTAAATGCCAAGATCCTTAATAGCGGCTGACCTCTGAAAGAAACTGTTGGCATCATATGCATAATCGTGCATGATGAAAATATTTTTGCGACAAAAAGTTAACATAAAACATTTCGATAAATTCAACTTTAAACCATTAATCTCACACCATAAAAGAAGGACGTTAATATCTGATTGAAATTTTGAGCAATCAGAGGTATTTTTAGTGATAGAAAACAATTTCAAGTCATAAGCATACATCAAACTTTTGCAGAATTTAAAACTATTAGGTATATCGTTTATGTAAAGGATAAACAAAAGTGGTCCTAGATGGCTTCCCTGTGGAATACCTGAAGTAACTTGGACCGTACTAGATTACAAATTCTCAAATTAATTTTCTATTGACAAGGTAAAAGTTCATCCATTGTAAAAAGTTGGAGTGAAATCTTAGCTTGCCAGGTTATGAAATGAAAAAATAGCCAGGTTAGCGGTGGATATAGTGCTAGTCGAGATATAGTTTTTAACTTTGCAAAATAATTTATCAGTGATTATTTTATCAAGCAGTTTAGGTATGGCTAAGAGCTGATTGGTCTATAGTTTTCTATTAGAAATTTTTGGCCAGATTTGAAAATGGGCGAGAAAAAGGCTAATTTCCACGTATCGAGAAAAATTCCGCTCGAGAGAGACTTATTAAAAATTAAAGTTAAAGCAGTGCAAAGAGAGCTTGCGCACGATTTTATGAATATTGGTGGCAATAGATCGTATCCAGAACCTTTAGTTCCATCTAAACTATGAAGAGATTTAAATACTTCAATTTCAGTAATCTCTATATTACCGATATTTACAATTTCTGGGATATAAGTTGATAATTATTGAAGCCAGAGGAAGCCTGATTGATGTTCTCAAAGACTGAGCCAAAAAATTTTGCAAACAACTCGCAAATATCTCTATTATTATCAGCGATAGCGCCTTTGAATTCCATCGATTTAGGAAATCCAGAGAATTTTTGTTTAGTATTTAAAAAAATTCAAAATGACTTAGGGTTGTATTTTATATTTTTTCCATTAAATTGATATATTTTTTATACAAAAAGTTGGATAAAAATTCAAACTCACGTTTGAGTTGCACAAATGCGTGTCTATCTACATCAGAATTAGTAATTTTGAATCTTTTATGCGCCTTGTTTCTCCTGTTTTTGAATTTGGACAATCTGTGACTGTACCAAAGCAATTTACAAGACTGTTAGGTGATTTCAAAGGAACATACAAATCAAATGCTTCTTCAAAAGTTTTCTTAACCCTTTTACTGCCAGGCTGTGACTGTGGGTCACTACTGAATTTCGAACGAATATAAAATATTTAAAGCACGTTTTATAGCAAAATCAGTTTAATGTATTTTATTATTGGTCACTACGTTATTTATATATACAATAAATTTTTTATAATGTATTGATAATATTAACTTATTGCACGTAGTATTGAAAAATATCATTAACTGCCAAGTAGTGACTCTCAGACACTACAACGACGATCTAAGGTGTTAGCTTGTAATCGAGAAAAAATTGTTTGGATATTGTTTATAACATCATCTGCCAAGGCATAATATTTACATTGATGATTTGAAAATAAATAAAATCATTTTCGTATTGCATAGGTACAAGTACACAGGTTATACAATAGTTATTATCAGAACAATATTCAGTAGTTATAAAATTATTATTTTTACTAGCAGCATGTCTGGAGCTAGAAGAACAATACATCTAATGGATGCAGAAATTAGAAACTCTATGGAAGAGGAAGATGATGAAAGTTAATTGGAAGACACTGCTGAAGATTGTGATGAATCTTGCATCTCAGATAGTGAAATAGATGTTTTGGAAACTGCATCCGAATCAGAGGATGAAATAAGCACCAAATCTGTTAAAAACAATGAAGGTGGTGCCAATAATAATAAAACATTTATCGGCAAATATGGAGAAGATCATTTCCACAAAATTTTCAAGTCTAAGCCCCAGTTCAAAACATCATCCGAGGCAAAGTAAGTGTAATAGTGTTACGACCTGGAAAAACTATCGATTTTCCTGTGGATGCTTTTTCTCTATATTTCGCTAATGAAGTAGTAGAAATTATTGTAAAATACACAAACTTGGACGGGGACCCACTAAAATCAACATAGTGGGCAACAAATGGAAGATTACCGATATATTGGAAACTCAAGCGTTCATAGGACTATTGATCAATGCTGGATCATGCTGACAATGTGCCACGTCTTATGAAGAATTTAGGGACCCTTTATTTGGAAGTCCAAATTATCGGGTCTGTGTTTTGAAAAATAGATTTGTTGCACTGTTACGGCATTTGCGTTTTGATAAAAAATCAACACGATCCAATCGCATACCAAAAGATAAATTGGTGGATATAAGGGACTATTTAGGCAGGGTGGGGGGGGGGGGGGGGGGTGAGCAAAGCAATTGTTGACCATTTGAATGTCCAATAATGAACTCAGCAAGTTTATTTGTAGAATGGTATTTATTGTAGGTGTAAATTTACAGCCGAGTTTAGAGATTTAAAGAAAGATTTATAATGATTACATTTTAAGTATTTAAGAACAATTTCACTAAATAATAGTTAGGTTTAAGTAGATTTAAGTCGATCAACATACAGAATTGCAAGTATTTAATAATCATACCAATTGGAGAGAGCAGGCGATTGATGATGTTGATAGATTTAAGAATAATTTACCAAATAATAGTTAAGTTTAAGTAGATTTAAGTAGATCAAAAATATAGAATTGTAAGTATTTAATAATTATACCAGATTGTAGAGAGCAGGCGATTAATGATGTTGATGGCTTCCCAGCTGAAAACACAAGAGACGGAAGTCTCGGTGGTTAAAATGCAAGATGGCACGTAAAGGTCGGACCGTACCGTGGTGGGTTTGTTTAATAAGCTGTTGTTCACCCAGGGGTGAAACGAGCACAGGTTTGACGACGTCAACAGGGATATTTGGAATATTATCATCAGAGAATTGCGAAAGCATTACATACCAGATAGTAACTTGACAACAGATGAACAATAAGTACCGTTAAGGGGTACGGTATCATTTCGCCAGTATATGCCTTCTAAGCATATAAGGATTATGGAAAGAAAATTTGGTGGATTTTCGATTTTTCAGCACCAGTTATCCGCTATATGGCATTCCATAGCTCGGAAAAGAAGGAACGAGCCACATAATGAAGCTCCTTACTTAAGTTGTCGAGATGATATGTGAACCTTTTGAAAGGACAAGCAGCTAAATTCCCTGAAAGTAATTTTTTTAAAAACTCGCAAAAGACTTAGTCCTTTCAAACAAACGGCGCTGAAGAAAACTATTTTTGTCGAAATCTGACGTGCTTCGAATGCTTCAACAGCACAATCAAAGAAGAGACCACGATATTACTGCTGCCTTTATGAAAAAGGACAATCTACTTAGCAATACTGTGGTATATGTCAAAAATCCGTGTGTAACGAGCATTCACAGAAAAATGTGATTTTTTTCAATGTGTAAATAAATAGTTATATAACAATTCCGGCATTATTTATTGAAAATTTTTTTCTATACATATATTCACTAATGTACGATATTTAGTGGCTTTAAGTACCATGCAGTGAAAAATCGTACTAGTTATGAATTTAACTAATTAAGTTACTAGTCTTTATCGCCCTTATCCGATGTACGGTTTGGATTTAATTTCGAAAAACGCACCAAAATTTTCAAACCTTTATATCTCTGAAAATATACTAGCACAAAGGTTCCTCAAATCATACCAGTAAAAAGTCTTGTTTAGATCATACTAATATTTTACTGGTGCAAAAGTTGCTACTATCACAACTAGTTCAAATTATGTCAGTAAAAATACACTACCTCAATTCATATCGAGAATAGGACAATTGTCTTTTCCTATAACATCAACACAGGAAAATAACCAGTTTGCGCAATGTAAAAAGCATTTGAAATGAACTAGTACTTGTATTTATTGACCTAGTACATTTACTAGTATATTAACTAGTTGGCTTCACTGCACATATAAAGTTTAAGTTTTTATTCAATAAAATAAATAAAATCTCAATATATTTTGTATCAGTGTCTTTAAGTCACTACGTGGTAGTTTACGTTAGTCAAATAGCATGGCAGTAACAGGGTTAAATACATTACACATATTGCTTAAGTTTAATGAGCCGATTTTTGTGCTTCAATCAATGAAATTGAAATAATTATTCAAGGAGGCAAAATTTGCTTTATGAAAATGGTACTCAGTGCTAACATTATTAAAAATTTTAGTCTGACATTGTCCCTGATTTGTAGCACAAGCAGCTACTTTTAACAAAATTTCAAATGGCTTCACTGCTAAAGAATAACGTTAAAAAAGTTATGCTTTCGAAAAGTGTTTTCGCTGAGATCGCGTACGTTCTCAGGTGAGCGCAGAAAGAAGAAAAAAAGCGCCTTTATTTCTATTTTCAATTTGCCGCTCACATTGCGTTCTCTTCTGAGCCAGAGAACCGGTGGCTAATTCATTAGGAAAGTAAAAGTTATGCCAAATTTTTATGAAAAACATATGTGTTTGACAATAATTTTGTATCGAATCTACAAAGAATGTATGCGTGAATGTCAAATTTCGACTTTTGGCGAACTATAGTATTAGTAAATAGCACAATTTAGAGTAAAAACCCTTTTTTGTTGTTTATGCTGCAATTCGTTTTGCATTTTTCCAAGCAACGCTTTGATCTCTTCCATATTCTCTTTTAAAATTAGATGATCGTTATTTTGCGCTTGTAAGCCGCTATTACTCGCTTTGTTATTACTCATTTGGATATCATCGTACAAATAAATATCCTTTTTATCTTCTGAATTCAAGCTATTCAAAATCAACATTAATATAAAAATTTTCAAGTAATATTCAATTCAACTTCAAATCAACTCAGAAGTTAACATTTAAAACGCCGCACAGTGAACTGTTTTCATATAAGCAATGGACAAAAATAGAAGGAGTGCTCCTCTAACAATGCAATTTCGTATACCTAATTAGTTTAAGCCAATTAAGAAAAATTTTAAAAATAGTCGAAATCGGTTAGACCCTAGGGGTACCTCATTTAGGCCTATATTCATTTTTTACTTGATTTTGTATGGGAGGCACAAACAAAGGTTGGCCTATCTTAACAAAAATTCGTCAGAGGGGAAACCAAATGGAGTAATAGATGAGTACTGAAAAAAAGTCAAGATCGGTTAGACCCTAGGGGTACCTCATTTGGACCTATATTAATTTTTTAACTGAATTTGTTTTAGAAGAACATACAAAGGTTGACCGATCTTAACAAAAATTAGTCAGAATGGTAGTCAAATGGAGTTATAGACGTGTACTGAAAAAAGTCAATGTAGGTTAGACCCTAGGGGTACCTCATTTGAACCTATATTAATTTTTTACTTGATTTTGTGTGGGAGGTACATACAAAGGTTGACCGATCTTAACAAAAATTAGTCAGAATGGTAGTCAAATGGATTTATAGACGTGTATTGAAAATAATCGAAATCGGTTAGACCCTAGGGGTACCGCCTTTGGACCTATATTAATTGTTTACTTGACTTTGTATTAGAAGTACATACAAAGGTTGACTGATCTTAACAAAAATTAGTCAGAATGGTAGTCAAATGGAGTTATAGATGTGTACTGAAAATAATCGAAATCGGTTAGACCCTAGGAGTACCTCCTTTGAACCTGTATTAATTTTTTACTTGATTTTGTGTGGGAGGTACATACAAAGGTTGACCGATCTTAACAAAAATTAGTCAGAATGGTAGTCAAATAGAGTAGCAGATGTATACTGAAAATGTTCGAAATCGGTTAGATCCTAGGGGTACCTCCCTAGGACCTATATTAATTATTTACTTGATTTTGTATGTACATTTTTAATTTTAAGAATTTAAAAAAAAAAAAATATATATATATATATATATATATATATATATATAACTGTAGGACGAAATAGGAAAAATTATTTGCAGTTCCTGGTTATATAGAATCTCTTCTAGTAGATTAAAGAAGAAAATGGCACTTCTTTTTATAGAATTTGTTAATTAATCAATATCTAAAATTGTTCATTTTATAATATCGTATATTAAAATCACTAAAATATATATCAAATTTTATATTTTCAAGGATTTCTCAATTCCATTTATTAACTCAATTATTTTTTATAATAAAAAACTTATTTGGCTCAGTTAAGTCAAAACTTTTGGCAACTATTTGTGTATTAAGAGTACCCAAAACGAATTGAACAACACATAATTTTTTTAAAAAATATCAACTTTGAAGTATCACAGCGTAGCCATACATGAGTCTTTCCCCTAAATATCTTTTGTCTTGTCTATGCAATTACCTGTCGATTGATACCAATACTGTCAAGTTTCGAGTCATAAAATTTTGATTTTTGTCAATGGGACAACGCACTGTTCGCCGATTCACGTAAAAATTTTGTATTTTTTTTTTATTGAATTGTTCTTAAACAGAATCCATTGGTCAAAGTCTGTAATTATTTTGTTTGTTGGACTGTATAATCAACGCTTCAGCATATTCTTTGAAAGTGTCCTATTCATTTCTAGCCACGTCAACTTGTCTGCTAACTTTACACGCAATAAACTGCTCCATTTCCCAAATCATGGTAACTTCCTTAACTGTGTACTTATTTTTGCAGTATCAAATAAGTTTGCACAAACAAATTCGTTTCTCACTTGGAACAAGTAAATAAATGGTTTCAATTTTAAGCACATTTATTTAGTCGCTTCCGTCGCATTTTTCTAGCTGCTTATCCGGTTGGTCGGTCGGTCGCTCGGTCTCTTCTTTTCTAAATTCCAACACCGGATGTGCCGTTAGGAAAACAGCATCGAAGACTTGCTTGCTTAGCTAGAAAGTCTTCCTGGGTTTCTTCTTCTGTTATTTTGCTGTCCTGCGCATGAATAGCTTTTAGCGCCATTGTCATGACATTCGACAAATGCTGCATGAGACTCGACACCGCAAAAGGTGTCACTGTTAAGTTTCCTCTTCGAGAGTGAACTATGTGGTTTTTCATTCGTTCCACCTCCAGCCACAAATTGAAACTGAAGATGTTTATGTGGGTTGCACTTGGTTACAACAAGTTTGAAATGAGTACCTTGTGAGGTTAACTGGAGTGAAAATAAATTTTGAATTGTTCGGGCAGCAAAGCTGGGTGATGTATAATACAAAATGATGTGCAGTTGAAACAAGTTGACAGGTTTTAAGAGATAACATAAAAAAGGAAATATTTTAAGGAAACACTGATGTGATAGCTTGCAAATGTTGTTGTTGCTGAGTGTGTATTCAGTAACTTTTTGCTTATTAAGAAAATATAGTTCTGGTAGGAAATAGTTCTGGTAGGAGAGATAAAAAAAAGTACATGTGTACTATCGACGTTTTTAAATATTATGTCTAAGTTTTATTTAACTTATCTTCTTACATCAAATAAAGCATAAAGAGTACGAAAAGTTCTAAAAATATGACGCACACATATTTATTGTTTTTACAGACTAATATAAAAATTTGATGAGGAATATATTTGTAGATTATGTACTTTTACTCTGTAGCTTTCATTTTACGGATATATTTTTGCGCATTTAAAAAGGTTAAAAACAACCGTAAAAGCAGTCGTAATAGTACGTTCGTTTTATTTGTTGCGTGAAATTTCTTACTTAAAGTTTGTTGCGAGGAATTGCTATGGCAACATTTCTTAGAGAGATTCAGAAAATATGTTGGGAGATTTCATATGATCTCTCCCTTTTCACTTCAAAATAAGTAGGCAGTACAATTAAATTGTCGTTAAAAAAATGTTGCTCAGAAACATGTTGCGATAATCTTACGCTGCGGAACAGAGTACTGCACTGACGAAAATGTTCTGAAAATGTCCACGCTTGTTTCGCAGCTGTCATATTTTGTATAGAGATTTGAGTGGAATTTCACATGAAACTGAACAGAGTACTATGCTTTAGCCTGTATACTTTTTGAACGACCCTAATAAAAACTATATTTATAATTACTTCGTGGGACAAGTCTTTAGTGTACCACCGAATTTCTGTTCGTTTTATTTAAGTTAACGAAACATTTTTCTTTAAATGTTCGTTTATGACTTATCTATTAATTAATTTGATTGGTCGAATATTCTATTTTTTTTTTCTTTTTTCCACAATTTTGATTGAAAAATCAGATGTTTCTGAAAACCAAGTCGAATAAATTCGAATTTTCTATTCTATTTCTATTTCTCTTACTTTTTATGCAATTAACTTCAACTTTTTTTGAAAAAATTTTGTTTTTAATTATCTCTATCTGTGTAGCTGGATTTTTTATTTTCATTATCCAATTTTTTAAATTATTTAGTTGAACGGAAATCATGCACAGAAACTTTGTTTTTCCATTTAAAAATTTCAGAAAAATTCATATCTGTGGTCCCAGGGAATAACGACTAAACAACTCAAAGCATCGTAAAAAACGATATTTTAACTGCACGAACTACGGCACTTTTTTTTTAAATATATGAACTGTTACAAACAAAATATGTGCAGATTTGAGTAATGATCAATTTCTGGGCTAAAAATGGATGTCTGCATACTTCAAAAAATTGGCAATAAAGTTAATTCTATATCGCTTTTCTACGATATTTTGAATTTAGTCATTATTCCTTGTGACCACAGATATATCAAAAAAGTTCTATCTGATATGAAAACACATATTCCATATTTACTTTCTTTTTTAAACAAAAAACCTACTTTTTTAACCTTAACCGAGTTTGGCAAAAAGCTTTAATTTCTTTTAATATATTAATATGAGGAATATGGGAGAAAATAAAATAAAAACTCTGCATTGACATGTTTTTCTTTTATTATTATTGTTACATTTATTTACTTTTTATTTTCTAACATTTTTTTTTTATTTTTATACTTTTTATTTTTATATTTTTTATTTTTATATTTTTAATTTTTATATTTTTAATTTTTATATTTTTATATTTTTAATTTTTAAGTTCTAAATTTTCATTTTTAATTTTTAATTCTTAACTTTTAACTTTTAACTTTTAACTTTTAACTTTTAACTTTTAACTTTTAACTTTTAACTTTTAACTTTTAACTTTTAACTTTTAACTTTTAACTTTTAACTTTTAACTTTTAACTTTTAACTTTTAACTTTTAACTTTTAACTTTTAACTTTTAACTTTTAACTTTTAACTTTTAACTTTTAACTTTTAACTTTTAACTTTTAACTTTTAACTTTTAACTTTTAACTTTTAACTTTTAACTTTTAACTTTTAACTTTTAACTTTTAACTTTTAACTTTTAACTTTTAACTTTTAACTTTTAACTTTTAACTTTTAACTTTTAACTTTTAACTTTTAACTTTTAACTTTTAACTTTTAACTTTTAACTTTTAACTTTTAACTTTTAACTTTTAACTTTTAACTTTTAACTTTTAACTTTTAACTTTTAACTTTTAACTTTTAACTTTTAACTTTTAACTTTTAACTTTTAACTTTTAACTTTTAACTTTTAACTTTTAAATTTTAATTTTTAATTTTTAATTTTTAATTTTTAATTTTTAATTTTTAATTTTTAATTTTTAATTTTTAATTTTTAATTTTTAATTTTTAATTTTTAATTTTTAATTTTTAATTTTTAATTTTTAATTTTTAATTTTTAATTTTTAATTTTTAATTTTTAATTTTTAATTTTTAATTTTTAATTTTTAATTTTTAATTTTTAATTTTTAATTTTTAATTTTTAATTTTTAATTTTTAATTTTTAATTTTTAATTTTTAATTTTTAATTTTTAATTTTTAATTTTTAATTTTTAATTTTTAATTTTTAATTTTTAATTTTTAATTTTTAATTTTTAATTTTTAATTTTTAATTTTTAATTTTTAATTTTTAATTTTTAATTTTTAATTTTTAATTTTTAATTTTTAATTTTTAATTTTTAATTTTTAATTTTTAATTTTTAATTTTTAATTTTTAATTTTTAATTTTTAATTTTTAATTTTTAATTTTTAATTTTTAATTTTTAATTTTTAATTTTTAATTTTTAATTTTTAATTTTTAATTTTTAATTTTTAATTTTTAATTTTTAATTTTTAATTTTTAATTTTTAATTTTTAATTTTTAATTTTTAATTTTTAATTTTTAATTTTTAATTTTTAATTTTTAATTTTTAATTTTTAATTTTTAATTTTTAATTTTTAATTTTTAATTTTTAATTTTTAATTTTTAATTTTTAATTTTTAATTTTTAATTTTTAATTTTTAATTTTTAATTTTTAATTTTTAATTTTTAATTTTTAATTTTTAATTTTTAATTTTTAATTTTTAATTTTTAATTTTTAATTTTTAATTTTTAATTTTTAATTTTTAATTTTTAATTTTTAATTTTTAATTTTTAATTTTTAATTTTTAATTTTTAATTTTTAATTTTTAATTTTTAATTTTTAATTTTTAATTTTTAATTTTTAATTTTTAATTTTTAATTTTTAATTTTTAATTTTTAATTTTTAATTTTTAATTTTTAATTTTTAATTTTTAATTTTTAATTTTTAATTTTTAATTTTTAATTTTTAATTTTTAATTTTTAATTTTTAATTTTTAATTTTTAATTTTTAATTTTTAATTTTTAATTTTTAATTTTTAATTTTTAATTTTTAATTTTTAATTTTTAATTTTTAATTTTTAATTTTTAATTTTTAATTTTTAATTTTTAATTTTTAATTTTTAATTTTTAATTTTTAATTTTTAATTTTTAATTTTTAATTTTTAATTTTTAATTTTTAATTTTTAATTTTTAATTTTTAATTTTTAATTTTTAATTTTTAATTTTTAATTTTTAATTTTTAATTTTTAATTTTTAATTTTTAATTTTTAATTTTTAATTTTTAATTTTTAATTTTTAATTTTTAATTTTTAATTTTTAATTTTTAATTTTTAATTTTTAATTTTTAATTTTTAATTTTTAATTTTTAATTTTTAATTTTTAATTTTTAATTTTTAATTTTTAATTTTTAATTTTTAATTTTTAATTTTTAATTTTTAATTTTTAATTTTTAATTTTTAATTTTTAATTTTTAATTTTTAATTTTTAATTTTTAATTTTTAATTTTTAATTTTTAATTTTTAATTTTTAATTTTTAATTTTTAATTTTTAATTTTTAATTTTTAATTTTTAATTTTTAATTTTTAATTTTTAATTTTTAATTTTTAATTTTTAATTTTTAATTTTTAATTTTTAATTTTTAATTTTTAATTTTTAATTTTTAATTTTTAATTTTTAATTTTTAATTTTTAATTTTTAATTTTTAATTTTTAATTTTTAATTTTTAATTTTTAATTTTTAATTTTTAATTTTTAATTTTTAATTTTTAATTTTTAATTTTTAATTTTTAATTTTTAATTTTTAATTTTTAATTTTTAATTTTTAATTTTTAATTTTTAATTTTTAATTTTTAATTTTTAATTTTTAATTTTTAATTTTTAATTTTTAATTTTTAATTTTTAATTTTTAATTTTTAATTTTTAATTTTTAATTTTTAATTTTTAATTTTTAATTTTTAATTTTTAATTTTTAATTTTTAATTTTTAATTTTTAATTTTTAATTTTTAATTTTTAATTTTTAATTTTTAATTTTTAATTTTTAATTTTTAATTTTTAATTTTTAATTTTTAATTTTTAATTTTTAATTTTTAATTTTTAATTTTTAATTTTTAATTTTTAATTTTTAATTTTTAATTTTTAATTTTTAATTTTTAATTTTTAATTTTTAATTTTTAATTTTTAATTTTTAATTTTTAATTTTTAATTTTTAATTTTTAATTTTTAATTTTTAATTTTTAATTTTTAATTTTTAATTTTTAATTTTTAATTTTTAATTTTTAATTTTTAATTTTTAATTTTTAATTTTTAATTTTTAATTTTTAATTTTTAATTTTTAATTTTTAATTTTTAATTTTTAATTTTTAATTTTTAATTTTTAATTTTTAATTTTTAATTTTTAATTTTTAATTTTTAATTTTTAATTTTTAATTTTTAATTTTTAATTTTTAATTTTTAATTTTTAATTTTTAATTTTTAATTTTTAATTTTTAATTTTTAATTTTTAATTTTTAATTTTTAATTTTTAATTTTTAATTTTTAATTTTTAATTTTTAATTTTTAATTTTTAATTTTTAATTTTTAATTTTTAATTTTTAATTTTTAATTTTTAATTTTTAATTTTTAATTTTTAATTTTTAATTTTTAATTTTTAATTTTTAATTTTTAATTTTTAATTTTTAATTTTTAATTTTTAATTTTTAATTTTTAATTTTTAATTTTTAATTTTTAATTTTTAATTTTTAATTTTTAATTTTTAATTTTTAATTTTTAATTTTTAATTTTTAATTTTTAATTTTTAATTTTTAATTTTTAATTTTTAATTTTTAATTTTTAATTTTTAATTTTTAATTTTTAATTTTTAATTTTTAATTTTTAATTTTTAATTTTTAATTTTTAATTTTTAATTTTTAATTTTTAATTTTTAATTTTTAATTTTTAATTTTTAATTTTTAATTTTTAATTTTTAATTTTTAATTTTTAATTTTTAATTTTTAATTTTTAATTTTTAATTTTTAATTTTTAATTTTTAATTTTTAATTTTTAATTTTTAATTTTTAATTTTTAATTTTTAATTTTTAATTTTTAATTTTTAATTTTTAATTTTTAATTTTTAATTTTTAATTTTTAATTTTTAATTTTTAATTTTTAATTTTTAATTTTTAATTTTTAATTTTTAATTTTTAATTTTTAATTTTTAATTTTTAATTTTTAATTTTAATTTTAATTTTAATTTTAATTTTAATTTTAATTTTAATTTTAATTTTAATTTTAATTTTTAATTTTTAATTATTAATTTTCCGGCTAACAAGGTTGAAACATAATTTAAAAAGAACATATAAAAAAGTGTTTGCAATAAGTTGATTTTCTTTTAAACCTTTAGGTAAAATTTCGGAAAAATGCATATCTGTGGTCACAGGCATAATAATTATCAATACCTTTTTTTAAATGACTAGAAGGGAGGGTTGAAATCGTGTCAAGATGAAGGCACTCTTTTTTAGCACCCACTCTCCCAGCCTGTAATTTTTCATTTTTTGTAAAATTTTTTGTTTTTGTATTTTTTGTAAAATTTTTTGTTTTTGTATTGATATATTAATAAGCAAATATCTAATAAAAAATTAATAGTAAAAATACTAATTGGTTCTTTTTTATCTACCGTCCAAACACTAGAATACTGTCTTAAGATAGAGCTTTTGTTCGCTATCGCCTTGTGCATATGCAACAATAAGTTTATAAAGTTTACACAGGAACATAGGTATAAGTACATGTGTACTCTTATCATGTCATTTTGTTCAATTTCCAAAAAATTACTCTCATTTTACTTTGAGAGAAATTCATCAGATACCTTTATTCGGCCTGCCCTACAACTTTAAAACACGAAACAATTTAGTAAAAACAATTGCAACATTTTAGATACTAATTTTTTTATATATTTTTTCATTAAAAGAAAAAAACATATTTCTATAAAATGTTAAATTGTGCCCCAAGGACACAAGCTTAAGCGCTGCATAATGCGAAAACAAAGCATGTGATTTCAAACATAAAAAGCAAGTAATGAAGCCTCGGAGGTTGTGAACGCCGTAAAATGTAAAATGTTGTAATTCTGACCCAGAGGCAAGTAAGCAAGGAAAGGAGAAATCTTAGAAAAACTAGACAAAGGCGCAGGTACAAGAATAACTCAAGTGTAAGAATAAGAAAAAAACAAATTAATAGCGAAAAAAACAAGTGTTGTAAAAGAAAATTGCAATGAAACCTTAACAAAAAATAGACATTAAAAAAAAAACAACAATAAAAATATACAAAACGACAAATTGTGTTTCATAAGAAAAGAAAAAAAAAACAACAAATTCGAGAAGAAAAAACTACAGCCAGAATATGAAAGACATAGCATGGAGAGTAAAACTGGCAGACAGCTAGAGAATCTGATTGACAAAGAGTCCACTTACAGACTTTTGCCACCCACCAACTTTTGCTGCACCTGCTTCATCTTCTTTCTCTTTTTTTATTTTTCATGTGATTTAAGGCATGAACAAGAAATGCACTGAATTCGAGCAGGTTACAACACAATCAACAAACTACACACACAAGTTATCAACTAAGTGCACTTCACTAGGTTGTTAAACAACAACACCAACAACTGCAAGTACAACTTTAAAAAAAAATCAAAAATCAAAAAGAAAATCAAGAAAAACCTCTAAAAACAATCTGTTCAACTGCTGGCTGGTATAAAGTTAGAAATTATAAAAAAAATATAAAAACATGATACCAACTTCTTGACATACGCTCCTGGTGGGTGGAAGTGGGCGAAGCATTCGTTTTATTAAAAAATTTTTGCTACTTTTTTCTCAGTTATTTCATGCTACAAAAATCTGTGCAGCACTGCATTTTTCACTCTCTACAGCACACAACAACAACGGTTACCCTGATTAAGGTGCATTTCGTGCCCTTTTTTTCGTGCGAAGGAAATCGAGCAAGAATTCAAAATTGATTTTCATGCAATATTTTTTATTCTACTAGCGAAGAACTGAACGGAAATTTAGGTATATTAAATTGGGCACTTTGCTTAGATGCTCTGAAAAAACTCGGAGTTAAAAGCAGCTTAGTTTGACTTAAAAAAAGTGTTGTCATGTTTCCACGTTAGCTGCTTGCCACATGTTAACGTTATACACAGTAATTGCTGCACGGTTTTGCTTTAGTGATTTCACAAAAGTTTCAAGTAAAAATCTAGAAAATGAGTGGATATTAAGAAATGCATAATTTTTTTTTTTCTTTTTTGTCTTCTAAAAGAGCTTGAACAGAAACTTTGTGGACGCGAAAAGTTCTTAATTGCAAGATAAAGTTAAAAGTGAAAAAAATTCGCAAAGTAGGAAAAAACCTCCCAGTTGAAGCATGAGTGCATTTTTATCCTATCTGTATATTAAGTGTGAGCTAATGGGTTGATAAAGTAATTTCTATTAAAATTAAGGAGTTTAACAAATTTATCTGACTTAAGATAAAAAAAGTTAGGTACGTTTAAGAACTCAGAATATTGTGCATGATAAGCAGGCAGTTATATGATATAGGTTGATTGCATGAGTGACAGACACAGATATTGCACGTGTGACAGACACTGCAAATTTATTTAAAAGCCCACAAAAAACTTTTTTGTTTTTACGCCATCTCTTGCTTTTAAAATTATCTTATAATATAAGTAAACAGCATGGCAGAATAAGAAGGTAGGCTCGATCCGAAGACTTTAAAAAGTACCCCTTATATTCTCTGTTTGTTTTGATTCTTTTTCGGCAATACCTACAATTCTGTCAAAATCATGTCAAATGAAAAAAGTTGAGCTTTCACCCATAGTTGTCAATAGTAGCACTATTGGAGTTATACTTTAGTATTGGGGGTTGGAATTAATTTTAAAGGTTTTTTTTCGGTTTTTGAGCATTTATTTAGAAACAACGGTACAATGTATATTATTCAAAGTATTGTCTATCGTTAGCTACAACATTTTCCCATCTTTCTGGCAGCATATGGATTCCGCGCCGGAAGAACGATTCGTCTTTTGAGGCAATCCACGAATCGACCCATTTTTTGGTATCCTCGTAAGAAGTGAAGCGCTGCTCAGCCAAGCCATGCGTCATCGATCTGAATAGGTGGTAGTCGGAAGGGGCTATGTCTGGGCTATAAGGCGGGTGGGGTAGCACATCCCAATTCAGCGCCTCCAACGTTTCCTTGACGGTTCTTGCAACATGTGGCCGTGCGTTGTCATGTTGAAAAACCACTTTGTCGTGTCTTTTGGCATATTCCGGCCGTTTAACCTTTAATGCTCGGCTCAATTGCATCAATTGTTGTTGGTAGCGTTCCCCAGTGATGGTTTCGTTAGGTTTTAGCAGCTCATAGTACACGACACCCTTCTGATCCCACCAAATACACAGCATAAGCTTGGCGCCATGAATATTCGGCTTGGCCCTCGATGTTGATGCATGGCCGGGTGGTCCCCACGATTTTTTTCGCTTAGGATTATCGTAATGGATCCACTTTTCATCGCCAGTGGCAATACGATGCAAAAAACTCTTCCTTTTATGCCGTTGAAGCAGTTGTTCGCACATGCAAAATCGCCGTTCAACGTCTCTCGGCTTCAACTGGTACGGCACCCAATTTCCTTGCTTTTGAATCATTCCCATGGCCTTCAAGCGTTTGCCGACCGTTGATAAGTCGACTCCCAATGATTCTGACAATTCTTGAAGGGTTTGACACGGGTCTTCATCGAGCAAAGCCTCCAATTCCTCATCTTCAAACTTTTTCGGCTGGCCCGGACGCTCTTTGTCTTCCGTATCAAAATCACCACTTTTAAACCGACGGAACCAGTACTCACAAGTAGAAATCGATGGAGCATAGTCCCCGTAAGCCTCAGTTAGCGTGCGTTGTGCTTCAACCGCTTTTTTCTTCAAATGGAAGCACAAAAGTAAACCTTCCCGCAAATTGCGTTTTGTTGGAACGAAAGTCGACATGTTCACAGAGAAAAAAATATATGTTGTTTACACTTCAGTGGAATGACACATACTAAAAAATGAAGCTTAGGCAATGTGCTTTGAAATGAATATAGTCACAGGTGTGCCCGATGCGATCTATTGATAGTTACGCCATCTCTTAAAAAACCTTTAAAACTAATTCCAACCCCCAATATTTAAGTATCCATACTACTACACTTCTATTTTCTATCATATAGTTGCTAGAAACGTTGAAAAATATGACAGCTTTGAAAAGGTGATAGTGGTGTGTTCATGATAACCTAACTGCACAAGTCCTCAACTGCGCTGGCAAGTGCACTTAGTCGTGAATACCCCTATTTAAATAAAAAAGTATGCACGGCAACCCATGTTAACACATGTATTGTACTAAAGCATTAAGTAAGCTGATTGTGACAAGCATTTCAATTCACAATGAGAAGATGAGCAAGATTTCAAATTTTGAGAGCGTTTCTTCTATCGAGGCGCTTATACTTCTTTTTACAACAAAAACCATCATTGTTGTTCTTTGATAAGTTGAAAAGACTAAAGAAAAGTTTGATGACTATAAGTATAGAATCTTCGTTAGTTTAGAAAAACCTATATATGATTTTCATGTCATATTAGTGTAATAAAATGAACTTTTGGAAAAAATTTAAAAAATTCTTACTTATTTTTAATTTAGTGAGTGACAGAAACTACAATTTTTATACCTTATGCCATCTTTTTAATTTCAAAGCTTTATTATAACTGCGTGACGATGGCCATTTGAAATATAAATAAGAAACGGTCGGTGTGGCACTAATGCAGACATTCTTATATTCGAATCGACTTCGTTACTATCGAACAATATATTTATTATTTATCTTGTGAGTTCCAATCCGTTTCATTACTGAAAATATCAACTAATTAAAAATTTTAAACTTATAATTATTATGAATATTTAAACCAAGAATTGTTTGTTAGCAGTGATAATTATTTTCCTTGCTCTAAAGCAGCATGTTTGTTGTCCATCACACTTATCAAAACACCCTGGATATCATAAATCCGTGCCATTACACAAAATACGATGCACACACTATACATAGATATATATATGTATATATTTTGTTATTGTTGTATTTGTTGAATAGCGTGTCTTTTTCATAAGTTATACAAAGCTTTTGTAATAAAATTCAATAAATTATGTTAGCGTAGCATGCAAAAGCTTTGGGCACGCTTACAGCTGACAGCGTTCATCGTATTTGGTAAAGTGCTAACTAGAACCTTAACTGATGACTGTTAATTAAATAAATGTTGTGAAATATTAAGGAAATTTCGGAATTTCGGTCAAGTCATAATAGAATTTTGGTCTAGCCATAATAGAAAGAAAGTTTTTCCAAAGTTCTGGTTTGTTGAAACACATGTTAAACATCCGATATATCCTTACAAAAATAAATACATACAATTATAGTACACTGGAGGCTAGTATTATAAATAGCAAAAGTATATTTATTTTATTTGTGAACATGTTATTTATATTTATTTAGGTCAACTCCTCACATCAAATAGCAGTTAATACCAATATCCGGTTTACTTAAATATAAAACAATTCATGTTGTTACATTTCCTGGCAATCAACACTACTTTACTTTAACACAAGAAAATTTTGAGTGACTTTTTCTATTTTCCCTATTTTTCTTTTGTAACAACAAAACTTTGATGGTGAGAAATCCAAATAATTTATAAACACAACAATTGTGAAACTAGCTGAGAAGAAATAATATCAAAACTTGTTTTAAAATTACTTTAGTTCTCAACAAACAAAACTAATTTGATGGTTAAATAAACCAGAGAAAAACAAAAACAACAAAAGCGCTTGAGTGCTGTGCTGAATTCCTTATTTCGGGTAAGCATTTGTTTTTAGTAAAGACAACTTGGCCTGAATATAGTAAATAGCTACTGCTATTCTGTTGAAATAGCTGTATATTGAACCAGCACTGGCCAACTAGTGGCTCAATTGGATCATTTTATTTATACAAAGCAAAAATTGTTCTCCCTATACTTCCGCAAAACTTAGCCACACCCAAAATATATTTTTATATGTGAAAATTTTTTCAAATACATATTAAGTGGTCTTTAACCCCTACAGCCCATTTTAGCTTTTTTAAAAAATAATGTTGAGCGACTTAAAATTGATTCAACAAAACTAATTGCATAAGCTGATATTGCTAAAAATTATTCAAAGAATGCAAAGCATTTAAAAACAAATGACTAAATTCGAAAATCACAAAATCGCTTTAAATTTTGTAGAAATCCCGTGAATTTTTAATTGTAATGTTAAGCATTTTTTGTTTAATCGTAGTCCTACGTTGAGAAAAACTTTTAAGTTCCACGTTGAGGTATAGATAAGGAAATTTCAAATATTTTGAAAAAATTTATAATTGAGATACTACAAGGAACATGATTTCGGTCTACACTTAGCATAAAATAAAAATCATGTAACCTCGTTTTTATCCCAAAACAAAACGGTTTTGAAAATATATAAAGATTTAAAAATATGTAGTTTTCTACACCAACGTAGGACTGACTACGGTTAATAAAATTTTTTTGTAAAGTTAGTTCTTCGAATTTCACTAAAACTTTTTTTATTTTATTTTTATATAAGTGTGCTTATTTTTATCTATTTCACTTTCTAATCACATTAATTATACTTTTATTAACTTTTCATATTTATACACATTTTATATATTTTTTTTTTTTTTAATTATTTTATTAATTAGGTGTTTATTTTTCTTAAAGTTTTAGAAATGCCTTTTATTATCGCATTTGTTTTATTATTTTAAACTTATTTTTATTTGTCAGTTGTTGCCTTCTTAAAAACTTACTTGATCTAAAGCTCGCAATTAAATTCAAGTAACAATTTAAATAATATATCACATTTAACTAAATAACTTTGGTATATTTTCATAACTTTCGAAATTAATTTTTTTTTTCTTTGTTTCCATTGTTTTTATATTTACACTTGTGCTCATAGAATTAAGTCATCAACAAGATTTTTTACAATTGTTCCAAAAAAGTTTTTATTTTTTACTTAACACCCCTGATATTGCACAAGTAAAAAGTTCCGTTATATTAGCAACTGTGTTGATTCATTTCGCATTCAAAAGTTTTCATTTCGGCGAATTTAAATAATTTTTTCCAGCTCGTGGCATTATAAGTGTGCTCACATAATTAAGTCATTGTTTTTGAAAACGGTAAATTTAATGTTTTTATGCTGTAATTTACATTAATATTGTGTTTTTTAACGAATTAAAGTTCTTTTCAACACAATTTGTAGTCACCGTCGTCATGGGCAAGAATAAAAGTTCAACCTCAAGCGAAAGAAAGGTCATATGGGAAAATTTTCAAAAACATCAATGTATTGCGAAAGTTGTAGATGTTTTGGGGTTTTCTCGTGGCAAAGTTAATAATGCCATAGAATTTTATAAAAAAAACAAAACTTTTGAAAATTTTCCACGTAGAAAGCCGAGAAAGACTACCCCTTTCCGACGATAGACGCTTGGTTAGATTGAGCAAATCGGAACCATTCTTAACCTCTACTGAAATCAGGGCACAATTAGAGAAGTATCACGGTGTACAAATATCCGCGCAAACTGTCCGACGCAGATTACAAAAAAAATTCGTTGAATGGACGTTTAGCACGACGAAAACCCAATGTTGCAAGAAAAAATATTAGAAAACGAAAAGCGTTTGCAAAAGAACATCTGCTCAAGGATTCACAATTGGTAATGATGGGAAACCATATGTAAGGCGGCCCCCACTACAAGAATTTAACCCTAAATTCACTAAAAAAACTGTTAAGCATGGTGGTTCATCAGTGATGGTGTGGGGCTGCTTCACTTCATTAGGAGTTGGTCCGATAATTAAAATTGAAGGAATAATGACAGGTGAAATGTACAGGGGTATATTGGAAAACCATTTAGATGGTGACTATGTGGACAATTTACCGTTAGCTTGGATATTCCAACACGATAATGATCCTAAGCACTGCTCGCGGGTCGTTAAAAACTGGATTAGTGCTAACAATATCAAAACCCTAGATTGGCCAGCGCAAATTCCAGACTTAAACCCCATAGAAAATCTATGGGGGATTATAAAAAGAGCAGTAGCTACAAGAAAACCTGCAAACAAAGCTTCTTTATGGGAAATACTACAGGCAGAATGGTATAAAATAAGCTCCGCTCAATGCGCTGCCTTAGTCCAAACAATGCCGAAGAGTTGTGCTGAAGTGCTACGTAATAACGGATTTCCAACTAAATACTAGCTCCGCATAAGGTAGATCTGGCTAAGAGTACCATATTCTTCAACTATCTATCTTAATTTTCAGATACTTAATAATATGAGCACAACATTTTGATCAAACCAAGCAAATGAACGAAATGTTTTTGTTATAATAGAATTTAGACATAAAATAAGTTTTCCATTTGGAACTACATTTAAATTACTTTGATTTTTGTAAAAAAAGTCTTTCTTTATCTAGTATACAAATCGTTTTAAATAAATTTTCGTTTCATCATTTACGTGACTTAATTATATGAGCACAAGTGTATATATATTTTTTTTAATTTTGAATTTTTATTTTATGCATATTTTTTTCTTTTTATTTTTGAATTTTTTTTTTGAATTTTTTTTTTCAATTTTTTTTTTGTTTTTTTTTTATTTTTTCCCCATTTTTATTTAATTTAGTATATTTTTATTTTATTGAACCTTTTTCTTTTTGACCAATTCTCCAATTTTTGACTATCTGTAGCATACGTTTCGGAAGCGGCTTTCTTCCTTTATCAGAGATTTTTTTTGAAGTGAAACTTCATAGACTGCTTCATAGACTTGATATTAAGGGTAATAATTTTCGAGTCTCGTCACGAAAATTTTCGTCATGAACAATATTTCCAGTCTCGTCATGTTTTTGTGTACACGAGCAATTATATTTTATATCTTTTTGTATGGTGACCCCTTGAAAGGTGGCAGAGAATGTAGATGTGTTCAGAAGAAATCTTAAGGGGGGACAAATTAGTAGGACTGGCTTATACATTTGACCCCCTGTATCATAGATTTTTTTTTATATAAATATATAATATACGTTTTTTATTGACAGAATGTAGATGAAGTAACATTAAAGCGGAAAAAAATATACGTTTTTTTTTCTATGTTTTGTGTTTTTTTTTTTAATTTTTTGGGGTCCCCCCCAAAACCGATGCAATTTTTTAAGTCAAAAATAGCACGGATACATATTAACTATCACAAACAATATTATCGTTATTACCAAATGAAGCACCAACCAATGACCTTGTAAATATTAAATAAACAGAATATTTTTATGCATATTTTTTATTGTATTTCTTTAAAGATGTTTTCTATCTCCCTTTCATTGTCTTTTTCACAAAAATTTCTCTTATTCTTAATTTTAAGAAGTTTTTTACAGGGACCGTAACGGTTATCCTTTTTTTTCAAAAAGTCAAAAAATAATCGTTATTTTTTGACCGATTTTAATTCGGTCAAAAATAAAAGTTAAAATTTTACTTTTATTTTCGGTCCAAAATAATATAATTTAAAATTTAAACTTATTTTTTCGATCAAATATAACAGTTAGAACTTGTCTTTTATTTTTTCGATCGAAAATAATAGTTACAATTTTACTTTTATTTCTTCGATATAAAAAATCAATATGCTGCTTAATGACTGTTCTATTGAAAAAACAAATAATTATTATTTTTGATACTTATTAATAAATATTTAATTAAATTATTATTTAATTAATTAATAATTAATTATAATTAATTATAAAAAATAATTAATTAATAATTAATTGTTAATTAATTATAGTTATGTATGTAGTCAAATTTATCATAAAATTTATTAATTATTATTTTTTTAGGCCTACTATTCGTAACATTTTTTCAAAGAGTAAAAAACATTACTATCGATCTTCATAACGTTGCACATCGTGATTTAAATGACATCGCTTATTAGCTTATCATTGCACATTGTGCTTTTATTCATTTCGCCAACGACTGAGAGAGTGGCTTCAAGCATTTGATATGAGAATTAAAATATGAGCTTTACTTTTGATCGAGAAAATAAAAGTAAAATTTTAACTTTTATAGTTGATCAAAAAAATTTAAGTCAAATTTTAACTATTATTTTTGATCGAAATAAAATTGGTCAAAAAATAACGCTAATTTATTGACTTTTTTAAAAAAATCTGAAAAATTAAAATCATTAAAAATTAATATTCCTCAGCTAACAAGCATCACATTGCTATATTCAAATATCGAATAGAAATACTCTTTCCATTTGAATTTGTGAATATAAATTTCGGAAATAACTGCTATTTTCGGTCCCTGGTTTTTTATTTTATTTTTGTTTAAACACCTTAATTTTAAGAAGTTTTGTTTATTTTTGTATACACACCCTAAACTGTATTTCTTTTCTTTAATTTGTGTTTAGACTCACAATCACAAAATGCAAATATTGCACTTCAAAAAATATTAAACATTTAAAGTTAAGGACCCAAACAGAAATTGTTACAAAATAAGTAAATACGACTGCACTCGATTGTAAACAACGAGAAGTTTTATATTTTTAATAATTTTATTTGTATTCTTTATATTTATTATATTTATTATATTTCTTTATATTTATTATTTGTATATTCTTTTTATATACAGATTTAGTATTTTTTATCAAAATATTTTTTATATTTTTATATATACGTTTTTTTCAAAAAATTTTATATACATACAAATAATTCTGTTTGACACGGTTTAAAAATTTTACATTTTTTTACACGATTTTATTCCATTTAGCACGATTCAAAATCTCTTAGGCTTAAATTTTTTTGTCAAATTTAATTTTTGCGAAACATGTTCATATCACAAATTAAGGGGAATTCCCTTGTTGTGGATACAAGCAAATGTACTTGTCAAAGCAATTGGAATGTGTCAATATTTTGTGAACTATCAATGCAATCAGATGTGTTTGGTAAAGAAATTTTATAGGCAAATTTGTTTTTTCAACGTTACATTAAATTAAATTTTAACGCATTAAGATAAAAGGTAAGTCAAGAAATATTTTATATTCATTCAGTTATTTATATTTTTTAATTTTGTTAAATATTTTATGTATCCCTAAAAGAAAATGTCGAAAACTACAAATACAAAAAAAAAAGGTAAAGCCATTTCTTTGGAAACCCAAATTGAAATTTTAGATCGCCCTCGAAATGGAGAAGGCTCAACATTTCTTGGCAAAATGTTCGGTTTAAACGATGCCACAGTAAGAACTATAAAAAAATGAAATTTCAATAAGGTAATCGGTGATTTCTGGAACGAAACTATCTGTTAAATCTTCATCATACACTAGAGATGCTACTAAAGAAAAAATGGAAAAAGCACTCATAATATGGCTTGAGGACAATGCAAAAAAACGGATATCAAACAGCAAGCATTAAGGTTTTATAAAATGATAAAAGACGAACTACCGAACAACCTTTACACAATCAACTCCAGAGAAGAGCTACTTTTTTTTGCAAACACAGGATGGTTGACAGGATATCTCCAAAGGCATGCGCTTCATAACATAAAAATCAAGGGCGAGATTGCTTCTGGAGATCAGAAAGCTGCCAAAGAATTTTCACTAAAACTTAAAAAAATAATTACCGATGGTGCATGCAGTCCATATCAGGTTTTTAATGCAGACGAAACTGGTCTTTTTATGGAAAAAAATGCCGAGAAGAACATATTTGGACAAATCGCAAAAGAGTGCTGGTGGTTTTAAAGCTGAAAAAGATCGGGTCACATTTTTATTAAATCCGCTGCTTGTCAATCGGGCACTTAAGCCTCGAGCAATGAAAGGTGTTGATTTTGATACATTGCTGGTCAATTGGATGGCCAATAAAAAAGCATGGGTGACAACTAAAGTTTTCATAGAATGGTTCAATTAATATTTTGTGCCAGAAACTAGAAAATATATGAATGAAAAAGGCTTAGAGTTTAAAGTTCTACTGTTGGTAGACAATGCATCCTGGGCATCCTCAGTTGGAACACGAAAATGTACAAGTTTTGTTCCTGCCGCCAAATACCACATTCCTATTCCGACCACTGGACCAAGGTGTTGGATTATCGCAACATTAAAAACTTACTACTTCAAACGAACATTCCAATACACTTTGGACACTTTGGATACAACTCTTACAGTGATTGATGCCTGGAAAAAGTTTTCTATTAAAGATTGCGTAACACGTGCTGCTTTAGCATTATCAGATTTACGGGCATCAACCTTAAACACATGTTGGAGAGAAATTTGGCCAGAATGTGTTAAAAGTAAAAATCATGTGGATCCAAATACAAACGAATATCCCAATATAATTACTTTGGCACATATAGTTGGTGGGGAGGATTTTGAGGACTTGGTATTCGATTGATGAACTGCTAGTTGATAGAGTTCTTAGCGAAGACGAATTTTGCCTCAGAGAATGCTGATTCTATAGAAAGCAGTGATTGTGAAGAACCTGTTAAGCTTACTGCAAATTTAATTCAAGGACTTCAAATTGCAAATAAATTAGGATGCCATTTCGTCACAAACGATCGATCCCATTCTCGAAAGAGCTGCACAATTCCAACGTGAGCTGAATTCTTGTATGGCTCGTTACAAAGAATTAAACAAAGAGTTAGCAACAAATCATAACAGAGCAAGGGAAAGTCCAGTTCAAAATTATTCCAGCGATGATAGTGATTTTATACGCACTCGAAGCAAACGAATGCGAGT
This sequence comes from Dichetophora obliterata, assembly GCA_963920525.1. Lineage (NCBI taxonomy): Eukaryota > Metazoa > Arthropoda > Insecta > Diptera > Sciomyzidae > Dichetophora > Dichetophora obliterata. The sequence continues at coordinate 107,689,528 of OY986439.1, read as the reverse complement.
AACTAATGATGACAGCAATTAAATTTATGTTCCTGTATTTATATTTATCATTTTATTTTATTTTTTACCGTATAAATTGAATAACCTATTCTTTTTGTTAACAGTATAGTTGTTTTACATAATTGTTTTTAGATCCTGAACTTTTTTTATAATCTTTTATCATAGATTCAGCATATCTTTTTTTGCATATCTTTTTTATGCTTGTGTAAATATGCACACATTATATATGTGATTTAAAAAAATTAACATGAATAATTGTTCTAAAAAAAATACTTGTTTTTCACTATGGAACCAATCAACTATTTTTGCATACGATTAATGTCTTTTTTTCCACGGTTTTTTCTGGAACCAATCTACCGTGTAAAAACAGAATTAGGTGCACTTGTTTTTCTTTTTTAATAAATATTTAATGTTTTTAATTATTTTTATATTTTTTATTTTTATGTATTTTTTATTTTAACATGAAGTCATTAAGTTAGAAGTCATTAAGTTAGTTTTTGTTTTTTTTTTTTTTTTGTTTCAATTATTTATTTTTTAATTTTTTCTATAATTCAATCTTTATTTTTTGCATTTTTGTTATAATTTTTTTGTAATATTTAGTAATTTCTCCTTAATTTTTATTTATTATTTTTATTATTTTCCGTTTTATTATTTTAGTTTTTGTTTTTTTTTAATATTATTTTCTGTTTTATTATTATTTTAGTTTTTGTTTTATTTTTAATATTATTTTAATTTTGCATTAATTTAAAGTAATTTTCTCTGCAGTTAGAATTTTCAAATTGGGTTCTTAGTACTTTTTGAATTCTTTTGAAATTTTTTTTATAAGTTTTCTTATTTGAACATTTTTATTATTTCAGTTTTATTATTTTTGTTTTATATGGTATTCAGTAATGGTATCAAATAATTAATCAGCTGGATAAATATTGTATTGAATAAGTCAGCACTTTATTTCAAGTACTTTGAGATTAATTTCAAAAATAAAGAAAGAAAGAAGGGTGATCCATGTTTGTCCCTCTTCTGCACTATATATTTCTTGAAAATGTTTCTAAAAAATCTTTTTTCACATCTAATAGTTTCCGTAAGCACATCAGCTTAAATCTGACACAATATGCTAGCACTACTCAGTTTAATAAAAAAGTTCAGAAATGTTCAAAACTATCTCCCATTTAAATACAAATTGCATTTAAAAAAATGTTATTCCGTTACTTCACATTTAAATGCTTTAATACACACAATACACACGCAGAGACAATTCTCGCAGGGGTTCAACGTAATTTGCATTGAAATGAGTTGAATATTTTATATGGCCGCCTTAAACAGACACAGACAGCCTTACAGACAACAACACAACTCATAACCAGCACAACAAAGTGAATCAGCAACAGCAGATTCAGCAGAATCACCATCGACATCATTATCGTCATAATCACCATCATCATCAGCATCGATGATTAACATCAGCTTTAACACCGGAAGCCACAATAGCGACCTCTGTAATCAACACATTTGCCAATGCAATAATCAGCACTACAAAAACAACAGCATCAAGACCAACAATCATTATCAGAATTGCAACATCAGCAAACTTATGACTCTCACATCTGTGGCAGGGATCCATATGAGTCGAAAAAGGGTGCAACTCACTGGAAGCTTTTTACGCTAAATTCCAACGTACTAAATGCTTTTCAAATTTTTACCCAACACCATGATCAAAATATTTTAACCTACCACTGTGCGACTTCGTGTTCTGTACAGTAGCTCGTATAAAAACTGCATATTCACACGTATTCATGAATTCATGTTGTTACATTTCCCAACAAAACACCAAAATTCGAAATTCATTCACATAAAAAATAATCACCTATCCTTTTTTTTCTTGTTTTGCTCTGTTTTGCCCTGCAAATGTTGGCAACAGTGAGTGAGCTGAAAACAAAAGCAAAGCAAGCTGAAGCGAAAAACATCCAAAATAGAGCCAAAAACTCAGTCAAGTGTATTCAGAAATGCAGCAGCAGTAAGGATCAAAAGTATTTATTTGTTAGAGTTGAATGTGTTGGTAACGTAGCTTACAACAAAACAGCCAGTATGCAGTGCGAATGTGGAATATTTATGGGTTCAAAACCCTCCCAAAAAAAAATGGAAAAAAATTGACGACTAGCAACAATTCGCTGAAACTTGACATTTGGGTCATATGGTGTGACATAACGCAATGGAATCAATTTAATTCAAGTGTGACAGGAAATGATATTAACAGAATTTTGTGCAGTCGAGCGTTCATTTTTGTATCGCTGTTCACCTTCATAAATACTAAATATGCCTATATTAATAATAGCAACTTCTGTTGCAAGCTCAACGTGCCGCTTGGTTTAACAACGAATCAATATTCAACCAATTTAAATTGAATTTCCTAGAAATTGAACGCACACGCACGCAATCAATTATAGAGGATCAAACAAAACAACATCTAGCTGTGGAAGTATTTATTTATCTTATTTTGTTATTGATACTTCGTGCTCATTTGCACAATTAATTTTTACAAAAGTCGAGCTTTTGCGGTCAGCTCACAATTGCAAATGGCTTTGGGCTGGAGATAGTATGGGGAAAAGGGCTTCAATTAAAGTATACTTTTGGGCGGCGCAGGAATTAAGTGTAAAAATAACAGCAGGCAGGATATGAAATGATATTCATAAATAAAAAACAGATTTATTAAAAGCCAAGCTGTTATACCCAGTGTAGTTGGTAGTTCGTATAAATAGTTTTAATTATCCTTTACTCGCTTAGATTTGAAAAACATGTATCTATCTATACTATTTTATAAAATTAAAGTGGAAATTTAATGTAATTTAATGATTTTTATGAAAAAGTTTTAAAATATCATATTTGTGCTACGGTTTAATTTTAAGGTTATTTTTAATATAAGTATATTTTATTAAAGTGTTCAGTATTTTAAGAAATCATTCCAGCTGCCACGTTTTCTTTTCACGCTTTGTGTTTCGAAAGTTTTAATATGCTCCATGTTGCTCTCTTATCTTTTCTTTTGATGCTCAGCTAGCACAGCGCAACAAAAAAGAACAGAAGAGCCTCGAGAAAGGCGAAAAGTGAGTAGCATATAAAAGAAGAACGGCGCTCTAAAACAAAACAAAACAAAACAAGACATTTTTTTTCTTTTATATGTATTGTCTTAAGGAGATTCATAAAAAAACGTATGTGGCCGCGGAACACAGTGGCGTTCTAGTATATATATATATACTAGAATATATATATATTAGGGCAGGTCGATTTGTAGGGAGTGAAAAAATTCACCAATTTCCCTATGATTTCCGTATTCTATGGGTTATTCCATGAAAATTTGCCCAAGGAACAATACCTCTATCGTTAAAATCGAGTCCCCTACTTTTTGTTGGTAAAAAGTTCAAGAGTTACGGGCATTTTTGTCCAAATTTTGGACCATTTTTCCATTTTTTTTATGAGTTTGTCCAAGAATATTACTTTCATGGCCATTTTTTTGGCTCAACCCATTATATAATTCAATTTACAATTCAAAACGAAGAGTTTAAGCCCAAATTTATCGAATTCGGTTGATTAATTCATGCGATATTGCTAAAACAAAATAACACATAAAACCAACTTTTTGATTTTTTTTCCCTTTTTATTTTTTTTTCTACAAAAATTCAAATTAAGAGATAATAAAGTATCTATCAACCTTTTATCAAAAAAAAAAAATATTCAATTTGAGTGTAGTAAAAGACAAAATGTGAAAAAATGAAAAAAATGAAAAAAATGGAAAAATGCTCCAAAATTTGGACAAAAATGCCCGTAACTTTTGAACAGTTGGACCAATGTTGGAGATTTTGTAAATTTTTTTGTAAATTGATCAAAATGAGCTCACCTTTCCAACGCGCCTACTGGCGATTAAACCCGATCGATAGTTTTTGAGTTATGTATGTGAACGTGTAGGTAATATTTCATACGAACGTCAATTTGGGAAAAAATCTACCAACAAAAAGTAGGGGACTCGATTTTAACGATAGAGGTATGGTTCCTTTGGCAAATTTTCATGGAATAACCCATAGAATACGGAAATCATAGGGAAATTGTCGAAAAATAAATCGACCCGCCCTAATATATATATATATTAATTGGGGGTTGGAATTAGTTTTAAAGGTTTTCTAAGAGATGGCGTAACTATCAATAGATCGCATCGGGCACACCTGTGACTATCTTCATTTCAAAGCACATTGTCTAAGCTTCATTTTTCAGTATGTGTCATTCCACTGAAGTGTAAACAACATATATTTTTTTCTCTGTGAACATGTCGACTTTCGTTCCAACAAAACGCAATTTGCGGGAAGGTTTACTTTTGTGCTTCCATTTGAAGAAAAAAGCGGTTGAAGCACAACGCACGCTTACTGAGGCTTACGGGGACTATGCTCCATCGATTTCTACTTGTGAGTACTGGTTCCGTCGGTTTAAAAGTGGTGATTTTGATACGGAAGACAAAGAGCGTTCGGGCCAGCCGAAAAAGTTTGAAGATGAGGAATTGGAGGCTTTGCTCGATGAAGACCCGTGTCAAACCCTTCAAGAATTGTCAGAATCATTGGGAGTCGACTTATCAATGGTCGGCAAACGCTTGAAGGCCATGGGAATGATTCAAAAGCAAGGAAACTGGGTGCCGTACCAGTTGAAGCCGAGAGACGTTGAACGGCGATTTTGCATGTGCGAACAACTGCTTCAACGGCATAAAAGGAAGAGTTTTTTGCATCGTATTGTCACTGGCGATGAAAAGTGGATCCATTACGATAATCCTAAGCGAAAAAAATCGTGGGGACCACCCGGCCATGCATCAACATCGAGGGCCAAGCCGAATATTCATGGCGCCAAGCTTATGCTGTGTATTTGGTGGGATCAGAAGGGTGTCGTGTACTATGAGCTGCTAAAACCTAACGAAACCATCACTGGGGAACGCTACCAACAACAATTGATGCAATTGTGCCGAGCATTAAAGGTTAAACGGCCGGAATATGCCAAAAGACACGACAAAGTGGTTTTTCAACATGACAACGCACGGCCACATGTTGCAAGAACCGTCAAGGAAACGTTGGAGGCGCTGAATTGGGATGTGCTACCCCACCCGCCTTATAGCCCAGACATAGCCCCTTCCGACTACCATCTATTCAGATCGATGACGCATGGCTTGGCTGAGCAGCGCTTCACTTCTTACGAGGATACCAAAAAATGGGTCGATTCGTGGATTGCCTCAAAAGACGAATCGTTCTTCCGGCGCGGAATCCATATGCTGCCAGAAAGATGGGAAAATGTTGTAGCTAACGATGGACAATACTTTGAATAATATACATTGTACCGTTGTTTCTAAATAAATGCTCAAAAACCGAAAAAAAAACCTTTAAAATTAATTCCAACCCCATATATATTAGAGCACCCATGAAATATATGGAATGTGCAAAAGTGTTATTTTCTTCGCTCCCCGCGCATTTTCGTAGAGAGCTAGACTACAAAATAAGATCTGCAAAAATCTGTAATCATGCTATCACTACATAAATTGTTAAAATGTTAACAAAAATGACAAGTGGATTTTACGTTAGCAACGAAGCATATTTAGGTTCAAAATGTTTTAGAAAAACTGTACGACTAGAAATACTGAAGGTCTTTGGATAAGCTGAGCATGCAGTTATTCTTTACTTGGCTTGAGAATGAATTTATTTAGATGTTCACATAATTTCAAGACTTTGTCGAAATTTTTTTTTAATTAATGTTTTATGTATTCTTACTTTGAACCACGTTTTCGGCGCTAAAATTAAATATTTTTTATAAAAAAATTTTTCATATAAACTTTACTTAATTATCTCTATTATGAAATAAAGCACATAATTTTATCCGTACGAAAACCATAATGGCAACTGTTTTTGCAAAAAAGTGCTCAAAAAATTTCAAAAATCTTGTCTTTAAACGTTTATTTTACCACAAATAATACAAGTTGGTCAAAAGTTTATACACTGTTGTTATTGGCTAGGTTATTCTTAAATTTAAGGTCCCAATCACGAACTAATTTCAAACTTTTTAAAAGAGTTACAGATCAAAAATATTTTGAACTTTTTTAAAGTGTGTTTCTGAGGCTTTAAGTCAAATGCGACTGGCATTTTACCACTAGACGCACCCGGTTTTTTTTTTTGCAGTTCTTACTTTTTAGTCTAGTTCTCTACGAAAATGCGCGGCGAGCGAAGAAAATAACACTTTTGCACATATGGGTGGTCTAATATATATATATATACATATATATATTAGACCGGCTCAAAATTATATGGAAAAATTAACCATCTTATTTTCTTAGATGCACGTCAACTTTCTAAAAGTTCAACACTAAATGAACACAGAAATACCTTCAGATCAAAAAAATTTGACCCCCTGACCTTTGCAGAAATCGCTTAAAGGTAATTTTGAAAATATACAGGACCTGAACCACCTTATAAAATATGGTGTCGAAACCAAAACAAATAATAAATTTATTTTAATAGCATATTTTGAGGAATATTTTGGTCTTATTTTAGTTTTTTTTTTTTTTTTTTAAAAACCTGTTGTGATTATTTTTGGTGAAATTTTGATCCTGACATTTTTTTCCAAAAATATTTTTTTCATTTTTTCTCATCAAATTTATTTCTTATTTTGCTCCACCGATATTGTTTTTGTAATTTTGTATTTTTAGGCACAGATTTAACTTTCCTACGGTATAACATATTGCGAATTTTGGGGGACCATAACACGAATAAACTTTAAAAACACGACAAATCGCCCAAACAAAAAAAACTCGCAAAATGGCAAAATACAATTATTTGAAAACTTAAAAAAACCCTTCAGTTTATATATAATATTATACTCTTATTAATGCTTCGGTTTGTATTTGTAAAGAAGAGGTGTGTTCGTGCCGTGATTTTTGTGTGACACGGCGTGCTTTTGCGTGCAAGTGCTTCGCAAGTTTCGAGCTCGAGTCGAGTTGAATAGTGCAACTCGAGTAGAGTCGAATAGTGCAACTCGACTCGAATTTCGATTCGAATAACTCTATGTTTTTTAACTCGAAAATTGGAAGATCAAATTGGTGGACTTTGCCTTAATACCACTGCCACAAATACAGGTGTTATTTTTTTCAACCTAGCTCTAAGGAACCTAGCTCAAAAATGGATAAATTCTTTTTAAGCATCAAACTACTATGTTTGAATTAAACTTTTTTTTCTAATTTAAGGAAAAATAAATGGTGCTTGCAATTTAATTGAAAAAGAATAAGGAAAAAGTCTCTTGCACTTTGCATGCAGGCATCAAATTTTTGAAATTATTTTGTCAGCTGTAATGAAAAGTATAGAAGGATCAATGATCAGCCCTGATATTTGTTTATTTAAAAAAAATTTCAAAAACAATGGAAAGACATTGATCAATCGGCATACAAGCACAGGAAAAGATGACGAAAATATTGTTGCAGGTATTGCTGATTTATCAGTGGAGAGTTTATCTTTTGCTAGATCTCTAAATAAATAAAATAAAATAAAATAAATTAACTATAGATGCAACACGCAAGACATGACTATGCTGAGTTGTTGGAGCTCATTGTAATTTTTCTCGGAGGGGACGAGTCAAAAAAATTGAGTTTCAGATACCCTGGAGCAGTGTCGGGCAGCTTTGCACACTTGGAATTGTGTGTGTGCAGTAAAATATGTATTCATCTCACGTACAGAACGATCAAAAGCTTCAGTCAGCGTTGCCATATGGTCCGATATATCGGATATGTTACGATTTTAATACTTGAATCCGACGTTCCGATATTTGACCAAAATTCTTCAAAATGTTACGATTTCAGAAAAAGTAGATCCGGCGTCCGATTTTTCATATATTTTTAGATACATATATATATATATATATGAAAAAAAAAAATCTATATATATAAAAATAAAACGGTCCATCTATGAAATGCCATCACGGGCGAACGGCTGAACCGATTAGGCTGATTTTTTTTTTATTCAATTCGAAATTTTTAGTAGATGGTTTATATAGAAAAAAAAACTTAATTCGACAAAGGGGCGTGGTACCCCCCATACAAATCGCAGATTAAAAATCCGATATTTCTGCTCCTATTATAGGTATTTGAACAAAATTTGGTACATCCGTTTATTGTATGCGTTCCAAGCTTTACTCCAAATATGGGCGGGATTGGACAAAGGGGCGTGGTACCTCCCATACAAATCTATATAAATAAAAATCAAATGTCGTTCGTTGGTAATTGCATCAGTTGAGAACGGCTGAACCGATTTGGATAATTTTTTTTTTAAATGTTCGTAATAGTCCAACTTAGGTTTTTACGGAAAGAAAAATTGACCACGCCCACTTTGCGCCCACTTTTTTTTTCCTAAAATCGGAAAACGGCTGGACCGATTTGGATAATTTTTTTTTTAATATTCATAGTAATCCAATTTAAGTTTTGTCGGAAAGAAAAATTGACCACGCCCACTTTTGCGCCCACTTTTTTCAATTTATCTAAAATCGGAAAACGGCTGGACCGATTTGGATAATTTTTTTTTCAAATGTTCGTAATAATCCAATTTAAGTGTTTACTGAAAGAAAAATTGACCACGCCCACTTTTGCGCCCACTGTTTTGATATCTATATAAATAAAAATCAAATGTCGTTCGTTGGTAATTGCATCAGTTGAGAACGGCTGGACCGATTTGGATATTTTTTTAAAATGTTCGTAATAGTCCAACTTAGGTTTTTACGGAAAGAAAAATTGACCACGCCCACTTTTACGCCCACTTTTTTATTTATCTAAAATCGGAAAACGGCTACACCGATTTGGCTAATTTATTTTTTAAAAATGTTCGTAGTAATCCATTTTAAGTTTTTACTGAAGAAAAATTGACCACTCCCACTTTTACACCCACTTTTTTATATATACCTAAAATCGCAGAACGCCTGCGCCAATTTGGCTAACTTTTTTAAAATGTTTGTAATAGTCTACAAACGTTTTTTACAGAAAGAAGAAATGGGCGTTGGACAAGGGGGCGTGGCACTCTCATACAACCCAAATTTGCGATATCGAATAGCTTTTTAGTTACAGACCGCACAGGCTCGGAATTTAATATTCGAACTCAATTTACACATTAAGTTTAACTGATAACATTTTATGGTGTTGGACAAGGGGGCGTGGCACCTCCCATACAACCCAAATTTGAGATATCGAATAGCTTTTGAGTTATAGTTCGCACAGCCATGGAATTGGTTTTTCGACCACAATTTACACGTGCCGTTTTACTGATAAAATTTTATGGGCGTTGGGAAAGGGAGCGTGGCACCTCCCTTAAAACCCACATTTAATATTTTGAATAATTGCGTTATAATTCACACAGCCCCGGAATTCAGTATTCGACGACAATTTACACGTGCTGTTTTACTGATAACATTTTATGGGCGTTGTACAAGGGGCGTGGCTCCTCCCTTGCAACCAGAATTTGCGATATCGAATAGCTTTGGAGTTATAGACCTCCACAGCCTCGGTATTCGAGCACAATTTGCACATGTCGTTTTACTGATAACATTTTATGGACGTATGGTGTGGCAACCTGCCATAATTTGCGATATCGAATAGCTTTTCAGTTACAGCTCGCACAGCCTCGGAATTCGGTATTCTACCACAATTTACACACGCCATTCAGGGGGCGTGGCACCTCCCATACAACCCAAATATACGATTTGCGATATCGAATAGCTTTGAAGTTATAGCCTAAGAATTCATTATTCTACCACGATTTACACATGCCGTTTCACTAATAAAATTTTATGGGAGTTAAACAAAGGGGCGTGGCACCTCTCATTCAACCCAAATTTAGATCAACCCAATGCAGGTTCACTGATAACATTTTATGGGCGTTTGAACAGGGAGAGTGGCAGCAACGCGCCGGGTTTCAGCTAGTAGGATAATAAAATTGATGGCAACTTTAAAATAGAAAGATGCGATGGTACTTCTGCATTTCCAATAATGGAAAAATTTATTTTTGAATTGTTGAGCTTACCGAATTCCTCAGCTAACGTTGAGAGAATTTTTAGTCACATAAATATTAATAAAACTAAAGTTCGCAATAGATTACAGTTAGATACAATGGAAGGAACTCTGCATAAGATTATCTGCGTATGAAATCTTTTAACTCTTTTAACTGTTTTAGTCTTGAAATTGATAAAGAATTGATAAACAAATTTAATAAAGCAATGTACATATGACTTCGAAAAAATATATATATTTTTTACACATATTTTTTTCACTAAAATCTTATTTTTTTGTAGTTTTTGCTGGCTTAAAAAAACAACATTTTTTCGTTAATTTACTTGAAGCAAAAGCTTTACATTTATAGAGCTAAAATTGAAAAACTATGTATTATAGCTCTATGCATTTAATTTTTACCGATTTAAGAGATTTACATTAAACCAAACTGTGTTGCAAATGTATTTTTAATTTGATTTTTACTCTTTGTTTGTGTGTTCAAAAATATTTTCAAAATCTAATTTATTATGATTTATTTTCTATATTATAATCATTATTGAATTGACTTTTGAAAAAAATGTGATTTATTTAAATAAATAAACCTTAAATATACGTCATACGTCTAATAAAATGCCATATTTTATTTGTCTTCTTTGTTGTAAAATGCGACTGAAAATTTCTTAGTTCTTGTTTTCAGAGTTTCACAAATCCGACGAGAAATCCGACGAGCAGAGTGCAAAAGTTACGCTGTAAAATTTTTTTTCATGGCAACACTGGCTTCAGTGTTCAAGCAAACGTCAAACAGATAAGACCTGCGTTCGATTGTTCCTTGGATATATGACGATTATACTGTAATTAATTACACTGTATAAAATTTTATTTAAACAAAATATTAAGAAAAAAAAATGGATTTTAAACAATAGCTACCTCCTATGAAGTTTGGGTGATCAAACAATTTTGATTAGCAAAGAGGTGTTACTTGATATTCTTAGATGAAGATATTTAAAGACGACTGAATTGAAATTTTTAAACTAAGTTTTACTTTCGTTCTCAACTATTCCGCGGCCAAGCAAAATAAAGTTTGCAAAAAAAAAGGTTTTCGCTTCACCTTACTGCAAATTTAAAGGTTACTTTTTCTTCCAGCTTAAAACATATTTTTTTACTGTTCGTCTGCCTTTTTACATGTCTGTCTGCTTATCTGTATTTCACATTATCTGTCTTTCGGTATGTTCGCTTTTGATAGTTTTTCCACTACTCATTTATTTAATTTCGCAATATAAAACAGAGCCCAAAAACACTCAACTTATGCCTAGTAAGATTTTTGAAAAAAGCGCTTTAGCACTACTTTGTTTTCAGTGTGAGCTTAAAAGCGTTTAATAATACATACTCAAGATGAGAAAGTATAGGTGTACAAAGCTGCCCGACACTGCCCTGGAGCAATGCATAGAGCAAGATGGATGTGTAAAGCCATTTACGCTTTAAAAATTTGGATGTTTCGACATCAATTCCTTATGTCTGATGAAGAAAAATAACTCATCAAAGAGATATGCCTTTTTATTGTTGCTGTTACAGCAGTATTGATTCTTGTCACCGCTTTCTATAGCAGTAGCTAAAAACGACTTGGAGTTTCTTCGGTGCTTAGAAACGTAGTCAAATTAACTTCCTTTTGGTTAAACTTTTTTTGTGAATAATTTTTTTTTTTCTTATAAAGCTACAAACGTGTAAGTCCGCATACAGCAGAAGTTGCGCTCAAAAAGTTTGAGCAACATTTGTGGTACCTTGGAGAAGAGCTGGTTGGTTTTGCATTCTTTGATCCAACTTTGACAACAAACACCCACAAAAAAAAATGGCAGAGGCAATAACCAGACCAGGAAGCAATACTCATTTGAGGAAGGCTTTACCTATAAATAATTATTCGAGTGCCAATTTAAAGGACTTCGTCACACATAATACACTACTTTTTTTCAAAAAACTAAATATTTCTTATGAGTTTTTACAAAATGACCCTGCAGAGTGGCGTAATAACTCAGCTTATCTCAGTGCTCTAAAAATAGTCACACAGCTTAAAGTAGTTAATGACTCTGCAGATAGAGCTGTGGCTTTGATTGCTGAATTCAACAATTCAATTACAGCAAATGAGGAGCAAAAGCAATATTTGCTGCAAGTGGTAAATAATCACTGAAAAACTTTAAAAAATAATAAAAAATTTTATATTTTTAAAAAATAAAAATTTGATTAACAATTATATGTTAAGTTTTTACTTTTTTATAAAAACTTCTTGATCACCGAAAAAAAATTATATACTAAAGTAAAGCTATAGCTGTGCCCAAAAGTACAGAATTACAAACATAATATCGGTGAAGCAAAACCCAGTGGTCAGTGGCAATTTCAAGCGGCCTGATGAAATCTGGTGTAAAATAAGATCTATTTGAAAATTCAGGAATGATATCATTACTGATTTAAGAATAAGCATTTCCATTCAAGCTTTCTGAAAATTTCCCTGAAATTGTTCAATCTGTGAAAATTTGGTTTTGTTTCAATCTCAGACCGGAAGATGCCCCTGAGTTTAGAAGCGAAGGTGTAATGCTGTCAAACGTTTATGAGTGCTTTCAGTTAGCCCGAGACTGAATTTGCTTCGTATTCGCACCAGAGCGACGGTTGAGATTAGAAGCGAAGTCGTAATGCCAACAAATAACTTTGGGAAATTTAAATAAAAATCTAACAATGCGAAGTAGTACAGGGTTGCCAATATTCGAAGCGCCCATCTGGCAACACTGTAACTTTCCGCAGTGATGCCAAATCGACTAATGACATACCGCGTTTGAAGCGTCATTCCAAGCAAATGTTTACAATGGAACAGTACACGCCACGCGAACGCTCTAAAATTGTTGAAGTTTACATTCAACAAAACAAGTCAATAGTGAAAACTCAACGTGCTTTCAAAAAATGAGCGATGAAGCTCATTTTCAGTTGAACGGAAAGGTAAACAAACAAAATTGCCGTATTTATGCCACTGAAAATCCACAAGAGATTCAAGAGGTACCTCTTCACGATGCAAAAGTCACTGTTTGGTGCGGCGTTTGTGCTAAAATGCTCATTGGGCCGTTCTTTTTCGAAGATGATAATGGCCACTGAGTTACTGTCAATCAGGAGCGTTATCGCGATATGATAAACAATTTTTTCATGCCAATCGTTCGTCGAAAGCGTATCAGGCACTACTGGTTTCAACAAGACGGCGCGCCACCACACACAAGCCGCACTACAATCGATTTTTTGAAGCAATTGTTCCCTGGCCGTTTGATGTCAAAAAATGGTGATTTCGATTGGCCGCCAAGATTCTTTCCAAGTCCTCCAGACTTCTTTTTGTGGGGTTATTTGAAATCAAAGGTTTACGTCAACAAGCCAAAGACCCTAGAAGAGCTGAAAACCAACATCCGTCAAGAAATAACCGCCATTCCCATCGAAATGTTGAAGAAAACCATGGAAAATGCTGTAAAACGGGCACAATATGTCGTAGAGGCCAATTGCGACCATTTACGAGATATCATATTCAAGAAATAATGTAAGCAAATCTACTTGAACCCAATTAAATGATATTCATGACGAACAGACAAAAAATTGTGGTTTCTTTGATTTATTTAAAAATAAAATGGGCGCTTCGAATATTGGCAACCCTGTAGTCGCATAATTTTTTATTCTGAAAAATAAAAAAGGGAGAACGTTGGAAAAATGACATACAATATTTTAATGAAAAATATTTATATGCAAAAAATATTGTACATATATTATATTAAATTATATTGTACATATACAGTAATATGTTATATTATGGTATATTATATATATTACCTGCTTTTTTGTTTTAATATTAACTTCAGAGTATTTAATAAATAATAGAAGGCCTGATTTTGTAGCGTTTCCTGAGGCCTGAATTTTCGGAGGAATATTCTTGGGGATATTCAGGCCTGAGTGAACGCTATACGATAGCAGGTATTACGTAAGTGTGACATCTTAATGAAAAAAGGAAATCAAGTGGAAAATCAAAATCAAAAGGAAAATACTCAGGACTTACCATTACCCCTCAGGTTTGAGAGAATGTATTGTTTCAAGACTACTTCAACCGCTGGGAATAAGAAAAAAATTTGATGATAAAAAAAGGAAAAAATGTCTTTTGTAAAAAATTTCAGGATCAAAATATCACCAAAAATAACCAGAATGGTTTATATAAGAATAAGAAAAAAAAACTAAAATAAGTCCAAAATATTCCTTTAAATATGTCATTTAAATAAATTTAATATTTGTTTTGATTTCGACACCATATTTTATAAGGTGGTTCAGGTCCTGTATATTTTCAAAATTACCTTTAAGCCTAACCTTAAATTAAGGGTCTGAAGTTATTTCTGTGTTCATTTAGGGTTGAACTTTTAGAAAGTTGACGCGTACCTAAGTACAATATTTTTTCGGAATTTATCTTGAGGTTTTGGGTGTATCTGTCTATGATATATTTCGGTCTTTTTTTTTCACAAATGGATTTCAATGACAAGTAAATATAATAATAATTTATTATTTATAATAATAATAATGTAATAATTTTTGCAGTTTAAAAAAAAACATAAGTAAACTGCATTTACTACTGTTATTTCCATGTTATTTAAAAAATTTACAATAGTGAAAATGACAGCTTTTTAAATTTAATCCAAAATAAAAGAAAAAACCGTTTGTAAGTAATTTAACGTGTATCTATCTTAACTCAAAATATTAGCAAGTATAAGTATGGTATTTTTCAATTAGATATTAAATATTTGATATAAAAAATCAATTTCACTTTATTTTTAATAATAGTTGACACAGAAAAAACGCGTTCGCTAGTATTAGACGTTGGGCAAATAGTTAACAGAGCATTAAGTTAAGGAGACACACAAGCTTTTTTGTTCTTTTCTGAAAGCGATTTAAATAGTAAATGTAAATCTTCTACGAGTCAATAATCTACACGCTGGTCACCGAATTGACAACCCTAATCTTTTAGCTTTTTCTAGCTTGTTTTGAAAAGTGAATATTTTTTAAAAATAATTATCTAAAGTTTTCAATGCTTGTTTTTAAGTGTGTTGCTGGCTTTTTTTTAAGAAACAATAGAAAAATTGTTTGTTCCGATCTGTTAAGGTTTTAATGTTAGCGCATTCTTATGAATAAAATATTTGCAAATTAAAATTTTCATTCACGCAAAAAAAAAACTTATATGTGTATTTAATAACATAGAATGGAAAGGTAAGTAAAAAGCGCAATGAACATTGTAAAAACAAAGCATGAAAAAAAAAAGAATTGCATATGCGTAATGTGATACAGTGTTTATTGAAAAAGATTTAAAATATGTATTTTGCTATTGCTGTGACATACCAGAAGGCTTCTTGAAATTTAATATTTCAAAACCCCGTGTCTGTATATAAATATTACGATTCATCTGATGATGAGGGAATTTTTGCACAAATAGAGTTAAATATCCAAGAGTTGGTTGAAAATACATTTTTTACATTATATATATAATTTTATACATATGAAAAAGTGTTGGCAACACTAATTCTGAGACCCAAAATGAGAGAGAATAGCCTACGTAAAAAATATCGTATGCCGAATGTGTTGAGTAGAGAGTATACAAACATAATTATAATGTAGTGTATGCCATGCTGTCGAACGATACAGAATAATAACATTTATGTTCGTCTGCACTGACATATACGCAACCGAACGGAAATTCATGCCATGCGAGGCACATTAAAATATCGTTCGGTTTATTTTCGTTCCCTGGTTTGTACTATATTAAAATTTTGACACATTTTTATAAATAAACTGCATCGCATTTAGATATTCAGATGAACTTAAATCGTGCTCTGACTGTTGGAGTCAAGCAAATTAGCAGCCAAATGTATTGGTTTAACAGACATTTCCATGCTTTCATCATAGGAAGACAATAATTGTTGTTCTTCATCATCACAAATTTTAGTTATTGATATAAATGCATTTCGTAGCTTATTTTGAATGTCTTTAAAAGCAAAATATACTCGATGAATACTCTTTTGAAGCGCCAGTTGTTGAAAACATTAAAACAAATGACTCATTTAAATTGACGTATCAGCTGATTGACAATCAGTGGATGCTTCATTTCAAATACTCTTTATAAATACCCAAATAAATTTCCAAAAATGGAATATACCCGGTATTTACCTATGTATCGGGTAAATACCGGGTAGAATCTCATCTTTATCCATACGGGTATTTTTTTAACTAATATATTTGTAACTCATTGTTTCTTATTGTCATTCCTAAAAATTAGCCGCCAGTAAGAGCGGAAGTAAGAACGAAACTGGTCAAAAATAATGTGCTTTGTACCAAGCGCATTTTGAATATTACCCTTTTACATACCAACAGGTACATTATTATTGCATGTAGGTACATTTTGCATATAATTTTTAGTACATTAAATACAAGGAATAGAATAAAGAAGAAAAAATAAAATTCGGTTTGTTATGATTTATGTTAGCGATTTTATTGGGACCGTCTATTTAATACGTAAAAATGCGCATAAAAACTATCGCATAAAAAACGAAACAAACCTATTTATAACGAAAGCATTAAAGTACTAAAACAAAGAAATGCTTGGAAAATATATAAAAAAAAAATGAAAGAACAAAATAATCAACATTTAATGGAGAAAACACACAGTTACCTAGAAATATGCATATTCAAAGTAGACATGGCATACTTTGCGGCGCATTGAAATGTTTTATGAATAACAAGTATCAATTTTGTTGATGCATGCAGCAATACGGAAAACAATCACGCTTACACACATTCAGACACTACGAATATATGATATGATGAAGAGCTATCTCTTCATTGTCTATTGAAATGTTGCATACTTGTAGGTGAAAATAATATTGTTCTAGCAAATTGCAGATTTCAAGCATTGAATACGAGAACGTTTAATTAATGTACTTTTTTTTCCATTTTCTTTATATTTTAACTATGTAAGTGACTGAGTAATTGTGTGTTTGTCGATCGTTGTGTGCGTTTATGTAACTATGTGTGTATGAAGTGTAACATTTTATGGCATGTAGGCTGTGCCAAGCATGAGTTGTTGCCGTTACACAACCGCACTTCATCAATGTCACAACAAACTGCTGAATCTTTGGTATGTAAGTGTGTGTAAGTGTGTTTATGTGTGTGCATGTGTGTGTTCAACATTCAATGCATGGTTGTGCTAGTGCTATATGTTTAAATATGTGTTCTATGCGTATAAAGTGGGCGTTTCTCTTTTAACGATTTTTATTAATTCTTTTTTCTTCAACCATTTATAATATTTCCAGCACTTTTAAGATAAAAATTGTAAATCTCCATTTAGCTATAAGTAAGAAAATCTATATTCAAGAATGTGTGTGGGTGGTACTTTTTTGTATGTGACTATATTGTGCATTCTGCTGTTTTTGTTTTTCAGCTGCATCCGCTTTAGCTAAGTGCCGCAGGTAAAAATCCTTCACCCAACCTTGATTGAAGTACTTGCAACAAACGATAGAAAACTGCAGCATGATGGTCGGATAAACAAGTTTTTTCAAACCAAAGGATCGAATAAGGATGCAAATGCCAAATGGAAAAAGGCAAATAGAGAAAGGGAAAAAACCATGCAAACAATGGCAAATGTTTTTAAGCTCTTCATCTTATCCTGCGAAACTACTTCATATTCTGTAAAACAATGTTCGTAAATGTATTTTGCATAAATAATGGCCCAAAGGTTGCTCCTTGCAGAGCTATCGATAGTCAGAGAGCACAAGCATAAAACATGATTCATTGTTAACTGAAAAAAAAATCAATTGTGCTTAGATATAAGATGCAGATTATTTGGCTGATTGCGCTCTTGAAATAAAATCAATTCGATGAGTGCTGGCCAAGTTGGAAAAACAATGGACTATTAGGAAAAGATGCAATATTTAAATAATATGTATCTTTAATTTCACAAAAAATTAAAAAAAAAACAAACTAACAAGGCAGGATCAATATTATTATTATTGCACACACTCAATATAAGGACAACTGAACCAAAAACTTGCTCCTCTGCTAAAGATATTTCATATTTTTACTAAGCAAAGGAAAAATTTATTGCATATTTTAAGTGCTAAACGAAGAAAAGTATTGCATATTTTGAGAGCGCTCTGGTTTACGGCTGTAACTCGTCGTAAGTAGATTGTATATAAAAATAACAACAATTTCAAAAGATACACAGCAGGATAATAAAAAAAATTAATAACAATTTTTACAGACTTCCAAACATAGTTGCACACTTATTGCAAGCTTTTGTGGTCTTTCACTACAGCTGTCTATCTATAATTTTATTAAACTTTGTTTACATGATTGTGAAGAAATTTTAAAATTGATAGAAAAACTAATGGAAAATTCCTAATGCTTAGAGCTTAAATAAGTAACGAAGTAAATAACGAATACATACCCCATCAAAATAGTGAATTATTGTCAAAAACCCAAAAAAGGCATGCGTAAACTCTTTTCTTCATTAACCACTAAACTACTACTGAAAGCCTAAAAATTTGCCACCTCCCATACAAAGTTACTTTATGAGTACGGTGAAATAATGCCTCTAAATACCGTAAAAATTAATTTGATGATTAAAAATGTTATACATATAAGTTTCTATTGTGTTTATAGAATGCATATTGACTCTGAAATTAAAATTTGGTAAAATGGAATGAAAACTTTGTCTATCTCCAATACACTTTGTATTCATCTCTATAAACTCAATAAAAATTAATTTATTGATAGAGTACTTACACATTAGCAATATTTAATTTTGTTTACAATTTTAATAATGTTTTGCTAAAATATTTTAATTTTTTTTTTAAATCATGTTATTCAAAAACGCAATAAATGACTTTTGAAAAAAAAACCCCGCTAATGATAGTTTAAAATTCGTTAAAGCATTTTTTTACATCCCATTACAAAAGGAGGTACTACGTTCAAAAGTCGCATTAAAAGTTCGTACAAGCACGAAGTGGGTGTAAAGAAAAAGGGGCCGACCCCAGTGTTTTTAGTGGCACCACGGGCTAACGATAAAAAAAATCAGCAAAGTTTTTGTGATTTTTTTCGAATTATGGGGGATAGGCCAAATCTGAAATCAAGTTCGGATTCAACAAAATACTAAATTTTATTTTGCCTTAATGTTTCTAATAAAATAATTTTAATTATTTTAAAAATGAAAACAAACATTTTGGTTGCTATATTTATTTGTTGCTCCCGATATCTCAGAAATTTAGAGGAAAATCTAGATTTTTGTTTTTGCTTTTTTGATTTAAAAATGTAAAGAAGAAATACACGAATGAAAAATTCATGTGAATTGTATATTTACACTTTGTTTTTATTCACGAAAACAAATAAATCAGGTAAACGCAGTCTTACTAGACCTAATTTTTTTACTATTTTTATAAAATGTATAATGGTATATTTTTATTATTTTTGTTGTTCTTATTAATTCAATTATTAAAATTATTTTAATGTTATTATTTTTTATAATTTTTATTATTTTTATTATTTTTATTATTATTACTATTTTTATTATTTTTATTATTTTTATTATTTTTATTATTTTTATTATTTTTATTATTTTTATTATTTTTATTATTTTTATTATTTTTATGATTTTTATTATTTTTATTATTTTTATTATTTTTTATTATTATAATATTTCTTATTTTTTAATTTTTATATTTAATATTATTTTTAATATTTTTTTAATATTTTTTAATATTTTTTAATATTTTTTTAATATTTTTTAATATTTTTTAATATTTATTAATATTTTTTAATATTATTATTATTTGGATTATTTGTATTACTTATTTGTATTAATTGTATTATTTTTATTATTTCTATTATTTTTATTATTTTTATTATTTTTACAATTTTTATTATTTTTATTATTTTTATTATTTTATTTTTTTTTTTTAATTATTTTCATTATTTTTATTATTTTTATTATTTTTATTATTTTTATTATTTTTATTATTTGTATTATTTGTATTATTTGTATTATTTGTATTATTTGTATTATTTGAATTATTTTTTTATTTTTATAATTTTTATTATTTTTATTATTTTTATTATTTTTATTATTTTTATTATTTTGATTATTTTGATTATTTTGATTATTTTGATTATTTTGATTATTTGTATTATTTGTATTATTTGTATTATTTGTATTATTTGTATTATTTGTATTATTTTTATTATTTGTATTATTTGTATTATTTGTATTATTTGTATTATTTGCATTATTTGTATTATTTGTATTATTTGTATTATTTGTATTATTTGTATTATTTATATTATTTGTATTATTTGTATTATTTGTATTATTTTTATTATTTTTATTATTTTGATTATTTTGATAATTTTGATTATTTGTATTATTTGTATTATTTGTATTATTTGTATTATTTTTATTATTTGTATTATTTGTATTATTTGTATTATTTGTATTATTTGTATTATTTGTATTATTTGTATTATTTGTATTATTTGTATTATTTGCATTATTTGTATTATTTGTATTATTTGTATTATTTGTATTATTTATATTATTTGTATTATTTGTATTATTTGTATTATTTGTATTATTTGTATTATTTGTATTATTTGTATTATTTGTATTATTTGTATTATTTGTATTATTTGTATTATTTGTATTATTTGTATTATTTGTATTATTTGTATTATTTGTATTATTTTTATTATTTTTATTATTTTTATTATTTTTATTATTTTTATTATTTTTATTATTTTTATTATTTTTATTATTTTTATTATTTTTATTATTTTTATTATTTTTATTATTTTTATTATTTTTATTATTTTTATTATTTTTATTATTTTTATTATTTTTATTATTTTTATTATTTTTATTATTTTTATTATTTTTATTATTTTTATTATTTTTATTATTTTTATTATTTTAATTATTTTTATTATTTTTATTATTTTTATTATTTTTATTATTTTTATTATTTTTATTATTTTTATTATTTTTATTATTTTTATTATTTTTATTATTTTTATTATTTTTATTATTTATTGTTTTATTATGTTGTGCAATTGTAAATTAACAATAAAAATTTCTTAATTAATCAATTAATAGTTTTATTTATATACCTTAACAAACTACTGGATTAATTTTCACGAACATTTATGTTGGTATTATTATGACAGACCCCTTTTGAAAATACAAAAATATCTTTGCCCGCAAGCTAAGGAACTGCCCATCTATGCTGTTACTACAAATACCACAACAATTTATAGAAGCCTTCAGCTTTTAAAGGCAAAAATTACTACAATACTTATGCAGTCTGGCCCAAACTACTTTCATACGAAGCAACATTGTCTTCCACATTATTTTTATTTATTTATTTTCCAAAAAGTTTTAATTCTCGACAAATTAATTTTATGTATATTCAACGGAGCGCAAAATTAGCGCTCATGCTTACAAGATTAACTTTTATCCCAAATAAAAAAATAAAAAATCCATGATTGCAGCAGGTGCAAAAAATATTAAAATTAAATAAATATTTATATTTGATGTACAAATTTTCTAGTCATTTTTAAATTTTCAATTGAAATTGATTGAGTTGACGTGCTGTAGTGGTTATTCACTTATTCGAAAATAAATATTGCAAAGAAGAAAAAATTGACTTTATTCGATACACATTTTGCGAATGATAAATGCGCGAAAAATGCGCTTTTTAAATGTACCGCATAAAAAATTTGCACAGAAATCAATTTTAAGAAAATGAAAGATTTAGCTTTATATGCAGTTGAGAGGGATTCGAAAAAACGCACACAAGAATATTTTTTGTGGGGCTAAAGACAAGTTGAAATACATCACAAAATATGTAGAAAATTCAAAGACACTTTTTGACAAAAGTGGCTGAAGAGCTTTTAAATTAATGTGCAATGTGTCAAATATTTTAAGCTTATCTGTGAATGGTAATGGAGACAATAGAACAAAGCCACCGAAATGCAGAGTTCCTGGTTAAAAACCCTTCAATTTAAAAGAGAAACAAAATCAGCTGCTACTTATCCTGGTTTAAAAGTTGGTTTTAAGTTTAGAAAAAATAAAACCAAAAATTTGCTATTACTGTTCCTATTCTTCACCCTTAAATGAAATAAACTCATCGGTTAGAAGAAAGTTCATATAAATAGTGTAAATAGAAGCAAAAAATCTTCACAACATTCCAATGAGTGCACAAAATGAATCACCTGATTAATTCAACTATTTATTTCAACTAATATATGAACTGAAATAAATCGAAAAAATCATTGCGATAAACCAAAAAAAAAAAGTAATTTTTCTATATGCAAATCTGAGCAACAGCAATTAATATTCATTTATGGAGCACGGAAATTGAATTTTTTGATTTGGAACTACAAAAACAACAAGTGCTTTAAATAAACATTTTTTTTAGTCAGTGGGCAGCACAGCACTGTTTCGCATCACCATCATCAAGATATTTAAACGTCACAAATAGAGGGTGACAATTATATAAATGTGTGTGTTTAGTGCAGTTGAACAGTGTTGCCGCTTAGCTGCAAAATCGATTATTGACTGCGCTTTATTGGAACTTTTTATTTGAATAATTTGATTTTTGGGCAATTTCTTTTTCATTTCCCTTCATTTTGATGGAAAAAAAATGCCTAATAAATCTTGGAAAACATAGAGTGGCCTCCAAAAGTTTTCTCAATTTATAGATATATAGAGCGGAAACTATTAAAATAGCACTGTATAGAGATGGATTTTTTTTTCCTTAATTAAGCAAGACGTTAGTTAGGATGGATGAGAAAAATAATGGGAAAATGAAACCAAGATAACTTAAAGAGGTATTTGATGAAAGAGACTGATTAATTTTGCATTTTTTAGGAAGTCATCTTTTTCATAAAAGGGAAAGATAGTTCTGTCCGCAAATTCAACAGCGTCTTATTTTATTAATAATCTAACGAAATTAATCGTTATAGAATCTTTCTACTCTAAAAAACTACGATTACAGCGGAAGGGAAGGAAGCTATTAGATAACCGTGCCACAACTATTGGAAACAATTTTCACACATGAAATAAACCATTTACACGTAAAACTAGAATCAAAGAATAGTAAAACTGCGTTCTCACTTGTCCGTTTAAAAAAAAATTTTTTTTTATATTTTTTTATATTTTTTATGTTTTTAATATTTTTAATATTTTTTATATTTTTTGTGCTTTTTTATATTTTTTATATTTATTTTAACTTTTAGAATTTCTTTTATATATTAAATCTTTTCATATTTTTTACATTTTTTAACTTGTTTTATTTTTTTATATCTTTTCATTTCAATATATATTTCTTATATTTTTATGTTTTTATATTTTTATATTTAAAATTTTTATATTTTATATTTATTACATTTTTTCTATATTTCATATTTTTAATAGTCTTATATTTTTATATTTTATTTAAAAGTTTTATATTTTTAATAGTTTTATTATTTGCAATTTATTTATTTTAGAACTTTTTTATTTTTATATTTTTTATATTTATACCCCTTCACGCATATAAAAATGCGTAAGGGGTAAATTAACTTTGTGACCCCGTTTGTAATGCCGATAAGGAGGCGTGGCAGGTATGAAAAGTATATATATTCTTGATTAGCATCATCTCCCTAGTAAATTTACCTTTGCCCGTCTGTCCGCCTGTCTGTCTGTTTCACAGATGGATGATCACGATAACAACCGCAATTTTTGGAGCTATCGACATGAAATTCAATATATGAGCTTTATATTTAGAAATACAGACCAAGTTCGAAATTGAACGAAATCTGATTAAAACCACACCTTTCTTCCATACAAAGTTACTATTCTAAGACTGCAAAACCTCTTTAAAATTCACAAAAATTATTTAAATGACTTAAAATTTGACACATATGCTAATATGCACTTTGATTATGAAATTTGTAAAAATCGAATGCAGGCTACGTCCACCTCCCATACAAAGTGGCCTCATGAAAACTGAAAATCTCCTTTAATTCCACAAAATTGAGTTCAATGGCTTAAAATTTTGCAAATAAGTTTGAATGTACTATGCATTCAAGGAAATCTGTAAAAAAACTTAAAATTCCGCCCACCTACACCATAGAACGTGACGCCATCATAATAGTAAAACCTTTATTAATTTCAAAAAACTTTTAAGTATAAAATTGATATTTATAAGCATGCGCTTTATAAAAAAAAATAACTCTGAGCTTCACATGTGAAATATTTGGATAAAAGCCAAGTCACGCCTCATAAAAAGTGACGTCATCAAAATAATACAACATTCACGACTTCGAATAAGCTAAAATAAGGCCGTGGGGTATTTCAACTTCGGTCGAGTCGAAGATAATTCCTTACTAGTATTTATATTTTTCATAATACTTTTTTTATATTTTAAAATTTTATTTTTTAATTTCTTAAAATTTTCAAGGACAAAAAATATTTTTAATTAGATAAAATTTTTGATATTAATGAATGATTGTAATGAATAATTGTAATCCAATATTTCGTTAACGACGTTTTTCTTTTTATAAAATGATTGTAAATTATTATATATCAGTATACATTTCTTACGGTATTTAACATTTAAATTATTAAAGAAAAAAATTTTTTTAAATTTGATCTCAGTATCGGCAAGTCTGAAACAAAAAACTAAAAAGTTTCTCAAAAAGGAAGGTCATTCATTCCGTAATCTATCACATTTAAAAAAGTCTACCCCAGGAAAAAAATGGGATAGGTTTAAAAAAAGTAAAAAATGGACCACTTTTTCACCCTTATACCCTTGCTAAATAATAATTATTTCAATTAAAGTTTCCTATATGACCTTGTTATTTATTATGTTGATTTTCTATGATTTAAATACAAATTCTAAATGTTTGATAGTTTAAATCATACTTGATTTTAAATACAAATTCTAGTTGTTTGATAGTTTAAAATCGTTTATTGAGCTTAAGGTCAGCATAGAACAATTAATTGCTCTAACGAATTTTTTCCAAAGAAACAACAACAACGTTTTCAATATGAAAAGGAAAACATCACTAGCTGATCTTATTGCAATTTCGGCCCTGCTACAGTCTTCATCAGAAATCTTTGCGATACGCCGTGCAAGCGCATTAGCGCTCTACACCACAGAGGCGATGAGATTTTAAGTGTCAATTTCTCAGTTTTTCGCCTTTCATATTTTCCTGTTGTTGTTGTATTTTTGCTTTCCTTTAGTTTTTTTAGAAAAATTCGTTAGAGCAATTAAATATTCTAACCTAACCTAAACCTCAACAAACTATTTTAAACTATCAAACAACTAGAATTTGTATTTAAAATCAAGTATAATTTAAACTATCAAACTTTCAGAATTGGTATTTAAATCATAGAGAATCAATATAATTTTAATTTTTTTAAGATATTGTGGTAGATTACGGTACAAAATATGTTAATAAAGAGAATGAATCCACTCTAATCAAAACCGGCCCAGCCAAACCGAAGATTAACTGTCGGCCATTTGAAAAAAGTAATTTCGAGAAAAACGCGTTTAAAGTTTTCGAGACACATTCTAGTTATTCAAGGGCGAATTTCTTTATAATATGTTAGGAGGGGATTTTTAAAGACTTATAGAACCCAAAAATAATATTAAAAAAATCGATTTTTTTAAATTTATAAACTATGTATGTACCTTAAATTTTATTATATTTTTTATGTTTCTATAATTGTTAAATATTTTTATATTTATTACAAGAAATAAATCCTGAGCTTTAGATCAAGTCAGATTTTTAAGAAGACTACTGAAGAAGAAATGTAGCGATCTCCGAAACAGACTGTCTAGTCAGCTAAGTAATTGACTGACCATACAGAGTTGTTGTTGTTGCCTTCTTAAAAATCTTATTTTATCTAAAGCTCACAATTAAATTCATGTAACATTTTTTATATTTTTATAGTTTTTATATTTTTTATATTTTTTATATTTTTTATATTTTTTATATTTTTTTATTTTTTATATTTTTTATATTTTTTATATTTTTTACATTTTTTATATTTTATATATTTTATACATTTTATACATTTTTTATATTTTTTATATTTTTTATATTTTTTATATTTTTTATATTTTTTATATTTTTTATATTTTTTATATTTTTTATATTTTTTATATTTTTTATATTTTTTATATTTTTTATATTTTTTATATTTTTTATATTTTTTATATTTTTTATATTTTTTATATTTTTTATATTTTTTATATTTTTTATATTTTTTATATTTTTTATATTTTTTATATTTTTTATATTTTTTATATTTTTTATATTTTTTTATATTTTTTATATTTTTTATATTTTTTATATTTTTTATATTTTTTATATTTTTTATATTTTTTATATTTTTTATATTTTTTAGATTTTTTATATTTTTATATTTTTTATATTTTTTATATTTTTTATATTTTGTATATTTTTTATATTTTTTATATTTTTTATATTTTTATATTTTTTATATTTTTTATATTTTAAACATTTTTTATATTTTAAACATTTTTATATTTTAAACATTTTTTATATTTTTAACATTTTTTATATTTTTAACACTTTTTATATTTCTAATTTTTTTTTATTTTTCACATTTTTTATATTTTTTAACTTTTTTTATATTTTTAACTTTTTTTATATTTTTCACTTTTTTTATATTTTTAACATTTTTTTATATTTTTAACATTTTTAACATTTTTAAAATTTTTAACATTTTTTATATTTTTAACATTTTTAACATTTTTAACATTTTTAACATTTTTAACATTTTTAACATTTTTAACATTTTTAACATTTTTAACATTTTTATATTTTTAACATTTTTTATGTTTTTTACGTTACTAATATTTAATATTTATTACATTATTAATGTTAATATTTTTTATTTAATATTTATTTATTTTTATTTTTATTAATTTTTTTACATTATAAATATTAATATTTTTTACATTTCATGTTAATGTTAATATTTTTTACATTACATATTAATATTAATATTTTTTATGTTTATATATTTTATGTTTTAATTATGTGTAAAATATTTTAATGTTATATTTTTTAATATTTTTAATATATTTTATGTTTATATTTTTTAATATTTTTATGTTTAAAGTTTTTAATATTTTTAATATTTTTTATATTTACATTTTTTAATATTTTTTATGGTTATATTATTATTTAAAATTTTTTTTTGTCTTTTAATTTTATATTTTTATTTTTTATATTGTTTTATATTTTATTATATTTTGTTTTATTTTATTATATTTTTTTATATATTCTTTTTACATATTTTTTTAACATATTATTCGTTTTATATTTTATGTTGTAATTTTTATATATTGGTTTTATTATTTTGTTAAATTTTCAGAAATATTTTTGCTATATTTGAGAATACGCTTGCTTCTCTAACCGAAAAGCACATGAGCTTAAAATTTATGGGATCTAAATAGTTGTTCTAACCAAAGCGAAAAAAAAGAACCTACAGACCGACTCCGGCGAATTCTGCGCCATTTATTTCCCAAACTTTGGTTCAATAAATTGTGAATCTTTGTTAAGTTTGTGCGCGTGTGTTGCCAGAGTTTGTGTAAAAGTTAGTTTTCATTGTTTTGTTGTATTTGCACAATGCATGCGTGTGTGTTGTGGTTGATTTTTTAGGCGCTTTTTTGAAGCTCCTTGTTCAGTAAAACACTGCACTGTTTGTACTTTGTCGTATTGTTGTTTTTCTTGATATCGTTTTTGCTTTTTGTGATTGTTTGCTTTTTCCGGCTATGCTGGCCGAGGCTGAAAAAAGTGCCGCCCATAAAGTCTAACAAATGCTTTTTCCGACAGTTCTTTTTTTCGCTTTATTTTGCATTTTTTGCCAGCAGGACAATACATATATATAGGTATATTTCGTCAGAAAATTTGTATGTTATGCAAACAGCATAACTCAAAAACAATAAATGTCCTAATTTAAACTATGTCTAGGCACAAAGTTACAACTACGTAAGTCTATAAGAAATCTTCTAAATAACAAATCTCAGGGCTTTATTTAGTTAAAGAATAATAATAAAAAGTACTTTACAAAAATTTCTGAAATATTTAATGTAAACACTAAACAAAACATTCCAGGCAGAAGCTTTTTCTGTGCCAGCTCAAGATTTGCTGCATAGTTTCTGGCGCAATGTATGGTAAAACTTTTTGCTCACACAAAGCTACATGGAATAAAGCATGTAACACAGTTATGGAAACTACAAAAACAACAAAAACAATACAGGAGTACTTATTTTCATAACACTTCGTTGCACTGCTTCGTTCTTCGTGTTATGTTTATTATTTTTTTTTCTCATTTTTCGTAATTTTCTCATTTAATTTTTGCAAACTACAACACAGTCAAGCCATACAAACTAATGAGTTGGCATTACTGGCAATATAATTATGAAGGACGTCGATGCCAAGAAGCTTCCTAGGGAGTGGGTGAGGGTCAAGCAATGAGGCAAGTGTTGAGGGCGCGTATTGAATTAAATCATAGTCACAGTGATTAAGTGTTTGGAAAGAATTATACTTCATAGATTACTGCGTAATCATTATTTGTTTCTACAGTAAAAAAAAACAACCGACCGTTGATACAACTCTCGATACGCAACACTTTTTATAGCCCGTATTGTCAACGTTTTTTACATTTTTAATGTTTTATATTAAAAATACATTAAAATACAAATATCCAAAATGTTTTGCTATGAAAAACAAGCATAAAAAGGGATACAATTTTAATCACTGTGAAATTAAAATAAAATTTAATTTTACACTCATTAAATAATTTGTAGAAAATGTAGTTGCGGAATGTGAAAGTATAACAGTCTCAACTCATTAAAAGTTTATTAAATGCAAAATAAAACTTGAGTTTAAGGATGGTCGTAAAAAAAGAATAAACGAATTGTGTGTAAAAAGGACCAAAGTTTACTAGCTTTCGTGGCAGGAATCTTTTAATTGTTTCTGTAAGAGTTTTTTAATTAGCTTTTTTTAAACCGAGGTTTTCAAGAAAATTCCATAGTGGATAAATTTTTAATGGCTTTATAAATTCTTGAAATAAAAAGAGTTTTGGTAAATGTTTTAAAAGTTATTATCTTGAACTTTTATAAATATTAAGTTTTAATTTTAAAGAAAAGTTGAAGAATACCCTAGACATTGGAGAACCACATAAAAAGAATTATTTTAGTGATATGTTTTTTCCAGCCTGATGAAGATTTTTAGCGAGAGTCAAAATATTGCAAAATAAAAAATCATTAAGACATAATAACCTTTGTCATTTAATTTACGGCCAAGGCCCAATCAACAATCAATAAACAGAAGGCCGATCAACGACGTAGATAAGGGGGGATCGGTCTGTAGCTCTGCACCACCAGACGAGCTACAAAGAATGGTAGCAATCGCCGGCGGGAAAAACGAAGCAGTTGTCAGCGGAGCAGATGCCAATGCACACCACCCAGTATGGGGCAGCCCAGACATCAGTGATCGAGGTAAGTCCCTGCTTAACTTTATTTTACAACATAAACTCAGTGTAGCTAACATCGGCGAAAAACCTACGTATGTAGGCCCCACCTCGTTGAACGTGTTAGATCTAACGATATCCTTCGACAACAACACTCTGGTCACAAATTGGAGGGTGACCAGCCCTCCTTCTCAGACCACAATTATATTAGCTTCAGTATAAGCTTTAATTACACTCCAGCTCAAAAGATCTTTAGAAGCCCTAGAAACACTAACTAGAACCGCTTCAGAAGCATCATTGAGACCAAATTACCAGCTCCTAAACAAATTAATACGGAAGAGGGCAATGAAAAAGGTCCCTGAAGATTCTCTCGGCCCATCTTTTCAAGGCCTATCATGCCTCCTGTAAGCCCACGTGAACAAAGCGTGGAATGATGGAGTCCGTATCTTACAGAGCAAAGACACGACCTAAAAGATTTCTTTAAACTAGCTAAAATAGCTGACCAAGAGGAAATTTGGAGGGAATACAAATGTAGGCTCAAACTTTTTAAAACAGAGCCAGCTACGCAAAGACAATGCCAGTGGACGGAGAGCAGTCAGGAATCCCTCGAGGTGCTTTTAAAGGCGCATTTTCCTGGCTGTACCGAAGCTCCAAACACTGCTATAATACGAGAACACAGTACAACCCCGCTGCAGGTTCCACACGACTTAATAACGTCGGACGAAATCGTATGGGCTATAAAATCGTTCTCGGGATACAAATCTCCGGGACCAGACAGTATAATTCCTGCCATGTTGCAAACGGCCGAATCGCGAGTCGTCCCATGGCTGAAGAATATATTTAACGGATGCATCAGGCTAAGCTATGTACCTTTGGCTTGGAGGACAGCGAGGGTTGTATTCCTACCGAAGGCAGGTAAGAGCAGCCATCCCTGTCCGAGAGACTACAGGCCAATAAGTCTGACCTCCTTTGTGCTCAAAACGCTCGAGAAACTGATGGACTTGCACCTAAGAAACAATTCAATCCAGTTATCAACCAACCAGCACGCATACACGAAAGGGAAATCGGTTCAAACGGCACTACATTCCCTAGTAGTAACCCTAGAAAAAGCCCTCCACTACAAGAAATACGCACTCGGGGCGTTTCTAGACACTTCAGGTGCATTCAGCAATGTATCAACCACCGCAATCCTTAGTGGATTACGTGCAATAGAGGCACCACCGGCAATAAACCTATGGTTAGACAAGTTGCTAAGCTGCAGAAAGGTGCGGGCTGAGTGGGGCACTAAATCCATGGTAAGGGAAGCTCGCAGTGGGACACCCCAGGGAGGGGTCCTCTCGCCACTACTATGGAATCTTGTAGTTAATGAACTGCTCGAAAAGTTCGCAGGTAGAGCCCCGAGGATAACTACCTATGCAGACGACATAAGCATAATTATAGTAGGGAAATGTCTATCAACAGTAAGCTCCATAATAGAGAGCACACTCAAAGATGTACTTAGATGGTCAAATTCAGTCGGTCTTAGTATTAATGCAGAGAAAACAGATCTGGTTCTGTTCACGAAAAGGTACAAGATACCACAGTGGATACCACCGAAATTGAACGATATACGTCTCATACCGAAAACTCACACAAAATATCTAGGAGTCGTCCTGGACAGCAAGCTGTCATGGAAAACCCACGTGAAAGAAAGGGTGAATAAATCCACCATTGCGCTATACACATCCAAGAAGATGCTAGGCAGTACCTGGGGTCTCTCACCCTTTCTGATGCACTGGATCTATGTAACGGTAGTGCGTCCTATTCTACTCTATGGGATTATTGTGTGGTGGCCGGCTGTGAACAAATCAACATTCCTCAGGCACTTGGAGAAAACTCAGCGGCAAGCAGCGCTATGCATCACGGAGGCACTGAAATCAACTCCAACTAAAGCGCTTGAAACCATTCTAAGTATGGACCCCCTGGACATACACGCAAAACTAATAGCCGGAAAAACGGCACAACGCCTTACGGCGGCAGGAAACATGCACATTCAAAATTTTGGACATTGTACAATCGGAAAGGATCTACTTAGTAGCACGGACTATATGGTGCCTCGCACGATAGTCAATTCCAAAGCACGAACTTTTCTGGGACCAAATGACTGGTGCAAAGGTATAGAACAAAGGTTGACAGCAGGCGGTCAACATATTTACAGACGGCTCCATAACGCCTAC
Source organism: Dichetophora obliterata (assembly GCA_963920525.1). Classification (NCBI taxonomy): domain Eukaryota; kingdom Metazoa; phylum Arthropoda; class Insecta; order Diptera; family Sciomyzidae; genus Dichetophora; species Dichetophora obliterata. The sequence continues at coordinate 107,657,685 of OY986439.1, read as the reverse complement.
GGGGGTAGGTGCGGCAAAGCCTAATATAAGGCAGCCATATAAACTGCCGAACCACTGCAGTATCTTCCAGGCGGAAATATTTGCCAAAAAGAAGGCTGCTGAGATAGCCCTCAGCATGGACACACAACACTTTAACATCAACATTTTCGTTGACAGTCAAGCGGCGATCAAATCCATGCGCTTCGCTAGCATCAAGTCCAAAAGTGTCTTGGCTGGCAGAGATGCACTAGATGCACTATGCGCTTTGAAGAGAGTGCGCATTTACTGGGTCCCTAGCCACCAGGGCATTGAGGGAAACGAGATGGCAGACGGTTTAGCAAAGGAAAGCGCCGGGCTGGAATCAGAACTCGCAGAACATGTACTTACTCCGCTACAAGAATTGTACAGGAACCTCGAAAGAAGAGCCACACTAGCAGTGAATCGTAGATGGAGAGACACGACATCGTGCAAAATCTCGAAAATCATGTGCAATGCGCAATGCGAAAAACGAACTCTGTTCATCTTGGCACGCCCGCGCAAAGATTACAGGACACTAGTGGGCATGCTCACTGGTCACTGCATGACGGCAGCCCAGGCTAGGAAGCTTGGCATCACCACGGATGACAACTGCAGGAAGTGCAAGGAACCGGACACAGTGGAGACCTTGGAGCACCTACTATGTACATGCCCCGCCCTACTTAGATCGAGACTAAAATACCTAGGCTCATCGACATTGTCGTCGCTTAAAAATTTAGCCAGGGTGTCTCTGGAATCCCTCCTAAGGTTTGCGATTTCAACGCAAATCTTTAGACTTTTTAATAAACACAAAGGTTCCTTTTGTTCGCTACCGGTACCACTAAGGACCTGAATTGGTCTATGTGAGTCTTCACGAAGGCATCCGGTTTAACCTAACCGATTAATTACTTTATTGATATATTTTAGATTTATTTAATATATTATTTTTAATGCATACCGAAAGAATTTTTGCCAAACTTTAAAAAGACACAAAATATTCAGAAGTATAAAACAAAAATTAAAAACTTTAAAATTCATTACTTAAATTTTAAATTAAAAATTGATTCCAGTACAAAAGTCGGCCATCCTATGAGCGATCTGGGAATGCTTGCTAAAGAACAGTGGGTTGCTCCTTATTGATTCAAGCAAGGTGCATTTTGTTCTCTCTTTTAACATTGCATGTCCTATAGCGACATCGGTGGTATCCACTGTGGTATCTTGTACCTTTTCGGGAACAGAACCAGATCTGATTTCTCTGCATTAATACTAAGACCGACTGAATTTGACCATCTAAGTACATCTTTGAGTGTGCTCTCCATTATGGAGTAGCGCTCCCTATAACATCCCATAGGAGCTGAAAAGGAGCGATCAATGAATGACCCAAATGGATCATCAAAGAAAAATTTCATGTATATTTTTTTTTTTTTTGCACAGAAAATAGTGATAAGTGTTTACTAAAAAGCACATGACTCACTTTGTTTTCCTTTTGTTTGTCAATAATTGAAGCATAATCGCGAATAACGTTGTAAACGACATTTTTATAGTGTTTCTTTTTTGCGAATACCTGTTAGAATCACTCTCTTATATTATATACAAACAGAATTGAGTAAGCAGTTGAGCAGTTTGGGGTATTTTTATCGCATACCCAAGAAAAAATTAATAAAAGTGCTTGTAAAATGAATAAAAGCTAACAATTACAATTTTGTCGTTTACAACGTTATTCGCGAGAACGCTTCAATTGCTCGCCTACTGATCTTATAAAATATTAAGGGAACTTTTTGATCCCATAAAACAGCAAAAGAGCGCTCCCTTGTTGCTGCTCATGGGAGCGATTGCATATATTTTTATTGGGATGTCTTTATTTTTAGCCATATCTGTAGTGTTTTGTAGTGATTTTGTTTGATAAAATTTCATTTTTGTTACCTTCTTCAAACTTACTTGATCTAAATAGCTCACAATTAAAATCATGTAACTAAAATTTCAAAGAATAGATCACAATAATTATTTCAATTTAATTCGGTTTGCAATTTTATAACGCTAACGTGAAGTCATAAAAACCTGCTGACAAGCGGTTCGCTTCTTTCATTGCGTTGCAGTAAAAAGGAAAAACAACTACTGCATATCAAAAAAAAATAAGAAATCCTTATTGATAGCTTCGCAGGTAGTTTTTGTAATTTGACTTTTTTTTCATTGTTTATTTGGCCTTGGCTCGGAAAATATAAATTGCATCGCACTGTTAGCCTGAAGAGTGGTTTTGAGTTTTCCGTTTGTTGAGTCTATACATTTATTATTGTTTCGTTGTCTGTAGCAAATATCAATCACTGAATGATTGACAACTCCGCTGACAAGAAGTTCAAAATCAAGATGGTATGGCTTAACTCAAGTCTACGCCCATTTCCCAGAAGCAAATATGTATAGCTTAAAATCTTTGTCGAAAACTTAAGTTATCGTCGTACAGTGAAAAAAACCACATCCACGGATTCCGTAAATAATCTTATTACACAGTGTAACGAAATTGATTGAAAGAAAAAAGCAAAACCAATCTTTATAGAAATTCTTTATAGGAAGAGGGGCATGTTGCTAGTCTATCGCACCTGGTCTAACCTCTCAATGTCATTACAATTTTTTTTTAAATTTATTTTTGAAGTGTTCGTATTTTGTTGTGCCTACATTCATTGAATTTATACAGCTGTATGCCTTGATGGAAATGAGAAACAAAATCAACTACTTTTCAGTAGAATTTCACGTAGAATAAGGCTTTGTAAAAAGAAATCCTATAAAATACAAAATGAAGCGTGTAGCGAAGCAAATTCTTGTGTTGCTCTTCAATTTAAAAAAAATAAGGTGTTTTTGTCATTTTTTTTTAAAATAATGTTTTATTATTGACATTTGTGTTTTCACAAAAATGCATTGCACGTAAAAATACCTTTAAATTGAACTCATAAACATCGAGTTAGTTAAGAATTCGCTAAAATGACGCAATTTAAACAATTTTTTTTATCTTCAAACACTGATTTCTATGTTTATGTTTGCTACCATACAAAATACTCCCATTTTGTCAAATCTTTTAACATGGCCTTTTTCTACAAAAAATGCTACTGAAAAGAAGTGGATTTTGTTTTTCATTTTTAGCAAGCAAAAATGACTGTAAAATGCAATGAATGTCGACACAACAAAATTCTTACACTTTAAATATAAATTAAAAAAAAAATGTGACCACACTGAGAGGTCAGAACAGGTGCGATGGACTTGCAACATTTCCATTTTAAGAATTTCTACAAAGTTTGGTTGAGCTTTTTTTTTTTGTCAATTTCGTCACACTGTGTTATAATTCACGAAAAAGTATATTTGTTATCAACATTTTTAGTTGGCTGTTTGTTTTTTTTTTTTGAGCGCGAGTGTATTACATATAAACTGTTAAAAGGTCTCTTTATATTTTATTGCACTAAAAAGGGTTTTTTATTCTGTTTTGATTATAATGAGTTATTTGTTTGATAATTTTTTATTCAATTAAACTGTAATTTCATTCGACTCGCGTCGTTTCATCACCGAGGTCGCTAATGCGACTGACCCAATTAAAGTACAGTTTTAAATAGAATCAAAAAAATTCGTAATGTGTGATGGCGTTATAAATCTTACGATTTGGCCAAATAATTTCCTCTTCACTGAGGATTCTTCTTGAGCTAGGGAAGCCTAGTTTTTGGAAACTTAAATTTTAAAAAAAAAATAAATTGTAATTTATTTTATAATCTTATTGAGGCACGTTCAATGTCTGAAAACATCTTTGGAATTCAAAAAATTAAGCCAACTAAAAAAAAAACCATGGCAGTAACAAAAAAGAAGAAAGTGCGACATTTAAAAAATTAGCACAATTAGGTTAAGTAATTTTTAATTCACATCATTATGAGCGATAAAACTGAATTGCACCATTGCAAAACACATTTGTTCATGATGTCATTTTCAAGTCAACACAATTTAAGGACACGCTTAATGTGCGAAAATCCTTAATGTGTTTTGGCACAGCGATATTAAACAAGGAACAAAAACAAATGGAAAAATGAATTAACCCACAAAATCACCATGGTCCACAGGGGCCGGAAAAGCCAACACTGGCAACGACTACGACACCACCGCAAAAAGTACAGCAATTTAGCACGCTGCATCAATATTGCGAAAAAATTCCATATAAATAAAAGGACCCACGACGAGCAAACGACACTCTAACGCATTGTTCGTTCAGAGCACAATAACAAAAAGGTTCAACCAACACACAATAAAACTTTAATAACAATGATGTTGTTTATTTAAAGAATGTAGCTTACTGCACTCACCTCAACAGAGATCGTAAATAACGGTGCATGAACTGGACCAGTCTGTGATTCCAATTTGTAAACCAAGCCATGGCGCAGCTCATTCAACATGGCGACCGTATTTTTTGGCTGTGGAACGCGTTCCTTGCTGGGACGAGGTTTCTTCTTAGGATGAGCTGCGATGTCGGATATGGTTGCATGGTAGAACGGTTGAATTTAAAGGAAGAAAACAAAAAAATAAAGATTAGAGAATAAAAAGAAAAATTAGTGAAAGCTTTTAATAGTTCAGAAGAACTGGTTGGCAGTTTAAGCTTTAAAGCCTTCAAACTTGTCAAAGCAAACGACTACGCAGATGCTAACGCTGTTGCCTTACCTGAAAACTTGGAGCCTTCGTAACGACGTTTTGATGGTGATTTGCGACTATAACCGTTCATGTTGTCCACAGTTGGCAGCAACAGAGGCTAATGTGTTCAAAAGTGGTATAAAGTAGTCGAAAGAGAGACAGCACGGAACAAAAAAAAAGGAGAAAGAAAAAATATTTGATTAATGTTTATTGAGTATTGATTCAAAAGAAATAAATGGAAATAAAAAATAAACTTTAAAAAAAATAAACATAAAATACATAAAAAATAAATACATAGTTTAAAACATAGAAGAAACTTTTTGCACATTTATTGTCTAAAATACCGTTACACAAATAAGTTTGTCGCTGCATATAAAAACATACAAATACACACACACAAACACATATCTTAAGTGATGCTAGTAGTAGTAGTTGTAGAAGAAGTATTAGTAGTAGAAGGAATTGTAATAGTTTATGTTGTAGCACAATTAGTTATAGTAGGCAGTAGTAGTAGTAGTAGTAGCACAACATCAAAATGCAGTTAGTAGTTTTTCAGTTGTTTGTGTTTTTGTTGCAATAATAGTTTGTGGTAGTAGTTTTTGTTGTTGATGTTTTCTCTTTAACTTGAAGCTTATTGCTTATTTTTAGCTGTTAATTGATTAATATTTTAATACACACACAACATTGATTATGGTTTTTAATTATTTTTTTTTTCTCATCGATTTTACAGATAATTTTTTTACAAAAACATTTGTTAAACTTTTTTTTTAATTAATACATAAAATTATTTACAACTATGGCAAACACTATATCAAATAACTACTAAAAACTACAAAGAAAGAAAAACTACATTTTCAGCTTTTACTTAACAAGCAGCATTCAATTATATATTGGAATTAAAAAAAAAATGCTTACTAAGATATAGTATTAATGCACGTAATATAAATATTTCAATAGCTAAATAGTAATCATTTTTGTACGAATAAAAGAAAATTTTCTTGAGGAGACGTAGTTTGACAAATATTTTGAGTGTTACTTCAACACAATATTCAGTTTTCTCTAGAACACTTTAAAATTAAAAAGCAAATTAACATTGAAAACTCATTGCAACGTATTTAACTTGACCACCTTTAATCGAGTACATCATGACGTATGATTAATATTAATTGAAAAAAAATTCAATGTTCTGCTTTGTTAAGCTGCGAAATGAATGTTCCACATTGTTTTTGAAATAAACAGCTTTTCAATTTCTTGCTTTTTAAATTTAAATAATGAATTTAAGTCATTTGAGCACCTACTTTTGACAAAGATCTGTATATACTAGGTACAACATGACGTATGCTTAATATTAATTTAAAATAAGAGCTTGAGATGGGCGCGTACAACATTTTTGAGGCACGGGCACTCACGAGCACGACGATTATTTGCACGCTCGTACACGATCACACAATTGCTTTTTCGTACTTGCACGAAAATGCACGAACACGCAAGACAAAGAACGAAAATGCATGATTTAGAGCATGTGTGCCCACACCCTATACTCAGCTACTCTTTTATTTTTGTAAACGCTCTTAGGCATTCGATAACAGCACTTTCCCTTGCTCATCGGTATAAAATGTATTTTGTTGTTGGCGGTACCAACGCATAAATTGAAACAAAGTCGCGCATCCAACGGGAGAGGGAGATGACCCCCATGAGAGATTTTGCTTGTTTTAAACTTCAATTCATTAATAATAACCATTCTATTATTCAATTCGGACTATTACAAAAGCTATGAGCACTGATCATTTTAACTGTACTTATGCATTGTCAGCCGTAAATAAAATTTAAAGATTTCACGATTTTTGGTGGTAATTTTCGGCAGACGAAATGAAATAAGCCAAATCATGTTTTTTATTATAAATAACTCGTTATCACAAAGATAACACAATGAAACAAATAATTTTTTTATTAAAATATGCCTCCTTCCCAAGTTCTACATCCGGTTTCTTTGAATTAAGAACGGTAATTGTTGAATTCATAGAAATAGAATTACAAAATTTTGACTTCTTAGACGAAATTAAATTTCAAGAATTCAATATAAATTTAGCATTTTTGACCGACTTAACGACACACCTAAATGCAGGACCGGATTATCCATAAGGCAGTGTAACTGAACCGCAACTGTAAGGCAGTTGCCTACACTGCCTAGGGGCCCCGCATCGGCGAAGGGCACGCGCATCGAGAAAACAATTTTAAATGTTTCATCGAGTGAAAACTTAATTTGAAAATTTGTATCCCCAATGACAATATTATTGCTTCATTTTTTTAACCGACTTCAAAAAGGAGTAGCTTCTAGGGATGGCAATTTTTGGAGTTTTTTCGATCCCGGGATTTTCGGGATCTGAAAATACAATCCCGGGATCCCGGGATCGTCCCGAAATTCAAGAAATTTTTATTACGTTATTTTTTTTTGCCAAAAAAAGCAATACATTCACTTCTATTCTATTAAAGTATATACTCTGTATCAAATTGATATAACAAAGAAGCACAATTTTTTCCAATTCAAAAAAAAACCAAACAACAAATTTGACCATTCATATATCTTCAGTAATTTATAACATAGTTTTTGTAATACATGCACAAATACATATTTTTGGTTTAAGCTTAGTATGCTGTAAAAGCGAAAAGAAATCTTCCGTAAGAAATGCATTGCGTTTTTGACAGCGAAAATGTAGCTACATTTTTTTTCGTTGGTTAGTACGCTGTTGAATCGAAAAATTGTTCAATGCAGCCAAGTTCACAATCATGATTGAAGAGTTAAAATGTCAAAATTTCGTTGCCTTTTATATGGCCGTACATTTAATTGGCGTGGAAATTTTACATTCAACAATAACGTTCAACTAACACATTCAACAAACACGTTATTGTAAGTATGTGTTAGTGTTGAGTCTACGCCAAAATTTCGCTTGTAGAATTAAATGCCTAAAAAATTTTGTTCCTACAGCATACTTAGCTCTAGCAGTAACTGCCTACCTAAAATTATTTTAAATCAGTATTTAAACAAAATTTTTTAAAATTAACTTTTTTAGATTGATTATTGTTCAATTATTCTTCAATAAATCAATTCCGCTTATAATACACATTCTACAGCGCTTAAAACCTGGTGCGCCAGAGTAAATTTAACTAAGAAGAGTAACTTTAAGCACGATTTTTCTTGAAACATAGTTTTTCAAAACTGGCTACACTACTGAAAACAAACTGATCGACCAATGAAAATTTTTTTAATCTGTTCCTATTGTAATTCTACACATCTTTTACCAAAATGAGCGTCTTTGGAAAATTTTTCTAGGTTTTACATGCAACAATATTGTCAAATATAAGGTAAATTTTTTCCACTTTTTTTTCACGCTTCGTAATTTTCTTAATTTCCAATTTTGGTAAAAGCTGGTCTTTCTACGAAAACATTTTATTTTCAGGCGATCAGCGTGATGATGTAAAATTAACATGCAATTAAATTTTTTGTGTGTGTAATACAAATTTTTAGAAAACATCTTCTAAAATATGCCTATATTTAACCGCTTTGGCCTAAAACCTCCCTTTTATTATATGCTATAGTACATGCAAATTAAAATAAAAAAGTTAATATATTTAATTAAACAATAAATACAATACCCTTTCTATTTAGAGCTCAGTAAAAATATTCCTTCTTTTGATGAAAATTCGACCTTTATGAAATTAAAGCATTAATGGTTTTATCCCCTAACTTAGACCTTAATTTATTGCATATAAGACCTGCAGAGAAGCAGCACCGCGCCACCTCAAAGCTTGTTAGTTCGATCGTTGATCGTTGAAAGGGGGGGATACATGTGATGGAAGTTTGAAAAATTTTATTAGATATTAAAAAAATTGTTTTCAACAATCCCGGGATTCGAACCGAAAAATCCCGGGATGTTCGTGTCTTAAAAAAGATCGGTATCCCGCGATTGACATCCCTAGTAGCTTCCCAAGTTCGTTGGTTTCTTCTTTTTTTTTTTAATATATGTACATTAGAGTGGAATGAAATGTATGGAAGCAAAAAATCTTCATAGGCTGCATATATTCTTGAAAATTCTTTGTCAAAACAAATTTTTCTGCATCCTTGGTCATTTTCTGCGACATAACTTTTGACTTTCCCGAGGGTTTTTGTATATCATTGTCATTTTTTTTTTCACTGAAATTTTTTTTTTAATCTGAAATTGACAAATTTTCTTTCCAATTTTTTCGATGCAATCCTCTTAACTAAGTCATAATTAACACCTTGTCATGATTTCCCTATTATACCATGTACGCGCTAGAAGTTATACGGATTCAAAGTTTACGGAATTCGGTTATTCGCGAATATCTTCGTTCCTCTATGTTGGACATAAAATATGATTATATATCCGACATAAAGGAGCGGAGATATTGGCGAATCCCCGAAATGGCGAAACTTTGAATATCTTCTAACGCGTACATGGTATGTATCATAGAGAACTCATGAGAGGTTGTTAATTATGACTTAATTGAGAGGCTTGCATCAAAAAAATTGGAACGTTAATTTTTCGATTTCAGATTAAAAAAGAAATTCAGTGAAAACAAATATGGCAATGAAATACAAAAACCCTCTGGCAAAGTCAAAAGTTATGTCTCAGAAAAAAATTAAGGATGCAGAAAAATTTGTTTTGACAAGTATTTAAAAAATATGAAGTCGGTGAGGTTCCAATTTAATATACATCGATAACTCCTAAAAGGATAACTCCTTTTGTCCGATTGACGTACTTTTTTGTCAGCAGGAGACCTTGAACACGGAGGTGCCCATCTAAAATTGGATGTTATTGGAGAAAGGAGCGTGGCAATATTAGAAAAATAAAATTTTTTTACAGGGGTAGACACAATTTTGAAAAATTACTGTCAAGAAAGTAAGTACTATCAATCAAAATTCAGAAAGAAAGACATTATTTAATTTTAAATGCAATTTCCGAATTTCAAATGATCTTTTCCGAATATTTATTGATCCTTACTTTATTTCAATTGATGTTCTCTAAATTTCACATGATCTTTTCTGAACTTGAGCTGTTTTTTTTTTCTCAATTTTAATTGACTATTTTGAACTTCAATTGATCCATTTTTAATTTTAAATAGTATTTCTGAATTTCAATTGATATTTTCTTAACTTTAAATGATCTTTTCTAAATTTAAATTTATCTATGTGGAAATTTAATTTATCTTTTCGGAAGTGCAAGTGATCTATTTGAAATCTCAATTGATCTTGTTTGAATTTCAAATAGAATTCTTATTAATTTCAAAGACTTGTCTATAAGTTCAGTGAACATATTTTGTCAAAGTGAAAGATGTAAAATGGGTATAGTAACTAGCATGTCCAACAAGTAATCTTTAGGCTGCCGACATAATTTTTTTTTTGTCTAATGGTCTGAATCGAATGCTTGGTTTTCACTATGTCATTTTCAGTGGTCAGTTGTTGTCAATAAAATTGAAAACAACAACATGTAGAAATTTTTTCGAACTTTGGCAATCTTGGAAAATTAAAAACAATTAAATTATTAAATGGAGCTATGCAGAAAATGTTTTAGAGTTTTATTAAGGTGCTATTTCAGGTGATAAGCTTTTGTGTTGTCATAAAAATGACAAAGTGAAAACCAATCATAAGAGACTATATCATGTTTACAGTATAACGGTTAAGTATCATATCAAAAACAGCGTTATTTCAGTGGACACTTAATCATAGTTTAAAGTGTAACTTTATTAAAGCTCTTAATATTATTATCACATTTAAAGCTTGTGCAAAGTAAGACATTGAAAGTTTCTGTTTGTTAAAACTAAGACCATTTAGTTGAAGTACAATCAATTGAAAGGAAAGTTCGCCCATCCTTCACAGTCTCGCCGTCGTAATTGAAATGAAAAATAATTGTATTTTATTGAAAATTTTCTTAAGTACTTTAATAACACAGTGATACAAAAGTGAAAAAAAGAAATATGCAGGGGTTCTCATGCAGCAATTCTGTTTTGCTGGAGTCCATAGAGTACGAAAAAACTTATACTTTTTCTCAGTCACTTCGTTAAGTAAGTTTTTTTATAACAAATGTAGTGATATAACGATATTCCCAAAATTACAAGTTCAAAAAATCATAAGTTTACTCTGCATTAACCGATTTTCAAAATTTTGCTTTTATTTTACAGATCTGATTTGTACCTTTTAATAAAAAAAAACATTTTGGCAATCAGCTCAAAAATGGCTCAGTTACGGTCGATAAAGTAAAAAAAAAAAAAAAAAATTAAAAAATGTTCATTTTCATCTCGCTCTAAATTGACCGTTAGGCAGAAAATTCTGCTTTTTTAAAATTTATTGACAATCATATTAAAGTAGGTTTCTAAAACAGGTAAGGTCATAAAAATCGGTTACAAAATGAATCAGTTACGCCAAGTTTTGTGATAACATGTAATTTGCTTTTTTTGTGTTTTCTTAGAAATGTAAATATTTTTCAGGTAATAAAACAAGAAAACGCCTAATATACAAAATCATAGTTGGATGATTGTTACTCTGTTTGTCTCAGCCAACGCTTGTTTACATTTCGCACTAATTGGAGTCATTATCCACATGTTTACATGCGTTTCTCCCCTTTCTCCCCTTTCACGTCTTTTGCGTGGGTGACATTTTGCATCACAACAAACACGATTTTTGTTTTTTCCTTTCCTACTCACAACCGCACTAGTGCTGAAATATTGAAAGTACAGGGTCCGCCATATAACGTTTTTTTTCAACTTGTGCTTATTTCGTGAATGGTAACACTTAGATCATGTCTGATTTCACAGATAATTAGTTTTATCCTTCCGCTGAACGAATATGGTTGTGTGTACGCTTGAACAACGCTGGGAAATATTGCGACATTACTTTGATGCAGAAGATGCCGATTTTGCCAAAAAAATCATCAGAAATCATCAACAGGATGGCGCTACGTGCCACACAGCCGAAGCTACACTCGATGTTTCGCGCCATGTTTTTGAAGATCGCATTATCAGCCCCAGAGCTGATGTCGTTTGGCTACCTCGGAGCTGCAATTTGACACCGTTGGACTATTATTTGTGGGTTTCCCTCAAAGATTAGTGTTACGCCGACAAGCCAGAGACAATTGACGCTTTAAAGGACAATATTCGTGAAGCCATTGGTGAAATACAGCTGCACACAATCGATAATGTGCTTAAAAATTGGACCGATCGTGTAGGCTACTGCATGGCCAGCCGAGGCAGCCATTTGAATGAAATTATTTTCCATTATTAACCGGAAGGATTGTGCTTTCAATTAAAAAAAGAAATTTGAAAAAATATCTAGTAGTTTTTTTTTATAGAATTTTCATAGAAACACAAGAAGTGTAAATTATGAGGAAATAGTACACGAAATGCTGTCTGCCTCCCATTGCATGCAATGGGCTGCAAAATGTCTATCAAATTGCACCATCTCCATGCTCATTTGAATATGTTCCCATCAAACTTAGGGCAGATGAGTGATGAACAAGGTGAACGATTTCACCAAGACATTTCAAGAATTGAACAGCGGTATGTTGGAAAAAGTAAAGTCAGTATGCTGTCTAACTACTGCTGGTCTATAAAGCGAGAAACTAGCAGCGATCTTTATAAAAAACAAATGAAACGCAAGCATTTCTAATATTTGAAATAACCTGAAAAATATTTACATTTCTAAGAAAACACAAAAAAAAGCAAAAAACATGTTATCACAAAACTTGGCGTAACTGATTCATTTTGTAACCGATTTTTATGATCTATCCTGTTTTAGAAACCAACTTTAATATGATTGTCAATAAATTTTAAAAAAGCAGAATTTTCTGCCTAACGGTCAATTTAGAGCGAGATGAAAATGAACATTTTTTAATTTTTTTTTTTTTTTTTACTTTATCGACCGTAACTGAGCCATTTTTGAGCTGATTGCCAAAATGTTTTTTTTTTATCAAAAGGTAAAAATCAGATCTGTAAAATAAAAGCAAAATTTTGAAAATCGGTTAATGCAGAGTAAACTTATGATTTTTTGAACTTGTAATTTTGGGAATATCGTTATATCACTACATTTGTTATAAAAAAACTTACTTAACGAAGTGACTGAGAAAAAGTATAAGTTTTTTCGTACTCTATGGACTCCAGCAAAACAGAATTGCTGCATGAGAACCCCTGCATATTTTGTGTGTAGCACTGTGTAATTTTCCTGGCAGATTTGAAGACTGCAGTTGTACCTTCCCTTTTCATATGCCAGAAGTGATTTTGTTATTTTTTGTACGTCCGCAAATTTCTCTTATGAAAGTTTTCCACTTATTATACATATGTTAAATTTGCTTTAGTATATTTGTATCTGTGCGTTTGCTGCCGCCTTGTTTGCTGCCTGTTAGCTTGTTTCAAAAGCAATTTTGCAGGAGTTAGAATTGTTTTTTTTTTTTTTTTTTGCGGTTTATAGTTACCAAAAATTACACTTAGAACAGCGGGCTGTTTAAGCTCTAGCAGTCACCGTTTTCAAATTCTCAAATGTGTTAAAAATATTTTCGTTAACTTAAATAACTTTCAACCCCTTGAAGTACCCAAAAGTGAGCAGAAGGAAAAAGAACAATAATAATAAAAAAACAAAATCGTCTACAACTTCTTTGAAAGTAACTTTTGAGTAGGCGTTGATTTACGCGATAAATGCAGCTGCTGCTTGGAGTGTTGCAAATAAACACAAACTTTTGCTTGCTTTTCAGTCTTAAACGGTCTCCCAACTGAGTGGGAGGTGTGGGAGTTTTCTATCCAGGACTTCAATTGATGTTAAACATGCAAAGAACTGCTGAAAATTTTAAATGACAACCTTAAATTACACTTTTATTATGCAGAAATTACAATTTTTGTGCACTTTGTGTTGTGCGTTTAATAAATTGTTTATTTATTTCACCATAGAAATGGCATGCTTTGAGCGTACGCCGGAAACTAGGCAACATTTTTTATTTTCTATACCAAATTGATGGCAAATAATTTGCTAAGGTTTGGTTTTTTTGTGCCAAAATTGGAATTTATTAAAAGTTTCCAATAAATAAAAGGATAAATGGTTATGTTGGTGAAAAAAAGGCAAATGAACATCAATAAAGCTGCCAAATTTTTTTTTTTTTTTGCTGTGATTATGTTTATGCAAAGTGGGCGAAAAACTGAAATTGAAATTGTATTTGCTAGCGTGTTTCTCAATCGTTTGGTTGAATTGATTCGTCAAAAAAATGATTTTTATGTTTTAGTTATTTGGAATGAGAGTTTGCAAAAATGCAGTGGGGCACTCACGAAATGGGGTATTTGCGAAAATTATTAATAGATAGATGTCATACATATATTCTGAATTGTGAAAATTGTGTGCAGTAGTTTTTTGTATTTTTTCTTTCACTTGTTTTTATGTTTTCCTGTTATCAAGAAATACTTTTCATTTCAGAAAAAATGCTCAAATATTATACAACAAAATTTAGGATGATACAAAAAAAATCATTGCATTTTGTTTTTGCGAATGTCAAAAATTTACTACAAATACGATATCACATTTCTCTATTTCAAATGCACAACACAAGACCAAATACATTTCATTATTAAAATTATTCATTGAATATTAGGGGTATTCTCTATGTCTAGTATATGCCGTTGCACGGTGCAAGAATAGGATATATGCAATCCGTACAAAGCCGCAATAACAAAAAGTAAGTTAAAAAAACAGTACAATATTTCCAATGTATGCTACACTAAAACCCACCTAAATGGCGATACTCATAGTTAGTATAACTAAGCAAGGTAGTGGGCTGAATGTGCTCTCTTTCTAAGAGACCATAACTGTCAAACTCAGCCATTTTGCTATTTTTGCCAAATTTTGCTTTCTCATTGTTGCAGATTTCGTACGAGTTGTCAACTTCGTTTTAACAGTTTTGATCACCGGCTCTCCGTCCTAAAACTACCTTGTCTAGTTCTACCATACACGACACTATGTAGCGATACTATGAACCAGTGTTGCCAACAATTTCAAGCCAAAAAGCAACAAAGTAAAAAACAAAACCCGTAGTTTTTAATAAAAAGCACTAAAACAATAATTCATTATTACATACTCATTTTACAGAGAAAGAACTTACCCATTTTGTTTCTAAACAATACAGGCAAAAAACGAATGGATACAAACAAATTTTAATATTTTTAATTAATTAAAGAATATATTTCTACTTCTTCTCAATTAGAATCATCAAAATCTTCTGACCAAAATTGGTATTTTATATAAAATCTGATTTTTTTTTAAAGTTTTATTAGAACTAATTGTACAAAGATTTTATCAGGTATTTTAAAAGAATCACAACAGCTATTTTTAAATATTAACTCATATTAAATGTGTAATAATGAATTAGAAGAATTAAGTGAGTTTTGAAACGGATCATAGTTATAAAAACACTTTCAACTTCTGCATTTGAATAAGGAAATGATAAAAGACGAATGCAAAAATCAGCTAAAATTTGGTTAGGATTATTTCTAAGCGCATCCTTGTATTAACTCACTTCTATCACAAATTTGTCGATTCTATCAGTATTGATCGATTTTTTCAGATTAGTAAGTATATATCTTAAGCTATTTTAAATACTCAAAATTGTTTCCGACTCAGAAATAAATTCAAGAACGAACTCCAAAACATCCTGCGGTTGATGAGACAGTATGTCTTCGACCCCTAAAAGATGTTATTTTTATAGCATTTTTAAATTGTTTAACATTCTTGCCCAAATTTCTTCTATAAGACTTTTTGTAAATAATACGCAGTAATTTCCAGTTTTTGGTCATTATTTAAACAGAAGTTAATGTATGCTTTTTTAAAACTGTACCCCAAATCGATTTCATCTTCTAAATCTCCTAAAGAAAATTATATTCATTATTATTATCCTATTTTTCAGGCTTTTTACTAAATCGAATAAATCATCAAATAGTTTAATGTGGTCTGCGCTATCTGCTTCAAAAACTAAATTACTTTTTGAACTTTGGTTAAAATAGAATCCAGATGTAAACGTAATTTTTATATCCTCTGCACAGGTGTATTAATTTCAAAAAATTTTTAACAAAAATAAAAATTCACTAAAAGCACTAAACTCAAAATGAAAATGCACTAGGCTTGGTGCTTTTTTTTGTGATTTAAAAAAAAAACAACGCATATTGCAACATCGAAAAGCACTAGATCTAGTGCTGAAAGCACTGACTTGGCAACACTGCTATGAAGTATAGTTTACGAAATGCAACTCTGTGTTTGTAATGAGAGAGCAGAGAATGAGAGAGCAACCAAACAGAAAGTGGAACAGTGTTGCCACTAACTGTATAATTACATAAAACGTGTGTAATTTCGAAATAATGTTTAAGTATTAAATATTAAATGATGACTGTTAGTATTTTGTGTAATTCCGTAGTTGAAAGAAAAAATTAAGGCAGCTCTGTCATGAAATGAAAAATAATTGTAAATGGTAGTATTTCACCTTTTAATCACATTATTCAATTGTTAATTGTGCACTTGCTTTGAATGAGTAATGCATCTTTTTTCAAACAGTTATTTCCTCTTAAATTTTACAAAAGTGAAAATTGTTCCTTTCAAGAAAGTTTTGGAGTAATATTTTTAAATGACTGTAATGAATTATTAATACATGTCGAAACTTTTATATTGGAGTTGTTGACCAAATAAATTTTTTTTTTGATTTTTCTGATGATGCATACAAACTCGTGAACACGCTTTTCTGGATTACAGAGCATTTGATTAAAAATCACAAACCTTTTGTATCTTATTGGAAAAAGTTGTTAGTCTAAAAATCCAATTTTGGATGAACTTTTTCCCTTACTTTAAAGCTAACTTTTAAGCTATATTAAAGTATTAAGGAGCTGACAAAAGAAAAAGACTAAATACTGATACAATAGCTTTTTTAATTTTTGTCAAAGAAGGAATGAATAGCAATGGAGGAGAATTTTTTGAGCCAGAGGCTGATATGTACCTATTAATAAAATTGGAAATTATTTATAGCCTCATAATTGTATATGTATGTTATCCGAGATATTTTTATATAAGTTTCTTTATTCTGAAATTTTTTCACTATATTTGGCATGAATATAAACAAGGCGTATTTTCTCTCCAAATCGACATGAAAAGTGATGGCGCATCGAAGCTACACTGTCAATGTCAAAGCATTGATGATGCCTGTGGAAAATATCGGAGTAAAGTTCGAGTCCCACATTAGAAGAGGTCCCACTTTAGACAACTCTTCCTTACATATTTAGGGTATTCACAAGTTGTGCTATCATGTCATAATTTCCTAAGATTTAACACTAGTTTAGACATTTTATTGTTGCTTTCCATATAAAAAAAGTACTAATATATTACAACTCTGAATGCTATGTTTATAAAAGTGTCGAAATCAAACAGCTGTTTCTTATTTGCATTTATTTATCTTGTAAATTTTAGTTGTAAAATTTTAGGATAATATTACATGATAGCACACCTTGTGAATACCCTAATTATGTTATTTTTAATTCTTGAATTGTCGTTGAAATGATTTGTTTTTTTTTATTGTTTTGCTAATATTCCTTTAAAACGAAAATAAAAAAAACTATAAGAAAATAAAAATTTGTGTAATTTGATCAGAATTGTGTAATTAATTTAGAACTTTTCAGGAAGCTTTGTGTAATTTTGAAATATTTTGTGGCAACACTGAAGTGGAATGAGCGTGAAGTGCAGCTCATTTTAAAGCAGGGCTGGGCATTCTAACACAGTCACATTTTACTTTGTGTTGGTATTGGTGCGCTCTCGAATAGCACACACTGAGCAAAATACTTGCTGCAATTATCTAGATTTGCAAGTTGGTATGTTCATACCCCCTCACATACTTTTATTTGTAATAATTTTTTATTTTATATTTTTATTTTTAGTCTTCGGTATTGTTAGTTATTTCTTCTATATCAACATCAAAGCTCCTGCATTTTATTATAAGTAAAAAAATTATATTAGTTTGCTTGCAGTGGCAAATTAAACATTCTACTTCGCCAGAGAGATTCTCTGCGGAAAAGAATCACATTCCAATTCAGAGCCAAACATTTTGGTATGTTTTTGTCGTTGTTGTTTTGTTTTTATTTTAATATTATAAAATCTTAATAATATATACGAATAATTAAAATAATAATCAAAAACTGAAAAATAAAGCATCAAAAAATTAATGAATACAAATAATATTAATAAATAATGCAAAGAATCTTTATAGGTAATATGTATGAATTACATTAAACCTTAATATAAACGAATAATATGAAATTCTATAAAATAAAATATATGCATAAGTATTATAAATCTACAAAACAAAAGGTTAATTTTTTAAGAGTGTACATAAAACTTGCAACATAGGTTTCCACAGCATCACCGTCAGCGAACGACTGAATTATATTCTCTACTTTGTGAGCTTTGTGTGCATGTGAAAAGTTATGCTCAGAGAGCGCTCAGTGAGCTATGGGGCGCCCAGCGCTGTTTTGAAGTTATTTGAACTGTTGACTTTACTAAGCTGCACTTGTACAATAGGGCACTGTCGATCCATTGGATATTTTAGTATAGGATTTTTACAATCCGTGCTCTTCGTATTTTATATATATATACCGAGAATACCCTTTTTTTATATATATACATATACCGAGAATACCCTTATATTATATATATATACTTACAGCCCTATTCTCGCGAATTAACAAATTGTTAACCAGTATTTTGAACATTTCTATGCGTTTGTTGTTTTCGATACAAAATTAAACCCATTAAAGACTGCTTATAGATTCCGCCGTACGATTTTTTTCGAAGCTTATATAGGCCATAGAAGTTGCTTTGCAAAATTTCAGGTTTGTAACTCTCACCGTATTTGAGATCTGCATTGGGTATTTAAATACCCAATCGGCTAATTCGGGTTCTTGGTGTTAATAAAAATTTGCATATATGGCAACATTCTTTTGTCATAATGAACACCTGATAAATAGAGGATACTAGAGGCAAACTAATTTTCTACATACTTTATATATGGATTTTGCCATTTTTGAAAATCACAAATCTTTGATCTCGAAAAGGAACATTTAATTGTATGAATTTCGTTTTACATTGTAAAGACAGACAATAAATAGTTTCATTTTTACGTAATGTTTTAAAAAAAATTATTTTGATATCTCCTACCACTTTCGAGATATGGCCTTTTTCGTAAACACTGTTTTATGGGTATTTAAATACCCATTAGTCACTAATGGGTTAAAGCTCAAAAAATAAAATTTTTGAATGAAATTGTCAATAACTGAAAAGCAGTTGACAATTTTTATCAAAATTTTTTATTTTTGAGCTTAAAATTTTGTTTTGAAAAAAAAAATTACAACAAATACATATAAGCATTCAAAATACTGGTTAACAATTTGTTAATTTGCCAGAATAGGGCTGTTAGGCATTAGACATGAGTAACTCAGTAAAACATTTGCGTTGCAAACCAGCTCAAGCGCAGTTTACTTCGATATCGGATTGAGTTATGAGTTAAATGTTTTGAGCGTTGTAATTTGGTAAGCTCATTACTTTATTAGGTGCTGAATTAAGCACAGTTTTCTGTACAGTTAAGCACGTTTGATTAAACAAAGAAAGAAGAACGAGCAAAAACCTATTTGTACCGCTGCGGTAGTGCGTTACTTTACATAAAACAAGTGCTTCAACGCAATTACGCAGTTAAGTGCTTTAACTCAATAACTCAATGTGGCGCACAATGGCTGAGCCTTAGATCAATAATTTTGACAATTAAGTAAAAATTAACTATATGAGTGAAACCACATACAAAAATATTTTAAACTCTTCACACAACCACGCATATCTCCCATATAAGACAAAAACTAAAAACGCTTTTTCTGCTATTGAGGCTACATAAAAACCACTCTCTAAAAACTCCTAAATATGTATGAAGAATTAAAAATATATATTAATGCCACGCCCATCTCCCATTAAAAATGTGTGAGTGAATGTTATTTTTAAAAATGTATACTTTCATGAGCCATAGCATTCAAACGATTGAATTTAGCAATTTTTTTAATTCAAAGATATTATTTGTTTAGTTTTTAAAAAAAAATATAAAATCATAAAAAAGAGCTATTAGGTTATTATTAAAAAAAACTAAAGTCATGAGGTTATCATGCATTTTGCAGCACATTATTTCAGATTGTAAAAGTGATACAGTGGAAGCTGGTAATTCTTAAGTAGCTTGTTCGTTGATCACTTAAGATTTCCGATATCTTAACCCTTTATAAGGCTGAGGGAATATTTTTCCCACCAACATAAATGGTAAATTTTAAATACACAATGTAGGCAACATATTGCGGTGGTGACATATCAGCACTGCCCTATAAAGGGTTAAGATTTCTAGACGGTTTTAAAAAGAAACTTTTAAAAAAAAAGCAGCTATATACATAATGCTACATGACTTTTGCATATCGTCGCTGCGCCTACGAAAATAGTTATATGATTTTTGTAAATGTTTTCTATTGCATATTTAACTAACACTATCTATCGCCCATTTTTCTGCATTTGCCGTTTTTTAGATCTCTTTTGCTTGAGTAGTGATCAGAACAGCTATGTGCTCGCAGTAGTGGAAATGCTCTGAAAAAAAATCAGTTTTTTGCTCTCCTGAAAATTTGCTGAAAACAAATAACCATTTTTGTAGGCGCAGCGTTGACATATAAATTGTTTTTCAAGTCGTTTTAATCAATTTTATACGTAAAATATTCTAGAAATATGTAGCATACATTTAATATCTGCTACATTTGTACTTTAGAATATGACTACGAAAATGTGAGATTCGTTTGTTTCTTTTTTTTTTAACTTTTTGTCTCTTGTTCTAAAGTACGCCTCTTTTGTTTTGAGGCCTTTTTTTGTTTGTTAAAAAATATAAAAACTCAAACACTATTCAGAAAACTTAAGTCAAATATTAAGATTTTAGGCAGTTGCATGCAAGGTTAAAATTACTTAAGTTTTTTTGGACAATAAAGATTTCCGAAACATAAGAATTCCGAACGTTCACTGTACTAGCAAAATCTTACAAATTTAGGATCATACTTTTTGGCTGTGCACTGCATTGTAAATATGCTTTACACAAATGCCTAAAAGTATACTATATATAATATAGTAAACATACTTACTGCATTATTCTGTATCACGAACATGCACACCAACGATGAGAAAGACACGAGAAGCAATACAATTTTGTATGGAAGAAAATATTGCTTCTCGTGTCTTTCTCATCGTTGGTGTGCATGTTCGTGATACAGAATAATGCAGTTAGTCTTACGACTGATAAAATACTCAAAACGCTTATCGTTTTTGCCATATGTTGTGAAAGAGCTCAAATGTGCGCACTTTTGTTATTTGAAACATTTAAGTTAAAGACTAATAAAAACTATTCCATATATGAATTAGAAGTGCTGCGATGTGGTCCTATAGTTATATTCTTTTTGCTAGAAATCAAATTTTACTCTTTTTCTTCATATCGGCTTTCAAAAAGAACTTTTGTCTGAACAGAAGAAAGAACAGTTTGTCTGTTATGACTCTTGAAAATTACCAAGTTTTTAAGACACCAATTATTCTATTTTACATTGATCGACTTTTACAGTAAACTATTTTAAATTTTTACAAGTTTTTCATTTTTTTTATTATTTATTCCTTTCTTTTTTGGTATTTCAAATATTTTTCTACTTTTATTGAATAAGCATATATTTTATTCATTGCATTAAAATTTTCAACACCTTTAGATGGTCAGAAATAGAGCTATGCTTATTCTTTAGCATACTTTTAGACACTTAGCTAAATTTGTGAAACCAAAATATATAAAACAAATATTGAGTGTTAACTTAAGCTTCAACTGGTTTTGGATTAAAGCAGCTTTACCGCCTAATGTTGTAAATCGAAAACACAAACCAACGACAAGCAAGACATGACAAGCAAGACACGAGAAGCAATAAAATTTCGTCTAGAAAGAAGTATTGCTTCTCGTGTCTTACTTGTTGTTGGTTAGCGTTTTCGATTTACAACATCAGGTGGTTAATTTAAGCCTAAAACTAGCTTTAATTTTTAATTTGTCTGCATACTTTTAGGAGACCACTCATTGTTCTTAGATGGGAAATATATGTTATTATATTATTAAGTAGTACTGAATATATTTTTGTCAAATTGATAAAATTTAGGTATAAAAAATTAATGTTGCATACCTTTAGGCTCTCATTTAACTTAGATTTTTGTTAATTAAATATCTTTATTAATATACAATATATCTGACTCAAGTATAGTTTTTGTAGTTAAAATAATTTCTCGGCATTCAAAATTTTAAAAAATTTCATTTGTCTCTTAAAAATTCATTGCATACACTAAGGCTGTTTTTTTTAATAAGGCCATAAAGTAACTATACTTTTTTCTTTGTATATTTTCTTATCTATTTAGACCATTTCACAGATGAATAAAAACTCTTATCAAACAAAAAACAAATCAATGCATTTAGACATCGTAACACCCTCAAATCCACCCCCAAACACCCTTCTATTTTTACTATTGAACAAATAAAACTTTATTGCCGGTCATAATAAAACACTTTATTATACGAGAAGTCAATGTTTTCGAACTACACGTCGACAACCTGCAACAAACAGCAGCTTGTTGCGCTTTCACCCTGTGTTGGCCACAATATTTAGCCGTTAATAGAGGGTAATAATAAAATCACTTAATTTAGTGGCAACTTGAATTGCTGCAGTTTGTTTTCTGTTCATGTTGAACTTATAACGATAAAGTAAATTTCAGCTTTACGCTTCCAGGCATTGTTGTAGCTGATGGCATGAAAATTAATTCGAACTTTTCTACATTTCTTAGTTTGAAATAAGAAATTTTTAAAGTTAATTGTTGGCCTGGGGTTTCTTTAATGAGTCTTTCATTTCGTTTTTATTTACATTTTCACTTCAACTGTAAAAGTCAAAGTTTTTCGCGTCACATCATTTCTGCTCTGAAAGCCCTGCAATTCGAGCAATGCGAAACTTCTTGATAGTTTGCCAAAAATGTATGCATTGAAAAAGAATAATAGGGGAAAAATATTTAATTAGTTTAATTTTTTTTTTTTTTTTTTTTTTTTTTTTTGGGAAAATTGGAAAACAAATCATTGCATTGTTGGGTTATGTGAAGCGAAGCGATGCAATCGCCGGAAATTGTAGTAATATTTCATCATTTTGCTTTGTTACAAACAAATTTTTATGGTTTTACGCAAATTTATGCTTATGGCCAATTTTAATTATCTGCATTTAAGGAGTTTAAAAATAAAATTTTGGTAACGAATATTAGAAATATTAAAAAAAAAATCCGTTTAGATAAAAAAAACCTATAAATTTGATGTGCATTAATTCGTACGATGAAACTAGACATCTGCATGAATGCATTCGGAAGCAACTTCAACACATTTGCTACGGAAAGAAATGTTTACACTCTTTCACACTCAGCTACTAATTACGAATGAGCACAAGTAAACATAGAAGGAAAACATTCGTGTTTTGTATTAAAATCAGTAAAGCACTCAAAATGAAATTAACTTGAATTCATGTGTTATTCTGTGAGTAATATTTCGGTACACCAAGTACTTATAGTGAAATGAATTCACATACAGCCATGTAGATAGAAATTGAGTTTAATTGTGTTAATAAGAGGAAAAGGCAATGCTGAAATTATAAGGAAACTAATTGCAAGGAATTTTAGGAAGCTTTGCAACTGAGAATGATTTATAAGAAAAAAAAAATTATATTATTTGAGCTCTGAGGGAAAATTATACGTTTTTTAGCAATAAATAATATAAAGTAAAAGTTTAGAAAATATTTAAAAAAATTCTTAACATATTCGGAGAATTTGAGCAACAAAATAAATACTTTATTCATAGTCTTTTGAAGGTTTGGTTGAATAGCATTTAGAAAACATATGTTTTTACACAATGTTTACAAAAAACCAATTAGTCACTTAACTGTGCTACCATTATATTTGTGTATAATTTCCCACAAACACATGAACCACTTACCTTTTTCCCTCCTAAAATTTTGAAAAATCTTTAAAATATCTTTCAAACATAACTTCATTAAACTTTAAAATTTTGGGTACAAATATTCATTAAAGTATTAAAAAACATAACACATGTTTGTAAACATAAACATACAATATTTTTTTTATAAGGTAAGTTACCCAAATAAGGCCAACTTAACGGTTTTTACCAGACAGAAGAGAAACAGGTTTTTTTAAACTTATTTTTGCAATTTTGTATTTTTGTTTTTTCAATTCTTTTTTCAAAAACATAAAAATAAAGCATGAAAAAGTAAAAAATATACCCAGCTCAGAAGGTTTTAAAAATGTCTGATTTTTGCCATATTAGGACCACCATGTCTAAATAAGGCCCAATATATAACGGTGTTAGAAACATAACAAAACAGTCAGAAAATAATAAAATAAGAACACATATTGTTATTACAAGTGTTGGTTTACATTGATA
Organism: Dichetophora obliterata; assembly: GCA_963920525.1. Taxonomy (NCBI): domain Eukaryota; kingdom Metazoa; phylum Arthropoda; class Insecta; order Diptera; family Sciomyzidae; genus Dichetophora; species Dichetophora obliterata. The sequence goes on along the minus strand of OY986439.1, from coordinate 107,633,446 downwards.
CTAAACATAAATGCTATTCATAGCTTTTTTTTTATAAAAACTTTTTCGAAAAAATACTTTTATTGCCAAAAGTTCATTTTGAAAATTAAAATAAAGTTACTCTGGCTTTTCAAAGAAAATTTTGGTAATTTGCTGACCTTTATAGTTGAGGGCTTTCTTTTTCGTAGATTTTTTCCGCCAGGTAGATTTAGGTGTGGACATGAGATCGGAAAAAGAAAGCCGGAAAGAAAAAAATGTTTGGTCCTTTTTAGGCGCTCTCATTATAATTTCATTAATTTAGTTTTTCTCGGAATACACCACAGTTAGATTTGATTAATTAACCTTTTTGTTTTCGTTAAAATACCTGTCTTGATTTTTAATTCAAAGCTGGACATAGGCAATAGTTAATTCGTAGAATAACGTACTTTTACTGCGAGCACAATATTACATCAACCACGTTGTTGACGCTACCGCTGACTTCGTTCGACTGTCACTCGCTTCACAGATGCGCAATCGAAGTAATTTTTTTTGCATCGTGATGCAGATACGAACATGGTTAAACGTGCAAAGAATCATTTTGCAGAGAATGCAATAAATGTGCGTATTAGAAATCGGGCCTTATTAAGGCTTGGGCCTTATTTGGCGAAGAGACCTTAGCCAAAAGAATTATAGACTCTGTTTTAAAAACTCTTTACTATAGTTTAAACATAAGTATTTGTTATAAAAAATTATATTTCATATGCACTTTTGACCTAATGTAAGTTGTTGGTTTGGCCGAGTATAACACAAAACGGTGCATACAAGTTTTCTACAACCCTTTAAGTTGTAAGTTTACCCAAACAAGTTTACCCAAAAAAAGCCAGCTTTGCACTCCTTCAAGCACTTAGTATCCAATTACTCAATCATTTGTAAGCCCATTCAAGATTTCTTGAAAGTTTTAGTTAGGTAAAATACAGATATTTTACACGATATATACGACTATATCGTCTACATATACCCACCCAGCAAACAAAAGTTTCCGAATTTGTCTGAATTCCGATTAGTTCGTAACTATTTCACAACAGTAATTTCGGAACATTTTCGAATAATTCGAAAGAGTTCCAAAATCATATTTTCAAATTTTAATTGTGAGGTGTTTTAAATATTTCGAGTTGAAAAAAAAAATTGATAGACCATGTGCCTAGCGGCATTTTAAATAATTTGCCATTTGTAAAATAATTTAGTTTTAAACAACATTTTCTTTAAAACAGATGATACTAGAGATGGTTCTGATTTTAACTTTTACAGATGCAAATACAAACGACATGTCAAATTCACATTTATATATGTTCCATAGTAGGAGTTGCAAAGGATCTGCAATTTTTGGCATGTCATTTGTACGAAACATATTGTCTGGGGCATCTTAAGCGGATTGATTAAATAAACTTTGATGCGAAATTGTTATTTAATTTTTTATTACATACGGTACAAAAATCATTAAGAGATCGCTGCGAATTTGATGCTTAATTTCGTTACGAATTCGGTGCTACAATTCGTTAAGAAATTGTTATGAGTTTTTTACGAATTCGATACGTCAATTCTTTACGAATTTGTTACGAATACGATACTCCAATTCCTTAAGAATTTGTTAAGAATTCGTTACTAAAATTCCTTCCGAATTCGTTACGAACTCGTGTCAACCCCTCCACACGATTTTCGTTACGAAATCGGAACGAATTCGTTACGGAATTTTTCGAAATCATTCCGAGTCCGGCTACGAATTCGTTCCGATTTCGTAACAAAAATCGTATGGAGGGGCTGACACGAATTCGTAACGCACTGTCGTAACGAATTCGGAAGGAATTTTAGTAACGAATTCCTAACAAATTCGTAAGGAATTGGAGTATCGTTGGAATTGGAATACTTGGTATTCTTTTTGTACTTGGTGTATCCAAGAAAATCTACTGCAGTTAGCTATGTATGCTGCATACAAAGAGAGTAAACGATAATGCAAATTATGTATACACTCTGATGAGATCAAACAGAATGTTGTACAATACTCTCTTCTGTTTCTTGTTAAGTTGAAATTATTACGCACATGCTTGAAAGCTACTTTGAAGTGTTGTACATTAAAGTAAAGTATACGTTAAGGCAAAAAAAATAAATGCATTCATGCAGATGTCTAGTTGAAACCAGCAAGCTAACGACCATCATGGGCTCACGAGCAAGATTTTGGAATGGTTTAAGCTCTACGCGAACAGAAAATTAAAAAATCAATTCACACTTTTCTAAAAAAAAGTTATCTGCCAAAAATGATTTGCAAAATTTATGCTCAGAAAAACGTTGCTTGTGCACAAAAATTATCTTTTTCGAATGGATTTTCAAACCTTTTCGGTCGGAAATTTCTATTCTGTTTTCAGAAATCAATATTTTTTCGAGAACGTGGAAGTCTTTTTTTTTTTTGTTTTTACTATTATTGCTCAACGTTTAATTAAATAAGTAAAATCCTAAATATGTGTAGCATTTCCAACTGCTAGAAGCAGAGTATTTCAAATACTCTGATTTCAGCGTAACTATTGGGCTTAAGTGATTTACTGTGACTGACTTTTTAATTGTATTAATATACAAAAGGCAAGCACGCTGCTCCGTGTCCAATATCTCTCAAACTGTCAGCCTGAAAGTATGCTCATCTTAATTCCTTAAAGGCAAACATGCTGCTCCGCACACAGTATTTCTCAAATTGTAATTATTTCTGTGGTCACAAAGAATAACGACTTAACTCAAAGTATCGTAAAAAACGATATTTTAATTGCACAATTCTGGGTAAAAAGTGGATATCTGCATACTTCCGAAAATTGGCAATAACGTAAATTTTATATCGCTTTTTTACGATATTTTGAGTTTAGTCATTATTCCTTGTGACCACAGATTTGTTGTCAGTAAAGTAATTTTACAAGACACACTGTTCTCAAAAATGTACACCCTGAAAGTATGCACAGAAAATATATTTGTTACTTATCACTGACAATATTGGGTTTTTAAGATAGTACGTTTTTGATCTAACTACCTCTTTTTTTCATCTTTTTATAAAAAGTTATGACGAATTTAATGAAATTCTTTTGAGTCGATTTGAGTCGATTGTACCAAAAAATATAATTGTATCAGCCTCTAAACGAAACTTCAGCAAAGTTGTGTATGAATATGATTGTTACCAAACACAACTTTTTGCCCTTTTACACTTGAACTAATTTTTCAACACAGCTTCAATACGTAAAGTGTTATTTAAAGTGGTACATTTGTATTTTGCAAAAATCAAGTGTATAAAAAAATCAAACTTTAAAAAAAGAATAAAGCACTTTCGGCTCCAAAAAGGAAGTGTGTGGAGGACCTGTCGTAGGACAGGCTTTTATACTAGTTACAATTATAATTATTTAGGTACGCCAACCAAAATCAATCAAATATTTGCTTGGTCGAAGTGTACCACAATTTAGTTAATAGTGTTACTAGGGCCAATCATACTCGATACTGATCCTGATTATATGCAATATTAGGTCTCTCATCTCTCTCAACAATCTGGCTCTAATGTGTACTTTTCGCATTACATATATAATTAGAAATGTTTCTACTAAAATAAGTAACAAATGCTCGATATGATTGGAAAGTGCAATGATTTTAGACCAAACAAATTTTTTTTTTTGCTGTTTTAGAAAAACAGACGAAATAACTTAAGCATTTAACGTCCGATCTTACAAAATTATATATCGTTGAAAAGGGTTTAATTATTGCATTTCCTTTTTAGAGCGTTTAAACTTCCGAAGTTCTATTTGACTAGTAGTAGTCCTGATAGCTGATTTACCACGCTTAAATCAATTCTTTTTTCTTAAAATCAAACTCCTTTAAAATTTGTTTATGTTTTGTCAAAAAAGTTATTTTTAATGTTTAGAAACAAAAAATTTATAGCTGATCAAAGATTATCAATAATTATTTTTTTAAGCTTACAGCCCTATTCTGGTTGTTAGCTTAACAAGAAATAGTTAAGGAGCTCTTGTTAGGCTGATTGTTATGTTATGTAAATGTTAGTATTCTTAAAAATCATTTACAACATAAAAGCTTAAAAAGCTTTTAAAGTTCACCATGCATGGTAAAAATCGATATGCATATTGAAAGAAGAGGGAGCTCGAGTGCAGCTTGTGACTTTGCAAGCGCTTGAAAAATTTGCCACGGCTACTGAAAGATTTCATTATCAACACTTAAAATAAATAAAAATTCTTCCATTTTTCAGTTTAATGTATTTAAACTCAATATTATATTATAATTTGTATTTTTTTATTATTAGCACAACAATTTTCTATCTAAGCACATAAAATTCATACGTTGTTAAGACTCTTTCTGTCATTAACAAAATTGTAAAGAAAAGAGCTTTTAAATTTGCAACAGAATACGAAACCTTAACAAATTGTTAATATTAACTATTTTGTTTATGTGGTGAGCTTAGTTAAGCTGCCAGAATAGAGCTGTTAGTATGCTGTTGAAGCGAAAAGAAATCTTCCGTAAGAAACGCATTGTGTTTTTGACATCGAAAAGGTAGCGAAATTTTTTTCGTTGGTTAGTACGCTGTTGAACCGAAAAATTATTCAATACAGACAAGTTTACAAACATGATTGGAGAGTTAAAATGTCAAAATTTCGCTGTCTTTTATATGTCGGTACATTTAGTTGGCGTGGAAATTTGACATTCAGCAATAATGTTCAACTAACACATTCAACAAACAGATTATAGTAAGTATGTGTTAGTGTTGTGTCTACACCAAAAATTCGCGTGTAGAATACGATGCCTAAACATTTTCGTTCCTACAGCATACTAAGCTTCAACATAAAACTTCCAAAAAAATTTTTGATTTTTTTTCAATTAAAACAAAGTTAAAACTGAAAAATGAAATAAACTAAATTTAATTAAAAAAATATTTCTTTTTATATGTAACAGGAATAAAAAGAATTTATTAAATGTTTAAAAAATTTTATTAATAATAAAAATTTTGTTCTATCGCAGAACTAGTGTTAAAATACTACAATATTTTATATCTTTTCTTTCAAAATTAAATCAGACCTCAATATGATTTAATAATATGTTTTAACTTTGCGAATTAGAAAAACTTCCAGCTGCAAAATTTGTTCAACTTTTTAGTGTCAATGAAACATTCTCAAAACTATAAAAATGTCTTTGGTCGAAATTATTTAAGTTATTTAAACTCTTACCTCGCTTTATTAAATAGTTATTCGTGAAATTATGTATTTATATGTCAACTCAGCGGACATTTTGAAGAAAAAAATAATGTAAAGTTTCAGCATATTTTAACGAAATTGTTGTATTAGAAAAATTGGAAGTGTGTTAGAATATTTTTTTTTTTATTTCTTAGTGCAAAGTAGATTATAATATGTAAAAAAAAACAACAAAATATTTGTGTATTTCGACCTCAGAATTTCCACTGAAAATAATTTAATATTAATTTCTTATTGTAAATACAAAAATGGCAGCCTTAAAATTATTTTTTTAAATTGCTAATGAATTTATATTATACAGTTGCGGTCAAAATAATAGTAGCGCCCTTATATTCATACATGTTTGGATAAATAATACTAGTATACGAATTTCGGATCCGGTAAGTCCATTTTCATTCCTATATGTACTTTCAACACTCGTTCCAACTCCGTACTCAGTTTCCTTCTATATTGTAAAACTTTCAAGATACAGGGTGTTTTACGGTTTTGGTACGTGTTTAGTATTATTGATCTAGAATCTAAACTACTCACCATAAAATAAAAAATAATAATTTGTATTCTAGAAAAAATATCAGATTTTTCATAAGTATATCAATCGCTTTCGTGTCATGTGCTGTAGCGGAGAAAAAATTTTGAGATTATCCAAAAAAATATCTACAAATTTTCTATCTTTTGTTTTAGCGGAGCTGTTACTGTCCAAAGTTAGAATTTAAAAAAATACTGTTGATTAAGTGTATTTTTACATGAAAAAAAGACATTTTAAATTTGGACGATTACAGCTCCGCTAAAACAAAAGATACAAAATTTGTTGATATTTCGTTGAGTAATCACAAAATTTTAGCTCAGCTGCAGCACATGACACGAAAGTGGTTGATATATTGATGGAAAGGTTGATATTTTTTCTAAAATAAAAAATATTATTTTTTATTTTATGGTGAGTAGTTTAGATTCTAGATCAATAATACTAAACACGTACCAAAACCGTAAAACACCCTGTATCTTGAAAGTTTTAAAATATAGGAGGAAACTGAGTACGGAGTTGGAACGAATGTTGAAAGTACATATAGGAATGAAAATGGACTTACCGGATCCGAAATTCGTATACTAGTATTATTTATCCAAACATGTATGAATATAAGGGCGCTACTTTTATTTTGACCGCAGCTGTATATAATACCAGATAAACATGTATACTTTCTTTTTAAATTTGGCATTGCAACCAATTATTAACATTTGTTAGTATTTGCAAAATTTTTTGCTTTACAAAATGTGCCAAATGAGAAAATATTTTATTAATGTACCAGTGGATGAAGTGAAAAAATGTACGAATTTGGGTATAACTATATGTACAAATTTTGGTATATTTTTACTAAATTTTGGTATACTTTCACAAATTTTGGTACATTTGTAAAAAATTTTATAAACTTGTACAAATTTTGGCACATTTGTACAAATTTTGGTATATTTGTACAAGTTTAGGGTACATTTGTACACATTTTGGTAGACTTGTACAAATTTTGGTACATTTGTACAAATTTAGGGTACATTTGTACAAATTTTTGTACATTTGTACAAATTTAGGGTACATTTGTACAAATTAAAGGTACATTTGTACACATTTTGGTACATTTGTACAAATTTTGGTACATTTGTACAAATTTTGGTACACTTGTACAAATTTTGGTACACTTGTACAAATTTTGGTACATTTGTAAAAATTTTGATATACCTGCACAAATTTTGGCAGAGTTGTAAAAATTTTAGTACACTATTTCAAATTTTGGTACATTTGTACAAATTTAGGGTGTATTAATACAAATTTTGGTACATTTGTACAAATTTTGGTAAAATTTTACAAATGTTGGTACATTTGTACAAATTATGTTACATTTGTACTAATTTTGGTACATTTGTAGCGAAATGGTAATCGTGTTTACACGCAAATATAGTTCAAATATTTGTTTTTTTCGTAAATTTATCTGTATTTTATGTTTAAAAATTTGTGTATTTTCAAAAGACACACTTAAAATTAAAAATTTTTCAAAGTCCCGCGTCTACATGAAATTCAATTTCCATATATTTTTTAAAATATTTTTTATTTTGAGTTTTGCCAAATGTGCCCAAAAAAACACATAACTGAAGGATGACTGCGAATATGTTAATTTTTAAAAAAAAAAAAATATTTTTCTTTCATATATTTTTAAAAATATTTTTTTTTTACTTCGACGAAATCTCTTGTTAGTTTTCTTATGAACACAAAATTTGTCTAATCGCTAACACATTTCGTCACTTAAAAACATTTTTCTCAGTGTATGAAATATTGTGTTTATGACGAATGATTTATGGCTGCGCTAAATAAACAATACATATTTTCTTTTAGTAATTATTTATTATATAGTTAATTAATATAGTTAAAATAAATCTAAAAGCACCAGCAGCTGGAGCTTTATATCGGAACAATGTATATAGCTAGTTTCTTGTATAAAGAAACTGATGGAAAAAGCCATATAGAAAAAGTTTTAACTATACGGAGAAAATCAATTTGCTTGAATCAAGCAAATGTTGAATCAAGCAAATGTTTTGCTTTAAAGCAAATCAGCAAAACTTTGCTCAATCACAATGTGATTTTAGAAAAAGATTGCTAAATTGCATTGCACTCCTCGTGTATTTAAGAAAAAGCAAATATGTTGATTATATATCAAAAGCATGTTGATTAAATTCAAGTCAAATTTTGCAAAGTTATTATAAACTGAAAAGCAAATTTTTACTTAATTCAAGCAAATATTTGCTTATTTATTATAAATTGGAATAGCACATTTTTACTTAATTCAAGCAAATATTTGCTAAGTTATTATAAATTGGAAAAGCAAATTTTTACTTAATTCAAGCAAATTTCTGCTAAACTTACGAGCACACGTTTATTTTTAATGAAGAAAATTAGGCGACAATTGGTTAACAACTCCGATGGTCGAATGGATAAGCCCATGCACTTAAACTCACGCGGTCGAGGTTCAAATCTCCAGATGGTGGTAGTTTTTCAATTCAATTAAATATTAATAATTATTTCACTTCAAAAATATGCTAGATTTCAGCAAAAACTAATCAAAATTTGCTATTTCAGTTTATAATAACTAAGCAAATACTTGCTTGAATTAGCAAAAATTTGCTTTTGCAGTTTATAATAACTAAGCAAAATTTTGATTAAATTCAAGCAAATATTTGCTTAGTTATTATAAATTGGAATAGCAAATTTTTACTTAATTCAAGCAAATATTTGTTTAGTTATTATAAAGTCAAATAGCAAATTTTTACTCAATTCAAGCAAATTTCTGCTAAACACACGAGCACACGTTTATTCTTAATGAAGAAAATTAGGCGACGATTGGTTAACAACTCCGATGGTCGAATGGATATACTCACGCGGTCGAGGTTCAAATCTCCAGATGATGGTAATTTTTCAATTCAACTAAATGTTATTAATTATTTCACTTCAAAAATATGCTAGATTTCAGCAAAAACTAATCAAAATTTGCTATTTCAATTTATAATAACTAAGCAAATACTTACTTGATGATTTAAGCAAAAGTTTGCTTTTGCAGTTAATGATAACTAAGCAAAATTTTGATTAAATTCAAGCAAATATTTGTTGAGTTATTATAAACTGCAAAAGCAAATTTTTACTTCATTCAAGCAAATATTTACTTAGTTATTATAAATTGGAATAGCAAAATTTTACTTAATTCAAGCAAATATTTGCTTAGTTATTATAAATTAGAATAGCATATTTGTACTTAATTCAAGCAAATATTTGCTTAGTTCTTATAAATTTAAATAGCAAATTTTGATAAAATTTTGCTGAAATTTAGCATAATTTTGAAGTGGCTGAGAATCAAGCGCAAGTTTTGCTTAACCACAATACAAATTTAGCAAGAAGTTTCCTCCGTGTACAATGGCAATTTTATTTGAACTTTAAAATAATTTTTTTTAAGTTTTTTTTTCTTTTTTTTAACAGCACATGTATTCACTACATATTTTTAAATTTTAAATAAAAAAATAAAGTACCAAATATAAAATGTTTACTTTTTATAAAAAATCTACTTAGTTTAAAATATAAATGAGATATGAACAACTATCTTTACTCGAAATTTCACTCCTCCTTTTCATCAAATTAAACTTGTTTAATTTCAGTTCATGACTCTTCAATTTCTATAGCGTATAAATAAATGGCTAACAGCAGAATAACCTGCTTACCTTAATAAACTTCCGACGAAATAATGCGGTGCGGTTTTTGTAACCGAACAAGCGGCATGGATTGGTTACAAATCTACTGCCACCATTTCGCAAATAATAACATGGATGCATTTTGATGAAATTTAAAATAAATAAAAAAATAATCTAGGTCTAAAGTTAAAATAAATGCTTTGTTTCGTATCGTAGTTTCCAAAATAAAATAGTTTCCAAAAACCGACTTTGCACCGAAAACTTTTGGCTATTACTAGTTGTAATGTTAAAACTTCACCCGGCGAAAAATCAAACTAAACTGAGAATATTGCCAGCCAAAGAATGTGTACCAATGCGCTTTAGCTAATAAAAATTTCAATAAAATTTTTAGAAATTTCCCATAATTTTTATGCGCACACACTTAAATACGATAGAAAAGGCGCAGAGGAAAGAAGGGTAGGGGGGGGGGGAAGAAAAGCCAGCAAGTCATGAATTATTTGCACTTTTTGGGAAGAAGGCATAAAATACAAAATTGCAATTAATTAAACGAGAGAGAGACGCCAAGTTATACCCGGCAACAAATTGAACTGCAGCAGGGACAACCACAACAACAACATACTAAGGATGCTGCGTTGTCAAGCATTCAATGTAAGAAGGTGCACGCAGATAAGCTGCAAGAAATTGAAACACTTTAGCGATAATTGCAGCATTTTGGCCAAAGGCATTAAATCTTAAAAGAGATAAAATATCCCAACCTCGGCCAAATTTACAAACAGCAGCAAAAGCATCATTTTAAAAATATACTTAAAAAACAACTGCAAGGAAAAGATTCAAAAATGAGATAAAAAAAAACAGAGACTGAAAATCTAAGCATTTGATAAATCAAGCTAATGCAGTGTACACGACCATCCATCCTACTCTTCGTCTGTCCATTAGACACTGCTACCGTCATATCGTACCGTAGATATGGCAAAAAAAACACGTTCAATAAACATAAATTGCTTTAAAAGCAATAACGGCAGGAAAAAACATGCTGCTGTTGCAAAATCGAGGTGTTGCTGTACTGAGTTGCATGCATGGGATGAAGGAAATAAAAGAACTGGGAAGAATACGAATACACTTCAAGCAGTTGTCGCGCACATTTTACATTCGAAAATAAAGAAATTAAAATCATGCTGAATGCTGTTTGTAGAAAGAAGTGAGAGGCGAGCGGCAGCGGTATCAGCGCGAAACGAAAGAGAGGCGGAAAGATGAGAAAGCTAGTATAAGCAGCTAGTTGGTTGGTGAAAAGAGGAGATGCTGCTATCAACGAGCGTGAAAGATGGCGACACGCGCACTTTTCAAGGAATTCTATGTTGATTGTGCTTGAAATTGATTTTCAGGGAAATTAAAGTAGCAACAATTTTAACATAAAAATGAAATAAACACACAATTTCTTTGTTTATTAATGAGCTTTTTAAAAGGCGTCGATTTAAAATTATATTCTTAACTTTTTACACTTTAGAGTGGGCGTGATTATCGCAGTGCTATTGCGTTATTGAGTTGAATCACTTAACTGCGCTGCTGTGTTAAGGCTTTTTTTTAAATAACGCAATATCGCGAATGGATATAAATAGTTTTTTGCTCGTTTCTTTTCCCTTTTTAATGCTGCGCTGCGCTATTGAGTTAAATCACTAAACTGAGCTTTTGTGTTGACACACTTGTTTTATTTTCACAAACAGTTTCTTGCTCGTTTCTGTACTCCTTTTACATTTGCATGTAGATATGGGTAACGCAGCGTTTTATAGCGCTATTGATTTGAACCAAACCTTTATGAATTGCCGGTCTTTGTAGTCTAGTGGAGAGTGCGCTAGACTGTCAACTCAGAGAAATTCCTTTTCAAGGAATTCTATGTTGATTGTGCTTGAAATTGATTTTCAGGGAAATTAAAGTAGCAACAATTTTAACATCAAAATGAAATAAACACACAATTTCTTCGTTTATTAATGAACTTTTTAAAAGCCGTCGATTTAAAATTCTATTCTCAACTTTTTACACTTCAAAATGGACATTATTAACGCAGCGCTGCGTTGTGTTGCTGAGTTGAATCACTTAACTGCGCTGCTGTGTTAAGGCTTTTTTTTTAAATAACGCAATATCGCGAATTGATATAAATAGTTTTTTGCTAGTTTCTTTACCCTTTTTAATGCTGCGCTGCGTTATTGAGTTACATCACTAAACTGAGCTTTTGTGTTGGCACACTTGTTTTATTTTCACAAACAGTGAATATTTGAATATAGATATGGGTAACGCAGCGCTGCATTGCGCTATTGAATTGAACCAAACTACGCTATTGCATTGACACACTTGTTATATTAACCCTTGCGACCCTAACTTTATTCCTTTATTCCAACTTTATTCCAATTTTATTCTTTTGGCACGTACAAATTTTTTACTTTTACTGCATCGTTATGTAAAACGAAACGAAGGCTGAACGTGGTGCGTGGACACGGTTAGCAATACATATCAAACCATATTAAAAAGTGTTGTTACTCGTTTCTCTCACGACGTTCAGCCTACGTTTCGTTTTACATAAATATGCAGTTAATCATTTTGTATTTTTTCTTCAAGAAGTGTAATAGAAAAATTTTTAGCTGCCCCGCCCATTCGTATGCCATTTTTTTAACGGGTTAACCCCGAAAAATATTCAATTTATCTCTCTATATATTTATAGTTTTTAAGTGAGTTTTTATTTGATCACCTTCATATAGACACATATACATAAATACTTTAAATAACGTTTCAGTTCACAAAAACAAATAGATCGCGGATCGCCGACAAAAAAGCGAAAGTGCTCTCAGGCAACGTTGATGCCGAAGAGCTTAAAAATAACGCAATATCGCGCATTAAAGTAACGTCATATGAAATCAAAAAGCCGTAAGTTACCAAAAATTCAAAATCGACTTTTTAATTGATTATGATGCACCGTATCAAAATACATGTTTCTGCAAAAATTTACACTCACTTTAATTTACAAATTTAATTAACGTATTAAAAAAAAATTTAAAAGCCTTCAGTGCAAGCGCTTGAGAAGATTAGAAGGTTTTTTGATTCTTCCGTACAATTTTCAAAATGTAACTTACGGTATTTTTGATTTCATATGACGATAAACTCTTTTTACACTTTAAAATGGGCATTAGTAACACAGCGCTGCGCTGCGTTGCTTTAGTGAATTGACACATTTGTTTTGTTAAAAGAAACATACTATCACGAGATAATATAAATAAAGGGTGTCCCAACAAGAACGCAATTTTTAATTTTTGCGCCATTCGAAGTGTAATTGTTTGACATTTGAACAATTGTTATTGTTTGCTAGTAGAAGGTACGAGGTTAGTAAAAATGGAGCGCTACACGAATGAACCACGCATTCTCATTGTGAAATTGTTTTACCAAAATGGTGAAAGTTTTGCGGCTACAGTTCGCAAATTGCGATCAATTTGGGGTCACAATAATGCTCCAAAAGAGTCAACTGTAAAGAGATTAATGGATAAATTTGCCGAAACTGGGTCTGTTAGTGATGTAAAGACAACAACGCGCCTTCGACCAGGTCGATCGACCGAAAATGTCGCAGCTGTACGTGATGATGTCTCTCAAACTCCATCCACCTCAATTTGACACCGAGCTCAGCAAATTGGTGTCGCCAAATCCACTATGCGAATTTTGACGAAAGATTTGCATCTTCATGCATACAAAGTTCAATTGATTTAGGAACTGAAGTCAATGGTGTTCGGTATCGTGAAATGATAACCAGTTTTTTCTTGCCTAGAATTGAAGAAATGAATGTGGAGGGCATGTGGTTCCAACAAGACGGCGCCACATGTCATACAGCCAGAGAAACAATTCAATTGCTGCATCAGTCATTTCCCGGTCGTGTTATTTCGCGTTTTGGAGATCAGAATTGGCCGCCTAGATCGTGCGATTTAACACCATTAAATTTTTTCTTTGGGGTTTTTTGAAGTCGATGGTTTACGCGAATAAGCCGACGACGACTCAAGCCTTAAAAGAGGAAATTGGATGCTGCATTAATGAAATACCGCAGCATTTATGCAAAACGGTCATTGAAAATTTCATTAAAAGATCGCGTGTATGCCAGCAAAGCCGCGGCGGCCATCTGCACGATATATTGTTCCATACATAACCTCATTCTGTCTACTTTACGATATAATAAAGTTTCACGATTTTTTTTTTTTAAATATCTGTGTTTTGTTTAAAATTTAAAAATTGCGCTCTTGTTGGGACACCCTTTAGTTTCCTGCTCGTTTCAACTCTTTTTACACTTTAAAAGTCTAGTCTCAGTCTAGTGGCAGCGCGCTTGACTGCTACACATGGGTCCCTGGTTCGAATCCTGGCCTGGCCATTATCCTACACTTTAACCTTTCTCTCCTTACTTCTAATCAAAAGATCTTTAAAACGAAAAGTTTTAAAGAAAAGTTGTATTTAGTGGTGGTAGGAAAAGTTTGTGGAGGGATCGCTTGGTAACTTGAATTTACTGAAGCAAAGGCATAACACATGCCTCAAATTTAATATCACACAAAAACTACACAAATTCTACATAAAAACTTTCACTGGATTACTTTCCATCCACCCTCCAACTATCACCCATCTTCCTCATCAACACAATAAATTCAAATTTATAGGAGGCATCCTCTGGGTGTTGGTTGAATCTATAAAAAAAGGCGTTGGAATACATGTTGTATGAAAAGTAACTTATTACCACGAATTTATACCAATAGTTTTTAGTTAGTTATTTTTCCTTAGTTTATTCGAAAGTGTTTGATTTCGAAAGGCGCCAACGCTCTTTAATTCAACTTCACACTTCCAGTTTGTTTAGTAGACACGTTTAAAACATATTGCTGCAGAACTTCGATTAGATTTGTTGTATTTTTTCTAAGCAAGGTTTAACTAAGCTCTTAATTCAATGCGCCTCAAAATTCAATGTGTTAACCAACTCACAATACATAAAAAAATTGCCTCGTAGTTCAACGTACTATTCAATTAAATATCTTACCTGGCATGCTCAAGTCAAGTAACTACACCATGTATATAGGATAGGCTTTGCTGTTATGTATGTCATAAGATATAGGCATATGCTATGATTACTAGATCATGGCGCAATAAAGTAATGACGCAAGTGCGTTGACGCATTTCGGTGATACAGTAAACTGCGCTTGAGTTGGTGCATCAACGCAATCTATTTTAAATGCAATATTTTAATAAATGTTTTGACTTGAAAAAGTGAAATTTAAGCGTAAAGGGGTAACCTAAGCTTTTTAAAAACCATGTCATGTGACCTAGTTTAGCAGTCTTAAAAGCTCTTAGCATGTCAAATGCTCAGATGTGATTTTAAGCTCGAAATAATCTACCATTTAACACTTCTTTTCGGGTACTTCCTACACTCTTTAAAAAAAATACCTTTTTTTTAAGCGTATATAAAAATCAATATTTTTATGGGTTATTTTTCATACCTTTTGAAGAAATTTATATACATACACACTGCATTCTGGTGCAACCATTCTAGTACGAAAAATATACTACTTTCTAGTGTACTTTATACAATCCTTACAGTCTGTAAGACTCACATCAAAACTGTTTTTTTTTCCATTTGCGTATGAACTGCACATATTCATTTAGCTCATAAAATATACTCTCAAAAATTTTTGGTATATTAAATACATACTTTCTATATCATTATATAGACAAAAAATTTCGACCAATTTATTTGTTATTTACATCCGTATCCGTCTGAGATCACGATAACAGCCGTAGTTTTAGATGTATTGTAACCATATTCAATATATAAGCTTCTTATTCAAAAATACAAATATAGTTCAAAAATGAGCCAAATCGGATCAAAACCACGCCAACTTCCCATTCAAAGTGACTTCATTAAAAAGTTACAATCTCGTTTTATTCCACAAAAATTAATCTAATGACTTCAAATACATAAGCTTTAACATTTACTATGTACTTTGAGAATAAAATTTGTTAAAATCGAATGAAAACCACGTCTACCTCCCACACAAAGTGACTTTATGAAAACTGTAAAGTCCCTATTAATTCCACAACAAGAAAAAAATTTTAGCAAATTAGCCGAAACATTGGGAAACAAAAGCGATTGAAAAAAGTTACATTTTTAAAAACGTAAAAAAATTTTCGAAAACTCCTTCAATCGAAATTGAAATAAAAAATTTGTATCAAATATTTTTGACTAATGAACTATAAAAAAAGCTTTTATGGAAAAAGAAAAAAATTTTAGCAAATTTTGTATAAAATGCTCCATGTACTCTAAATTGTGAGAAATGAAAACACTTAAAAGAGAGTATATGGCACTTCAGATAGTAATGTTAAACTTGTCCAAGTGTGAAAATGCACCAAAGTATAAAAAAATATAGCATCATTTTACACAGCTCTTTCTTACAAAATTTCGACCAAGTAATGATTTAGCAAACATTGAGTTTTAGAGTGTAAATATGTATGATAAGAATTGTTGAATATGCTTTTGGAAATTTCTCAAGACTATACACTGGCGGTTATAAAAATCGCACCATTGACAATACTCTGACAGTTCTAAATTTAGTTTACACATTTGTCCTTATTCTTGAATTTAATTCCTTCATTTACATTTTCAAACAGCAAATGTAAGTTTTTTTTTTCGTGAGTTCACATTAAAACAATGTTTATAAAAACTAATCATAAATTTACATTTTGTAACTTTGTGAAAAACCAATTAAAAAGTCATGCTCCCAGGGTATCAACTTAGGAAAGGAAATTATATTAAAAAATAGCAGCAATAATTAATGGCATGATACAACGATACATTACGCAAACCACATTTAATTAATTTAAGGCTGTGGCAACATTCTTAATAATTTATCGCCTAATTAAATGGCAACCCCTCCCCAGCCCCCTCCCAAAAAAATCATCATGCCACAAAATTTTAACATTTACAAGAGAGACAAACCCAGAAGCATCGGCAACATGTTTTAAAAATGACAACAGAGGAAAAACTGAGTGAGCTGCAATAAATTGCAACCCAGCGCTTGCGACATATTGCAAAGAGGATTTCCCTCGACTGCAACAGCGAGTGACAACAGCGTTGCACGCGCTGTCATACGTGTGGTAAAAGTTGTCACATAATAATGCTACATACAACAACTGAAGTGCCAAATAATCAATTTAACGTTGTTTTTTGTTTTTCTCCATTTGTCGCTTTTTTCGTCTGGTTATATTTTATTAACAACAAGTTGCAGTGGCTGCTTGCGACAGCTGCTAATAATGCGAAAGCAGCACAACTCTGGCACGAAGAGTTCACGGTGTCAACAGCAACAAGCCGCGTCTGCTGACTGGTGTCACTTCACTTAAACTAATCGTTGATCAGAGTTGACAGGCAGACAGATTTAAAGCACGCTGTTTGAACTCTCAGCTTCTTTTTTTTTTTGCCACATAATTGTACATTGCTTTTGAAATAATCGCGTTTGATACTTTTTATCAGGAAAGTTATTTCACAAGTAATCAAAGGTTTGCCACAACCAAACTTTTATATAGTACAACGTGGCGTATGAGTAACATGTAATTTAAATAAAAAGTAAAATTATTACAAATAATGTAGATGTATTCGTGTCGCAACATTCTGCAAAACTTTAATTTCGAGTTTTCAACAAACAATTTCAGTGGATAGTTTTGAGGAAAGCAAAGAATGAATTAAAGCAAATTAGTCACGCTGTTTTAAGTGCAGCAACCAATTCCGCATCACGACACAGCAAACAGTTTACGCATGTTGAATTCATGTGGTTGTGGCCAACATGAGCAGCCTTATATTATAAAATTGTATATTTATATATTTCATTTACGAGTTCAAGTTGCGCTCTCTCTTCGTAATATGTTACGAGCGTTAATTAAACACTTTTTTAATAACGCAGCATTTCCATCAAGTGTAGTTTTAAGCGTTGTTGCTGTCGTAGACACGCATGCGGTGGTAATCAAGGAGGCAATGCCATAAGCACACAAAGTTCCTGCGGTTCAAGTGAACGCACTTATAGCTCTTGCATTCTGCTGTGGCGTTGCCTCAAATGATGATAGCAGCGGCTCATTTTATGCTCATTTAGTTAATTAATAATTATGGTTAAATGTGATGAGCAGTTTGTGACATTTATTCGTTTGTTATTAAAATTTTTGTGTTAAGTAATGGCTTTTTTATTAGTTGTTATATAAATATTGAGATCTTATTTTACAAAAATTATTTGAAAGTGGAGCAAGTTGTCACTTAAAAAATATCCAATGCAATATGGTATTTTAAAATGTTTCTGACTTTTTAAAGTTACCCTCAACTTGAGAATAAATCAAGCAACATTTTAACAATCAGACTTTTACTTTTAATTCTTGAAAAGATTTTTCCACTTCCTTGTCTTGAATTTTTTAGCCCTTACTTTTTTAACTATACATAGCAATTAACCCTTTCAAATCCAATTAAGAAATTTTTCTGTAAACAAATTTTCTGTTAAGCGGGCAAGACAGAATAGACAAATAGTTTAAGCTCAAGATGCAGTCAAAGTTTTGAGTGGAAGGACATAAAGGAGCGGATAAAAAATATAAGGTAATTATGAAACAATATTTAAAAAAAAATTGCAAACTAATCAAGACCGTGCTCAGCTGAAAGCAGATACAACGGAAAGGGCAGAACACAAATTCTCAATGACACATACAAAAGATATATGTATGAAGCATATAGTATATAAATATACATTACATTCTGAGTCTTAATTGCCATAATACTAATCACTTGGCCAAATTTTGTAAGATTAAGAAAAAACATGAAAAAGCCCTTATCCTTGCCCATGGACCACTAAGACATCCTTCCCCATGGACACAAGATAGAGGTATGTTATAGTTTGGTTGGGAAAGGTAATGATGAAGCGTAAGAAAAAGTGAGTTTAGGTTTGATGAGGTAATGTATAGCCCATGTGAGGCCCACGTAGCTCATTATACAAATTTTATTTTAACTTAATTTTGTCTGCGCTAATTCAAAAACAAAGAACTCTTGCTCAAAACAAAAACGCAAATAATATGAATAACAATATCAAATGCATGTACAGACAATATAAAAAACACACAATCGACGATGTCGATGCAAAAGCTGTCTGTCCCGTTACTTGTGTGTCGAATAATTTTTGTTATTGTAATAGAAATTATTACAATTATCTTATTTCATTGATAATTGTTTTTGTTTTGTTTCATTTTTTGACAAACGCAACGATGTGCAACATTTTGTGTTTGTTTATTTGTTTTTGGAAGCATTGGCCCGCGCTTAAAATATCTTGGGCTCCACTGCTCTAGGTCATGGTTAGGTAAGTAAATATAGGAAAAGGTCAAGCTTATTTAAGTACGGTTAAGACTAGTTAAGATTAATGTTAGATTCCAACAAACACAAAAACTTTTATTAAGTGATGAAATTTAAAATTTGACAGCTTGATTCGACTTCTATGAGATTGCGATAGAAGGAAAGCAAAAGCATTTTACGCAACCGAGGCTCAACGAAACTATACCTGATATAATTGCTGTTGTCAGGTCATTCCAAAATTATATTCAAAAACTTTGCGAAAGTTTAAAAAAGAGGTAAAATATTTTATATTTTTTAAATTTTTTTATTTTTTATTTTTTTATTTTTTTATTTTTTTATTTTATTTTTTTAATTTTTTTAGTTGTTTAATTTTTTTTATTTTTTTAGTTTTTTTAATTTTGTATTTTTTTAAGTTTTATTTTTTAATTTTTTTTTATTTTAATTTTTTTATTTTTTTAATTTTTTTATTTTTATTTTTTTTATTTTTTTTATTTTTTTTATTTTTTTATTTTTTTTATTTTTTTATTTTTTTTATTTTTTTTATTTTTTTTATTTTTGATTTATTTTTTTAATATTTTATTTTTTTATTTTTTTCAATTGTTTATTTTTAATTTTTTATTTTTTTATATTTTGTTTTTTATTTTTGAATTTTTTATTTTTTATTTTTTTATTGTTTCATTTTTTTATTTTTTTTATTTTATTTTTTATATTTTATTTTTTTTATTTTTTTATTATTTTATTATTTTATTTTTTATTTTTTTATTTTTTTATTTTTTTTATTTTTTTATTTTTTATTTTTTATTTTTTATTTTTTATTTTTTATTTTTTATTTTTTATTTTTTATTTTTTATTTTTTATTTTTTATTTTTTATTTTTTATTTTTTTGTTTTTTTGTTTTTTATTTTTATTTTTTTTTATTTTTTTTTTTAATTTTGTATTTTTAATTTAATTTTTTATTTTTAATTTAATTTTTTATTTTTAATTTAATTTTTTATTTTTAATTTAATTTTGTATTTTTAATTTATTTTTTATTTTTAATTTAATTTTTATTTTTAATTTAATTTTTTATTTTTTATTTAATTTTTTATTTTCAATTGAATTTTTTATTTTTAATTGAATTTTTATTTTTAGTTTAATTTTTTTTAATTGAATTTTTTTTAATTGAATTTTTTTTAATTGAATTTTTTATTTTTAATTGAATTTTTAACTTTAATTGAATTTTTTATTTTTGTTTAATTTTTTACTTTTTTTTGTTTTATTTTTTTTTTACATGAATTAAATTGCGAGCTTTAGATCAAGTAAGTTTTTAAGAAGGCAACAAAAACAACTACTCTGTATAGAGTCAATGACTTAGCTAACTAGACAGTCTGTTTCGGAAATCGCTACATTTTTCGCTTCAGTAGTCTTTGAGTGATTAAGATGTGATCAACTCACTGTTTAAATTTGTATATGACTTCACACATTTAGGAATTCATTCATTTGAATTATATGGCTACTAATCATATGCCATTTTAAAGCAGTTGGCTATTTATAGATCACCGCCATCAACTCTACCAAGGTTGCCATTTGTTCTAGTTGCTTCTTTATTTATTTCAATATTCATTGGTGTTTGACAGCTTGTCGAAATGCACCGTAGAAATGACACGAGTTTTTCTGCTTCGCCAGAAGCTAGTGTATTAACTGAAAGGTTGCTATTTTCACAACCAAATGTTCAATAACACATGACTTTGACCTTAATCGATCAAGATTATTTAATTAATTTGACATTAATTAAACTTACTTGATCTAAAGCTCTCAATTTAATTCATGTAATAATATAATAGGTCAGGTCATAAAATTGATTAACTAATTTTTTTATTTTTTTATAATTTATTTTTTTATATTTTTTTATTTTTTTATAATTTATTTTTTATATTTTTTTTATTTTTTTTATTTTTTTTAATTTTATTTTTTAATTTTTATTTTTTTAATTTTTATTTTTCTTTTAATTTTTATTTTTTTAATTTTTTATTTTTTTTATTTTTTTATTTTTTATTATTTTTTATTTTACTTTTAATTTTTTTTATGTACTTTTAATTTTTTTTATGTACTTTTAATTTCTTTTATGTACTTTTAATTTTTTTATTTACTTTTAATTTTTTTATGTACTTTTAATTTTTTTAGGTACTTTAAATTTTTTATGTAATTTTAATTTTATTTAATTTTTGTTTTAATTATATATTTATTTAATAAATTTGTTTTTAATTTTTTTTTATATTGATGTACAACATATCTATATACATTTTCAAGATACAGGGTGTTTTACTTTTTTGGTACTTGTTTATTGATCTAGAATCTAAGCTACTAACCATAAAATAAAAAATAATATTTTCTATTTTAGAAAAAATATAAACTTTTCCTTCAATATATCAACTACTCTCGTGTTATGTGAGACTGCTGATTTAGTGTATTTTTACATGAAAAACAGACATTTTAAATTTGGACGATTACAGCTCCGTTAAAACAAAAGATACAAAATTTGTTGATATTTCAATGGATAATCCCAACGTTTTTGCTCCACTACCGCACATGACAAATAGTGGTTGCTATATTGATTAAACAGTTGATATCTTTTCAAAAAAACAAAATAATATTTTTTATTTTATGGTGAGTAGTTTAAATTCTAGAACATTAATACTAAACACGTGCCAAAAACAAAAAATACCCTATATCTGGAAAATTTTAAAATATAGGAGGAAACTGAGTCCAGATTTTAAACTAGCGTTGAAAGTACATATAGGAACGATAATGGGCTTACCGGATCCGAAATTAGTAGACAAATATTTTTTATCCAAACATGTCTGAATATAAGAGAACTGCTATTATTTTGACCACAGCTGTATAAATACGCAAACACATACCTTTTACCGACTTTCAGACAACACATTTGAATGAAATTTATATCATTTGAAAGCCTTGGTTCATACCAAGTACACAATATAATTTTTATTCAAATGTTTTGTCATTAAGATAGGTAAAAATTAGAAATTAAACACATTTTTTCCCACATTAAAAACAGCAACAAGAAACCAAGCCACATATTCTACTCACACGTTAGCTCTATTGAGAGTTGCAAGAGTGGAAAAAACAGAGCTGTGTGGTTGTTGTAGCTTTTTCTTTCCTCTCTTTTCGGACACATTCAACCAGCGTTGCTGAGACAACACAAAATAAAAGGAGTTCTAAATACAAGTGAACGCTTAAATTATAAATAAAATAGAACGCAGTTTTATTGAGCCAGTGTTGATATTTTTATTTCAATCGTGAACATCAAAAGTTATACGATTATTAAATATTTAATTTAGAAAAAGGATAATAAAACGTATTTCATTCAAAAGATACTGCACAATAGATGTGAAGAAACATGACCCGGAATATGAGCGTTGAAAGTATATCATATGTGTAAAAAGTTTTGAGACTATTTTCAGGCGTTTGTATCATTACATTAACAAACGGAAATATAGCAATTTTGCACACAGCACACAATACGGTACTTCTGCTTCGTTGTCAAACACAGCCATTCAAAAATATCCATTCGCGACGGCGTACAAATTAGATTTACTAAAATCTGTTGCTAACCTTTTTGGAGAACAAAAGATTGGTCAATCAACACGGCGATTATAGCGCAAATATGGTGTCTGTAACAAAACAGTCCACAGCATTTTGTCAAAAAACGGCGATATCCATCGAAAACGTAAACGAGCACCAAAATATACGGCCAGACAACTTGAAATAATACCCAAATGTTGCCGTGCACTTCGTCTCAAACACTTTGCAGGTGGAAAATTCATGATTTTGGATGATGAATCTTACTCACTTTTTCGCACCATGAGTTAAGTGGCAATGATGGCTTCTACACTGGCAACATTGAAGCAACACCAGACAAGGTGAAATATGCCGGCAAAGCAAAGTTTTAGCTGAAAGTGTTGGTGTGGTGTGTGATTTCGTCAAAGGGTATTTCAACACCAGTTATTCGTCCAAACAAAGCCAAAGCGATCAATTCTGACATTTGTATTGCTGAATGCTTGCCGAAAATGAACCAATTCATCGAAAAATATCACGCCAACGGCACTTACATGTTTTGGCCGGACCTTGCATGCAGTCATTATTCGAAATTAACGATGGATTGGCTCAATTTGTACCAAAAAAGGACAATTCTACAAACTTCCCACAGGCACCACGTCCAATCTAAAATTTTTGGAGCATACTCAAACGCAAAGTGTACGAGAAGGGCTGGGAGGCTCAGAACGAGCAACAGTTGATAGGCAAAATAAAGCGCAAGTTGAAGGAAGTGGACGCATCTGTCTTCCAAAACATGACTTTGAAGGTTCGCTACAAGCTGCGAAAAATCGAAGACAACGGACCGTTAAGTATTCTCTAAATGTGTTTTTTGATAGTTTATGAATAAAGGTTGATGATATTTTCATTTAAGTAAGAGATTCCAGTCTGGATGAGGTGGCTTGCACAATATAATTGTATTTTAAATTGGTGACCTTTGGCCTGAAACATAATCGTGAAAAGAGCGTTTATTAAATGAAAGCTAAACTATAAGAGATGGAATAACATGATGTAAAAAGGAGTTTTAGACATTGATAAGAGAGATGTGCAAAAAATTATGAATGCATTTGTCGCTATCTCTTGCAGATACCTCACAATAAGAATTTATTTTATGTAACATGTATGAATATATATTGTGATCGCGAAATTACTTACAAGTAATAAATTATTAAAAATATCGTTAATTTAGGCATCAAAATTATTTCGATATCTCGAAAACTATACATGTTCTCAGTATAACGTATTTTTGTATGGAAAGTTGTTGATTGAGAAAAGTAACGGCAATTCCATTTTAACCCTGAATAACCAATCATATTTCTAATACGTTATAACCAATGTTAGTCGATTCGACTTACACGCTCCAAAACTCGTTTTAGAAGAAAAATAAGAAGGTTCCGCCAACGGATTCTGATAGAGGGGACCAAAAAAAAAATATATGTGTATCGGCGTTTTGAAAGTATACAAGTTTACATAGAGTAACGTCGACAACATGCTAAGTTCTTTTGAAAAACTAGGTGTTCATATGACAACAAACATTCATTTTTTGAATTTTCATATGGATTACTTCGAGCATCATTTGGCAACAGAATCTGATGAACATGGTGCACGATTTCATCAGACATGTGTACCTATTGAAGAACGCTATAAAGGCAAGAGAATTCATTCTCTCATAGCTGCAATATGCTGGACATTGTTTGATAATGGTATAGAATTGCTTAGAGCTAAAAAAATGTAATAAATTAATGCTTCCTTAAATACCCATATTTGCTTTCTTATTTGTATTTTTAGATATTATATGTAGAGCTTTCTTTTGTATGGTGATTTAGAGTGAAATATGTTTGAAATAGCTTTTCCATTTTCAATAGCTTCTAATGTATTTTATGCACCAACAGCACCAACTGAGTTTTGTGGGGCATTTTAACACCAATTCTAAATAAGTGAGAAATTAACCCTTAAACACATTTTAAGTTTTCACCAGAGACCTGCAGCGATGAACTGCAACTGCTTTTACACTCAGTACATACTTGGTTTTTGTATGACTTCAATATCATTAATACCATGCAACATATTCTACGCCATCGAGCTCACTTACAACATCAAGCATGTTGCATTAGCCAATTGTACCAAAGTCAAACACTGTGTGATCTGTGCTTCGACTTCAGTGGAAAGTATAGATGTTTGCATAAAATAATTATGTGTATAAACCACAGCGCACGAACGGCAATCGTTATAATTATGCATTATTTCGAGCTACTGCCTCGTGTACCATTGCAGGTTGATTTCAACTTCGGCTAAGCAGTGATACAAAAGTAAGCTTACGAACGATGAAATCAGCGCATACACTGCATTTTTACTCAAGTGTTTTTAGATTACTTCAGTATGAATATAGTAAATAGTTTTAGGAAGTTTTCGGGGTAACTTATTTCGAAGATGATGTCAAACTTTAAAATTTAAGATGGCGGATAGAGTTGCCACCTAGATTTTTTTCATTTTTGCGAATTCTTGTAATTTTGAAATTTTGACAACGGATTTGATTTCGAATATAATGTCAAAGTTTTAAAATTTAAGATGGAGGTTAGGGTTGCCACCTAAATTTTAACCACAGTATTGCCACCTAATAATATGTATTTTTAAGAGTTTTAAACATCATTTATCAGTGTTAAGGGGTCGCTGATTTCGAATCTAAAGTCAGAATTTTAAAATTCAAGATGGTGGATAGGGTTGCCACCTTAATTTTTTGTAGTTTTGTAAATTCGGGGCTGACAAAAAAACATGGTACGCCAAAAATGGGTCGCTGAATCTGAATCCATTGTCAGAATTTCAAAATTATAAAATTTTGAAATAATAGGGTTGCCACCTAATAATATGTCTTTTCAAGAGTTTTAAACGTCATTTATCAGTGTTAAGGGGTCGCTGATTTCGAATCTAAAGTTAGAATTTTAAAATTCAAGATGGTGGATAGGGTTGCCACCTTAATTTTTTGTAGTTTTATGAATTCGGGGCTGGCAAAAAAAAAATCGTACACAAAAAATGGGTCGCTGAATCCGAATCCATTGTCAGAATTTCAAAATTATAAAATTTTGAAATAATAGGGTTGCCACCTAATTATATGTCTTTTTGAGTATTGAAAAGACATATTATTAGGTGGCGACCCTATTATTTCAAAATTTTTAACAATTGAACAAAAGTTGTAGCTTTATTAAAGATCTACATGCATACAAAATCTTATCAAATTCAGTGATTAGAGGTGTTTTATAGTAAAATGGCGTCTGATATAATTTCTTAAACAACTAAATTTAATAAATATCTTTAAAAATTTATTAAACAAATTTTATTGCTCACTCAATTAAACTTTAGAATTTATTTTAAAAAAGAAATCAGCTCAATTGAACCATTAGCTTATGAGCTACAAGCTCTCAAAAGTCACGCAAAGTAACTGCAATGTTACTGCAATGTTACTGCAAATACTTTGTGTTCGGAGAACAAAATAAGCGCTGGTTTTTTTATGCAGAAGTTCCGCTTTATGTCTTTGTTTTGTTGCTTGGAAATGACCATACTTACCATTGCATACCAGAAGTTGAAAAGACCCTGCAATGGTTATCAAACCAACAACTCGAACGTGCATTATTGTGGTCTTACGGCACGCTCATACATAGTTGGCTTCAGTGTTGCAAGTATGTTCGACACAACAATCGCAGCGCTTGCGTAGTGCGGTCAGACTGTCACTGTATTTGTTGAGGGTAGATTGCAAGTAGCGAAAATGCCATCGCTTGCAGATCACTGGTTTTCACTTATTTTTTGCACTCATGTTGGTTTTTGAGCTTTGGTGTATTCAGAGACTTATAGTAGAATTTTATGGCAAATATTTGTGTGGAATATTTTAACCCGTTATATTCGTTTTATGGGTCTTATTCGCCCTTTAACAGAAACAGGTCAAAAAAGACCCATGCATTGAAGAGTTAGAGGGTTAAAATGTTAAACGAAAATGTTCCTCCTAATAATTTACATAAATGTGTTGAACACATCCTATACCTAAAACGTAAGGGTCACATGGCTTCGTTTGCCGATTCACTATGAGAATATTCAAAAGGGGGATAAAATAAACCCCCTCTAAAATAAGACTCAGACGTAAACTTTCAAAACGCCGATACACGTATATATTTTTTTTTTGGTCCCCTCCATCAGAATCCGTTGGTGGAAC
This sequence comes from Dichetophora obliterata, assembly GCA_963920525.1. Taxonomy (NCBI): domain Eukaryota; kingdom Metazoa; phylum Arthropoda; class Insecta; order Diptera; family Sciomyzidae; genus Dichetophora; species Dichetophora obliterata. Next base: position 107,606,817 of record OY986439.1, on the reverse strand, counting down.
CTTGTTATGTAGGAAAAAAAATAATTTTGTTGTTCAGTGTTATTAGGATGGGTTCAATGAAAATTTAATGCGTTCATGATATATGAACATTTTAACATCTTAACAAAAATTTAAATTAAAAAATATTTTTTTGTTTAAAGTGGGCAGATAGGTTGAGGTGTAAATCATAATAGGACCATCTCATACATTTGACTCATCTAAGAATCACCTCAGGGGTAATAACAGCTATGAATTATTTCTGGAAATTTTCTTCATTTACTGAGGTTTTTTGTGGGTGGTCCTAAAAAGCTGACTGAAAGGGGTGGATTTGTTTGAAAGAAATTTTGGTAGGATTACTAAAAGAACCAGCTAATACACTTTACCGCTTTATAGGTTAGTTCGGGAGCGATATAAGCTGTGTTGAAAAAATTTTTACTTAGCTGTGCTTCCAGTGAAGCTACGAAATGACAAAGATTATTTTTATGCAATTGTAGTAAAAGGTTTACGTTATCTAAGGTACACAAACCTCAACGATACAAAAATGGCAAACGAGTGCTGCCATCTTCGCTATGCATCTTTAATGTTCTGTTTTCTCAAATCTAAGCTAGAGTGCCTTAGCCCTCGCTACTTTAGTGTTCATTTTTGCTCATTTCTTTACAGACAGTTGGTCGAATTTCAATCGCAGGCTTTTTGAGTTTCGTAGTTTTGATTATTTTTTAACAAATTTATGTCGATTGGAGATATGGAGTTGAAAGTTTCCATCGCTTCCTTTAAGAATCAAAACTATCAGAAGTACGCTCAACTAAGCAAGCAAATATTCCAGCATTCTCTTCTCCTATCTCTTGATACTATATTTCTTCTATATTCTATTTTCTACTTTCTTAATGTTATCTTCTTTTTTATTTTTTTTATATAGTTTTTTTAGTAAGTAATTTACACAAAAGACTGAATTTCAACTCATTTATAATTTGTTGTTAAAATTTAAGTTTATAACTAAGTAACTTTTTAGGTCAAATGAATTAATTTGTTGGTTATAACTTGTTTAATTTAGACGTTGTTTAAAATTTTTAAATTTAAACTAAGTAATTTTAAATTTTGGTTTTTTTATACTGGTAGGTTATAACTTGTACTTCAAAAGAATCTGTTTTATATGTGAACATGATAATTAAATTAAATAAATAAATTAAGATAAACTAAATAAAATAGACACAGCGCCGGTTATGAAATGGAGTCGATACTGCTGCATAACAGGAATTCTTTTTTGAGAAAATGTTAAAAAATCATATATTGAAGACACTTTCCACTAGAAACCATGTGTTTATTTGCACTAAATATGAATTTGTTGCCGTTTAATTAAAAAGCTTCTTTATGTGCCCTAATAAAAGTAATGTAAGTCATTTTTAAATTAACTTCAGCATCTAAACATTCTTGAAATTATCCAACTAATGTAAAATTAAATGAGAATTTAAAATGTTTACAAAGAAACATCCACATTTTGTTCAGCATTCTTTTAAAAGTTAATGTTGCCATATAATTTGTATAACATTTCCTTAACAAATATGCACACAACAGCAGACGGCACGCATGAAATACACTCACAGGAACACACACACACACCCATACAAACATGAATAAGTCACACATTCGTAGGCAAAGCTTTTCAATAAAAACATACATTAAATAAAGCAATAAAAAAGGAGCAAAAAAAACAACAACAACGAAATTAAATATGAAATTTTAAGGCAAATAATTGTTATAAGCATGCAACGCATTTTGCTGACGTTTTGCGGAGTGGCACTGCAACATTTATACCATTTGAAATATACACAAAACTCTCACGAGAAGTTTTTTATTTTGTGAAATTCTACACAAATATGTATAACGGAAACAAGTGCATAAAAAATGGTATAAAAATAAAATAAAGAACATAGTCAAGCCAACCGGAAGTCACGTACATATAGACAATTTTTAAAGAGATTATTATAACAAGCTTGCAACATAAAGGGGCAGGATGAGCGTGACTTTTAATCGTTAGTGTATAAAATGTGTACAAAAAAGAAAAGAAAAATTTCTGCAAATATTATAAAATGTAATTTGGAACAAATTTGGAAGTTGGCAAAAGGAAGAAGAAGAAGTCAAGTAAATTAAACTCAACTCAAGCTCAAATACAATGAAAACAAAAGCCACTTCCTTCAACAGTCTTGGCTGTCGACTGGCTGTCTTTTCGCAGCATGTATGTTTGTATGTATGTCTAAACAGCTTTCTAATTACCACTGTTCGTCTACCTGACTGTTTTGCTGGTGTTTCGATAGCGTGTTGTCATGTGTTCGAGTGCGAGTGCGAGTGTGTGTGATGTTTTTGAATTAGTTGTCATGTTTGATGAGTTGTTGCTGTCAATGATGTTGCTGCTGCTCCTGCTGCTGTTGTCTGTCTGTAAATCATAGTCTTTAAAGTTTTTATTGCTGATTGCTGTTTATGGCTCATTGAGCTCCACTCTAATTGGCTTATTTTATACGGATTTGCTTTTGTAATAAAAAGAAATTTAGTGCGAGTGTGAGCTGTCTTTTCAGTGGCTGTGTGCGTGTGATACTTAACACTAAAGCTGTGCAAGTTCACACAAATATCTTTTAATTAAAAATCACACATACGCCCCGATGTTGATTTATTTTTTTAACATTTTGAAATTTTGGCAACTATCTGGCATTTTAAAAATATTATTATTTATAAACTGATGGCATTAGCAGTTGAATAAAATTAAATTAACTTTATTTCTCAACTCTTAAGAAACTAATTTGAAAATGCACACATTTTGGAAACTACTTCAAAGTTTGGCCTTAATATTTGCATAAATAAGAAATGTAGATGGTGATTTTTCTGTTATGAGTTACACACACACACACACACATATACAGAAAGCTAAACTCAAGTGCATCAAAACTTTGGCGTTCGAGCAAAAATAAAAAACCAAAAAAAAATCTCTCGCTTTTAATTAAATTGCTTGCTAGCAGATAAAACTGTTTCATTTCTTTTATAACAATTTTGAGCTTTTCACGTTTATTAAAGCTGGGCGTCTTCTTACAATGGTTGGACAAAATTTAAGAGTTTTTTTTAAAATAACTCTAATCAAAACGTTGCTGTAAATGGCTTAGACATAATATTTTTTTTTTAATTTCAAGTTTTTTAATTCTGATTTAATTTCTTTTATAAATTAAATATTTTCTAATTTTTTATGTAAATTATTCGAAATTATTTTACACACTATTTTTTGGAATTTTTAACAATATAGAAACAAAAAATTGAATTGTTAAATTTTTTTAATACTTGATAAATTTTTTATTTATTTTAAAAATATGTATTTGTTTTTAGTTTTTTTTTATTTTTTTTTTTATTTGTTTATTTTAGTAAATTAGTATAATAAGAACAAGTTCTTTTGCTATACAAAAAAATATAATTTAGAATTAAATATTACATATAACAAAAATTAAACAATATATATAAATCATTTTTAATTTGGTGCCGGGGTTCAATTCCAGCTCAGATAGAAAGTTTTTTCAATTGAATTAATTTTTCTGTCGGTCGTCACCTCTCTGCAGACAATGGCAAACATCAGAGAGTAAAAATTGCCATGTAAAGCTTCTTGAGAACATAAGCCGTTCGGAGTCGGCATAAAACACATAGGTCCAGTTCTCGGTCATTTGTGTTCAAACATTTAATAACACGCACAACACAATTGATCAATAGAAGCTAGGTCAAAGTCCCTTCAAGGGCTGAAATGGCCAGTTTATTTTTTTATTTATCTCTTCTTAATATCTCTTTTCTCTTGTGTTTTTCTTTATTTGTTTATAATTATTTTAATTTTATCTGATTATTATATATATTACGCAAACGCAAATTTTGTACGGCGTAAGGCTTTTTAAGTACAAGTCCAATCTTAATAAATTTAGTATGGTTTGATAGGTTTAGACCTGTAGATGTGCAAACTAGATTTCTTAAAAATTTATATTTTTTAAGTTATAGCGAGTTAAAGTTTGCATATAATTGTTGTTATGTTGCTTTTTCTCTTCTTAATTTCAGCATATGCCTAAAAATATGTGAGGCATTCAGCACCATCGCTATGAAACTAGTATACTGACGAATAATCTTTTATAATTTCACAGCTATAACCACTGATGCCAACCCGAGGAGAGTAAAAACCCACAAATGCGACATAAAAAATCCGTGTAAATCCGTGTTAGCAAAATATTTTTTTTTTTCAATTTAAAACTAACAGCTAATAAAATTACTCAATTGAAGTCATGAATAGTTTTTTGCAATTTTTTTTTTTTGTATAGTTGATTCTTTTTTTATAAAATTTGCATTAAGCTTATCAAAGTTACAAACAACGTAAAACATAACTAAAAGTAAAAATAGTTAAAAACTATTACTTTTAGTTATGTTAAAAAATAGTTAGCAACTATTACTTTTAGTTATGTTACTATAACTAAAACTTAAAACGTAAGTTTTGTTCATTTTAAAGGAAAATTAGATTTTTAAATCTGTAATCATTATAAGTACAATAACATTGAAATA